>CANUEZ040000094.1:117500-717500 GCA_948099385.1 Fasciola hepatica
TGGTGTCTCACATGCGAATCCGTGCAATCACTGGCTGGATTTCGCCAGTTTCTTAGACATGTACACTGTTAACAGACTATTCAATTGGGATATATGAAGGGGTCAGTTTGATGGCTATATATATGCACGTAGTGTACACGTTCTCAGATTGTCCTGGTCACTGTTGCCACCGCAGATGAAGCAAGCGAAAAATGAACTCTTCTTCAGCCGTATGTGATCACTATTCTGTGGGAAGAACACTCATAGGTGTTTTGGGCCTGTTCAACATTATCCTCGGATTAATCGGAAGCCTTATTTGGTTACTTTATTTGAACACTGCCGTTCAACACAAAACGTCTAACATTGATCTTATCGAACTTGCCGAGATTCGACAACAGCCCAATCCGTCAAAATCCGAGTGGCCGAGTTGCCCATTTCGACAATCCACACGACTTTATATGATGGCCATGTTTTGCATGGATCTGTTGGGATTGTTCACTAGTAATCTACGTTTCACCGTGCTCTTATTCACGAATACAGATATGCGTCTACGTTGGGGTGATCCAGTATGCCGTTTGCAAATTCTACTGGCCTATATGGCCGGTGATTTATCCACCTGGTTTCAGGTGACATTTTGCATTGAACGTTTCCTGATCCTTCTTTTGCCCACATGGTCATACAGTCGAGATCGTGCCCGCATCATGCCTGCCATTGTGCTCATTGTTGTCACCACTCTGATCACTTTCGGAGTGAATACATTCATTCTGATCCCTGTGGTACCGGTTTGTGCTGCGAAATTTCACAATTTGACAGTGACATGGTTTAAAATGGTTTACACATTTCTGATACCTTTACCGTTACTGTTTTTGTCCACGACTGGAGTGCTCATCTTACTGATTGCCCGTGTAGGAACATCAAGACTGGCCTTGTGTCTGGCTCGACTCATTGGAATCCGAAATAAGCAAACATCGGTTTCGTTGTCTGAAGCCATATTCGCCTCAAAAATGATGGTAATCAATGGACTGATCACATTGACTGCGTCAACGGCCATCTTACTCAATACGGTCATCCATGCGTCGTACTGTTGTTTTCTGACGACTCATCAGATCTGCACTTTGGATGATCTACAATTTAGTTTGATCAGCCTTTGCTTTTACACTGCAATCTGCATACGATCCTACATACTGATTTTTAGTTCAAAACGTGTGCGCACAGACGTCAAACAACTGGTCAAAATGATGTTCAGTTGTACTGAATGTAGTTCAACCTGCATTCGTACCTGATTGCAGTCGACGGATGGATAAGCATGAGTTCGAACAACAGTTCCATTATCAGACAAATATTGTGTTTACAATCACAAAGCAGTTAGCAGATTCCAGTGACCATAAAACTCACTTGGGCCATTTTTTATCACCAATGCATTTTCATGTTACTTGATTGCATCAGTTACCAAGAAAATGTTATCCACGGTCTGTTTGGATTTTACATATTTTGATCTGTGTTGTATTGAGTTACGAAGTCCGTGATATTGAATGCTATGGTGTTTTTTTGTAAACAAGAAAAGTTACGGATTCGGAAACTCTAATTTGCTAAATTGCAGCTCTGTTAAAACCATATACTTATTCCAAACTAATTTCTGTAAATGTTGTTTAGATAAATACTCTAAGCCAACTTAACATTCCAGTCAAAATTGTTTTGGCCTCTTTTGTAAAACAAAACCCCACATTTCTGGTCGTAATCCACGATGACTAGGAAACAACATTATAGTGCAATCTTTTGCTCGTTATCAGCTAGCGGATAACATGCGGTACAAAATCATAAACTGCGCACATCAAGTTGATCATGCCACTCTCTGAATGGATGAATGTGATGCATTGATCACTATTGTAGGGACTAAGACGCGATAGAACTAGTTCGAACGAAATTCAAAATTCTAGATTTACATTCGGTCGATCGAATCAGGAATTTCGCCCTTTCTAAATGGCAAGAGAGAGAGAGAGAGAGAGAGAACCCTGAGAATAATGCCTCTCCCGATCGTAATCAGATTATTGGAATACAAAACAGTCTATTGTATTCTTCGATGCTATTAGTCAATAAAAATAATCATACAGAGTGATCGTTACCTCTGACAATGAGCCTTGGTCACTATCGTCTATATGTAGTCAAAAATAGGACAACATTTTGTGGCGGAAAATGTGGTTCTCTGTTGATGACTATTCCGCATCAGAAAATGAAAAGATAATTTCTTGGAATAGTCAGATTCCAAATGCTGCTTACAATACTATCATATTCTCATTTGGAATTTAAGAGGTGGATCATAGGTAGAGAACTGCTGGATCATTTTGAGAATAATGAGCTTCGTGTGTGGAGCTTATCGATCGTTCTGTTGCAGAATTTCCCCAACAGCTTAAACGAGAGGATCGTACAGAATCTCGAATTAATGCTTCACATGTACTATCAATATGGGATAAATAATGCGGTTGAGTTGATCTAAATGGTATAATTTTTCCATCCCAGTTTGATTCGAACGTGGCTCTTGGCTCGTCTGGTAGAGTGCTTGCAGCCCCAAAACTTGGGTGGTGTCCACATACCTGAACTCGAATTGCATCGACACCAACAATCCATAACTGCTGGACCAATTCAGACCAGAAACTGACGTATCTTCATGTACTTGTTTGAGATAGGGACATATATAGGTCATTCATGCTTGTATATCCATGACCTAGGGCATAACAATTACAGACACACGACTGCGTATTGATAATGTCGCGTTGGCTGTTGACGAAATGTTCGCAATCTAAATGACCAGCGCGGCGACATCAGGAGTTTATTTAAGCCCATTAACACAAAATCGAGATAGGACTTGTCGAGTGTGTGTATACTTGGTTCTGTGATAAATTATGGACTTTCTAGTCGTAGCTCGGTTGGTTAGCGGAATTGGCAGAATGAAGAAACTTATCAGAGTGTGCGTGCTTGTATCAGAACATACAAGTGGAACAGTGATTTGATCGAACCTCACTTGTGAGACGGTTCTGACTAATGAGAAAAATTATTGTCCTTTCACTTGACTCCCATTAATTTGGTACCAGGATCTCTGAAGTGCTAATTCCCAATTAAAGATCATGTCCCTCACGTGGCTGTATGTCTCGTAGACGTGGATACATCTATCCATATTTTATAAAATTTTACATTATCCATTGAAAAGTGCACTAATCTAATATCCAAAATTTCATGCTGAAAGCCACAATTTGAATAAGATTATGAATCTATTCCTTGTGTATATGGAAGAAGTTTCCGCAAGTTTCCAGTATAACGTATAAAGTTTGATGTGGATGCAACCTCGTGTAATGGTGATTGATCATTTCAAATATCCTGGTGTCTAGGGCATTTCCACAATTCGTATATGCCCTCCTCGGAGATGTGACTGACCTACGCATTGTCTTGTTTCATAGTGAAATGTGAAGCAGATGATGAACTGATTATTGCGTCTATTGGTTTTGAAAAGAAGTTCGGTAGGTGTTCACGAATGCTGCCGCTTGCCTGACAATCACGTCGGCTGTGGTGAAACACTTCTAATGTTGACAGTACCATAAATGAAATCAAGAACTTTCTGAAATACGAATGACCGAAGAAAATTTCCGAACTAGTGATTCGAGGGTTTTATATAATTTGACCATCTATCGATTCTAGATGACTGTCGACTGTTAGGAAAAATTCTATTCATCCCTCACTTACTCAAATAAGGTACTTTTAGTCAGTTCCATGAAGCTCCCCATGAGCTGAGTAAGATGGAATCCGTGAGGCTCGGTCCTATTTATTGCTAGAGGTTGCAGTCAGTTTGCCGCAACTGTGAAATCACCCTCACAATTTGCACCACAATCATGGTCCTTCGCACAGAAATCATGGAGCTGCGTCCGTATTGATTTTGTTGAACCAATTCCTGAAGTCTATCTTTTATTTGTTGTTGATTCCGCATCAAATTGGTCAGAAGTTGTTGTCATATAACGACCTGACCTTAAGCAGGGAGAGATATTCATAAGGGTTTGACAATGAATATACGGACTGAGATGTGGCCGCAATATTCTTTAGCATTATCTATGGTGGATCGTAAGGACCGCATGCATTATTAGGCCGAAGTAGGGACCGTTCTTTGCTTAAACCGAGGGGATAAAATACATGGCTGGTAGATTCCGGAGGACAATTGGCTTTAAAGCTCAACGCAGACGATGATTCAATGAAACTGGTGATTTTCTGATTGAGTTCTTCAGCATTTACAGGTGACCGATAGATTCTCTGACTCCCAAAACTTGTGAAAGTCCGTGGTGATTGTATCTCAGATTGGTGTTGTTCAAACGCTTGTGGTCGCTGAGCTTGCGACTTAAACGCCAAGCTTAGTGATCAGAAACCGTTAAACAGATTTTTGGATTTAAGCAGTTCTTGCCAAATAACTGTTTGTGAGTTTTCCAGTTTTCTCGATTACTTCGACTTTTCGCCACTCTCCGAGCATATATCCTTCAAGCCCTGGTCAGGGTCGAATACTTTAGTTTTGTAAGTTCGTTCCCTTCTAGAACGTAATTATCTTGAACGAAAGGATAACAATCTGTCCGTAAGAATTTTGCAAATTTTCCACTGGGCAACGCAGATCAAAACAAAATTTGAAGTTTTGTGACAGGTGGTTACAAAATAAAGACAGATAGGAGTGAATATACTAAGGTTGGTCCTCGATATAACAAAGGCAAGTCTCGTCTGGAGTGCATTGGATTTTACAGGTTTTCCGGTGGCGACACTGAGTGAAGTGTTATTGATTAATCTTGTCATAGATGGTGGGAGAATATTTAATGACTGTGTGATTCGAGCTGTCTACCGGTGAACGACAGGCTGACTGTCCTTTGGACAGTATCATCAATCCCACACGTACACTATTCGTATTTTTAAGATACATAAAAATAGGAATTAAGATGGGGTTGATCATTAACTAGAGGTCCGAAATGGTGTCTATTCTAATTGGGAAGGTGATGCTTTTTAACTCCATAATGGTAACAAACTCGACATCCGATCTATGGGATTCGTCGGAGATTATACCCATAGATTAATCGATGTCATCGGGAGGAACGGTCAGAGATTGTCAGGAAATTCACCAATTTTCGCAGGGTTCTGATGGGAGATATATACACATTACGGATAACGAAGAACCGATATGGGATCAAGTGGGTGGGTCTATATTGAAGCCCGGAAATCTAACTGAGATAGTGGAATGAGTAGATGACTATATATTTCCAACTTTTCCTCGTATATAAAGTCCCTTCTTGTAACACACCCTTGTTGTACCGATGTTTAAACATAGAGAATCAATACAATTTGTGGACAAACAAAAGCACAAGATATCAATCAATACAAAATATCTATAAACTGTGTATATTATCATTCACCCTGGTGCTAGCTCAATTGTTGGTCTGGCGTGTCTTGGGATTCATTCGTCCCAAGACCTAAAATTGACCAATGCTTCTTTTGGGAGCTTTCGCGGCCACAACCAGCACTCTTTCATGCACCATCCTGGTCAAGGCCTTGATTTGCATCTGAACTTTTGATACCTCGGAGTTGGCAAGGTGAACTGTAAACGTTTAATTTCCACTGTATATAAGTATTTTCTAATCCTCTTAAACACTTTCCCTCGCTTTTATCGTTTAATACCTTTAACTTAGATGATTTTAACGTTGACACAGATAATGAATTTACCCATACAGAATGATTAGTTTACTACAGATGAGCAAGAACATTTGGAAATAATCTGCACCATCGACCCTTAAGGTAAGTGATGACATAACCACCACGCTTTCGGTGGGGACTGGACGATCTACTCCAAAGGTTGCAAAGCCTAGAGGATTTCGTGTTCAAGGCCGCAGTGCAACCAAAGTTACTGGATCATGAAGATTTCCATACCCTTCTGACCTCTCACAGTACCAGTGAAATCGGCTAGATTTCCGGCCGGAGAGTCAACGTTGTAGCTCATGGTTATAGTTGTGCCTACATTAAAGGCAGACCGTCTGCGCAGGGAGACCCTTCAGTCAGTTTGGTTGTTCTTCACTTGACTGGTAAACATCCAGGAAATTCCTTGAATTCTATTCTAGAACGATTTACCAGATGAAGGTTTTGCCACAACACTAGTGAATTTGCGAGATTTCATTAAGCTCCTAGGCATGACTTCACTCGTGGTCGCAGTGGTAACTTTAAAAAATGATGTGGTCTTGAACTATATATCACGTTAGTTGTGTATCAAAGAAGTCTGGAGATGGGACTGACGGCACGGTCAAACTTTAAGGCCTTACCAGAGAAGTAACAGTTGAACGGAGTGAGCAGGCAAGTGGAGTATAAATTTGAACGTACCACTCAAGCGGAAGTTGTTTGATATACCTTCACTAAATCCCATAAGGAACACCTGTATCACCTTCAATTTACGCTAGCTTCTAAGAGTTCGTGAAAACCCGCAACGAATCGGACATGAATTGTGAGGGGGTGAAACGTTTGAGGTAGGTAGAACCTCATTGAGTTTCCTAGTTTTCTATTACAAACAGCCTCAAGCAGCTCTTCAATGCTCCGGTTTTTCACTCATTGATTATTGTTCTAAGAAGTGGTTTGTCACTATTCGTTGACTATCTACGCAATTCTTTCTGTCTGAAAATTTAACTAGTGTGGGAATTTTCCCCAATGATTGTAACAAATGATATTTTAGTTCTACTGGGCAGGACTCATCACTGCTAGGAAGCAATTTTTTTATGACAAACGAATTCCCCGTTTTTCTGTTTGATTTTTACAACCGAAGATCCCAATGCTTCTGGAAAAGTCACGTTCAGTGCTCTAGGTAAAGTCCTCAGAGGCATGTCTCACGGTGATATGAATTGTTTGACGGGATGAATCTCAGATTGAACAGAATGTGTTCGAGTGTGTATGTGGAGGATTCCTATGACAACAGAGTATACGCGCTTGATTTTTTATGAACTTTAAAGTTATGTGACTTATTATATGACTTGTTGTGATTGCCTCAGCTAGGCGGTTGAACAGATTGTTTATTTTACGAATCGTAAAGGAGAAGTTATCCAAAAAAGGACAATCATGATTTCCAGTTTTGTCCATGCCAAGATAAAAGAGGGTTGGCAACCAGTTATTAGTTAGAAATGGGTAGGGGAATATTAGTGTGGACCGTAGAATTGCGAGTTTATTTTTGTGTGTTATTTTCCAAAGCCACTTTGAGAGGCTGGCATTATGATTAGTTTACGGAATGTCCAATGTATTCTGAGTGCTCTCGTTACTCAGTGGGTAAAACACATTCGCGGTATGAGATCCTGTGTGGGGCCCACGTGTGCTTTCGAAATATGCAGACGGGGCTGACGGCTTCTAACATTTAAACCTATTCAAAATTTGGCGTTTAACAGCTAGCCACCACTTTTTGCAACTAGGATAATTTGGCCTGACACCGTCAGTAGACAGCCTAGTCTCGTGATCAGATAGCATGCCACAGCCTATCAAAATTAGAAGGCAAATTTGGAGTCAGCGTGACGGATAAATGGCTTGGCTAGCAGAAAGTACTTTGGGGCCTATCTAGAATTCAGGACAAGTTTTAAACCAGCGGAACGGCGAACGACAAGATAACGGATCGATATGACGAGAAAGGATCCTTGTCAAATGTTACCCGATGCCAGTTTGGGCCATTTAGTTTGTGTTGCTCCGACAAGTTACAGCCACTCTTCGTCTTATATAAACAGTACGTTTTGATCTAGTAAAAAGAGATGATTCGAAGACAGGAGAGTATTCTAACTGCTGCTGATGGAATGCACCAGAACATTAACTGTAAAATGATCCGCGCTGAAAGAGGCTTGCAGGGGAGTAAAATATGCCTTGATCCTGTGAATGAATCAACATTCCTTTTGAAAAACTGAAGAGTTTTTGATTTCACTTGATTCAGCCATATTCGATTTCGCCTTAACTAGGCCGAACCAAAATGGATAAGTAAGATTATGAAAGGTGTGCTCAAAAATTGTGGTATTTCCATTTGTCAACCTCCTTCGATCGCGTTGTTAATCGTTACACGTTCCAATGCTATGCTTTGTCTATGACAATACCTCGGACAACCTTATGAATGCGGGTATCCATCCATAGGAATGGATGAAAAATGGTGCACAATAATCTGACGATTAAATTCAAGCTTACAGACAGAATAATTGTCTTCTTGATGCACGGCCAATTTCGCCTCTGAGCTAATCCAGTGCAACTTTTGATCTGTAGGTTACAGGTTTATCGGGTAGTTAATATTGAAAAATCGATCAATAAAGTCCTTCGTTGGCAAAAGTCGTCTAGATGCCAATAGTCGTTTGTTTCTTTTCAATTACGAAGACCTAAAACGTTTTCCTCCCGAATTGTTCCTGGATAGTCCCCTCCGTCTAGTGTCCTCTGGCTGTGAGTATTTCTGTTCCTTTCAATCAGTGTTATTCACTCCAACTGTTTTTAAACTTTACTGAATACAGCTTGGAAGAGTGAAAATTTCATTCTCCGTGTGTCTGTTTTCGTCAGATAGATCACCGCTTGTGGGTGGCCAAACTGTTTTGCAGCTATTTTTCACAATCCATAGCCATAATCCAACTGTTGTAAATCTAATAGCTAGAAATCAGTCCCAGAAGAGAATGCTGAAAACAACTCCAGTGGATCAGTGACTCTCGTTTTTACATTTTGCTTTGTGCTCCTAATTTTCTTCAGTTACCACCTCACACTGCAAAATTTTCCGAGCCCACGAAATCCGTTGCTTCTGATAACCTAGATCTATCCCTAATCTCAAATCAAGTGTGGCTTCTAGGAGACTGTTGAGCATTTCCAATTTTTGCTTAGTAGAGAGAAGTCTGTTGGGTCATTGTCAGTGTAAACAGAGATTCTATGCTGAATGTTTTGTGCGTAACGTTGTGGCAGTTGCTTCGTGGTCAGTTCGGTTCAATTCGATTCAGTTCTCCCCATCATCAGTCTCGCACCTCCGCGCTCTGGATTTGGTTGCCACCTGGCAATATTACAGATTTTAAGGGGAAATGGACAGGAGCATAAAGAGAAAATCAAAGGAAAGCAGAGTAACGAGCAAGAACTACAAAGACAAAGAAAGAGCCAGAACGAAAATAGACTACTGGCCGCGACGCCTGGCTGTATCACTTAATGTCTCCAGCCATCGGATGGACCGCAACCCGAAAGTCTAACACGTTCTGCTTGGCCAAGTTCACTGACCGAGGTTTCCATACCGTTTTGCCTTGTCGTGAACTGACCACCTCGACTTACTTTTCAACTATTGCCTGCCTCGGAGAGGAGCGTACACCGAGGAAGTCTATCACTGGGAATTCGCAACACACGTACCAGCCACCTTAACCTGTTTAGATTCGGTACTTGTTCCAGTGAGTGAACACTAGCTTCCAACCCCTTACACCTAGATTTGGTAGTGTTGCTACGGTGTTCCAACAATATTCGAAGAATACTATGAAAATATTGATGCTCAAATACCGACAGTCTTTGCCCATCTCCTATCCCTAACTGTCATGTACCTGAGCCATATAATGGAAAGGACACAAAAGCTGCAATATACACTCTAACCTTTACGTACTGCTAAATTACAAGTCGGCGCCACAGTTGGCTGAGTTTGTCAAAACCCAAGTGCGCCTTCTGTACACGCGATCATACTTCATCCGACATTATATTCGAGTATCTTCATGCAACTTCGGTAGTACATTGCACGAGGCCACTTTAAATGGTTGGGTCGAGTCAACTAAATGAGATCAGTATGGCAGTTTTTATAGGCTACGAAGTCGGCGTTTTCACGTCTGTCTTCTTGGTTACAGCTAATCTATCACTACTTCTGACAACGTTTGGGATATGCTTTCCGGCAGTGAGTAATTCAAACAGCGGTCATTTCTCTTAACGTATCCGTAGCCACAAATGCAAGAGGTCTGATAGATGGCATGCGAGACAGAGTGAGTGATTTTGAAAACTCGGCTTTGCGAGTTTCTGTAACAGACTTCACTGCACTGCTGTGTTCTTGCTTGTCAGGGATGAGCGAAGATTGTGATTAGCTTTATGAAACAAATAGATACCTATACAATATGAGATTCACCCTGCAGTGTGAATGGTCAAACCACTGAAAACGGTAGAAGCACCGGATAGATTTTCATCCTAGTTTGCAATCATCAGCTGTACACACCCACCGAGCCCCCACGGGAACTCGAACCCGGGGTGAACCATTGTAAGCCGAACACTCTAACCACGAGGCTACCCGGGCTGGTTCTCGGAGGTTTATCGAACTTATACACTAAGTGACATAGCTCTCTTCCGAAAGTTAGAGTCATTAGATTTTCGATTGTCCCAATCAAACGGATTTTTTCGACACAATTCACTAGTTGAAAGTACGGGTAAATTAACAGGTCTACTCATCTGAAATTTATATGATCTAGAAAGTATCTGGATTTGCCGAGTTCCAAAAAGCCGTTTAGGCGAACGCTTTTTCGGTGAATTAATTATCGAGCCGATAAGGTCGAATTTATTTATCGTGAGAAAAAGAGACAGAATGAAGACAGTCAGTAAATCTATCAGCTGGTTTGTTGTTCGATCGGTTAGATGGCCAATCAGTTGATTGACCAGGGGGAGATGAGAGGGGCTCTTGAGAGTCATCGTGCGAACAATTACTGATCCAGATCGACAAAGCTGTCGGGGGTGACGTCATCACTCTTGGTCAGAGAAGCTCAACGCCGAGCACTAGACTTGTCAGCGAGTAAAGCTCAGGTAAAAGGAACCTTACACTAAAAGCTTCAGCTGTTGATAGTGTTCTGTATGTAGTCCCTTTGGATTCATTACTCGGCCCAGTATGTCCCCCGGTAGCGTATTCACCACTGGGGAATGATTTCCTATAGACGCTGCTGAAAACTGTGGCAGTAGTTAGACTGTGACATCTGGCGAAAGAAATATGCTGGATTGTCCGCTTGAGATGATATTGACCGAAACCAAGGCTTGCTAGCAGAATGTACGAAAATGCTCATTTTCACCACGAAATGATCGCACGAAGCCACCGACATAATCCCACGACACTGTTGGTGGTACACCAACCAATACGGACACCTTTATTGTGAACAAACTGGTCATGTAGGTCAATTTTCGGTGTTTTGCACGGAAAACCCGAGTAAAATAGCAATTTAAGTAGAGTTTACCCCGTGATATATCAGTCGTAGGCACAATTTTTATCGCTAACTTATTCGCGGTTCAATCGAGTATAATCACTTTGGTCTCCTTAATTTGATTGTCGCCGTTCACTGATTCCAACCTCTGAGCAGCAAACTTATTCGGAGACCAAAACAACCACTATGATTATAAAGGAGAAAGATAACAACACGTAACCGAAAAATTTCTATTGTTAGGTCGAGCAAATACAAGAGTCCCTGCCTATGATCACTGAGGAAATGAGTCTTGTGATCGTGGGACGTACTATGGAACCCGATACGTCCCAAATGTTAAAAACTCCTTAGTCCAGCACTAGCAAGCAGCCATTGCGGACCACAACTGGACGAACAGTAACAGTAACTAGTGACTTTAGTAATCGTTTCTAATTTTTAACTCCCGCATTTTCTTGTAGCAGTTTTTGAGTGACTCTTTGTGTGAGTTCGCCTTTAGTCTTATGGGAGCATTCAAATTACCATTTTAAAACGACCCGATTGACTGAAGTATGCACTAATAAAGATACAGCGAAATGTCGAGGACTGTGTCGTGTAACTCGGAGGTACTGACTTATGTTTCCAGATATGATAATGATATTGAAGTAAGAGGAACGTATTGAGCTACGCGCGGTCAAATAGGCGACGTAAGAGAGAATACGAATACAAGCATTTAAAGAAGTTCACTGGTTGGGGCATTTCTCATTGCTACTGCTCGGCAGCAACATCACTAGGAAAGCCAAACAATCACCGGTATGACAGAGCAGGGAAAGAATTACAAATAACTATACCATTTCGATGGGCAAGCTGTTTTTATACAGGAACTTTACTTGCAATCATGTGTGATCATATCTTCTTGCCGACAATCATGGATGGGATAAGTCTCATAGAATGGCAACAAGCTGTGAATGGTCAAATGCACCGGTTCGAATTTTAATACCTTTCTTCTATATTACTGACTGAGCACTTAATGTCTTTTATCCTTTCAAGGTTTATATAGTCTTCAATAGGTGGTAAAATAATAATTAGATAAACCAACATGCCAATCCTACAATGGGCTAAATGCACATATAGTGTTAAGTCTCATGATTGCAATAATTTCACTCAAAAAGGCTTTATCAATCTGTCAAAAAGAGATGGATGATATTCACTGATGTTTGTTATGGTGGAATACACGGTAACTGTCCTTAGTGTGTGCGTATATAATAGTGGTGGATATAATTTGTTACCCAGTAATTAAGCAGTACTCCGATCGTCACGGTAAAGTGGCATCTGAAGTGAATTTGAAGAATATTGGATAAGTCAGCAGATTCTATCTGATTTTCATTCGGCTCTTCTCATCCCTGTCATTTCTGCCGTTCTTCTAGTGAAAGATTTTCTTCATTTTGCGAAGTTCTATTGAAGTTCTCTCATGATCCACTGGTATCTCCCGCCCCCTGACTGATCAGCTCCCTAAAAGAGGAACATTTCGCATTTTGTGATAAACCTCTCAGCAAGAACACGCGTGGGCTTAACTTGACAAAACTGAGAAAAGTTGTGATTAACTTGTGCTAGAAGAAGGCAGTTCTAGCGGACCGCGTTGTGACCTAGGTTTCTGAAAAGCGCCATTTCGTTTTTTTTTAATTCGACCATTTGGGTAATTGTATGAAATACTTTTGATAATAACCACTCAGATCGGGAGTTAAATGACGCTGTCGAACAAGCTACCGTTCGCGCTCATTCATCTCGATCTATGTGTGGTATTTCTCCATACACTCCGCCAAATCAGCCAGAGACTGAGCTGCTTCGACAGTTAAATGACTGGCAGGTGTGAGTCCACACTGCGTTATCAGTTTTGGTCATTCACTGATTCACAAACATGAATGGATTGATTAGCTATTTCATTTGAGCATATTCACAGACTTTTAGCTACGACTAAGCGGCGAGCACAGGATACACGTATGGGTGGATATCCGCGAACGTGGCTTTGACGACAGCAGGTAAAATTCTACGTGTCCTTTCAGCTGTTGCGTCATCTTTGAAGGGGAGATGGAAGAACAGAGTTTTCATAGCTACCCCTGGTAACCTTTCTGTTGTTCGACCATACTTCATGTTGCAGTTGGTAAATTTCTCGTGGTAATCATTGGTTATGAAGTCGCAAAAAACCTCCCACAAAGTAAATTACAAAATCAGTCCGAGCTAGCTGGGCCGGGTCAACTACTCAGTAATCGATAAGCAGACAGATTACATAAGGCTCAACCCCTTTCAGCTTATAGGAGAGCTGTCTGAAGCCCGGAGCAAATTAGGTCAGACCAATATTTCAAATTGGCCGGAGTAAAATCAGCCTGGCAGGCTGAATCCTGACTGAATGCCCAAGTTTGGAAGTGTTCCACTTTCGCTTTAAATATCACGCTGTATACGCATGTAATTACTTAGTCGTTTGGCGTGTTATGCAGTCATCTAATTGTTTATTTGAAGGCTGGACCGATCGGAGCTGTGTGGCGAGGTCAAGTACACAGGTTGTTTATAGAAATCGTGGAGTAAAGTATATTAGTGACTTATTCACGGCTCATCCTAAATGAGTCCTAAAATACTCCGATGATGTTGAGCTTTGTTAGTCCATCTCCATTCACACCAGCATCACCTCTTTTTCTGAAATGTTGTTTAGTACTCATAAGTTCTCATCTCTTTCTGGCCTACATCTCAAAGCCTTCAGATGCTTCGAGAGCTTTGTCGCTCTCTCTCGATCTTCCTATTCCAAAGAACAGTCGATCATCAAAATCCGTCCCAGTTTCCAGAACTAACTCGGTCAAGTACTTAGGTGTTACTTTAAGCACCGATTTACAGTGGTCTTCTCGTATTCTGAACCATATAAAGAAATTGCGTCGACCCCCTTTCAAATCTACAGACTAAGGCGGCTTGATGCAGAACAAGCCTTCATCATTTCCCTTGCTCACCAGTGTGTTCCACCAATCTTACTTTTCTTCTCTCCAGTAGTCTTTCCTAGTCTACTTAAAAAGGATTTTCATTCACTACACAGCGGTTTGGTTATCACCAGTCATGTTTCTTTGGTTCCCATAACTTCTCTCATCAAAAAAATGTGTGATCTACACAATTTTACCTGTGAAAAGTTTATTACGAAGATTCTTGAGGACAACATTCATACTCTTAACTGTGACTTGTTTGTTTGTCGTTCACATCCATCTACTCTTTCTAAGTTCAGACTCATGCCGTCCCGCATAAACACTTATCGTAACTGTACCGCACCTTTTTCAGCCTATGTTCTCGTTAGCAAAGTGCATGTCTCACCGGAACTTCGCATCAGCCTCTTTGGCTGGACCTGATTTTAGTTCGTCCGTTTTCCTGCCCGTTTTCTGCGATATTTCCAAATTGACGGTGACCTTTTTCGCTTCTTTTATGACTGAAGTGTGAGTTCTTAACCCACAGAAGTACTCAACACAGCATAATACGACACAGTAGAATGTGGGTGCCAGAAATCTGTTGGCTGATTGGACGATATGGATTATCTGTAGCTCTGCGCTCAGCGTATCTTCATTGCATACGTGTTTAGCTCTTGATGGCAAACATATTTCACGTTTTTTTTGTTTCATGGGAACAAAACAGTGAAAATTTGTGCACTGTCTATTCCATGCTGCCTTTCTACAGACTTTCCCTTGTACGAATTATTCTGGACTCCTGGTTAGATGAGCCTCCAGAAATAAAAATTGGGGTTGTTCCTTACTAGCTCAGCGGAGAACCGCGTAGCTGAATGTGCTGCGTTAAGTACTGCCACGATTTCGTCGATATCTGGGTGTAGCACAGTCCTGCAGAAAATATCGTCCCTGTTTTTTTTTAATTCGCTATATTTCAACTCAGCGACAGAAATATCACCCAGAAGTAGACACAAAGGGATCCTGCTGCGACTTTTTCTTGTTGGCTTCAATATTCTCCGTCAAACAGAAACCGAAGTTTGAATGTAAGTCTCAGTAACAGCTCCATGAGGTTTAGAAAAAGTTGTCTTTTCTTAAATTAAAATATAATAATCCTCGAGCACTGCCAATGTCACACTTTGAACAGAGAGGCCAAAATCTGGTGAGAACACTGTCCTCACAGTCAAAGCTTTCGTCCCTACAAGCAGCGTGAATGGTTCACCTCCTCAGCTGTGCTTAGGTAGCAAATCTTTGGATTAGTCTCTCAATGTCCTTCCTTGGCGCTAGTGGTTCGCAATTTTGTCTCCTATTGTTTGTCTCTCTTGACTATATAGATGACTGCAGTGGTTGTGGTGTAAGCTTTGTGAAGATACAGCAAAATGATTCTAGAATCATAATGCGAATCGGTCATTTGGCTTCGCTAATCATATTTGTGTCGGGGAAACCATTATTTTTAATCCGTGTTTCCAGGTGAAATTTTAAGGCTATCAGCCAGTCACGAACTTATCCTCACTCGTACCTGACCTTTGCCGCGTATATTCTGGGTCTTGTGGAGCATAGGTTAGACATGCCATCTCTTTTTAAATCTTTTGTGTGAGGCTAGAGAATTTTTGTAACGTCATTTCCCAGTTGTTTCGCCACAGACATTACTTGGCTACGTGTGCGTCCAGTTCTACCGTGGAAAACTTAAGCAGTACGCCATGCACGTGTATTCAAGGAAGGCGAAAACCATTAAATATTAGATCGGCAGAAACAGATGCGTTCTGAATCCTTCTGCCGCGTCATAACGAAGTGTACACTGCAAAATTGTTATTCTGACGGCAAAACGCGATTGGGTCTGATGAGTTTGAATCTGACGCAAATGTTTTCAATTATAATTACTGCTACTGGAATCATATCAAGTAGTCATTTTATCGATGCTCATGATTCAGGTAAATGTATGAGAATGTCGATATCCCCCAGATATCGAAGTTCTTCGAAATAATCTATCTCCACCATACAACATTGCTCTCCTGTTCAAACCTTTATGTTATCTGGACATATAACTTAGTAGCTAATATGTATCAAGGCACTACGTATTTTTCTCTTAGTGACGAACTTGGGATAATAAACCTAATACATCTTTCTTTTCGTGGAGGCTATTTAGCTATAAATATAAGAGAATATGAACCACAAATAAGGAAGTGAGGGGTATATATTCGCATGCGAATAGAAAATATCTTTCTGCTGCTAATCGATTGGTTTTTTTTCTGCCTTCAATACTTTTTCCAGTCTTTTGGAAGTCGAGTCCACTAAGTTGGTGACAGAATCATCGGTTATCTTGTTCTCTAATACATTTCTCACTATCGTCCTCAACTTTTGGTGCAAAGGAAGTTTATTGACTTCATTTTTTTAGTGCTGGACATAAGTTCTCGGGCATTTTCATGTCGGGGCTGGTGGGTGGTAACTGTTATAATGGTACCTTTGAAGAGTCCATGGTCACTACTCTAGGACGAATAACAAAACGGTATTGTCTACGAGGAGAGTGATCAATCTTTCGTGAGGTATGACATGGAGTACTATCCTGTAAAATGATAACCTTCCCAGGTAAACCTCTGGTTTGACAATCTGGTGATATTTAATTCAAAAGCACAGTGAATTTCGTACTGCCTTTGATAGCTCTCCAATGAACTGCGTGGTCGTGATTGATAGCAGAACAAATCATCTGGTGTGATAGATACTGCGATCTCGTTGGTTGTGAAATGCCTTCCTCAGAAAAATATCTGCCACGGGTAGCCCTTTTATGTGCTCTCCAGGTTTCATTGTGTATTATACACTTGTAGTGACTACGATCCTTCCGATAAAACGAACGTTTTCCAGACATCGCTTTGCGTTTCTTTTCTCTACCATCTTCCGTGATGCTTGAATCTGACTGCCCTGTTTTTCTTTGGTTGAATGCGTTTTAATGAACTGAGTTACGCGAAGTATCCATCCACCTCAATTTTGACAAGCTTCCAGTTTTTTCCGGTTGCACGCACTCAGTTCGCGTTCATTTCGCCGTTGCAGTGGTTTGTTTTCTCTGTATTGCTCGCATCCGTATGGTTTCGATGCCACGATATATGCAATGCACTATAGCTTCTGTCTACCAGCTCCATGAATGAATTCCGGTGGCACATCGCTTAGAGACTCAATAGGAGACACTTTCTGAGGTCACTAGCCGAACATCCATACCCTTATCAAGAAAGTAGATTAATTACCAAAAGGATTTCCGACAAGATTTGAATTCCTTCGCAAATTCTTCACGTAATTTCCACTGATTGGTGTCTAACGCTGACTTTTTATCAGTCCAGCGCTAACTGAGCTTGTTTATCTCGTCCGTCCTTATAAGAGCGAACAGGAATATTCTGGAAGGTCGCCTCATCGAATTGATGCGTGTCTTACATCATCCTATTTAATATTCATGCAAATGAAATCATCGTCTGCTTTGGATGTACTTGATATTCGCTCACCACGTCTTGTTCTGACGGTGTTCCCCATTATCAACGAAGTATATCGTGCTTCTGCTTGCGGTAACAACCCAGGACACATTTGCAACAGAAAAACCGACTTCATACACCCGAATGATCTAACTTTTTTGCTCTTCGTTAACACAGCGGAACTTTTTGACTAAGTGGTCATTTGAGTTCGTCATCAGTCGGTTTAGGATCTGCAATGGGTGGAGTTTTGCTCGTAACGTCAGTGAAGCTAGCTCACACGCACTTGAGAACACCGATTAGAGGACAAACGTTTATGGATGATACAACGCTGGACCTGAACAGTCACCAGAAACGACGTACATTCAAAAGAGTAAAGTCGATATTTCAAAAATCGATGAGTTACGTAACTTCTTTACGTAGTGGTCAAGCTCACTGTCTAGCAGGGGTCAATGTGGGAACCACTTCACTGATTGGTTGATTTTCTTTGATGGCACTTAGAATAATTGAAGAACGGACGTAATTTATGATCGTTTGGATAAGCATTGCACTTATGCAGGTGAAATTATATATATATATATATATATATATATATATATATATATATATATATATATATATATATATATAGTGGTTCCTATTCTCTTATATTTATAGCTAAATAGCCTCCACGAAAAGAAAGATGTATTAGGTTTATTATCCTAAGTTCGTCACTAAGAGAAAAATACGTAGTGCCTTGATACACATTAGCTACTAAGTTATATGTCCAGATAATGTTGTATGGTGGAGATAGATTATTTCGAAGAACTTCGATATCTGGGGGATATCGACATTCTCATACATTTACCTGTATTGTGAGTGCCGATCAAATGATTTCTGCGATATTCCATAAGTACCTGAGGAGTTTAATCAGCTAATTTATTCA
Source organism: Fasciola hepatica (assembly GCA_948099385.1). Classification (NCBI taxonomy): domain Eukaryota; kingdom Metazoa; phylum Platyhelminthes; class Trematoda; order Plagiorchiida; family Fasciolidae; genus Fasciola; species Fasciola hepatica. The sequence goes on from CANUEZ040000094.1 coordinate 135,988, forward strand.
CTGTATTAATAAGTAGTAGCTGTACTCAATGATAGGCTTGGATTTATGCTTAACCAATTATTCGAAATGTTATGTTATGAATTTAACGTCAACACTATAAGAAGTTCAAAATCAAGGATAATGAGACTGAAAAAGATCAAATAATTTTCGGTAGGTGCTCGAAGACAACTCCATACCTGGGAAGATTCACCTCCACCAAACTGAATATATCTTGATGAGAGGTATCTAACGTGAACTTTGGGATCTTGCAGCACAGACCAAAGATTGTGCATCCCAGTCTCTCCAGTTTTCCGCTTTGGCTCCTTTTAGATGATCCATTTTCATTTATCGGCATTGTGCTGTTGGTTTTGTATGATAAAAGTTATATTTTTGTTATTCTCTGACCCGGTGGATCAGGAATTGAGGTAAATTCATGAAAGCTAATTGCTTGAGTAGGAGATTCCTCTTCATCACAGTAAAAGTGTATAAAGTCAGTCTCTTCGGGATGAAAAACCGAGTCAATCAGACTTGAACTTTCAACTGCTCAACAACATGGTATGTTTGTATCATTATCACTAATTTCATTAAAAACAGATGTTCAGATTTCCCAGACCGGACACTTAAAAAATAGACAGGATCCATCACGTACTTCTGTGCCATCAGAAGCTAGACGACTGTATTACTGATGCCGCCGAGCTGTTGCAAGGAGAGGTCGAACACGCTTACCACTTGCAGGTATGCCAAATATTTTCTCCAAAATGTTGCGTAAAGCAATTGTGTAACAAGCTTACATCAAATGGACCAAAGTCGTGCAAACGAGGTCCATTCTTTGTGGATCTATGGGATACACGAAGGAGTTTCCCGAGGAATTTTGGTACTGCAAATTAAGCAGCTCCTCGTACTTAACATCCTTAGAAGGAATCTTTTCAGCTAAAAATTTGTTGTTTGACCATATCAGCTTCTGGATCAATAACAGAATCACTGTAGTATAAATCACTAACTTCCCATTGATCCATGCTGATTGGCTGCAAAATTTACACACAAGTACGGACCTTAAATCTAACAAAACAGCACTATCCAGTTTCATTTTTGCCCGCATCGGATGACCGTGCTTGGCCGAACCGATTACATGTACTGTCTATGCACGCTCAGTTTCCAGGATTCGCTCAAATTCTTTTACCACTGTGCACCTTTTGTCAGGGTACATTTCTCTGAGAAGCCACTGGGTGGTAATGAAAGCATTGGTGAAATCTTCATCCTGGAATTTCGATTACTCCCTTAGGTCTGATGAGAATGACGACGAGTATTGCTATATTATAATCTCACTTAGGATTGATGTGAATTTTACGGCTAACTAAACGAATCTCCGTGGGAATGTCATGGTACTTAGCTCTGCCACGCCAAAGGTGCTCAGCAAGTTCAGTTCCAACATTAGAGGTTTCTTTTTCTGCTTTTTCTATTGATAACCGAGGTAGTAGCCAACTGATAATAGACATCAGTCGGAAAATCCTTTAGGTTGTCCCTTTGAGATGACGATCAGCTATACTGGGACTCACCAATTATAGCCTCAAAGTGCTGAACTTGAACCAATCTGAAGTATTCCGAAGGCCTTGTTATTTGCACGTCTACGAATAATGCACCACTGATCCCAACCCTACCACATTTTATGTAGTTTTTGGATAGATGCCATGCTATTAATGGAACCACATCAGAATCACAAAAGAAATGTTGCCTAAACACAACGCAACGAAGTATTAGTTGCTTATAGGTGTGGAACCATCCAAGCAATATTTTTCCGTCGTTAGGCTCATAAATATATACCATCAGTACTCTTTGGAAATCACGGGCATTTTGAGTTCGCAAACAACTTCTCTCTCTCAACGGGCTTGCTGTCCCGTCTAAAATATGTTGTATGGACCTCGACTGCAAGTTTTGTGGTAATTTTTGCTGGTTATTCCTGACATTTTTGTGGAAAAATAATAATTTTCTACCCTACCATTCCTTCCCACTATTGCGGCAGATGAAACTTCAAAAAATTAGGGAGGATTTGCATATTTGTTCCTCCATTTGGATAATTCATACAATCACTGTTGAATTCGACGGTGACTGGATTGTCAAAAGTTTATGTCAAAGGTTTTGAAGTGGAATAACAAAACTAAATTCATGACTCAATTTTAATTGATCAATCGTCATGAGAATATACTTGGATATATTCAGACGCTAATGCAGTCACTAAAGTTAACCAGAAGGTAAATTCCAGTCTGGACAAGTATGTTTGTGTGATGCTTACAAGATAAAATGTGCCTCCTGTTTGAAACCTCGGACCCGAATAACGAGCCAACCAAACAGATCTGACAAATTTAGAGGAAAAATGAACAGTCTTTCCAGTATCTGCACGACCAGAGTTCATTATCCTTTTTGGATATATTGTTTTATCGAAGCGTCAAGACACAACCAGAATCAAATTGTCCTTTTGTTAAAGACCTTTTTTCAGTGGTCTTCAGAAAGCCAAAACCTTTGCGAGAGCACCCATACCCATTTACACATCAGAAATCCATTCAACGGAGACCTTTTGTTTTTTGGCTACTCCGCGATCGAGGAATTCAGAGGAATCTAATAGACGCATTTGATTTTTCTTCCTTAGTAGTCACTGCTCCTATGAGATGATGGAATTGAAGAGAAAAACTCGGGTACTAGACAGTCCCAATGAATTACAGATGCTAAGATATGAAACTATAAACCACGAAAAGTTCGACCTTTCTGGCGAGTATATATTGCTGTTCATCAGGCAATTTCAACTCTCAGCTCACCATTTAAAACCTTGGAAACATTGCGCAGCTACTTCTTTCTGGTAATGAATTATCGGTTATGGTATACATTCACCGGGTCCCCATTGGAACTCTAGATAAAGACAGTGCAGACGATGGTTTAACGACCACCAAATTCGCTGTAATTGTCTTTGAACTAAATGCTCAGGTAAGTTACCACACATATATATATGTCATTTCATACTACTAGTGAGTAGTTGAACCAGATGTTTTTATTTAATTAAACTCCCTTGAATAGTCTTCCCAAATCATGGGTGAAAAGGCCTGTTTCATTCGAACATACATTGTTTCTGACGTTTTTTAAAGAATTAAGATTTTCAAATGAATCCTTATTTGTGACCTCAGTTTCAGCAGGTTACCTGATTACCCAGCATAAGATGTGGCCGGGGATCGTCGAATATCTGCTTTCACGGAAATCCTCACCTATCACAGCCGCAAAGCAGCGTAGCATGTGCTCTGTGACATGATGCAAGACTATTGACAGAAAAACATCAGTCGTGGGAAAAGCTTCTCTTCCATTGGGTTTAGACAACAATTCTAATGTGGGAAGTAACTGGAGCCTTCTAAAAGCTTTCAGTCTTTAAAGTACGAGACAAGTTACTTTACATCTACTTGAGTAGTACGCAGTTTTGTAAATTATTATTTTCCCAGTAGAAACTTGCATACGCAATAAACTGTGCTCTTATTGTGCTCAAATAAGTTTAAGGATATCTGTCCCTAGAAAATACACGACAGACAATAGCTTCCGTTGCTTAAACACGAAAATATTCTGCCCCGGGTTCTTGCCGTCAGGTAATTCAGAACTGCAGTAGTTATGAAAACCGGTGCAGTGTAAAAAATTCAACGCCAATTTTTGCCGATTGTATTTTCAATCAGCTGAATATATAAATTGTTTGTAAAGTGTTTCATCTTGCAAAACTATTATAAATATTACGTAGCCCGGTTGGTGCCATTACATCTGCTACTTCGTCTGGTTTACTATGTGTCAGAGTAATATATGAATGAAGGTTTAAAATCACTGATTCTGGTTATGCTGAACTTCTGCCTTTGTGGATGAGACAAAAAAGACCAGACAATCGGCTTTCACTGTGGAGATCCCTTGAAAGGGTACACAAGTTCTTTCATCCGATGTTAATTTAAATTCCTCATTATTCTTCCCTTTGTTGTCTTTCTACTCTTTCTCTCGCCACAGTCTCAAGAAAACTCGACAATTCTAGTTAGATCATCAACGCTCACTATCTTGACCATTGCTGGTCACTTGTTTTGTCTGATAATGCGTAGTCTTGCCTAGATATCGAAACGTGAAATACGACAAAAAAGAGTGCGCTTTTCGGGGCACTTCTGTATATTCGTCCACCTCCTCCACGGCCTCACTTTCAAGTCGATTGGGAAAGTTGTTCCAGCTATTCCATGCTTCCCGCCTCTTCTTTCTCTGCCTACTTCAATTCAGTTCGCAGAACAGGAACCAGTTTATTTTGCCGGTTTCTGTTGATACCCTTTGTCAACGTGAGTACTGAACTTGTGCTAATCGAGTAATCCACGAACGGAAGAAACCACTACTTGCTCAGATTAAAGCCCCAATTAGACCGGTGTCCCGTTTCGTTCCCATTTTAGATTGAATTTGTTAGCTTCCCCAAAGTGATGAACAGCCTGCCACTTGTCACACTTGTCCCGACAAAAGCATGAACTCAACTCGGGGAATTTACTGTGTTGTCTGTGTGTATGTGTGTTTGTACGTTATGGTTTCATGAAAGAGTGAAATAGTATGCAGTCTCCGTAATGCAATTTGCCTTACGATGACAACGACAGACGAAGTTGTGCAATTTCCAGCTCATTAGTCACGCCATATGGTATGCACAGAACCACGTACAACAGCACATCATGTTTAATGAAGCGGATAATAGCTCACTCTGACACGTTTTCGAGAGGGAGCTAAGATTCACCCGTGTTCCTCGAGAACACGGTGAGCTTTTCATCAGACCGTAAGTGTGAGGTTGTGAGGGGACAGGTGCTTCCGCGAGGCGACTACCAGCGTCCGAGACACGACAAGTGGTCGTTCAACGGAGTAACCGTCTGCACCACCCAAACGGTGTTCTGTATTACCCCACTAAGCTGGTTGCACCGCAGGGATAATCATCATCATAGACAGAAAGCTAAGATTCACGAACCGGTCTGCAAAGGGGATGCTGTGGTGGTACTGATATCGAAAACGAGGAACGGAAATTTCCGTTGATATATCGATCAAGGTGAATGGCTTACTGGAAGGACCATGGGAGTTTTTAAGTTGCACCGTTTTCAACTATTTCTTCCGCATGATAAGCTAGTAAATTTATCTCTGCGTGAAAAGTAATAACTATCCTACAGGGCGTATCTTATCGGACCCAATCGTTGAATATCAGCTATTGCACAATATTCTTAACGATAAATTTTCCCCGTCCATGTAGCTCAGTGGCAAAAATTCTGAACTTTTTTCATTGAACTCGCGGATAATAGCTATGAGAGAGTTACATAAGGGCCAGTTTCACTGAAAGTAAAAAAAGATTAAAGAAAATGGATCCATACGAAGTAAAAAGCTGGGAATTCTGGGGATTGTGAGAACTATCATCTCGGGAAACAATGAATTTTTTCCGGTTGGTGTCTTGCTCACTCGGAGTAATCGGTTCTATTTGAATCTACTTGGTGTTGCATCAAAAGAAAAAGCCATCCTGAAGTCTTTTCAGATGGGAGTGAGTGCACAAGTCTACCATCCATCCAATACGCGTGAATCAGAATCAAAGAAAATAGTAAGCTTTGTCCAGTTTATCATGGAATCATTGTTTCCACTAGACTCGCCGCAGGAAGTTCATGGGAAGAGGGCACAGCTGACTCGTCCTTGTGAGTGCTGATGCCAGGTTTATTGCTGAAATTTATCTTGAGCGGTCCAGCTCAATCACTGAGGGTAAAAGCCATGGAGGGATGTACTCAGTCATTCTTTTAGTCACGTATCTTTCTGTTGCTTCTGTGTACGTATCACGTCTTTCTTCTCTTCTTACTGACTAAATAAAGGAGACCCATTGTTTCAGAGTTCTCGTTGAGTAAGATGAACCGACCACACAGTGCTTTGGTCTAATAAAAATGGTGAATCGTGAGCTATAATATTAAAGGCTGCTTGACTTATATTTTGTTCCAGAGATACGAAAAAATTTCACAAACCCTGGGATTTATTAAGCAAAACACTGCTCGATATCCAGCTCAGGTTACATGAAGGTAAACAGGGCTATCATTTAGTGAAAAAGTGACAAAGTTCATCAAAGAACTGAAATCTTTGAGCACATATGGAGGATCTTTGTTTGATATGGTTGTCCCATATTTTTCATAAGGTTATATATATATATATATATATATATATATATATATATATATATATATATATAATAGGACTTGACGAGACACTACGTCTTCTTAGTTCTCTCCTGTGTACTCACAGAGTTAAAGACTATTTTTGGATCTTGTCAGTAGTGTTACGTATCATCCTTAACGTTCACTCTAATAAACTTGAGCTGCTCGTAGACCCAAATCATAAGGCTATTATTGTCAATTCTATCTACAGTGTGCGTGGACTGCTCTGTCCATCGATTGCATAGAATGATTGGACAGTAATGTCTCACCGACTGATGATTACGTATCCCAGATTCGAATAGAGCTAAAATCGGTCAACTTCATTGACAGGCACTATTCCGCTGTCCTAGGTTTCTGCACTAAGCTTGACTCGTCAAAACCTTGTGTTATGTAGTCTTGAAATTTCCGGCCATTTTTTTCTTCTATGCGTATTACATTAGACGAGCAGTCCGTAGAGAAGTCACCTTAAAAAAACCATGCAAAACTTCACCGTGCAAACACTTATAGTCTCCGCATTCTGGGTAGGATAAAATCAATTACTGTCTAGGCCAGGACGAATTATTCAGGGAGATTCAATTTGAGGTCTTGTTTCTTGATCCATTCATCATGAAACGACGTTTTTCTCCAGCTTTGTGTTCGTTGTTAACAAATTTCAATGAGTAACCTTTCTTGCGTCATAACGTCAACATAATTCACGATTGTCCTAAACCCTACCTATATTGTTTCGCAAGCTCTCCATGGCAGTCTTGGTAAAATAGCATAGAATTTGATCCGTTAGGTCCCAAGATTTTCTTATTTGAGACTAGGAAGCAAATACGCAGCCATCGAGGAGACATGGATAAAATGATTCCACGGATATTTTGTTTATTGCTTTATTTGTCTGAGACCGGCTAGAACTTTGCTCGACTACAAATTGCTTACCCATAAGAATCGTATTCAAACAATGATCATTAGTTATTCATTTGCTCAGGTTCTATTTATCTTTAACCTAAGCAATTAGTGACCCTCTTGATGGGTCGTACTGACTAAGCGGTTCTTACATATTTCTTAGGGCCGATGATCCAAGGTTTGTTGACAAGTTTCCGGTTACATTCCATATGATCCAGTTTCACCAAAACTTTCAAGACTGTTTGACAGATAACCTGGTATGATACTGGGACCTACCAAGTATGGATCTGATATCTGTTCCTATCATCTACTAGGTCTTGAGACCACGGGGCTCGAGAATGTGCTTTCTCATAGGCAAGATGAAACAGGAGGAAAATTTCCGTTTGTACATGGTTCCAGATGTTCAATCTGTAAGTCACTGGGGTTATGACCGGGCGAGATCATTTTTATCTCTTCCACTCTCTATGAAAATCCGTACTAGTAACAGTGATGCCTCGGAAATTTGCTACACAAGAGTATGGGTGTTGTGTGTTGGTTAAAGTTATGCCCACTACGCGGACAGCCAATCATTAGCTTAGCTTTACTCTTTTGCACGTGACAGCACATGTAGTTTGGCTCTTTTACTTGCTTGTTTGCGGCTTACTTGCCGGTGACGGGCAGGTTACTTTGCGTTTCCAATCCTAAGATTACCGCAATGCTAACGTTGCGTGCTCTGCTGCTAACTACGAATACAACACTGAGGTGTTTCAGTTTTAGGGTTAAACTGTATATTATTTTGCAAACCTTCGTAGAACATTACAATCTTGGCTGACTGTGGTGTCAGCCAATCCGGTGCTCCTGTCAAATTCATTGAAGTCACTACCAGTCTCCTGGTTTCCAGTCTTCAAGCAGCGACAAGGTCCATTTCACTTGGGATATTCATAGAAGAACTGCTTTCTCATATGAATCGTTGGGAATTATTGACTTCGGTGCGTATTCACTAACTCCATGATCTGTGACTGAGATGCAGTGAGTACCGTAGTATAGTACTATGGTACTATACGTAAACCATTAGGTTGTGCGGACTGACTTTCCCTCTCAGCGGTTTGTTCTGAGTCCAGTACGTGGCCTAGTGCACATTTTTGGCTGACAGTGGACTCACCAGAACACGTCGATCACCGTCATCGACTCCTAGCATAGACGTTCTCTCGGGAACAACTAGATTGTAACAGACGCATTAATACTAGTCCACTTTTTCCTCCTGTTACTGGTGTAAAGTTTCTCCACTGGGCCATATGAACCCAAGATGGTGGACCTGTTTCATGTCAACCAACAACTAAATGCTAGTACTGGTGAGCTCGAGTGTTTACACAGCCATCACATCTGGATCTTTGAAGTTGTATGTGAATCGATTTTTCTGTCACGATAAAATCGATTTGGCCAAGGAGAAATATCTGGAACTCGTTCGCGATACTGTATATCTAAGACCATTAATCCGTTGAGACTGGCAGTTCGCTGATTTTCGAACATAACAAGGAAGCCGTAGAACAAAAGAGCAACAACTGCAGTGTATTCCTTGCAGCCTATCAGTTCAATTGATGTGTTTAAACACCATACAGATTATTGTTGTACACTGTTCTGCACATCTCTTAGGTTCTAATAATCACTACTGTTGTCAGACGGCTGTTACCAAGGCTTTTGTTCCAAACCTAAACGCCTCAAAGGGCGGCGATCACAAGGCTGTACAACTTAATCACACCACCCTTTTGCATGACATGGACCACACGATTGCGTCACCAAGCTCCGCCTAGACACCCACCCGTTCTGAAATCACCACATTGTCTTATCCTGCAAGTATATACCGAGGACAGAGATGAAAACACAGCAACAAAAAATATCTAACAGTTATTCTTTTCAGCAACCCTCCTCTGATATGACAACCAACCGAAAGTCCCCGATGAGAGCTGACGGCTGCACAAAGTATGATGGTATCCTCAAAGATGCTCGGGGCCGCAAAAGACTTTCATGTGAGAAAATACAATGAGGGATGAGGGGGGTGAGGGAAGACCACAACTACGGTAACTGTGGAAGCTGATCTTGAATTATATCGTTTACTTGGAAAGGATGGCAGGACATCATCTTCTACATACTGGTAACCAAAAATGTACTCAATTATCATGACAACTAAAGCCGCATCAACCTTTTGTACAACAATCATTTCCTACAGATGAAATAAACACCCTCTTTACCTACTGCATGTGAGCTAGTAAGGTTGAATTCGACTCTCTCAAAATGTGTAGATCCATGCAACATCCTGCCTTGTTTTTTTAATAATTCAAGTTCTGCTTTTTGATTCCTCGTAGATGGATGAATGCGACGGAAGCAGTAAGTCCGAAGATCACCAGGACTTATACCGCAGCATAGTAGAGAATCAACAAACATGAGCGTAAGACTAGGATTGAAGAGTGACCTAAGGTTCCAATAGGTTAGGCTCGGAAAACATTTGAGAGACTGTAGGGAGAAGGGAGAAGAGAAAGAAGCAGCTCATAATGATTCGGGTAACGGTGAATAGGATGATGATGATTCTTATGATCTGGAAGATGTCGATATTGATATGATGATGATCATGGTGGGGATGAGAAGTAGAATCAGGATGATGATGAACAGAACCCCTTGAAACCTGTGTTTATTTAGTCACCCCAGTTGCGCATTCCTCGACTTATCCGTAGTCATTCAGCTGTGTTGCTAAGTTTATCTGAACATATGGATTGATAGTTGTAGCAAAGGTCGTAACGTGTTTCTCTTATAGTGTTACGCTTTATTTTCTGCGGTATAGGATTCAAAAGTACTGTTTGAGAGCCTTGCGGGGTAGTTTCACGGTCTTGGGCCATAATTTAGGGTCCACCCATCACCAATGAGTGGATTCTAGGTAAAACTTTAAGCCGTACTATTTACTTTGCAAAAGAAATATAACCATAAGTATAAAAGCTCTTTGGATGGTTGTATGACAGCGAAATTGGGTCTATCGTAGGATGTACATGCAGTATTTTGGACATAAAAAGCCCGTGAATCCCGGAGCAATGTTCGTCTGGAGCTCTCATGCTCTTTTCTCAGTTGACACCGTTGCTTATCTTCGCATTATTGCATTCAGTAAAATTGACCGGACGGCCAACAACTGCCCGAAACCAATGGTCAGTGGTCATGTCCTCGAGCCCTGTCCGGTGTCGTGTTTACATCACATAACCTAATTAAACCCTTTGTTAGCATCAAGCTTACTTGATCATGTCGTACCCGAGTAGGTGAAAACATGTTTTTAGGCTTTTACGGTGCAGAAGAGCGACAATCCAATGCCAGAACAGTTGCATATTTCTTTACGCGCATGTGGTACCTTTGGATATGAATCGTGTTAAGTCTTATGGTACTATCATGCTGGGGTTGACCCGAAAATCCTGGTTGCATTACTTTCTGAAATTTAGATCCACTCTGGAAATAGCCGGTTAGTAGTGTGAGGCCAGGTGTGGAATAGTCAGCCTAAGAGTTGCAGATGAAGCTAGGCTCTTAAGCCAACAAGAATAACGTAGAAAATGAGTTGGTTTCATACATGAAGTAGCTGAAGAAGATTAACTAAGTTCGTTAAGTTTAGGTCGAACGACCGTTACCCATTCACTTGGTATGGTGGTTCTAGCTGAATCTTTGTTTGCCATATCCTCACTCGGAAATCAAAACAACTCAGACGCATAACGATAGAACTATCCATAAATGAGTCAGTTAAGCAAATAATGTAAATAAGTGATTATTATTTGTAAACGCCCGTGGTGAGGAAGATCGGTTTGTGACAACAAGGATCGAGCGCTGAATGGGTTTGATAGCCTTTCTCATGATGTGCTGTTGCATTGGGATTTAAAGATCCGCAAAGCTTGCCGGCAGTCAGCCGTCCATTCAATTCCGCATTTGTCTAATTCGGAGACAGCCTATTCAGATTATGGATGATGGCCATGGGACAATCCCCCAAAGTCATTAGATTAGGTGCTTCTATTCAATAGCCCATCTTTTTATGTACCACTCCAGTTTACATTATACCAGGAGATTGAAAAGATAAACTTACCTCGAATGAACATAACAGTGTGGATACCGTCACGAAAGTAAGCACTAGTTCAAAAACAAGACCAACCGCATGGTTCAGCATGATAGACAACAAATCCAATTCAAGTAATCAGCTGGGAATTTCCATTCACACAGTCCCCCTGTTTATTTCTTGCATTTTCTCTTGGCCAACTTCCTCTTTTTCCATTTAGTTTTATCGGGGTCATGACCAGAACAGCCGCATACGTATGAAATGACTCGAACTTGACTCCGCTTATCTGTGAGCACGGTGGCTTGTTTTTTAACGAGTAAAGACCTATTATGTCTCAGAAGATCGGCATCTGTCTCCATTTTCCAGCTTACATTGCTTTTTAGATCTTTAAATACAGTTTAATCTGAGTTCTGCAGTCCATGAGGCCGTAGAATTCACGTCCCTCTGAGGTACCATAGGGGAATGGAACAACAATTTTGACAAACCTCGTTGAGTTAGACAGCGATCCATCTTGCTAATGTCTGCGTCATTACATCAGCAAGCGAAATGCTAGATGACATCAGACATTCCGTTCACCAAGACTGTTTTATGATGTTTGGAACTGCCCTTTTGGGTTAGTGATTTACTTCAAATCCCAGGTCAATAAAAAGTTTGTCAGAAAGATTTTGGAACTACCCCAACACTTCCTTCTCTTCTGTCAAATCATACTGACGATAGATAAGTTTCGCGAACATCCTTCTCTGAAAGAGATTATTCTATTCATTTGCCGAAGGAAGTGCTGTAGCACTGTGTCCGCATGAAGGTACTGATATTTTCCTCAATGGCACCGTGTGGCTTTTTCCCGGGGAACATTTTATTCCGCGGAAACTGTTCCGCACTTCCTCCAACCACTGAGTCTTGTGCATTTTTGATGGTATGGTTATCAGGATGGTGGATCTCGTACCAAAAACAAGGAGACGCCGAAAACGAAAGATGATCAGTAACGTCACTTGGTTTTCTCCAGTGATTATGAACTATCATGAACGTCAGTAATAGTGGTTGGATGGTTATCATAACAAAGTTCGTACCTTATGATCCCCGAGTTTGAATCCTACCACTATCAGTAGCCTATAACTAGTCAAAACACCCTTCCTGGAATATTGTACTTTTTGTGGATGTTGAATGAAAAAGACTCGAAAACAATACTATGACTCTGATTTCCAAAGCAAAAATATAGTGATCTTGTAATGACCACACGTGATTACTAATGAGTGGAACTAATAGCTTTCCTGTAAGGATATCACTTATCCAGTTAGATGACGTGTTGTAATCAGACTCTCCACTGTACACGTTGACTTATGGCTTCATTTTGAAATTTTCTTTTTCATACCATACGGAGTTTCTAATCACATTACGACAGGATTTTAGTTAGCAACCGTATGAACTCGATCCTCGAGTGCTCCATGGTTGTGCTAATCTTAACAGATGAAAAGGATGGGTAATTCTTTCGTATTCATCCTGAATTACACAAAATCTACCTCTTTGGTTCACCATTCCTATTAGGGAACGAATGAACTCGTAGCTAATTTTGTTGGTCAAAAAAGAACATGATCAGAGGACAAGCATGTTCGCTATTGTCTTTTACTCCATTAGGCAATGATATGTGGGAAGCACATAGCTACCGATCTTTTCCTTCTGATTAGTCCTTAATCAGGTAAGGGATAAAACTTTTTACTTCTCATAGAACCTGTCTTGCAGTTTTTGTTTTCACCATATTTCCAAATGAATTCAGTGAACGGGAAAGACCCCGAAACCCGAAGGATCCACTTCACCAAGATAGAAGCGGGAACATAAATCCAGAGTTTTACGAAGGTGCTCTTAATGAGAGGAATCAGATAGGCCTTGATTGTTTCAGGCCGGGCAAAAGCCGTCTCACCTATCACCAAAGAAGATAGGTGAGAAACACTTATTTGAATTTTTCAAGCACAAAAACAATGTACCTTGTTGAATGCTAGCTTCTGTGTGTTCACAAAGCACGTTCGTGAAGACGTATATCATTACAGAAACATGGTTCAAATCGTGTTCAAGTTTCATCCCATCATGTGTGTGTTTGCGAGTTGAAGCAGATTCCGGGTTCAGTTACACATCACTGAGAGATAATTGGAGTGGTTTGAGAGAACACACTTGAAATAAACTGGGACCCACTTAACCTAGTATAAATTGTCGTAACCTGACACAGAGACCATGCCCTATCAAATTTGGTTACCATGACCGTCCAACCTATCACTGTTGGTCGCATAACAAAACTGGGTACCTTGAACAACTGGCACTGACCACCGCCCAATCCAGGCCTCTTTTGTTCCCTGACAACCAATGGACATTTTTCTGGTTGTTGGGCTAATAAAGTCAGTCGTAATTGAGCAATCTATTGTTTGACCGAGTCAAGTATCCTGATCTCACGTTTCCCTTCTTATACCTAGTTTCTCATGTTTGAATAAAAGACAAATTAACCGAGCCACGTTGCCATCCCCATGTTGGCAAGGCGGGAAGAATAATCGCAGTCGAATCTCGTGTAAACAATTACCCGTCTGTGCGAACGCATCTTTCTATCACAACTCAATCATTCTTTGTCCTCCGTCCAGGTGATTATTACTAAACTCCCCCATTCCCCTCCACTTAGCCCGATGTCGCAGTGATTGTGACACGCGACTGACACGTGAGAGTTGAAAGATGAGTTTGTCACTTCAAAATAGTCCAACCGACAGACAACTGTCAAATGATAACGGCTGTCACTGCTCAGTGTGCAAGTAAAACAAAATAATTCCATTCTGGTGGATACGTGCCACGATAACAGACTGGAACGTGGGCAAATTAACGTCTTATCAACACCTCAATAGAAGCTCGATAAACACGTACAATGAACCTTATACACGATGTCATTATCCCTAAGCTGAGAGTAGCTGTTTTGTGCGGCAGTCGCTTCTTCTGTCATGTACGCGTACATGACGCCCTCGATGGGGACTATGGTAAAGGTTCATCCGTGGAACTTAAATTCTCCGTATGACCTTGTCTATAAGTTAAGGCCTTCACACATCACTGTGATAAACCGGTCTGGCCACCGTTCGACACCTTTTAATCACCTTAGCAAATGACCGGCTTCGTGTATGTCAGTGACTCGTCGCCTATACAAAGTATGACTCTCATGACGTTATTGTTTTCAGTAGGAGCTTAAGTGGAACGAAGACAATAATAGTCAAGTTCTGCTCGATGATCTCCATTGATGATGACGATTCACAACAAGTCAAAATCCGTCACAGGCCTCAGGTTGACAAGATGAAACTGACTGAGGAACTTTGCATGAATCTTGGTGGTTGAATCGGCTTTTTTCCAGCAGTATTTAGTTCTTCGTTTGATAGGGATATCAATCAGTTTCCCTCCTCTCTAGCTGAAATGCGAATTTGTTGGCTCGATGAGAACTTCAGTCAGAGGATGTGTTCTTAGGCACACTTCTATTTCCTGCAACCATCGAACCGGTGTTGATCGAGTGGTTCAGAAAGTTTGCTTACCACCCCAGAGGTCAGAAGTTTGAATTCCCGTCATCAACGGCTGCTTTGGTGATAGACAGTAATCCCCAATCTCGTCCGGTTCTTTACAACGCCTGAACTACTGGGACCTTAGGTGGTCCTCCACTACCAAATTCCAGGGTCTGGTGGCCGGTTATTCTTAACAATGTACTGGACCTTTATTGCTGTGGGGTATGCTTCTTCCGTTGCATCCTTGCTCGAACAAGTAAAAAAAGCTTAACTGAAGCTAATTCACATGCAGTTGTTGGACCGGACAGCCAGCGATTCGAATCCGGAAACGAAACAGTGGTCTGATATTTACGAAACAGTTACAATGCAAGCTGTTATTGTGGTGCGATTGATTATCAGGGTTTCCATAGTTCAGTAGAGAACGCGATCCCTCATAGGAGACATTCAGTCGTGGTAAATATGAAACGAAAGGGGACAATTGGGTGCGCATCAATTGCTAAGATTGTTTCTGTTTTTCTGGCAACTAACTCGTGTAAAGTACATTCAAGCTTTTTTGTTGAAATAACTCTGTTGATCGAGCAATACCCGGTGGTTTGAAACGCGTTCCTTTGTCTCCTGTTGGTGTAGCAAAGATTCTTGGACGCAAAAGATATACAAGAGCAATACATTCAACTGGCTTATTTTTCACCATGTTGGATACGTTTGTCAATACAGAATTCACCAGCTCCGTAAGGACAGTGATGGTAAAGAGTCCAAAATCATCTTGTATCTTCAGCAGTCCCTCTGACAGGACAGTAAGTAAGGAGGACCCTTGAATGTTCTTGTCTAGTAGAGGACAAATGAAAGTCGATCAATTTGATGATACGAAATACTACTAAATCTACCTTGTTTTTCTGCTATGCCCTTGGGACCAAACTGCTTTTATATTTACTAGTACTATATATACTGAATATTCACACGCCTTTTAAACATGACTCAGTTCAGCTTATTTGTTCCGGGCAAAGTGCAAGGTACTGTTCAACCCACTTATGAACGAATATCAGGAATACGCAATGACTTTTGTCACTAACGCCTCATTCGCAGTACTCGGGGACGCTTAGTCTTGCCTTATTGAGCAGTATTCACATGTTCACACGTAGTTCGTGGACCAAGTTCACCCAGGCTTTACATTCTGATTAGAAGTGGAAACCTGTCACTCATCCAAACGGAAGAATGGCCCGAGACGGTTTGAGCTGTGACAAGGAGAAACACTCGCATAAAAAGACTTCGGGTTGAGTATACGCTAGATTTCCGAGAAAATTTCCAGATCGACAAGAATTATTCTGTGTTAAATTAAACAACTCGGGTTGCTTGTACATATGGTAAGTCATCATTTGATTTACGCCAACAAATTAGATATCCGCGGGATAAGGCTCAGTGTCGGACCGAGTCAGATCCACAGGTGATATGTCGCACGTTGAATACACGTAAATAATAACTGAGTGCCATTCTAGAACACAACATATTTTTTCGACCCAAAAAAGTGCACGATTGGATCCTTGTACTTCAGACTTCACGATATTCTGTCTGAAAACCTATTTATGCGAGTAACAAAAACGTACGATGATATTTGCTCCTGATAACTGTACCATATGATGAACCTCTTCAACATCATTTCGTGTTCAGAACAAAGTAGAAAGCAATGTAAACAGCTGGCCATTTGAAAGAATGTGATCAACAACGCATCAACTCGACAACGATTTTATCCACAGCTTCCCATTTGATCGATTTAACTAAGTGTAGTCGGAAAGCAAAGCCCAAAACAGTACGAACGCTAGTGCAGATTGGAGGATAGTGAAAGTACCGATGAAGACTGGTCTGTAGGACATACGTATTTCGTACTGTTAATTCACTCATAGTTTTCGCTTTGTAAACAAGCTTACTTCAACTTATTGCCTGTCCTTTTTTTCTTTCTCAAATTCATAAATCAGAATCTCTTTCAATCTCAATACACCTCCATAGTTGGGGAATAAGCCCATCATAGTAATCAGGACAGGAGTTGTAGGCGAACATATGTTTTCGATGATTTTATTCTTAGGCCTTTACAACCACACTTATATTGAGAACGAATCAATGAGAAGAGTTGGAAAAAGTGTCATTAAGTCGGTTTGGATAAATAAGGATGAGGGGGGATGGAAACACGTGCGGATGACCGGATTACGTGACCGATGCTAATTAGCATACGTCACCACTACGTCTTCCGCTTACTAATTCGTTTTCATATAAATGTGATTGCAGTGGTTTGAAAATGAAATCACCGAGAAGCGCTTCTATGGGTGTCATATGTTATAACAACTTTGTATCTATTGGAAGTGTTCCAAAATCGAAAAAACCAACAACCGCAGGATTAAAATAACTCCATATGCATCTTCAGATTTGGACACGGCCTTCTGGAGTTTAAAAGTAAGCGCACTAGTAGTTCTGAAATGTGAACGTTGCTGTTGACTACGTCTCACCTAAACAAAGGTGTGCGCAAATGAGAACATCACTGATGTGACAAGATGTCGTTGGTCACATACCAATCCTGAAGAGCACTGGACCGGGTAGTTAAATCTTACCTTTGCTGATCACCTTCGTAGTTGGTAGCGTTTGATTTACCATGACCCTGTTTCACAAATATTGTATCTTTGTTGCATAGTAAATAAAGATGTTAACACTAGCTGTTATTATGGTAATTATTATTTATTTTATTATTAACAATTCCATAACATTCTCTCAACCAGATGGATCACTCGATGCCGATTGGACCACTCTCGAACTTGTGATTTTCAATTCACTCAGACGTTCCAATAGTCGAGAACCCCATCAGCACATTCAGATGCATCGCCAACTACCAAAAAGCACCCTCTACTCCTCATTCAAAACTGTCCGGGAAATCTTTTCACCTTTGCGTGGTTATACTAAAAGAGGTTCGGCTTATTGAAAGTAACTCGACGAATGAACCGGCGGTCTCAAGCACTCATTTCATATAAAGGTTCGCGAAAATATCTAACTGAAATAGGTGTTGGGATTCATACACATAACTTGTGTTAAACAGGTACAATGCTTTGCACGAGGAGAACAACACACAAAAATTATTCATCATCCAAAACTTTCCTAATCAATAGAAAATGCATTCATTTTCTACACGCGAATGGGACATTCGTCTTCCATGAGTAGAGAACTGATGGGAAAATATGACAAACTTAAATGTTTTATGGCATACGTCTAATAAATGCATAAATTCCTGGCTGGAACACAGCAAAGATGACTATACTCAACTTTTTATGCTTTTCCGTCCTGTTTCTGCCATCAAAAAGATATCTGACTTAAAGACTGGTTACCACAATTACTGCGGTCATCGTATTCTGTACAAATGATCATCCATTTCCAACGCCTAAGCTCTTAGGTCTTTGGTTTGCGGTTCACTTCCAACTCCGCCCCGTCCCTCACTCACAAGTCCCCCATCACTAATGCCTAGAAGGGTTGCCATTTCAGCAGAGTGAAACTGCTGTTCGTAACCGTCAACTACTGCTTTGTCACTACCGTAGTATTAACTCGTGACACAGAAACAGATGTGTACTGCCGCAATCTGAGTAACCCAGTGGGTTAGTGATGTGATTACATGGTTTCAGTCGCACCAGCCATTATTATGGTTGTTATCCAGTTGCCGTCTTTTCAAACATCCATGTCACAGTTAATTGGATCCACCGAGAGAGAATGGATTTCTCTGTTTTTCTCTTTCATACTGTCGTAGATTACATGCAGTACTACGGTTGCATAACTCAGAAAAGTGGAGACTAACACGTTGGTTGCTATCACCTGATCTAGGATATTAACTTACACTTTAAGAACAATTGGGGTGAATGATTCAGTAAACAAAATTCATTGCCTGACCAACAAAAAGGTTTATAAACCCCAATTGGTAAGGAACTTTTCTTAGAACTTTCATTGTTCTTCATTGCCCTCACTAAAAATAACAGCAGCGATCATGTAAGGTCTTCCAAAATAGAAGCGTTCGACTATAATCCTAAAAAGAAAAAGTGTGATGGCAGATACAAGTTTCTAACTCAGGACTCCAAGAATTTTTATCCTGGATCTCTATAGTTTGACCAAGTCGCTCTTTCCAGGGTTCACATCCCAAACGGCTTGAAGCAGGTATCATCCTGATAGGGTTCACGGAGGTCTTTCTCACATCAAAGGTTTTTAAAATAATCTCAATGTTTTTGTGCTGTTTTTGAAAACAGAGTGCAGATTATGATAGTTCTCGCCCATGGTGTGCCTTTTACTAGTTATTATCGAATTTCTTGTCGGTATTCATGCTGTACGTAACACTGAGACCACGCAGTTATAATTATTACTGTACCTGATTAATAGGAATCGTGTACTGCAGTCATTGTAATGACCAGGTAGTAGGTCATCACATTGGTTTTCGGTTAATTTAAGAGTCGAAACCTGTTGAAACACTTACTGAGCTTTGGGCTCACGGAGTTTGTGTTTTCGTATTTTCAGATCACCGGCCCAGCATAGTATTAAAGCATTCACCGAGTCCTAACCGGGGTCTACAGAACGGTATGGAGTATTTGGAACCCCACATGTTACTGTTTGGCTCTCAGCAGTTTCGGATTAAGGCGCCTGGTGCCTTTTACCGGTTATCAGTCAATCAAAACTTTCACTTTTTCCGGCCAGTTATGCTTTTGAGGAGCCTTGATACATTGATCATTTCTAACGGTTGCTCGATAAACTGCATGGACCAAGTTTTCTGACTGCGTGTAAGTACTGATTACTGATAATGACGTCAGATGTGTTTATCAAAACGGATCTATCAGCTCTCTGAAACCCTACACCCCTCAATTATTTCCTCTTCGAAACCCCTATCTCATCTGAGTCAGTCTTACTGCGCACCCCCTTCACTTTCCAGTCGTTCTCAACATGCAAAGCTCTATAAATCTTAGGCTGACCGAAAACCAAATCATTTTCATTCTATATGGTGTGTCGGGATGTTTGTCTACCTCCTCCCTAACGAACCAATTATGGTTGATTAAGTCACATAACGGCGCATTCCGTGTGGTTATCAGACTACTCAAACAATGACAGGTACGAAAGAAGCAGACAGCTTTCTTATCAAAATTTAAGGTGCGATCGTCCGCGATCGATCCTTCGCACCATCGTATCAGGTTAATCAGACGGTCCACTGACGATAGATTGGACAAACGGATAGAAAGAGCAAAAAGTCAAAACAACGAACGAGCAATTGCTTTCGTTTCCTAATTCAATACGGCAATTTCATATTGCGAAGGTGTGGTCGTGTGTCTGTGCTTGGGGGTGGGAGTACACTGGAATGCGATTTTGGTAGGATGAAATATTGTGATTTCATTCTCATCCTTCCAGTGTCTACCTTCAAATTTATTCACATTTTCATTGATCTTGAACAGGTTTCGGCAATTGCATGAAGTTGACATATTCCAGTTTTCCAGTGTGGCACTTGCTGAGCACACTCCATTCTTGTACACTTTATCTGTTGGGCAAATCCAAACCGATTATTGCACCAATTTTCGTTATTCATCAGTAATCTCCAATTATAATTGATACACTGGTATACCGATTCGTATTCGGGTGAGAACAAAGTAAGTCATTCTGTTTTCTAAGGTGAATTTTTTTCGAAAAAGTCACTTGTTTTTGACTGTGAAGACAAAAACGGCCAAATGAACAAACCCTAGATCTTCCGCCCATTAAACAGATACACACTCAGACTGTGGATTGACTCCCATAATAATATTATCGGTCATGAGGATCACACGAAAACTAATCTTCAAGAATAAAACACGTAACTGTTCATTTTTGGTTTTCCTCACATAGGTTTACAAATCAGACGATTCTGTTTGCAATACTATTGCTGTCCGAGCCTCAGGCTGTTGGCTTTAAACTTGTCTGATAAACGAACGTGACGCTTAGATAACAAACAACTCGCAATCTGTTTAGATAACACATGCACAAGGATGACGCCGCGTAAACTGTTGGTGAAATGTAATAAATGGAAAAATAACTATCATCACTGTGTTATTGTCATGCATGGGGCAAGCTACCAGGGTGCCTCAGTGCAGTATCTGGCAAAGTTGAAGGAAAAAACTGTGCTGTGAAAGTGTACCATTCGAACTCTGTGCGAGCCGAGTCATTCTAGAAACAACTCAGTTTTCCCACTGATCTACGGAACGGCCGAGTACTGTACACTGTTGCACCACCGTCAAGTAACTCTACATAACTGGTTCCTCTCTCAGGTTTATTTTGATAACCGCCAAAATCTATCACCTAATTTGGAAAATTATCCAGTCCTGTATTGAACTTCACCTTTCTAGGATGCACTACTAAAGCGAGGAGCCTGAATCTGACTTCATGAAAAATCCACTTGTAATTTCCATATCAAAATGCCCAGCACTGTGAAAAGTGCAAGTGAATTTTCCGGTATCCTTAAGGTCCAGCCTCCTGGTGCTAATAATACGTGCAGTGAATACATTTCAGAGCCCATTGGAGCGCTTTCAGTCGCTTGCTGTTCGCCGCATTGGGAGTTAACCGGCTAACCTAGTCCAGTCATTAAAACAGGAACAGTTGTTGTGGTGGTTTGCACACGGCTGGATATTCACTTGCATCATTCACACTTTTAGAGTGAGAAAAAGACAAGTCAGCTTTCCACCGCATAATCCGTCTTACTTGTCCATTCAGATAGAGGCATCTTGGTTCGAGTGAAGAAACCAGATTTGCTATGCTAATGGAAATTTCCACCTTCGTCTCTTTTTAGAGGCTGGCTTTTATATGCAGTAAAACGAACTTCGTCCGTCGTCACGTTTACTGATGATGGTCCAATTTCTTCGGAGTTAGAAGATATGAGGTGAACTTCTGGAGTGCAGTATGATATAAAATCTTGGCGGATGGGTTCAATGTCATGTACTACGTGCCCGGGTGATGGACTACAAAACGCGTCTCCATCCCATTCCAATCCCTTGCAAGTTGCGCTAAACACCTATTGTGATTAGTTGCTCCATGTGCATTTAGTAGAATAGTTCTGATAACCTGTTTCTGGGATAGGAAAAATTTAATTCAGTCCACCAGATTCAACCGAAGCATGGATCCCCATGTCAAGTGAACTGTCATGATAAAATTTCAACCATGTTCTATTCATGAGTGTTTGATCACTTTCTAGCAATGCCTATTTCACCAAAGGAGAACGATTGCTATTACAGCAGTATGGCTGCTTGATTCGCTCTAGGAACCACATACATCCTATCAAAGTACTATAGATAATCATTGTACCACCGTTACTGATATTATGATCAATTTCCTGTGATGAACAAGAATGAGAATGCAACTGAAGTTCTGTCCCATCACCAATGCGATCACAACTCAGTTGAATTTAAAATAAACTTATCTATACTTGACTTTATACACCTTGTTGAATGTACATCTGTCTTTTCTGAGTCGGCTTCTTAACCTGTAAGGTATATTTATTCCTTGGATCTCTTGTTGTGATGTTGTGCCTTACAGTTTCGCCATATCAGCAAAAAGCGACGTCTGTGTTTCCAAAATCTTCACCTTAAACAGGGCGCTGGTGATAATCAATCATTCGCCCTAGTCCATCAGTGCAATGGAGGAATACACCCATAATCACACGAGCCCGTTTGGACTGTCGCGAAGAAGCGGCTATCGAGACCCAGCAGCTTGGAATGTAGAACCACCTAGTTATTCTATCACTTATGTTTGATATGATCCTATTCTTTTCCAAATTTTGTATTCCGTTAATTTCTTCCGATACCCAGGCAGACCCAACTAATAAGTGTGAACAGGTCAAATACTTTACACTTAAACTCGTTGAAAGGTGCAAACCTAAACCCCTACCATGTCTTGCTAAAAGTTGCGATATTTCTTTGTACTTCTACTGGTGATCAGTTTTGTTGTTATTTTTGTTGTTGTATCACGTTGATTATTCGCCTTCCTAGCCCGTTTGACGCATTTTTAATCTGTACCCTTTGGGCCAACAAATGTCCAATCAACGGACTCGAATCGATCTGTTCGGAAACGACGTGTCACACACACACACAGTACGGCATCAAATCCCCATAGAATTACTAATTGGTTTCTCGTTGAAATGTTGTCGCTGGATTTGATCGTCTACAGGCGACCAACTTCGTTGTTTCTCTGCTCTCGGTTTTTTTCCGCATGGCATTATCAATGGAGCAGCAAAAAGGTTCAACGCAAAATGAAAGTCTATTCGAGCAATTTATAGCGAATACCTGCAAACTTTTTTCTCATTCGTGAACTTCGGTATATTAGTGGACATCAGATAGTGTAATGGCTACACACGAGTTTCATAGGAAATGCCAGCCGTTACCTGCCTCTTTTATCTAGCTAGAAGATGAGGCCAGTCCCACACAAGAGATGAACAGTCCTGGGCCTTTGAAGAAATCGCTCCAGTCGACAAAAAAGACTTATTTCAGTTATCATTTGCCCAAACTGTGTCGTATAATATAGCGTGATATCATAATTTACCATCGACTTGATCATCACACGAGTAGCAGACAGCAGCAGCAGAAGGTGAGCAGGACCCAGAAGAGTCCGGACTACGAGTGTAAAGCACAACTGAACCAAGCTGAAGTTTACGCTGCTTCGGGAATTAAAAACTCGGCAATTTTTGCAACGAGACATAAAATGTCACATTCCAAGTTAAAGTGCTCGAGTAAACTGTGAAGAAAATACTCCAAAAAGGCACTCGTGAAATGCTTATCTTCTTCCTGAACTATATGATCACAGTGATACTACTGACCACAAGCACAGAAGTTCAATAGCATTATGTACTCTTCGTGAATATGAACACTGGTGTTGCTCATACATAGCTCCTTGGATCAATGGTCTTCATAAAGCGCGAACCGCTACGCTTGTTTTTTTTCGGCCTAAAAGATGTGCTGAACAAATAGATGTCTACGGGTGTTATATATACCAATTCGACAGTGTAACAAGTCCAGACATCAGTCTAATATTATTTTCACGTAACAAACTGTTATCTACCACAAATGTTTGTTAAACGAAATAAATTATTTCCAATCCATATTGGAATGGACACCAGAAACTAAGGATCTCTTCCAGTTATCCACTGATTAGAATCGCCTCGATTTCTCATTTAGAAATTTCGCATACTCGACTTTGAACTATACTACTTTCCGTGAGCATGTTAGCCATTGGTGTAATTTCTTGCTTTTTAAAGTTTTAATAAATACCAAAGGAAATTCAACAAAACTATGGTGAACAATCATATTAATACTAATAATGGTTCTTACGCAATCCAAGGTACATAGTAACAACTCTGACAAACTTTTTTCTGTGATACACTATTTTGTGACCGTGAAATACGTCACTGCTTTGAGGTAGAGCAGCTACGAACTGGTTCAATATGTTGAGATGTATTGGTGCATTGACTTTAAGCCATTAAATTCGTCCACATTTGTGGGACTTGAATAGACAAGTTCATGTATATGCACATGCACGTATACACACAAACATACAAACACACGGCTCATGCCTCCACAGCTCATGTGCACTACCTGCTGAGCTAAGAAGTCACACACCGGGGCCTTTAATAGGTCTCAAGTAGATCAAACTGTCCCTCTTCACCGGAGTAGATTGTCGTGCACTATTCATTGCAATGAACTACACCACTATGAGCTAGGATTTTTGCTACATACCGATTAATGTTCACCCATTGGCAGAATACACAGACATGACTGATTAGGCCATTCGGTTTGTTGGGTTTGACAAATGTGTCATCCATGTGTACCTGTTTGAAGTTTGGAGGAAATTGCATTGTATCGCATTATTCAAAATACATCGCTCATATCACCTGACTGACTGATTAACGTTATTCCACCAAAAAATCTTGTTTCCGTTGGTTCATTGGTCCCGGCTAAAAAAGAGGGAATTATGTAGGCTCGTTCTACAGATGTAATCATCAACTTGCATATGCATGCGTGTGCACGTAGAATATCTTTGAGGTGGCACTCATTTCACTGCTCGTCCCCATCTGGTCACATCTTCCTCGTACACGAATAAAATCAGATGCATGTGCGAACGGATTGGTCTGCAGGAGGGACATGTGAGTGAAAATGCGATGCCAACAAGCCAGCTCACTGGTACCCACGCACGCACGCATGTCATCAAATAGAGTCGCAATGTACACGCTATATGCCCACATACGGCAAGCCGTTGAGCAAAGTGTGAGTACGGTCTCGCGTCAAATGCTCACGCTCGCTCGTGCGTGCGTCCCTGTATTAGTTAACAACTTTCTCTCACCTGCCATAGTCTAGCACACTAGCGCGCAAATACACACACACACACACGCACGTGCTCAGCCGGACTACTGAGTAACCCTCGCACTCTGCGCACCAAGTAGGACAGTGTTTCTTCCAATACTCGGCCCCCTCCCACCTCAGAATTGAGGTGTTGGTGTGAGGTCGTGACCCACCGAGTTCTACGTGGAATGAGAGTCTATGCTATTGACTGTGACGGGCGCACCAGCTGAAGCACCTCAAAACAACTGGCACGCCGATTGGACCAATCGTTTTGGAAGACGATTCACACGGTTCGAGGAGGCAGAGCTGGTTAAAACTGTAGATCAGATCAGAGCAGAGCGGCGTACCGCAATGCAGACGCCCTTCCCACCCTTCAAGCGCCTGCTCAAATCCGCACCGAGACACACGCACGAGGCACGCGGAGTGCACAGCAGCTGTCAAATAAATGTCACATTTTCATCCAGGAAACAGGGTCTTGGTGTCATCGGATGATACATTGGTTCGCGAACACTGACTTCTCGATTTGTGACAATTGCGGATTGTACTAACAAGTGTGACAACCCCGGGCTACACACGTAGTTCCTTATTCAAGGTGAGTACAGTTTTGGTATCTATGGCACCGCATTCTACCGTGCATTGCCCAACGAATTGACAAGAGAATCGTCTGATTATCGTACGGTAGCTTAATTTAGACAGCATTTGACTACCCGGAAATTTTTGCGTATTTACAGATCAACTGACAAAACGATTTTAATCCATCACTCACTATTAAATACCCCTAGTACAAATGTTTGATCTGAACTATCAGGAATTATCGCCAGAAAACATTTTCAATAAGAAACTACTCGTGATACCCGATATCAGAAAATATTTCTGGACGGTGTACGTGATTAGTAGATTAGATTTGTATTATGCGATACATACAATCTCAAAGTAACCTCTTAACTTTATCCGTGTAATGCGAAAACACGTAAACTTGTAAGACAATATTCTAAATTTTTAATAGCTAGAAACTGCGTGGTCGAGGCAGCTCACACTCTTTCACCGGTTCCTTGCCTAAAGCTATCAAGGCAAACAATCAAAAGATTTCTAATTATTGTTTGTTACGATTAATCTAAACGGAGATTTTTCGAGAAAAATGTCATGGCTAGTAGAACTGTCCATAAATTACCTTAGAATTTGCAGGAAATAAATGTCAGCTACCGTGAACATCGACTGTCAAGAATGTCCGTATGAATCTTGGGACGCGCGAACAAGCCTTATGTTTAAACTGTTGATCTGACTGGCTGCATCAATCGACCAGATAAGTCGTACCATTATTGATTGATTAATCAGAGCATAAATGAAGCTGTAATTTTTCTGAATTCACTATTCGATTGAGTAACCCAGTGACACGACTGAGCAGAGCTCCACTGTAAATTATGCTTGTCGATCCATGGTGAAAATCCGGGGGGCTAGAATGGTTCTATTTATTTCTAGTCCATTTTTAAGTTTCCAAGTATCAACGGATTTGTGATATGCTCCAAGATTAATGTGATGTTAGGCATGTGGGTTGAAAACTGCCCGTCTCCAACAGTTCTCTGATGATGTGACCAAGCGACAAAAACATCTTGCGGTCCAGAATCCTACCTTGGTCATCAGGAGCTTTGTTTTGGCTTTTCACCTTTTCTAGGTTTCCGGTCGAGAAGCATATAGTTGATAGAAAAATCGAAGAGGATATGCTTTCCTGTATCTCATTTTTGATTGATTGTTTTGTTGTAAGTCTGTTCCCTGGCACCGTACGAAGGTTTTCTGGTATTTTCCCAACTGTTAACCGTTTGAAAAATCGGTGATTATATTTCGGAAGATATGTCTAATGATAAGGATCACGATGATGGTGGTGGTTGGGGTTATCAGAATGATAATATTAATAATAATAATAATAATCATGACGATAAAGTCGATTTCAGTCAGGCATAAGACAAAGGAAGATTCCATTCTGTCATGGAACAAATTTTATACCCACCATTAATTTTCCAGAGTCTTGATATGACACGTACTTGTTTACTAAGATAAACCAGATTTCCTTGCCTCAGTAAGTATTGTGAAGGGAGAATATAGTAATCCTGATATGTCTTTTTTAACATATTTAACACAGTCATACTATGCTTCGTTTATTACATAAATCATTTCCTTCTCCAAAACAGCTTCAGTTGTACAATGATAGTCGTGTACAGAAAGCTCCTCTTATCTTAACAATGTGTTGATATCATTCCCTCATGACAGGTTAACTAAGGTTTTATGCACTCACTGTTTTTCCTTTAATAGAAACCACGAAGGTCATAACCTAAACTAGATGCTAGTCTGCAAACGGTTATTAACTAATCAGTGTGATTAGTACAGCATGTTGGAAGCAGTGTTCTTCCGTGTGGGCTGCATATGACTAGCCTGAAGGGGCATAGAAATAAAACTCATTGATAAAGTGCACAGGCAAGCACCAGCCTTTATGTCGATAAGGTGGTCACTTTGGTCTACGTCTGAGCACACCAAGGCTGGTACCAGTGCTCGTGAGGAAGAAGCCAACTGGAGTTCCCAGCGAAGATTTCACATGATCTCGGTCGGTATTCCGACGAGATGACTTATTTTCACAGACAAACAGTTTTCTCAATTCAAGATACCGTAGTCCAATTGAGATACACCGTACTTGCGACGCCTCCAAGAAATTAGGAATATTTTTCGTGACACCTTATTTATTTACAAAGTAATGTCTTCCATAATTGGAGCCCTACGGTGAGTTCCATTAATTGGCTCTGCCCTCTGCCTGGGAATGATAGCAAACGCCAGAGTATTTGCCTACTCGATTACAGCAGCCACCATAGTTATTCGTCAACAATCTAATTCAAGTAAAATTTACTGAGCAACTTATTTTCAACATTAGTAACTGTGGCGCTTTAGCGATGTGTAATTTATGCGTGTCACGAAAACAGCACGCTGACTACCATGTCCAACTCACACGGTTAGATGAGACAAATAAGCTCATTACCTTTGCCTAATCCGCAACGAGTGGTTCATTCGGACACGGTGAAGTAGAAGCTTTGAAACCGGTACGACATTTGAACAGGAACAATTGGAATATGATGCAACCCGATGCTTGTATCCTTCGGCAGAACTCCGATGAGCTTTGATACCACACCGAACTCATGCCATATTTCTTACATTTTTCCCTTGTCACTACCATCCATGTTCGTTAAAAAATACCCAATAAAACATCTATTTTGCATACGGAAGGGATAGGCGGTTGAATGGAATGACAGTTAACGCTTTCACTCCCCCCCCGGCCGGCCTGTGGCTTAATAATCTGCTTGCTTAGAGCCGAAGGCTTTCACCTGCACCATAATTAGCTCTCTCCGTGTCTTTTTTAGTACATGAATTACCATGAAATAAACAATCCGGGATAAACCCCATTATCTGGTGGATCAGTAGTGCAATAAGCACAAGAAACCCATTTACAGTCTGCTGATACAAATGTTAATGACAGTTGGGACTGTGCGCGTTAGTGATTTGTTCCAAAGTTAAGGGGTTCTGTACAGCAGTTATGATTTAACAAATGATGTCCGATGAACTTTCAGAGATTCCAGACGGAAATGACTCCGTGCTTGCAAACGTGATACACGGGGATAAACCGATGGAGAATGGATTAGAGTAAGCAACACTGAAAAAAACTGTTGTACTGGTACGAATCTTGTGTGTGTTGTGTGAATGAATTGCAAAAATTCGAAATGTTGCCTTGTTGTCAAAGACGTCTTTTAGAAGAAAATGCATAAGCAACAGTATAGTATTAGTATTAGTAGTAGTAGTAGTTGTTGTTATAATGACGGACGAACTAGGCCTAAAAGGTCTACTTTGGAATTCAAAACGCACATTCGTAGATATAACAACAACAAACGATTTATCGCATAATATCCATGCTCAGAAGCATTACTTAGTCGCTCCATCATCGGAATTGAACCACACTGCCTTGGTAGATCATTGTTCACAAACGATTCCAGATTGCATGATTTCACATGCAATCCGTTCTCATGGGACCCACTGATCTCTTTCACCACTACAAACTAGTTGAGGAAGGAGTGACCATTTGAGTCCTAAATATTTCTCATGCAAGCATCATCATGGAGTTAAGTTAAGTAGATGCTGTACCGGCCATGACCTGTGGATATCCACCCTTCCCAAATCCAACTTCATATCATAAAAAGGCATATAATGTAGTGCAATATAACAGCAATAACAAATTTCGTGAGGCCAATGGTAGTATACACTTGCGTTATTCCTAATGTTGTGTGAATTATAATAAGATAGAAACGGCGTTATGCAAAACCTTACTAGGTAGGGAGTAGGATGACCAAAAGCGTGCATAAAGATGTCTCTAGTGAGCACGTGTAGAGGAGCCGAATATGCATTTCATAATATCTTCATGAAGCAGGCGATCATAGTCAATAAGGGTATTTGTGGATAGCTTCTGACAAGTGTTATTATGTTTGGATGTGATAAAATGAGTGAAATGCTGTCCGGGTGGACTACTGAAAGATGATAAGAGATTAGGGGCCTGGTAATGAGCCTTAACTATTTCAAAAGCAGATCAATAAAGATGATGTGTGAAGCATAGAACCTTTGAGGTAGGACATGTGAAAAAGGTCTTTTGCTAGGGTGATTGAATACGAAATGGAATTTACGGTGTAGAACATCGAAAGACAGTCGTCTTATTTTCATCAATCTGGAACACTGTGAGGTCCTTGACTGAGTCAAGATGATTCAACATTTTCTAATTTTTTCTAATGGAATTATAATCGTTTTGAAAACTGGAATACTTGCTAACATTCATCAGGGAAACTGTGAAGTGAACACATTTAAATGGGGTTTAAAACTAGGAGAAAAATGCAACGTGAATCTATTCGGGAGGCATTGTTCCTTTAACCTAACAGCAGTCAGTTCAACCATCCACGAACCTAGGTCGAGGAGATATGGGTGTGAAAACCTGATCTAACTAGCGATCACTTTCGATCAGCCTTTTGTTCAGATTTCCCGCCGTAGAATAAGGAGCAGCTTGAATTGTCTGTAAGTCTGTCTGCCGATTTTGTTCGTCTGTTTCCTTGTTTATTTGTTTGCTTGTTTTTTCACACAGTCAAGAGTGTGAAATTCACGCCTCCGAACAACGACCGTTAGAGGGAATTGGGGGTTGGGGTGGCAGATTTATTCGAGTGGCTTGCTGCCCACCCTACTATTAATTAATTGATGGTTTCGATTGTTTATCAACTCATCGGTCTAACGGTGATTAGCCTGACAACTTTCCTCCCGTGTGAATCGGGTTGTGGAAATTAGAGCGCCGAGAACGAAGCTGATCACTTGTTGGCAATCTTTTTGGCCTTTAATTCTCTCATGGGATTGTTTATACATGTCAGAACGTGAAACTAGATGTGGAGTCAAAAGGGGACAGAAAGAGACCGTTTGTGTGAACCAAGCAAAAGCACCGTGGAAAATGCCTCAAATCAACAAAATCCGACCTGCCTGTCTCATGGCAAATAAATCTCACATCCATCGCGATTATAAAAGCATAGTCGTTCAGTGAAATGAAGCATTTTATTCAAAAACGATCTAGAAAAGTGTCACTTACTCCTGGGTTGCGAAACTTTAAATCACAAGTGTTTTCTTTCAATCCATAGAAGCAAGGGAATTCTGCTCCACCATCCTGATTCTTAGGGATCATCAATGGTAAAGCATATCCACGAGGTCCCAACTGATACGAGAATTTGGCGAGCCAGCTATATGCTAACCGTTACACTATGCGGAATTGGGTTCAGCTAGTTCGCTTGTGTCAACACTATACGGTGCCGTGCTCACCAGTACTTGCATGTGATGTTGATAAAGATGATACTAGGAGAATTTGCTTGCTTTCCCAGGGTTGCCATAACCATCCATATTTTCATCACCTTCACTGGGTGAGTAACTGAGCCGCTTACGGAAACCAATCTCATACTTGAGCCTGTTAGAAATTGGGGCAGGTGCAAGAATCCTGAAGTGTTTGCTACCCAGGAGTCTCACTTTGTGTCCGGTTAGGATAGTCGATCTATTTATAACCTCAAGATGCAATCGTTTAGAATACCAAAGTCAGTCGCAGCCCAGGCTGATGGTTCTCATGAGATCTTGAACTTGAATTTGTTTTTTGGGTCACCGGCTTTTAATCGTTTGTCGAGGTGAAATCATCTTGTAAGTATAATCTCAACTGATTCTGAAAAAGTTGCAAGCTGACCGCCAAAGTGTTCGTCATTCTGTAATCATATTCAGAATAGACGGGAAAAATGCTGGATCTGGGCAAAAGTGAATTGGGTTTCAAAGCAGTATGCCCCTGGGCATTTGTGCTTCTTGCCTAGACAACGGAATTATATCTTGTTTGGTCAGATCCAGAATGTTGTTACCTTAGAATACGCGCTGAATAGTATGGATGGTTCAAGAGTAAGAATTCATGTAGATCAAGGAAAGTCTTTAGAGCCATTAGGTAGTACAAGAACCAAGCAGGGGTAGACGAAAAACTGTGGCTATGAGAATCTATAATTCTTGATAAGTTTCACTTAGCTTCTATTTCCGTTACCTGACAATTGATCAATCATACGATCATACGATCTACCGAAGTCTTGATGAACTGCATACATTGTCCTGTACACAATATTCTGGATTATCTATAAGATGGTCGGTGAAATTTCAAACACACATTTGGTATTTTATTAGACCGGCCAGAGTCACAATCTTCAAAAAAATGAAACCATTAGTTAATCACTCGTTAAAAATCCGTAAATTCCAAGTGGTTGCAGGGCTCATCTTCTCGGTAACCAAAAGGAACTAATTTACTCATCCACAACCTAGTCACTTGCACTCACGTTGACTGCTGAAAGCGAGGGGTGAGTTGTTAATAAAGTTGAGCAGTTCCTTTCATCACCCGTTATGAGGCAGACATGGTTAACTTTCATAGCTGAGGGGTTCACTAAAAGTTGATCAGTACCGTCATTTTCCACTCGCAACTGCCATGCACGCGAAAAATGCAAAATCGCGCCAAGCGGTTCACGTGGTGGTGTCGTAGTTAGAGAGCTGAATGCGGTGAATAGAGCAATCAAACTGAATGTGAATCTCACCCCATACTGGCCATTCGAAGGACTTGGTAACAAGCTTCGTAGTCATGTTTTTGGTCAAGAAGAACTTAATTTATGGGCTGTGCCCTGTGTAACAGGCGATCTAGTCCTGCTAGGTGTCAAAACAGACTAGAAATACAAGTACTGAGATGCCAGACACGTGTCTTATGTCAACGATGGCAACAACCACAAACACAACAATGAAAACAGCAATGGTTTTCGCTTATTCGGTAGGCGAAAAGAGTTCGGTGAAATGGAGGGAATCCTCGGTCTCGAAAGACGTTTATGACTGCATCTGGTAAATTAGGATGTATATGATGGGCAATCCTATTCGCAGCATGAGTTTGCTTTGTGTGTATGTCAAATAAATTGTTTGATTGATTTATTATCTTCTGACCAGGTCGAAGCGAATGGTGTGGAGACCGGGGACGGAGAGGGAGAGAAATCCCATCAAACTAACAGCTCACGGAGTCAACTTCTTCCCTACCTATGAGGGCATGGGCACTGATGAAGTCCTACTCCGCCCTAGAGCTCTTATTCAAACCGCGCAAAAAATCAGACTGCATTCTCCTTTTACACAGTTGGTCAGATACGGTAGAAGCAGCGGTATTTCGTGGCTCTTTCTGTTTGAGTTAGAGATAGTCGAGAGCCTGCACCTCACTGTCAAAGGTTGACTGACAGTCTGTCCCACTGGATTTCCACTCGAAGTCAAAGTTGCCGATTCATCCCCCGCTGTGCTTTTGGTGTAGCATAACATAATACTAACTGTCTGTATCGATAACTAATCCATTGCCTAGAATTATGAACCTTAGCCAAACCAATTATAGATTACATAAAAAACAATTCATCTTGTAGTATTATTCGTCAATGGGAAAAATGATTCTATTCACTTTTTCAGTAGAGCTGTCTTAATATTTTTTTCTTGAGAATGCTTGCCCCATGGGTCAAAAACCTCGATGGAAGTATAAAAGATTGCGGAATATCACAAGCTTATCCGCATATGCCTGCTTTGCAAGAACAACTCAAACAAGCAATAGTAATTTTTCACACAAAATGACTCTTTATGCAGTTTCAGAGTTTAACTCACCACTGAAAACCATGGAAGAAATTTACTGCTGTATCATCTTCGTTAAGAATCATTACCAGTGCACATCCACGGAGCCTCCCGATGACTCGTACCTAAATTGAATGAAAGTGAGTCGAAAATCCAAGCCACCAAGTTATCCGGGTTGGCCCTCAAAGGTTCCCTGAATCTACACACTACGTGGTACAGAACCCTTCCGACACCGGATTGGAATGTTAGATGACCATTTCCCGCACAGCAAGCCGCTCGTATGCTGGATGGCTTCTCTGTAGAGGCCCAAGTACAACGAAGGCATTTCCTCAGGCAACCTACAGAACTTAGCTACTACGTGAGTGTGAGTAGTAGGAGACTCAATTGAGATTTATAAAACCATAGGAAACGACGAAAGCACCGTACGGTCGTTCCCCCCTCCACCGAGTCCCAACGGGGACTCGAACTCGGGATGGACATTTGCGAGTCGAGCTTCTTAACCACAATGTATATCCGGGCTGGCTCCCAACTGTTTATTGAACTTATACACTACATGATACAAGTACTGCTGATGATCCCTGACGAAGACGAAACAACTGTAGAGTGCTTCCATGGATTTCAAGGGTTTGAACTTGCACACTGCAAGGTGAATCATATTATGAAAAATTTAACGTTTTACTGCTCACAGCGATATCAGCGGTTCTGCTTACCTTTTCTGTCTAAGGCAAATGCTCATATCTGCATTTACGCAGATGTCTTGCCTGCTAAATTCGCAGAACTAGTATAAATTACCACGTATGTTGTTGGTAGCAGCCAGTATTCACATAATTTCATCTTGCGTTTGACTGGGCTGAACTACATATACAAAGCGATATCAACTTTACACACCAGACAAAATAATTCGCTCTCAGTGGGAGAAAAGTTTTCTACGGTAATTTGTCTGTTCTACGACCCATCACGTAGTACCCATGCTACAATCCACATGGATTATTCATGGAAGCTCTACAGTGTAACTGCTTCATCCGACTTGTTCGGAGTCACAGATGACCGTGTAGATTCGCTACTGCTGACTCCCAAGAGTGAAAACTAAGCAATAACTTTTCTCCATCACAAGTTCGGACAAGGATCTCCCTCTTCCCTTCTTCCTCCCAGTTCCTACCATTCAGCTGGTTTGACAAAGTCTAAAGTTACGGAGAGAAATGTGCGTAAAAGTTATGATGACGTAATATTAGAAGTCGTAGGGACTGTAGGAAGGTCTCTATCGGGGAATATGAGTTGAATTCTGGCGAAATGTGTTCATGCGGTTTACCCTTACGCTGAAATTTTCGTAGTGACTCAAAGCTATCCACTTAGTTACCATTACTGATTAACTTGCTGTCTTGATATTCAAAATTTATTATTCGAAAACTTACTACAGTAGAGTGAGCTTAAAAATAAAGTGATCTTTGTGAATATCTGTTTGTTGTGGTTAAGACTAACACCGGACAGTACTTCATTTGTCTGATATGGATCTCATTCCTTTCATCTTTTGAGTGTCAAAAGGATATTTGGCGACTAAGTACGGTTCATAATGAATACAAGGTGAAACACTGTCAGTTCATTCCTACAGATGATATATTTTAAAAATATGGGTTGGCCTTAGCCATATAAGGGTACTGTACTAAACTGTACACCTTTCTATCTATCTCTTTACAGTCGCATCTGCCCTCACCCTGCATAAGATGGATGTGTGGCAAACAATGTTCAGTGGACTACGGAGTGAATTTACTCAGTTAGGAAGAGGAGATCAATCGAATTTCATGAACACGAACCCATATTCTCCATCGAAATGGTTTACAACTCCTGGATTGCAAAATCCACCGACTCAACTAAAAGAACAGCAGCCACAACGACAACGACAATCACAGTACGAGCAGCAGTCACCACGACAACACATACCACTAATCCCACCCACCACCCCACAAATTCACTATCAACAACAACCCACGGATCAGGATCACTACATGCTACAGCAAATGTTCCAACAGTACTGGCATGATTTGAGTCTTTCCGGTGGGAACGTACCTAGTATCCCACCACCACAACATTTATATGCATTTCTACAACAAATATTCCGACGCTCCGGGATAGAATCCAATCGTCAATCACAATCAATCTCAGGTCCTAAACCCGTGATCATTGCGGAAACTTCAAATTCACACAGTATGGCATCCCTGACGGGTGTGAATATGATCAGCAGTAGCTCACAAATGTCTGAGATACAGGATCTATCTGTACCACAATGTGATTCTCTGTCAGAATTGAACAATAGTGCGGAACCGGGTAACTGGACCACATTGCTAAGTCCGTCCACAAACTCCAGTCCAACAGAGTTGAACTCTTCTACTCTGCAGTATACCCCAACTGATTTGACTCAACAGCAGCCACCCCCACCGCAGCAACAACAACAGCACCATAGGGCGCTTGACGTCAAATCGAGTAGACCAGATGATATTCTCACTCGAACGGGATTCGCCTCCCTAGCTCTCATGGCCCAAACACATCCGGTTATCCCATTTCCATCACGTGATCCGTCCACAATGCAAATGAATCAGCCGATGAGTCAGAAAACCCCAACATGGAAGAAATCGGTTCCGTCGAGTCCCCACCGACCTGTGAGTGACATCTTTCGTACAACAGCCCCGGCTAGCTCAACTCCTTCACCGATTCACACTCCACCTACCGAGATATTTCAACGTCAAGCTTTTGAACACTACTACTTGACTATGATTCAACGACAGTACTGCTTACTAGTCTATCAAAATCTGTTACAAAATTTGACAGTTCACGGGACAAGGATACCCACAGAAACAGCCACAGCTGCTATGACGTCAACAGCAGCAGCAGCGGCAACAACAACGGCAAAGACAACACTAGCCAATACAAACAATCAAACAACCATGTCCCAAACAAATCCGTTACGTGCATCATCCAATTCCTTTTCGTCGCATCGAAACTCTCGTGCGCGTCCACAACTCGTTCCACAGTCACCCAGTGTGCAACCACTTTTTAAATGCCACGGAAGAAGTCGATATCACGTCCAGTCCCATGAACCTTTCAAGTCCATATCTTTCGACACGTCGATCATATCAGATCCAGCTGCAGATGCCACAACGGAAGGATTCACTTATGAGTGCAAACTATGCCACAAAACGTACAATCAGGCTTCGGCCTTGAAAATGCACGTTCGTACCCACACTCTGCCTTGTCGATGTGCTCATTGCGGAAAGTCATTCTCGCGCAAATGGCTCCTCAAAGGTCATGAAAGAACACATACTGGTGAACGGCCGTATGCGTGCAATTTGTGTACTCGATCTTTCGCCGATCGTTCGAATCTGCGAGCACATATGCAAACACATCAACGTGAGAAACGATACTCCTGCCCAAATTGTCCTCGTTCGTTTTCCCGTATGGGATTGTTGAACAAACATATGATTCAGTGTCGTGCACTGAACAATACCTACGACGAGATTTCAACGACTCGAATTTCTCGTCTGAAGTCTGTCGAGTATTCTAACTAATTATAAGGAAAATAAAAGCTCCGATAGTGAGTTAACATTCCTCCAGGCACGGCTATTTCAAGAGGCATGAAGCTTTTGAAGCAATCAATTTTGCAACACAAATTCTATCAGAACCGTCGTATTTTCATCCGAACTTCACATTCACATTATCAAAATTTACCAGCCCTGATCGACGTGATTTGGACCCACACCGATGTCAAACTTTTCGCTGTTGTCTTTGTGATTTCAGGCTCTTTCCGCCCATTGTTTTTGTGTGAAACGTTTTGTTACCTATACCAGCTTGACAAATTCTTTCAACTACGGTATCACAGAGGTCTATCAGTTGGTAACCCTATGAAATATTTCACGTCGTGCTTTGTTCCTGGAAGAAGAAGTGCCAACGAGCAAGTTCCTCTTTGTGACATCCATTTTTTCTTGTGCAGGAGAAATCGCTCTACATACGCTTGTCTATCGACCCCTCGTCACCCACCTAACTAACCACGACGCGTACTATCTGATCCACTTAACTCGACTCTGAATCTTTTTCCCAATTATGAAATAATCTACCTCCTACCTGATGTTATCTGATCTGATCATATATGAATACTTTGAAAGACACGATTATTTTGACAGAAATGAGGCTTATGAATTTCGGTAGTCATTGACGGTAAAGCAGTGACTAGATAAATGTTTGAAGGTACTGCCCCATCTTGATTGCTAGAACCAAAGAGAACGATAAAGGGTGGCTCTCTAATGATAATCGTTGAAGCAAGATTCGTTGAAAACTTTGGGTAGATACTAGCTTTTCTTGATTTAAATGATTATAGCTTAAAGGAGAACACAAAGGATCATTTGGTTCAACTGTAATTTTACTCTGAATACAGTTTATTCGTCTAAGCATTCAAAAACTATCAGGTTATTTGGCAGACGGTTTGATTCGTTTGTCATAAATAAGAAGTCAGTAACTCATATGAGATGGGTGGCTAGTGCCAGAGAAGGGCTTGTCTGCAAAAATCATGCATCTTCTGCTGTGTCTCAGTTTAGATCAACTATGAAGCGCCGCAGTTCAGCAATTTCTTTCAGTTTCATAAAAAATCAGCCCGTGTAGCAAACTCCCGCCTACTTTAAACTATGTCTCGGACTCAGTTGTGAGCCGTATACCTTGATCGTAAGATTATCCAGCCTAGTTCTCTACAGTCTGCCTGGCATCTATTGCAAACTATACATCACCAGTCTGTCACCTGTTTTCAAAGTTGAGAACTCGTTGTCCACATAAAACAACCTACGAATGAGTGAGAGGGCAGAATTCTGGTAAGTAAAATCAAGTAGAAAGCAAAATTATCTCTTTATCCTGTATGATTCATGGTGGGTACTGAAGAATCAACCTATCCGTTATTTTACGAATAGTGTTCATGAATAACGTCATACTCGTCAAAATTTGCGTCAGGATCAGATTTGACAAGACGCTACTCAGCACTACAACACAGTCTCCTGATCTCCAACGGTTGCTTGCCAGGTAAAATATATTCTCCGTGTATGAGCATATAACAGTTAAAACGAGCTTTGGAAAGGCTTCACCCTTGATTTACTTCACTTATGATGAACCCTACCGGCAGATTACTATAATCACCATTCTAGAATCTTCACTCGGATGGAATACTGTTCGATGAGGAAGGGCCGCAGACAAATGCACAATCACCTGATCTGAAATTAATCTTTAAGTCGATGAAATTTGCCTGCTGAACAAACATCGACGCTGTCTAGAAAGTAACTACTTGGCTAGGCGTCAATCCGATTAGCAACCTTAATGGGCAATCTGCCCTAGATGGAGAATGGTATTCTAGTTGTTGTGCTATGTCAACGACGTCCGCAAAACGTTTTAGGAATGTTCTTCTGCAGTACACTTTGAACTAATCAATCCGACTTTCATGTGGACTTTCACCGTTTATTTGCTCACAGGCTGGTCTAATCGGAGCAGTTTCGCAGCAGTAATAGGCCTCCATTAACCAAGCAATGGGAAACTGCAAGAAGGCGAAGCTTTTGAATGACTACGGCTTAGTATTTCGAAAAAGTCAGTTGACATCTGCTAGAAGTGATCAGTCACGTCACTTTGAGAGGTAGGGCGGAAATGTATTGTTTCGCTGCGATGGTCGGGTAGAAATAAATATTATAAGATTCCCCGTTAGAATCTCCTTCAGCAGTATCTAAATAACTGCTTCCCATTCCAGATACATTAGGTCACAAGGTAGTAGGTAATGGAATTAGAAAGGTTATTATTATTATTAACGTCAATATAGGGTTGGGAATATCCGTGTTCTCCTGGTCGCTGAGTTGCGTATTTTGGCTATAATCGTGACGTTATTAGCCGGGGTGAAAAATTCATACCACTTGCTCAATCATGTGCTTTTTGACAGTGTAATATCACAATGAAATTGTGAAAGATTCTTAGTCCATTGACTGGATAAGCTGACATACGCTGCTTTAATTTGGAAAAATACTTTTTTGCTCTTTAATATGCACTAGCTGTTCCGACAAAATTATGGTAACTTTAAGCATGTTCATCAACAGTGGCCTGATGTGATTTACCACTTGAATTCATAAGGTTTTACCTAATATTAAGGTGGGCTCTCGAGTCTGTGAATATACTACTGAGCATTCTCAATGAGCGGCAATAACCTCGCAATCGGTCGTATGCTTCCGGGGAAATTGTGTCCACCCATTTACGCGCAGCTTACAATCGTTATGAATTATTGCAAAGAGCGAGTGAAACTAGGAGAAACAACTTAAGAAACTCAAATTTAAACTAATTCTGGTTATTCAACTGTAATAAGAAATTATGCTTCGCTTCTGTACAAACTGTATCCCTACTTCCAATCATGTAACTTCCACTGCAAAGCCGGTCACGTGATCCTAGTGAGCGAAAGAGTATTGTTGTCCTAAGTATTAGCTTGGGCTTGAATTTTTATATATTTCAATAATACTGCACACAAACAAACTATATTGCGCGACCTCGTGAAATCAACCGCAAATGTTTACTAGCTAGTGCACCTGCGTTTCTATGCGCGTGTGTCCTTTTGTCTATGTGTGCATGGAGGTACGCATGCCTATTCAGGAGACTTTGTGTATTTGAGAGTGCAGGGAAATCATCCTAGCAAATTACCACCATCCGTTTTCCCCCAACCAAAGTCTGTATTCTGATTGTTGTTGTTGTCGTCTTTGACCCATTTCGGGCCAAACAAATCAGTCCCATTTCGCATCTCCTTCAACGGCCTGCAACTTTTGTAGCTAGCACTGGCCTTACTTTGTTTCCCAATGTGTTGTGTCCACAATGCAAGCGGTGGAACATCTACCTGTACAGGTGTTACCCTATTCATTGTAAACACGAATTCGGATATCGGTAAGTTGGGGAACTGGATGACTGTTTGCAATGAGTGGGACAGTCTGAGGCCGAGGTGGTGATGATAACGGTGCTGAGTCTAAGGTTCTGTGTCTTGGGCAGAAGCGCACGCACATACGCGTGGAGATCCGTTCTCACAGTAGCAGCCCCTGACTAAAGCAAATATGGTGAGCACGCAATTTTGTTTAATCCCGATTGCTTAGTTGGTGGAACTCAGAATCGGCAGGTGGGACGGAAAACAAGGCATCTGCTCCGATTATCTTCTGTTCTCCCCTATCATTTTCTATCTCTTTATCTGATGCTTCCGTGCTCTTGTGTCTACTGAGGTCAACAGCCAGAAACAACAATACCAGTACAGGTTGAGGGTGCGGAAAGAACTCCATCGAGAGGATCAGAGAGAGGATACACAGAAAAGTTCACACACACACACACACACACACACACACACACACACACACACACTTAGTTCAGCCAACATACTCCCCACTAAACCGCAACTCTCGTAAACGCAATTAATGAGAGTTGTTGCTCAAAAGCAGTTGCATTCCACTGTGTACTTTGCGGTAGTGCGCATTTGCCGAATGTCCCGTTTGTATACATGTTTGTATGAGCATTTATGAAAATAAGTTTGAAAGATTTCAGTGCACACTGGACAGGTGCTCAAACCAGAACACAGGACAGCCTTCTCGGATTGTGACACACGCAGACAGATGTAAAGGTAGCTTAAAATTCAAATGAACTGGATATGCAGTAGCGCATAACTGAGGGACAGGTAGATGGATAGATGGACAGACAAATACGCACACGGATACTGGCAGCAATCTTGACCGAAATCAGAAATCGCGGCGAGTGTGTGTATGTACAGACCGCAAGCGACGGACGATTTTTAATTGTCCATACGGGACAACCGCAGAATTGGCTGTTTCCGTCAATGCAGCTGCCGCTGCTGCACTGGCATAGTATGAGTTTCAGTGCTTCAGATTTGCGTGTTTCGCAAGCGTTTTTGTAGTTCTGAGTTTGTGTGTGCTTCGGTGCTCACGACGTCGATGTTCATTCTGGAGAATTTGAGCATGCATATGTACAATAGCCAGGTGCAGCGTACGCCCGAACCCCCTAAGTATATACAAGCACACAAGCATCGTGGCAGACGGGGAGTACGCACGCGTTTTCTTCTTCCTTGTTTTCAATCGATATTATTTCCTTTCTCCCTCATTGGTGCAGATTCTGAGATGAGGAAGTCCCCAAATCTGGACTTTAGTTATTTGCAAATGGTGTGGAACGCAAGCAACCAACATACATACACGCACGAGGAAATCATATGGGTCTTGGTCTGAAAAACCGTAAGATACTGCGAATTTCTAACATTTATAAGGGGATGCAAAAGGTTCTCATTTTGTATCATTTGTTAACTGAATACGCACATTGTACAAAGTGGACCGGATTTGGTGGGACTAAGCCGGGTCAGATGCAACAGAGAATCGGGGTTACGCACCTGGAAGTAAACTGAGCGTTAGATTCAAGGAGGGAAATTGGCTGAAGCCGGGTGTTTCCCGATGCATAGTGAAATGACAGATTACGTGCCGCAACAGACCGTTTATAATGTTGTGAGAGTCAGAATAAAGAATCCAAACAAGCAAGTGATACGGTTTCCAGTGGCAACGTTTATATGCCACTATAATGACATCGAACCCCACTTGATGTAAAATATGCAGCAATAATCCTTTAAGAAAATTTTTCATTTAACCACTCCATGCACATAGAGCTCGATGGAATCCGGCGGTGGTATTCTGAAGGAGAGCTTCAGTGTATCTGATTATTGTCTTGGTGTCGAAAAATAGACGGAGATGATCAAAGATTTGGCAAATCACATCAAGTCAAGTCAATAAAAGTCAACGAAAGTTTGGTGCACCCGACACGCATAAATCTGCAAAAGATGCGGAAACCAAGAGGACTACTTAGAAAGAGGATGGTGGAAAGGGTAACTGAGGGAAAAGTACACTCTCGGTGAAACAACGGAGGCAATCATTAAGACCATTTTTACTGACTGATTATGGTTCACAAATGGATGAACAAGATCAAATTTCACACTGTGCCCATATTTTGGGGTACGGATGCAGATAATTTCGAATTTCGAGCAGTTTTAGGAGAGCAAAACGGCTCTAAAGAATACTGAGTCGAGGTAACAATTAGTATTTTCAAATTAAAAATAGGTACGTGTTTCGAACTCTTCGGGATGCCTTCCAATGATGAAGACAGTTGAAACACATAGAAAATGGTGAATTCCCGTGCACTCAGTTGCTTGTGATCGTAGCTTTATAACAATTTGCTGAAACTGCAAATAATCTAACTTACGGAAATCTTGTGGACAGTGTTTGTTACTAGCAATACACAATACATGACAGAAGAATTGAAATCGTCCCAAAAGGTGGGCTGAATATCGCAGATTCGAATCTCACAGCTGGTAGCTTATAACCGACCGTTCGCCCTTTTTTCCCTTAGCCAGTCCCATCATCTTTTGCAGAAATCAGGCGGCTTCTGGGTTTGACCTCATAGTGTCATCGTTTCTTGATAGATTGTGCAAGTATGGTATTCCCAATCCGCCGCTTAGCCGAGGAAACTAGAATTGTTTGTGTGCTGTAGAATTCCTCATGGAGTTCCATGTGTTCCCATGCTGAGACACAGAAGCTCCCGATAGGTGGTTCCTAATTATGGATTTTGGAGTTCCTCAGGTAAATCGACAGATGATGCAAATAGCAATTTGCCTCGGCGTACATATATATATATATATATATATATATATATATATATATATATATATATGTGTGTGTGTGTGTGTGTGTGTGTGTGTGTGTGTGTGTGTGTGTGTGTGTGTGTGTGCGTGTGTGTGTGGAAGTGGGTTCGGAGTAACTCAACAAGAAACCTGCTCTGAAACTGACCACTTTAGTACTTTTGGTTTTTCAGAAAAAATCCAAAGATTGAAAGTCGTCGAGCTCGATGCCGTTTACCATTGTCGTTTTGACCGGTAAGTAGTTCGGCTGATACATCTTATACACTGTACTAAAGCTTGGGTCCGAATCTTCCTGAAGTCAACTACTTTTAAGTTATCAACAGTTTGAGTGTTCTTCCTCTGAAACCTCAGGTGATAACGCTCACTTCACTATAGGCTAGAGCTCCATGGTCGAAAAGCCCACACAGACTACTGCCTAAGTTCTCAAGTTATATAACTGATTTTATTCACCAGCACTGATTATTTTTCAATCTGTGAAGCTCTTCCAGAATAACCAGTCCTCTAAAAACTGAACCACGTAGCGACACTGATGTCCAACTGTTTCAGCGAGGAATAATTCGCCTAGAAAATGAAGCTTCTTTGGACTTTCTGTTTGAAGCAGTCTTCTCGAATACGCATACTTTAACGTGAAAAGTGGATTTAATCTCTCTCTCCCTCTCTCTCTCCATCTGTCTCTCTCTGACACACAAGCAGAGGTGCATTCCACGTAAACAGCTGTATTCTACCTGACAGATGAGTATGATTTTGGTGTACTGAACTAATCCTTGAAAATAATTCATACTTGCTGAATGAATGTTCGTTATGTTTGTTGGTGCTTACTTTCAACCCTCCGCAATTATGTGCCATGTGGTATGAATATATGAAGTGGCAGGGTGAAGTAGCTCTAGTGATTTGGGGTCTGTCGAATCCATAATGGACGCCTTTCTAGTCTTCGGTTCCCACCTGGCTTTAGGCTTTCCTGGGCGACTCCAAGAGGCCTTTTCTCACGACATTGGCCATACCATGGTAGAACGAACAACAGGTTAGCGAACTGCACGAGCATATCCTGGAGTGAATCTACCAATTTGTTTTACTCTTCAAATGCGGATACATGGTTGGTTTTGCAGGGGCTATGCACGTAAATCGGTAAAACAATCTATCTATTCCAACAACGTGTAGTTGGATTTTCCTTGATAAACGCAACAGTCTATGCAACAGCGTGCAAGGAGTGGGATGGGCGGGACTGTTGTTATTATGCTATGTACAGAAAGGAAGACTGACGAATTAATCCACCGATATTTCGCTATTTCAAGGCTAAATATGAAGCTCGAGCAGACTGCATGATTAAAGGGCCAATGAATAAGGACAGGTCAAAAAGGCCGGACCAATGACAGTGTTGGTTCACCTCGCATTTCGAAATATTCAGAAGTCACCGTATCCCCTGGGTTTCAGTCAGTGCAGAATACCTTAGCTTAAGGTAGTATGTCAGACAGATTGTTGAACTTAATAACGCGAATTCAGCTAACGAATATGCTTCAGGAAGAAAGGAGAGTGATCCCATTGGACAGGTTGGGTGAGTGTTTGATA
This sequence comes from Fasciola hepatica, assembly GCA_948099385.1. Lineage (NCBI taxonomy): Eukaryota > Metazoa > Platyhelminthes > Trematoda > Plagiorchiida > Fasciolidae > Fasciola > Fasciola hepatica. The sequence continues at coordinate 180,480 of CANUEZ040000094.1, forward strand.
TCTGACCAATTATATATTTGTGCATTATATGGCTTTATGATTTATGACAAATAAACCGAATCAAAACCGGCCTCCGAAACTTTTCAAGAGACAACATTCATCTCCTACAAAAGTCCCTTTCTTATGAATCCTCTTGATGTTCCTTCGAATCGTCACTAAGTAGCAACGTCAACCTTTTCACAGAGACGATTGTTTAATTTTTGACAAGTGCTGCCCCTTAGAAACCCTCTTTCTCTTTAACGGCCGTGCCACTTCTCCGATGCTGAAATCCTTAAGGAGGCGGAAGGAATATTTCTATGAAGCCCGGGGCAATTCGAAAGTAACATACACCCCCATTTTATAAAAAGATCAAAAGCACAGGCTCTTCGTGTGCTACGCAACCGACTATGACAGTGCATTCGGCTTCCGTATGGAAAGGAAACAAAACCAGTGAACTTTGCTGCGGACGTTGTTAGGGATAACAGTGCATTCATACGCCCATCAAACAACTCAACAAGTTTATTGATTCCAGAAGACGGTGTGCACATAACCCCATTCTCTACAGAAGAAGTGCTTAAGCTTCTTCGTACTTCCAAAATGACCTCAAGTATTGGTCCTGATGGCCTAACGTCAGCACTTTTGGGACATGCCGCTGTTGTCCTGACCGATGTATTTAATTCCTTTCAAACAGTTCTTTGTGCTCATAATATTCTCTCGACTGCTGAAGACCCGTCATCATTGTTCCTAAACCTAAACCTTGTAATTCCGGTGTCACAGCGAAACGCGTTTGTCTCATTGCTCTAACTTCTTCTGGTCTTAAGCTTACAGAGCTTGCCATTCTTAAACGTCTGAATTCTTCCATAAACTCTTTCGATGACCCTTTACAGTTTGTCTATAAATCAAACAGGTCTACTGTGGATTCTATCACCTCCTTGGTTCGCCATATGATTGCATCCTGGGATGTACCAGCGAAGTCTGTGGGATGTGCTTTTCTAGGCCACTCGTCCGCCTTTGATTCTATTTCGTGGTGTCTCCTCCTTCATAAAGTGGAAGCTGTCGGTTGTCCCACACTTTGATTGCCATGATTATCTGCTTATTTTACCAACAGAATTCAGTGCAAACAAATGGGTTTTAAAACACCCAAACCTTTGGTGAATAATTCTGGAGTGCTTCAGTGATCTACCCTTTTCCGCTTTTTTATCCTACATTGGTGACCTTTCATCCAGTTCCCCGGCACATTTATTTAAATATGCCGATGATGTGGCCCTTTGGCAAGGGGTTTCTCTAATCTAAGATTTCAATAACTATTAAAATAATTTTGTCTCATTTATGGTTCATCTGTGTGATTCAGTTTAACTTTAAATTTGTTCACATGCTTTGAATGAGTAATTACCCCTTCTTGATCAACTTATTCTCTTGATCCATCGGTCTTTTCTGCAGAATTAGTAGCTAGAGTGGGTTCTGTCGACTATTTAGGGATCCCCATCAAAGCAATTTTCAGGTGGTCATCTCACATTCCAAACTATGTAAGGTAACTTCGCTGACTATCTTACCAAGTCGGAAAACTTGGGAAATTTCACGTTAAACAGAGCACTGTTTCCCTTTCCTTTTCTCAGTACGTTTCCTGTTTTCCTGTACTGTTCCCTTGTTATTTTTCCTGGTCTTTTAAACGTAGATTTTTAGGTTCTTCGCCAATATCTTTCTGTAATCATTGGGGCATTTTGCGTACCTTTAACTGAACTATCTGCTAAGTAGTGCGAAATACGCCTGGCCTTATGGGAAAAGTTAGCTCACAAAATCCTTGAAGATAGCGTTCACCCTTTATACAGTGAACTATGCACATGTAAAGCTCTCGATTCCGCGCGCTACTCTTTTCAATCCATACCCTCTCCCGTTAACATCTACAAAAACTCAATTTTTTCTAATCTGAACCGAATCCTTACAAACCGGGCGCGAGTAACAGCAGAATTCCTGACAAATTTTGATAAGTACAGGTATTATCAAATTCCCTAGAGAGCGGGGCCTTTCAAAATAATCAGTCTTCAAAAGACAAGTTTGCATCCATTAAAAATAGTCGAAAGTAAAATGAGAACTTGCTACAGTTTCTTCCTTACACAAAGGATAACTTCCTAATTTCATTCAATTTGTGACTTTTAGCAGGAAACTATTGATTTTCTCGGTGGTTTTCTACGGTAAAATTTTATAACAATCTGATAGGTTTATTAGCGTCTATAAGATATACAGCCTCGTGTGAGTTCTACGTTGTTCAAGTTATCGTTAATAAAGCCCCATGAACATTGTTAATTGTGGTTTTTTGCAGCCGATCTCAATCAGCGTGGTGTGTTTTGTGACCTCAAATTCACTAACATGAGTTTCTTCTAAAATTTCCTCTCACGACAGATGTGTTCGTGAACCCCCTTATTCGTACCACAATTCGTTCAAGGCAAATCGATGGTCAAAACGATTCATAATACAATTCGGATATTTTCGTGAACGCAATATTTAGCCAACTTTGTTATTCGCAAAAGGCTGGTTTACGATCAGCCGAAGACTGAAGTAACTAGCATTTCTATACCTTTGTCTGAAAAGGAGGGTCAGAATGTTTCATCGAATCTTCTCCAGAAATAATTACATACTGCTCTCTTGGTTCGATTCTTATCTCAATGCAGTTAACATCATTATTCAAGTCGGATGTTTTAGTTTTTTGCAGACCACATTATTGGAACCATTTTTCTATGAAAAATGTGAAAAAATAGTGCTATCCAGAAGAAATATAGGAAATATATTTGTCACAATAACAAATGTTCAATGAGCACGTAAAATATCGCCCCTCTCTTCTTTAACAAAGTAGCGAAATTTTCCGTAGCATGAACAAGATGAATATTTAAAGATCCCCGCTCATACGACCTTGAAATCCAGGCCAAGCATTCGAAATAAACCAAAAGTTGTTCTCCAAAGAGGCTACCACCCACTGTGAGCTGATTATTGGACTGTTAGACAACACAGTTTTATTCATACATGTTCGTTTCCTTTTTGCTTCTTTCTGACAGGCAGAAACATGGCGGACAATTCAGTTAAAGGAACGTTTCTACTGGGATCAGTATTTACTTCTCAAGGACAAAACCCAACCATGATGAAACTTATCGTTGTCGGTTTAACGTTAATTCCTATTTAATTTTTGAGTAATTTAAAATTTCTGGAATTCAGACTAAATTACCATGGTGAACAAGATCACGCAATTTCAACCACTAACGGATCAAGTTCTATAAAGTTTTATATTTCTATCTTCTGGCGTGATATAATACGAAAAGTTCGGGAAGGCGGAATTAATTATGAAGAACAAATTTCGTCTAGTAAATTTTGACAACACCCTCAGTAGTTCTTTTATTCATCCCATCGACTCGATGGGTTGCTAAGTGTAGGTCTTTTCGACTCCAATGCGTACCTCTGTCTAGGCAGAAGTTTGACCAAGTATGAATGCAAACTACAAACAAAATTTAGTTGAAATTGCAAAGGCAAAAGCACAGTGCGGCCCAGAACCTCGAACCCCGAACCTCAACTCGGCAGTACTCCTGGGGCTCATGGTTCCATCCTCGGTGGACTAGACAAAGGAAGTCTGTGTGAAGGTCAGACGGTAATGTAAGCAAAGTAGTCATTGAAAAATCGAGGTATATGAACTCCCTTTCTGTGATCCAAAGCGGCACAGGATTTAATGGAAAGCCGGTGCCTCGTAGGCTGCTTTTGATCATACGTGAGCTAGAGATGAACTTTCGAACAAAAAGGTCGTCTGAGGTCCCGTCAGTCATCTTCCTACTCTAGTCCGGGCGGCAAGTGGAGCAACATCCGGTAGCCACCAAAGAGGTGATTACAAAACAACAAAGAAAAATCGGGTAAGGTTCATTGGGATAGTCATCTTGGACTCCAAGACCCGGTATATATATATATATATATATATTTATATATTATATATATAATATATATATATTATGTATATATATATATATCGTTAAAGAGCTGTCGATGAAATTTCTCTCAGCTATTTTGTTCAGTTGCCAACAGGTAGATAAATACAGTCGTACCCTTATACGTTCGAGGAAACCTTGACTGAAGAAACGCCTCGAAGATGCTTTACATAAGCATTGCAGAAATGCAAGAATATTTTCCTAGGACAAGGATCTTGACTCAGTGTCGTTATGGACTGACCGACCATCAAAAGCTTCAATGCCGTCAGGGCATCTCAGGCTCCGAGATGGCTACTCGTCCTGAACACCTCTCGAAATGCTCCCAAATGACCGAAAGTCTCAAACAACCTTTTCTGAAGAAGTCCTGCTCATTGTCTCCTCGTGGAGAATATGTTCCCACCAAAGCGTCAGGACAAAACTGAACGCTCAAAGCTCCGCTTCGGGTTGATTGACTGAAAATTAGTCTAGTGGAGATAGCTAAACCCTGATTCCAAGCCAACCATGGGTGGCGTATGAAGTGTACAACATTATGCTCACCGCCACCCAGGAAATTTAGCCTGATCCAAAGGGCTTATGAAACGAGCAATCAGTCACCGGCTGCAAGATCTTTTAAGAAGAGGTGAACGGACCCTACAACTGACCACCAGCTAAGCTGAAACGGAGCTGTCTAGCAGGACGCGCTTGGCCGTGTTAAGGCTAGACGCGCCTCCTCGGATAAAAATATCTACTTTGGACCAGGCGACCCAGTAGTGTACCAGCCGGCAAAGCAAATAACTATGACAGATTCTGCTACGGTCATTGACCGCTCTTCCGTGCACACTAGAGATCACTCTCTTAGGTCGTACACAACCTGTTCTCTCGTGTCCATTCACCTCCCACTTTCTTCTCCTTTGTCGTGCACCACTGGTTCTTCCGTCGACGGTGCCAGCTGTAGAGCCATTGATGGAAATCCTGGCTGTTCTCCTTCGTTCTTCTTCGACGGGCTTCCCAGTCTCGTCGAACCTGCTACACCCGGCTGGCACCAGCTCAAAATAACCATGTTCAACTAGAGAACCCTAATGCGTATAGGACTTACGCTTTCCTCGCGACGCTGAAGCTACGGCTTTTGGTTCTTCTGGCGTTGGTATTTCTCTCAGTGATAGAGCTGAAGCGATGCTGTTTGACTAGATTTTAGTCGACAGTAGTTTTTTCGCAGTGAGACTCAAGGCTTCGGGCAAAGTAAGCAGCGGCCTTTCTGATAGACGCGGTCTGTTTGTCTTGGCAAAGTATGCACTCACCGATTACAGCCCAGATGCAATCAAAATAAACTTTTGTCAAAATCTCCACGACCTCTTAGGTAAAGTGAACCGGGCTGATATTGTGATGTTAGCACATCTGAATGCCCGACTAGGTTGCCTTTCACCGGAAGAAGTTCATTTTGGAGGGTCTTCTGAGCCAGATTCCTGTTCCTCGGAAAATGCCGAGTGATTTTCGGCTCTAAGCCCTGATCATGGCCTGTGACTCGGTAGTACGAACTTCAGACTCTCTTATCACCGGTACTCCACATGGCGTCCGCCCTCTTCGAGTTAGCAGTGTATCCAGATCGATCATATTGCTATAAGCTACGAATAGCGAGGTTGCATACAAGACTTCGCCCTTACTGGGGCATTCTCTTGATTTCAACCATGCTTTAGTTTGTACTACGCTGTTCATCTGCTTCGTCGGCCACTCCAGACGCATAAAGCAACTGCGGTTAGGTTGCACTAAGCTCTCCGATCCATCTCGCTTTTCCGTCTTCATAAATCCGCAAGCTGAAAATCTAGATGTAAAGTCACCTGATGACATAGACTTGCCCTGTAGCTTGTCAATAATGCTTTTCATTTCGCTGGCCTGGTAAGTTTTGGCTTGTCTCGTCGTGTCGTAAGACCCTAGATTTCTTCTGAATCTCTGCGCCTTCTCAATGCATGGCAGTCGATCGTGGCTAGAAGCGACTATAACGCAGGACAAATCGTATTGAGATGTGCCCTTAACGCGAATTTTCGTAGGGAGTGCAAGATATGATGGTCACAATATGCATCAGAGGTGGAATGTGCTGCCTCCATGGGAAGTTCCCGCAAGCTGTTCTATCTCATTCCAGTCACAGACAGGAAGTCACTAGATAAGAGCGAAACAATCTGTGAAGCTTATTATTCGTCAATTCACCATCACAAACGGCCTATCGAGCTTTGGACGGAACACTTTCAGACACACTTCAGCTGGATTTCTATGTCAGAGTCTTCACTGCCTCCCCCAGCTCATGTTCAGTGGCCCTTATCTACAGATTCACCAACCAAGGCTGAGATCAGCCGAAAAATCCAGACCTTAGGACGTCACAAATCCCCGGGCTCTGATGACCTTTTCTTGCCCTTTTAAACGATGTTGGGGTGCAGCTCGTTAGAGAATTTCATGTTTTGTTCTCAAAAGTTTGGAATTCTGAAGAGGTTCCGTCCCTAGGAGAAGGAATCGATTATGACCCCAATCTTTAAGAAGGGCTCGCGCAGTGACTGCGCTTACAAATATGGTTGAAGCTGCTTACGCCTGTCGCAATTCGCAGGCTGTACCAAACGTGTGAAGAGCAGGCTGCTTCGTACCGGTCTTGAAAGAGTCAATCAAATCTTCACTGTCCAACATCTGCTAGATCACTTCCTTGTTTCCAAAGACCAAAGACGATCATGTTTCTGGATATCTGCGCGGCCTTTAACTCTGTCGATAGGATGGCGTCATGGGATTGTTTGTTGAGAAATGAAGTGGCTGAGAAGTATTTGTCAATCCCCAAAGAATTATATCGCCACTTCTCGAGTCGTGCTAGGGTCTACCACCAGCTTACACGCACTTTATATATATATATATATATATATATATATATATATATATATATATATATGCAAGGGTAGTGTCGGAAATTTACTCAGTGTATAGTTCTACCTTCATGACTTAGTGAAGATAGATCGGTCCATCGGTTAATGTTACTTATTTATTCAAAAATGTCCCAGCATTTACGTTGATTCTTTGCTTTGCTATGGCTAGTTGAATGTGTGTGACCTCGGTTGCCTGAGAAAAAGGTTCGTAGGAAAGTAAGCTAAAATTCAATGAGGTATGGACATATGATGAAACTGGCCAACGGGATCACACAAATTAACCTACGTTATATCTGGATTACACTGCTACCCCAATATTTTGGTAGAAGAGGTTTCTTCGGCCAATATAACTTTCCTGTTCAGGCCTGTGGGAGAAGATCAAGAGAAAGTCTTACACAAGCTGGAAATTTTAAGTGCTTTAAAATTCTCTTGTAATGATGTCTTTCATACATTTCGAAAAGTGGGAATTCCAGTTCGCACCAATGTGAGCAGTGGCATCGAGGTTATTGGAGCGTCCCTCGTTAATCGCTTATATTGTTATCACGATTGCGATGAAAAGATCCACTAAAATTGAATTTTATGGGCACCTCCATTAAGGAGATCGAAGTAGAATAGCAGAGGCCCATAATTTTGAATTCTGTTTCCCTTATTTTGCTCACAGTTTTGACGGAAATAGAAATACCAACAGTCGGATAAATCACGGAAAAACTACCACAAATATACATTTCAGAGGTAAAATACCTAGAAAATCGAATGAATGGGATGGTGTTATGTATATTACGCTAAAAAGCAGTACCGGAAATCCCTGCCATTAATCCAGCGAGAGATTATTCCGAGGTACTTTCACTCCCAGTTGGACATAAGGTATCGGCAATTTTCAATGCCGTTAGTATCACGAGGTATGAAGGCTGCATTGAAAGCCCCAAAAGTGAGGACACAAGTTTATTTCGTCGAGGGATTCGAGTCACGAAGCTTATCACTTTGATGATGGGTTTGTTTCTCATTTGAGGGCTCAGTATATGATGAGTCACGGAAGGCTCAAAGAAAGGTCTTTTGACGTAGGAATTTCTGCTGAAAAATCATCCCTTCGGATACCGATAAATCAGACAAACCTACATTATTGATTTTGATGGGATCAAAATATGTTTAAGTTTGTTGGCGAACTTCGATAGAAGACGTCTTGAATGTTGGGGAAATCTCCACCGTTATGACTGAAAAAGTCCCCCAATTCAACAAGAAGAAGTTACGTAGGTAGGTAATCGTTTTTCAGGTTGACGCTTCATGTTGTTTCACGAGAGGTCCGTAAATAAAATCATGCAAAACTATCTGTGTTTCCATTATTAAGTGTAAGACCCCTGAGAGCATGCGCGACTTCAAACTCCAGCCCATGCAATTACCCTCTGATAGAGCAGATTTAAAATTAATCGTAAAATCATCTGTTTTGAAGAGAGTATTCAAAGGTCTACCCACACACTGGTCACTGCAGTCAAAAGTACAGCATATGAAGCAGCATAAGATAGAAAATTACGTCATCACCAGCATGGTGTGCTCTATGTTGATGAGATTGTGAAAAACCGTGGTAAACGGAGACAAACCAAATGCTCAATATCGTGTACGAACACTGTGTTTTTTGTAATGTTTGGATAAATTCAATGTTAAAAAAATCTTGTTCCATTTCCCCTCAAAAGCTCACATTCCGTCATAGTTGCAGCCCACTGGCAGCGGCAAAAATATGGTTTCGTCTACTTTTTGAGCACAGACGTTCACCATATACGAGCAGTCCACTAGGGTTATTGTCCAAAACCTCGCCACTACTTGCTACTTATGGTAGAAATAAAGTTACGCAGCTCTGCTTTAATACTGTTCCGTAAGAGCACATGACGTCTACTGGACACCGGTACACATCAGTTTCGACAGTACCCTTATATATAATGCATTTAATTGTCTCACCTTTATCTACTGGATAGAGTTGGAAAGTGGTGATCAGTGAAGATGAAACCAGTTTTGTAGGTCGAATAAATAAGATATCACTATCAGATGTGCTTTCACTGTGCTCAAAACGCTAGAGACAACGGTGTTACCTTTCTTTTACTGAGGATGATAGGGAAGACCTGAGAGAGTGTACGTGAATCATCGTTTAGCACGTTATATGCCAAAGTGTAGTTTATCCATCTCACAGAACCGAATCTATAGACAGGAAGTACAATACCACTACAATGTCGCTCTTGGACCATAGAAATACGCTTGGAAGCTTTGAGACTTCTGTGTAGCTCAGCATGCTTTCCGAAAGCGGTGGTGATTTCAATCGGAACATGCTGATTCGTGTACACTAACTGATCGGATCTATTTGTGTTTTTCACGTCACCAATAATACGATGTGAAATAAAGATAAGCTGCCCTTGTTGACCTCAACCATGATCATCTATCAATTCAGGTGCACCTGTGGTGCTACTTACATAGGTCGAACGGCAAGACAGCTATCAAGGAGAATCTACCACGTTGGCTTAGACACGGAGGCAATGGAGTAGTATCAAGTTCTATCGTCTCGCACGTGTTAGAAACTGGGCATCCAATCGACATTCAGTCCGCCTTCAAAGTCGTCTACCGGGTCCCACAACACATGTCAAGAGCAACTAGGCTCCGGATACTAGCAACTGCCGAGGCAATTATCATCCGCCTCTTGAAGCATGAGCTTTGCGCGCAGCGAAAATTAGTCCAGACACTACAAATTCCATGGCCAACACTCAGCTGTGTTACGCACCGGGGGCAGTGGTGACGTAAGCTAATTAGCACCGGTCACATAATCTGGTCACTCACACGGGTTTCCATCCTTCCTCACCCTTAATTCTCCGCACTGACTTGGTGAGACTTTTTCCAACTCTTCTTAATAATTCGTTTTCATATAAATGTGACTGTAATGGCTTGAGAATGAAATCGCCGAAAACATATGTTCGCCTACAACTCGTGTTCTGAGTACTATGATGGGCTTATTCCGCAGTCTATTCTAAGTGTCTTATTTGTTAGGATATCTGGCTCTTTGCAGAGTGCTGTTTCTTCACATATGTTACACAAAGTCCATCCTTTTTCGTGGTTAGTTGATATACACGTGGTGACTATTTGGTAATCGGGAATATTTTTCACATACCTGAATAAACTCGTAATTCAAAATGGTCTGCTAGAAAGTACAACCTGATCGTAGTTTTGATTTAGTGTCGTGAAAGATTCCTTATGTAATGAAGCCGTACTTTCACCACTTTCAGGAAGCTCCAGGGAGGAAAGGTTGAGTACATCGAAGCCTTGTTCTCCCACGATCTCTCGCGGTCCTTGCTTGTGAAAGGGACATTTTGCAAGTCCAGAAATTTATCAGCCTATTAACTCAGATTAAGGGTGTTGCTCTCATCACGTCTTGTCTTGACTGTTAAATTTGCGACCCCCTGAATTCTAACTCAGTGGCTGTATTGACCTTCGGTAATTTTTGCCAGTTCTATTGAGAAATGCTTAAATCTATAAGAAGAAATTCACAAAGAATATCTCCAAATACGACAGCCTGTCCGGGAGTATTCTTGTTTAGGTTATTGTTAGTGAAGATTCCAATACATACAGCCTATTTCCTCTGTATTGTTCTCTGATACCCAGCACCGTTTCACAAGCTGAAAGTTCAAAGGCCATATTATCGTCCTTCACGAGCAAAGTTCAAGCTCTCCTCTTCTTCTGCCTTTGCATAACTTCTATTCATCTTATTTCGTCTCATGTATCCGTTAGTTGACTATAAGACAATTATTGACTACCATTCATCTAAAGATTGTTATAGACAACCGTACTTTTTTCAAGTATACGCACATTCTGGTGATGAATTTTTCTGTCCTCAAAAGAGACATGTACCCGTATGGTTTGATTTGATATCATCAGCTACCCCAAATATTTGGGGAAGTGATTTCAGACACTCGTATCTGCTCCACGTCACAACAACTGTCGTCGGTCTAACACGTGTGTGTGTGTGTGCGTGTGTGTGTGTGTGTGTGTGTGTGTTAGTACGAAGTGGTAACTTAATTCAGTAAAAGAGATCATACAACCTTACTTGGGCTTTTGCTAATTTTATTCACTTATTGACCGATTCCCCCCTTCGTCTGTCAATCATAGGCAAACACGCACACACCACACTACACCTCCTACAAATGAGTTTCCGTGTTATTTGTAAAATATTGGCTGCACATCGTGAACGAGTAAATGTCAGCATCCACTTCGCTGGGCAGTGGTTAATCCACAGTCCAATTTGCGTACAAACAACACTGCTCTGTTTCATGCCAATCCACCGCGATCTCAGACTGGGTTAGACTGCGAATGAGACCACCTTGTCCGGTGTTCGTCCAGCGTATCGCAGCTACCGTCGTCGTTACCATAACACAGAAACACCAGTGATAAAAACGCCGACAGTAGAGACAGCGGAGCAAGTTGTCCGAGACGAAACCGACTCTGGTGGAGTCAAACTTCTCTGGCACAAAGAAACAAACACAAGCATATATATACACCAGTTATGCATTAAACGCAATCAGCTACAGTGTCATCAGTAGCAACAGCAAGAACATCAGCAAGGACAACTAGAGATTAACCAGGGATTCGCGGAATCAGTCATCAGGAAATGACCGGGAATGTGATAACAACAACAGTTGCAATCGTGGTAACGGGCATCTGGACCGGATCAACTAACGCACACAAACACATGTTCGCTTGCGTCCCGTCCCAGTGAGTGAACTCCAGACATACATTTTTCTAGGCTGCTCCCTGACCATCTCGAATCGACGTGGAATGCGAAGCTCGTTTTGTCCCACCACAACTGCCTCCAAAACACCCCTCTCCCGCCCCTGAGACAAGATGTCACCACTGCCCGTTTTCGTATGGTCAGATCGTTCGATTATCAGTCTGACTGACATCCTCAGACCACGGTGTTATCGAGGGCGATAAATGTCCGGTCGTGTTCAGGTCTCAAAGCTCACGCTTCAGGATACCTGTGTTTGACGGGGCCAAGGTGCTTCCGTGTATGTACGCAGGGTCACATACACGAGTACACGCCTGAAATTCACAACCGTGGGTAGTTGGCGCGAATAAAATCGCTTTTGGAAGACCGAGTCGGTGTCTGATAGGTGAATTATGCTAATTACGTGGTCAGCACGATTAGAAACGTGATAATTGAGGCATGCTGTTCGACACTCACAACCGCACACATAGTTGGTACCACCACCATAGCACAATACGGTCATTACTGACACCGCTTATATTACTAGTGTGACAGACAACCGGGTGTGCATCAGAGCCTACGGACACCGTGACACAGGAAAGCCAACACTGTTCATCAAAACACACAGGACACCGAGAGGATTACCTACTAGCTCAGCAGCACCCATCTCATTTTCCTTTTCTTGTCTTATTTCCCTACCTGTACCGGAGAGGATTTAAGTCCTACCGACGAGCTACCGCTGGCGCGGCCAGCCCCATCATCAACCAGTCGCACACACCAAACGAATCAAAACAACCGTCAGCACACCAGCTCTCGAGGTGGGTGATGCGATTTCCTCAATAAGCATGCGCGCAATTACACACACACACACACACACACACACACACACACACATCAAACTAGTGGCAGAAATTTCCACTTTTACACCAAGTATAATTCGACTTGAGATGAGCAGCGTACCACACACCTTGTTCATGGTTCGTGTACGTGATTCCTGGGGAAGATAAATTGGCTGAACAGTGTCTCCTCCAGGTCAGGCTGGAGACGGTGAACAACGAACGAACAAAACACATCACCAGTGGAATGTATGATGAATTTTAGTGGGGGAGTTAATAGCTTTTGGCAAAGTCGGGGCGGTTGAACTGGCAAAATATTTTAAAAGATCATTCCATAGTTGTCTAACAACAGGGTTCGAACCTCTAATTTTGCTCTCGTATGTGAGAAACACAAGTTAGATTCATCATTCTCTTTGTTTCGTATGGCTTCTTTTTTCTTGGCTTTTCATCACCGTTTTTCATTATATAATATAGGTAAAATATTTCAGGAATGGAATCGTGCCCATTTATGGGCTACCTGTTGGGGTAACCTGCGACGGAAGCATCATTCGAACCCCCGGTGACCTTTTGACCACTGCCATTCTAAAACCTGCAAGTTCCCCCCATCTTCACACCCGTCACTCACGGGGATTCCCGAGAGAATGTGACTTTCGTCTGAAACACGGATACAGTTTTGAAGAATGACGAGTTGCAAAGTAGGACGGTCACATATTTTAGGCCTACCCCTAAAATGATTGCATTCGATCGGATCCGCAATAATTTTATCGAGGCCCACAGTCATCCGTGGGATGATGACTCAGTTGTCTACTGAATGTGCCAAATAACCCATACATTAAGAAATTAATTATTCGGAAAACTTGTGCGTAAAACCAATGAAACAAAAGAGCACGCTTTTGTTCCTTCAACGGACCACTTCATTTCGAACAGTAAAAACGATATTAGTAACTTAACGAAAATGGGCTGTCCACTAATCTTTATCCGTTACATGCTAATTCATATTTGTGCAGCAGTGATTGGTGGGAGTGCAAATCCTATCGGAGGCTGCTGACTGACGGGATAGGGTAGCACACTGGACATGGGTTGCGCAACCGGGGCCGATGGAACGGACATAGGCGCGGAGTGATGGGCAGGTGCATAGGCCACTGCCGGCGATAACAAAGGGACCTGTGTGCTGGAAGAGGCCCCTAATTCGGTGACCGTAGACTGCATATTTACGCGATCAGTATTCAAACTGACCACTCGAGGTCCCAACCGGATTGATAGTCCGTTTGTCCCTTGAGTACCAGCGACCTGAGCGCGTTGTTCCGTGTCTGCTTGTAGCGCCTCCTGATTTAGTGTGCACGGACAGCACAGCACATAGGCCAATAAATCACAGCACAAATTGCCCCGTATGCGGAATCGCTGACGCACGCGCTCACGGAATAAGCAGCCCAACAAGATATGGATTGGTAGGAAAAAAGGGCATATCAAAGTGAACAGATAGACAGTACAACAAAGTACATATGAATGGCCGATTGCCTGGGCCGTGCCACCGAACACCACGCATGGGCAGAACCATGACAGAGCAAACAAGCCACAATCGGGTATGTCGAATAGGCGCCAGTTCCAGTTCTTTAGAGGAGTCAATGCCGGAACCTGTTGCGGTTGTGTGGTTATCACGACTGTCGTCGGACCGGGCACCGCGGTTTGTGGTTGTCCTACTGCAGCTGCTTGCATCTGTCCTGGAGCAGACTGCGGTTGAACAGTCATATTCGTTGGATATTGCATAGTGGTAACTGATCTACAGACAAAATATGGAAGATAAATCTTGAAAAGACAACTTAAATTCATGAGCGGCAACAGACAGTACTACAGTAAGAGTACTACATCATCTGAGTTCACGCGCAAAAATACCAGTAATCAAGTTTGCCAATTGTAATTAGTACACTATTGTGCTCGGTGATTATTTATCAGAATTAAAGCCTGGGGCTCACGGAAATGACTTACTTTACTGAAACGTTTCTCTACAGAAAAGTGCCTGCTGAAGGCTACCGCTTGACATCGTTTTACTTCGGTGACAATGAACTCATCCGTCAGTTTGAACTGATCCTCGAAGTTAAAATATATAATTCATGCGTCACGTTATTGTTTACTGTTAACGTAATTCTCCCTATTTTTAATGGTGAAACTGTTGCTTTTATTCCTCCACAAAAAGTTCTCACGATTCAGTAGCCTATGCTTAGAGCCCAGAAGATACAAACCAATGAACTGTTGATCGATTGTTAGTATATACCTTTAGCAGCATGGTGCAAGTTTGTGTATGAATAAATACCTCTGGTTTTTCCACATGTGGTTCACACTCTTCGTGTTCGTAAATAGATGGTGTACTCACAGTTACGAATTGAAGAGGTTACCCTCCCATGTTCGTCGCCAACAGAGCACAGAAAAACTTCGTTATCAAAGGCCGTATCTCTTCCGGCGAAGGTAAAGCTTTACTATTATGCAATAGTGCAACTTTGCAAAAGAGGATAGATCAGTTACAAAAACCACAATTTCCTTTGACTTTCAACGAAACCGGGAGATAATCCTTTCTCGGGATTAGTCCAGTTTCGGTTAACAACCCACAGAATAAGCCAAATGTAAGTGAACCAACCGACCAACCAACCAACCAACCAACCAACCAACCAACCAACCAACCAACCAACCAACCAACCAACCAACCAACCAACCTACCTACCTACCTACCTATCTACCAAGCAACCAATCAATCAATCAATCAATCAATGAATCAATCACCTTACAGTTTCTCTGGTGGCCTTGCTTACTAAGTTGTGGAGGAACACTCTGAAGAAAGTCCTTTCCCGTCGCTTCGGCTGTTTATATAATGGAATTTCAGAGGTCAGAAAGGTTACCCTGGTTCATCTTACAATGATAGGCAACATCAGAGAAGTGTGTGATCGACTGAGTCGAAAGTCGCTTTAGCTTAACAAAAACCACTACGGT
This sequence comes from Fasciola hepatica, assembly GCA_948099385.1. Classification (NCBI taxonomy): domain Eukaryota; kingdom Metazoa; phylum Platyhelminthes; class Trematoda; order Plagiorchiida; family Fasciolidae; genus Fasciola; species Fasciola hepatica. The sequence goes on from CANUEZ040000094.1 coordinate 195,850, forward strand.
AGGCTTCAGTAAACCTGTCTGTTATCTACAAAATGTTATTGAGTGAAGAAGTGGTTTATACCACCGCGACCGAGTCTGAAACCGGTATAGTCCTCGTTCACACCGTTTGCGATATATAGGCAATCGGAGGGCCGTCAAGCCAGCCATCAGTTTGGGCTAATTGCTAATCCCGTTAACTCGCATGAGACTTCCAAAATAAAAAAATATCTCGTTTCTGTGAATCATTAAGCCAAAAAAGAGAAGGATTCGTTCACTTTTCTTAATAGTTTTGATATCAAAATCATTTTACTTTCCTTGCTCTATGTTCCTTTTGTAAAAGTTCATTCGTCTAAATTCGTACTGCCTAACCGATTAAATTTATCTGCAGAGATGCTTTCGCTCTTGCTTAGTGCATGCTTGGAACTTATCAGGATATTCTCGAAAACACTGCTGGATAGCTGAAAGTACCACTATCCTGAAGTATTATTTCTGAGTCTACAATTTAAATGACCCATACGCCATGGTTCTCCCCACTCTTGAAGGACCTCGGTGTTTGTCACAATGAGGACAGACAAATTTCCTCACAAATGATTCTAATTGCACGATCCGTCTCATCATACCTGAAAATATAAAACTCCAGAGAGGAAAGAGGGATTCACAAAATAGCCTATCCGTCAAAAGTTAAACGTTGTGTTTTGTAAGGTTCAAGTGTAATTCACACCGGTTTTCCAATCCTGTAAAACTACGACAGAGATACAGCAGTTCGTATCAGTTCCTCCTAATCGTTACCATCCGATTCTTGTCCTGCCTGTTACCGCACAGTACCACCTATACAGAAAGACAAAGAATTAAAGGATGGAGAGCAAGTAAACAGAAAGAAACGCATAAGTATAAGTGAAAGTTATGTACTCGAAGAAACCGTCCGAAAGCACATACTCCACAGATCGCTGTACCTAGTTATGTCACCTAAAGTCTCCGAACATCCACTGAGTGGATTGCGTGGATCGCAACTCGAAAATCGAATAAGTCCTAGTCGACCAAACTCACCGATTAAGATTCCCATGCCTTTGATCCATATCAAGGACTGGATCAATGGAAATATTTTTTTAAAATCCCACATTGGAGAACGAAGTATACTAACCTGGTTTACCTCTGGGCTTGCACAAGACATGTCACAAACACCGTAGCCTGTTCAGATTAAGTGCACGCCTGACTCCAGGGTCCCAACATTCCAAGCAGTACTGACGTGGTTCTCCAACTGTAGGCGAGCAATGCTGAGAAGATCTCCATGCACAAAAACTGGTATTCTTCACAAATCTCTCCTCCCCCTGTAATGGCCGTGTTTCTGAGCCGCATATGAGTGACATAACTACCTCCGTGTAAGCTCAATCTGTGGTTGACAAACAGATGGCTTGTCAACGCTACAAGTGGCTCACGTTGTTAAGACTCAAACAGGCCTTGTGTTTACGTGACGATACTTCATCCGGTGCACAGAGTTTGTAGTGATACTGAGCCTTTGAGGAAAAAGAACATTTTCCTGATATCACTTTGGATTTCATTTCTCTACGATCTACCCTAGCTTTTGATTTTTACTATGCCTGTTTTTGTCTTCGCACCCGTTTTACTGAACTCGAAATACACGAAGTCTCCGCCGAACTCATCCTGTCACACTTTCGACTTCGCTGCTCGTACGCTATCGGTTCACTTTGGTTTCTCGGCTGAGTTGGTTTGCCTTTCGTGTATTGCTGATATCAGTGCTGTTTCTGTACCACGATAGATACAGTGCATTTGTGTATCTGTCTGCTGACTCGAGTCTTCTCTGTTCGTACGAATGAGGGGATTTCGTTGGTAAATTGCTTCCAGACTCAAAGGCAGACAAGTTTCAGGATCGCAAATCATTTGTCTTCTATAAGCTACTACCATAATTCTTAGAGTAATTAATGAACTGTTACAGTCTTAACGATCAGTTCGTCATCCTTTCCAGCGACTGAATGCTTAATGGACAAATTTATAACAACATAAATTCAGCTTTCATCTGACAAGAGTTCCGAAAGCTGGAGAATTTTCTAAGAAATCCACCTTCCTCGTTCACTGGTAAACTGCGAACTTCGCTAAATACTTTTTACTGGTAGAAATTCTGTGCCAAAAAAATCAACCCCAGCAAAAGAAATCTAGTGCTTTACGACAAAAAAACGGTGGTGTTTCAAGAAACGATTTTAGTTAACAGAAATAGACCCGTAACAAGTAGTTCGTGGATTAATACTGCTATTTTCAATAGCTTGGACTACACCGTACTCGTAGCTTAAGTATTATATCTGCTGGAATAGGGTGACAAATGAGTTATGCGCCAAAGAATGTAAATGTTACACGAAGATACATTTGTTTGCTTTCAGTTTCCCAATGCCTGATCATCGGAAAATTATCTGAGCTATTGTGCTTGGAACGTTAAACGTCATTGACAATTTTGTGCACTGTAACATGGGACGCAGATACGAAGCAAGCCATTGGAAGCAAGTCTAGACGACTTGACCCTTAACAAGTGGGGACTAAGGCTACAATAAATTGTTTTTTCTTATACTGTGTAAGCTAAAATAACACTATCACATGCTGGTCCACTGCACGGAACATATTCCCGCAAAATACCACGTAAAACATTGAGTTCCAAAAGAGATGAACAAGAAGGACCACTTTCATTTGCCCGACCTGTTGGATCTTTACAAACTGACGCTTCAGGTGGGAATTGCGCCTTGTTGTCAAAACTACGCTTTTACTGTTGAGACTGAACAAATTGTGTTCAGCTTTCAGGTAGACTTGCTAAAGATTTAGCAATAAATAACGTAACTGTAATGACAACGACGGCTCTGCAGTTGACGTGATGCTTGGTTTTGACCACTTGTCGTTTGTTCGGCTGTATGCGCATTTTTCTAAATTTTTAGAGTGTAAAGTTTCCGTAAACGCTGGCTTTGATCCACTTTTAATTTCTGCCCACTACACGCACTCGGCTTGTACCTTGTATTCGGATTTAGCCGTGGTACGCTTTACGTTAGTTGTTCGTGTCCGCGCGAATTCATGACCTCCGTATATGCAATACATCTTTCCCATGTGTTTTCCAACTTCAGTCTTTTCGAACCAATCGAATGAAAGAGTTTAGCTAGTTATTTACCCCGAGGCCAGACAGAGGATACGGTCGGTAAGTCATCAGGCATTCGTCTTCCATATACTTGCAGTGATCTCGACTGTTCCGAGAAAATGAACACCTTCTAGATATCACTTTGGATTTCTTTTCTTATAGAATTACAGTGACGTCTGATTTTACCTAGTCCGTGTTTTTTCGGTTATATATATATATATATATATATATATATATATATATATATATATATATATATCGTGAGCAGTATGTAAACCTGTGGACAAAATTTCCCCGGAAGCACATGACCGGTTTCGCGGTTGTTGCCGCTCATCAGGTATGCGTACCCGGTACTCTTCTGCCCACTCGTCCTCATACTTGTACACTCCGATGTTATATGTTCACTAGGATCTAATTTGAATCGTCTGGAGTGTGAATGGATACTCTTCATTGAAGAGCCCATATTATTAAATCGTGTCGGGATCTGGCTAAGGCTTGAGAACAAGCACAGACCAATGCAACAACAGGAGAAGAAACTAAATATCGGGGGGGGGGGGAAGCGATTGATAGTTAATAAAAAGATTACATGCTTTTTGATGAACTCGAAAAACACGAAGTTTCCACTGAATTTGTTTCTGGACACTTTCAGCTTTGGCCACCTCTACGCGTACGATTTGTTTCCGCCAAGCCGCCCCCTTTTGTTTGTCTTTCATGCAATGCTCGTATAGGGACCATTTCGGTGCCACGATATATACAATACACTCCCGAGTCTATCTTCCAATCCGGGTCGTTTCTGTTCACTTGACTGAGAGGATTTCGTTGGTATTTCGTTTTGCGATTCAATAAAAGACTGTTTCGGGACTCGTTAGACATTCCTGCTCTACTTGTTCATGGGCAGAGAGTCGATGAGAAGAGCAACCGTTCCTGGTGTCAGTTTGAACCACAAAAGAGGTAATTTTATTTTAATCATTCTGAATTAAGTCATACATGGAATTCTGTTCTTTTGACTGATCTAAGCTCGGTGTCATTTTAGCACTGGAATAAAACACAACATTCATGAAATTAGCACCGAAGTCCACGTGTATAGCAGTGCAAATAACTAACCACGGCGGGTAGCTAATTCATGACCATCTACGTAATGTACCCGCTTCCGTTTATTTAATTCCCAACCATGGAGAGCAGAAGATAACTCGGGTAACCAAAAGATCTAGTCAGTGGCTCAGAAGACTGAATCTGGGTGGTCACGTGACTGCCGGTACCAAGTATTCAGCTCGGCTTTTAAACTGAGTTCTCTGTACGTAGACTCTAACCGTTCAAACCCCACTTCAGGAAAGCTGGCGTAATTTGCAGTAATCTAGCGTTCTTTTCACTGAGCTAATGACCAAGTAGTGTACATAAAAGACCTTCCATCGTACTGTGTATGCTTTCAGAAAAGTACTGCATAGGACTACGATGCGTAACAACCATATCGACAAGCTATCTTTGGCCAGAGGGGCACTTTTTAGTCCCCAGAAGCCTGCTGATTGGGACCTACGACAAACGAAATTATCACTGCTATTACGAAGAAGTATATAATCTACGTGTAGAAGGAACCTGTGGAAGTGCTGAGAACAAACGTTTATTCGGATTGTTTTTGCAAATAGCCAGCAGCATCTTACATTGGCCAAGTAACTTACTAACCTCCAACTTGGGAGCATAGTGATTCCAAACTACCGGCCCAGCATCTCGAGAAGCTGCTACTTCATCAAAGGCCGTTGTCAGAAAACTGACAGTGACCTTTAGTGGGAGACCGGTAGTGTAATAGTCACCTTTTCCCAAATGAAATTTATAGATAAACAATCTTGTTGACTCCGCATATGTGTAGAAGGCCCTAGGTCCCATCAAAAGTTGACACATCAATGGAGTGCACGGGGCATTGGTGATTAGGATTGTCGGCTTCCACCCCCTCTCTCCAGTCTGTTCCTCAGCTTTGGTTTAGGCTCAGCCTATTTACGACCGGATAAAATGACACGGACAAGATCTGTGAGTTGCCTAAGCTCTACATTTTAGCGATCCATATTGATTTAAACCAAGCCCAGCATGATATAGGTGCGGACATACTGCTTAGGAAGTGAATTTGGGATCAAAATAGCCATAAAACTACGCTTGTCGTTCACAAGAAAAAGTAGTATGATTATCTTAAAAATTAGCCTTGGCTTTCCAGCAAGAGCAAACATTTTCCTAATAATATATTTCTTAAGTAAAGCTGATTATGATTTTATATAATATGCCCAAAACATCCTATTATCATCAGATGACTTGGTACTTACCTCAGATTCACGATACGTCAGTCCGAATAAGACTGGAGAACCGGTTTTATCAAAAAAATTTATCAAAGTGAGTGACTGACCAAAAGCAGACAAACTGTTTGCTAAAATAAAATGAGCTGCGTATATTTCTGGGAAAATCGATACTGACATTATCAGTCGAGTGAGAATCGTCGAGGGAATCAATTATCTTAGGTTTTTATGCAATCAGACAGTCAATTTCTTCAGTATCCGTTCGATTTTCGACAAGATCACGTAGCAGTTTTCATGATCGAGGAAGTGAAATAATTCTTGGTTACGTAACATTCCTGGAAATAAGAAAGAAATGAGTTCATTCTCAAATAGACATGATTTGATTAGTGAATGTAAATTAGTCTTGGTGATGTGAACGCTGGTTCTTACTGATCTCGCTTTCCAAACTACTGATTATATGAATCTCGGTGAAATTGATAAGTTGTCAGAGCAGAATGTTACGATCTAGCTGATCACAAGAAGTCTGTAAATGTAAGGCAGCTCGGTGGAAGGCACCAGATTTCTCGTAAATGGGTCACATTCATCACACAACTAAACTGGCTTGGAGTATCCTCTCTTTGACTCATAAAAGGACTGACTCCGGTAAAACTTCGGGTGGACTCCGTTAGTTCAGTTCGCTAGCAAGGGTAGTGTTGATGGGCAGATTTCAACAACTTATAGTAATTCAAAAGTTAAAACTTATCGACGTTGATGGATGGAAGCCTTTTGTCACTATGGTTTGCAAGAATGACTCTTAGCATAATCCTTTTGTGAAAAGTTCGATGCCTTCACTGTACGTTGCATTAGTGAGTACTCCATTCAGAGTCCCCAGGTAAATCAGCGGGGTATACTACGGTCTGTTGATTCTCTGTTATACTCGCATCTACTGTTTCACTCATTTTTTTCCCGATCCGTTCAAAACCTTTCGGTCCTCGCCCATTCTGAGGACGTGTGACATAAATATGAAACCACAAACGCACCTTAATCTATTATTCTGCACCCTGTTATGCTGTTTTGTCATGTTCACGAACAATTTGCATTATTTATTTGACCCAAATGTTATCTTAATTGCAGTAGGCTGCATCGATGATCTTCCGATGGAGATGGCTTGTCCAATCTGTAAGGACACACAGATGGAGACCTCCATGAACCAAAGCTCAGTAATTGCCCCAACCAGCTTTCCGTAATTACTCTAACCAAAAATGAATACGGAGTCAAACAGCTTGCTGTTATGTGTAATTCCATCTGTGGTCGTTCACTGCTTGAAGCGTAATCTTAAAGGTTGCTTGCTTTGAAAACGGGCACTTCCAGAGTATATGCGTCTGAGATTCCGATTATTATTGAATGGAGCCTTACTCCACAAAAATTTCGCAACGTAATAAGGTCTGCTCGGACGGGAGCAGGGTGATGTGGTGGTAAAGCCCACGCTTTCTAGGTGAAAAAGGTCCTAGTCTAAACCCTGAGTGCGGCGGAGGAAATGAACCTCTGAAGAGCTCTGACATGAGTGAAACTCGAGTCTGGTGCTTCCGAGTGCAGGGCTGACCGGACTACCTGAGGCCTTTGAGTGAAATGTGGAGTCCAAAGGACAACGAGCCGAGCAAAGTAATAAGGAACATCCAAGGATTTCAGTAGCTGTTTGGTTGTTTAACTGAAATTCCCCACCGAAACACATCAATACGGTCATCAGTCGGAAAGCGAGATCTACTCAAGAGTAAATGCTTTCAATTGCAGTAACTTAAGTTTTTAACCTTTGTATTTTACTCAGTTTGACGTGAAGCATACATCAGGTAAGTGACACCTAGATCTTTGGCAGGCTTTCTTTCGAACCGAGTAGAATGCAGGCAATGTACCATTCCGATAGATGAACTCATACCGATAAAGAGAAGTGAAAGCAAAATGTTGAAGACGAAGCAACGTGAACAAGTGTGTGGGGGGTGGGTTAGACTCCCGGTTGACAGCCTATTAGGCATGCGTTACAACTAAGGATTCCTAACAGGCGTGATGAAAAACGGTGGTGTGGTTGTTGTGATTGGGACCATCTTTGGGCGTGATAGGGTTGTACCCAATTTTCTTCATAGATTTTCTCTAACACAAAGGGGTTTAAAGTACAATATATGCTCGTGGCATTGGATTTCTGCAAGTGGATTTCCCTCTACCTATTTCATTCGTTTGATTTTGCCAGCTGAATTTTACCATTTTCACGAAGACTTGCCCGATTTGTGTGATTTGCTTGGCTATGGCATCTTAGTCTCCCTGGCTCTTCGAAATGAAATTCGTGGTAAGCCATCCATTGAAGTGCTCTTGTCAAAGTGTTCTTCCTTTCATTGATATGAAGAGTGGTATCAATTGAGTTAAACACACGCAGAGCGATATCTACCGAACAAACATGTAATAAGAACCGTGGCCAACGAAACCCACAATTAGGTCAAACTGATTGGATAACAATAGGACATCAGAGTGAATTCTAACCGGGACGGGTTCCCGGTCTGTTGAGCACGACTTGGAGGGGTCCTTAAAGAAGGGGTGGTAGTGATGCCGGGGTCAAGACATTTAACAGAAAACACAAAATAGTTCCAATCATCAAGGGTCTACAGTAAAAAAACCAAACTCCTGAATAGCACTGCCATTATCGCCAACTAATACGTTAACTAGTCAGATGAGCACCAACGATATCTCCACGTTCCACATGCTCTATGTTCAATGTGGGAGTTTTGACCCCTCCCTAGGGTTTCTGTTTTAAAGATGTCATCATTGAGTGTAACCCTATCATTCATTTATGAAACTCCTTTCAACGGGACAATGAACAGGCGAAGTGGTATCAGGACAACCTACGGTTCGATAGCGTGCTTCGATCTTTGGTGCAAATGAATGGGCATTAGTCAACTTTAGTGAACGAACGGGTGGACATTCAATGAGAGAACCCCGCAATGCAACCGAATCGAGATTCCAAGTGGAATGATTCACACGATTATTTCACGGTTTGTACGTAATCGTGTAAGCTCCCTTCAGCTGATAATTTCACGGAAGCCTTGAGGAATACTCGGGGTTTCGGTGATTAGAGTAACTGCTTTTGCAATTTTCAAAGAAATATAAGGACTAGTGAATAAATGAACTGGATTCAATGACAGACGGGTTTGAAAAAATTGACAGTAAATCGGTTTCAGCAAGTGCACAACATCAACCAAATACAACTGTATTAATAATTAGTCAACGAAACCAATGGGATTCAGATGTTTGGTATATTGCTGCATTTACATACCACAACAGCAGTTCAGTCGATGTTATTAGAGTACATTACTAACCCCAGCTTGTCTAAGGCAATGTGTTATGGTTCACGATAATAATATCCTTTCAAATTTTGTCTTTTATTTTAGAAAAAAGGTAGAATGTTTCTGGAAGGAGACTGCGGCCTACTGGGTAGTTGATCCGCAATGGTTGAATTGAAACTCGTAACCATAATATCCAAATTTCACCAAGGTGACCGTTCGTGGACTTGACACAGCAGTGAACGCGAGCCTTTCGTACCTTTATGCACAGCATCATTTTACGAATCTGAACCGAATTTTTCACTGGAATTTGTTGCAATCGTCATCACTATAAGCAGGAATTGCAAAATGCTAATAAAAATATGATGCAGTGCTTTTGTGCCTTACTCGCAAGCAATAAGAGGAATCCCAAGTGAACCAATTATTGCTCATTTATCCATTGTACCTTTCAACAGTCGTCCATTTCACTATATGAAGAGATACATCGTGTGCGTATAACTCATCTCAGTGATATTGATTATCATGTCTCGCGAGCATGATCGGCTTTTACGTAGTGGGACGCTATTCGGCAAGTTTCTGTCCAAAATCAGACTGTTTAGGAATAGATAACTGCATCCAAATGTTTTCCTGTAAACATTTTATGTATATAAAAAATACCCCCTTCGGTGTATTCAACAACCAATGAATTTCAGTGCCATTTCGCGGGACTTTTGATATCCTTTTGAACATTCCGGTCACCCATGTGGTTCTCAAAGTAGTGAACCATTCAAGAAACTGACACAAGTTTTGTGTTGGTCACCCAATTTTGGAATCACTACATTATGCTTATTTCATCCAGTTTGTTAGGATCTTTTAGCAGTGCTTCACCACCGCGTCCCATCTGGGTCATGAATCTGACCAATAGGCAGAGCCATGAATCAAAATCGTGAATCGTTAGAGACTAATCGGGTTGTTTCCCTGTGGTTTGTTACAAAATAACATGACACTCAAGTCTTTAAAATGCTGTATCCTTCGGGCAAGGAAAAAGTGCTACTTTTAAAGAAAGGCTGTGCACTGACGGTATCACCTCGATTGATGATGAAAAGTTTGTGAATTAAACGCCACGCTCAGCTGTCACAAGCTGCTCTAAATCATTTTAATGTTGAAGGTTTCTCTGCCAACGTATTACAACTAGCATATCTCGGAAATTCTTAATTATGAAGTGGAAATTCAAGTCAAAAACCACAAACATTCAGTCTTTTCTTGTCTTCTTGAGTGTATATATTACAAAGTGCTTCCAGCAAGGCTTCGTTCGTTCTTATTCTGTGATCCACAAAGCATCCGATTCCAAGTGTGTTCGTCTAACCGACAGATTTAGATACAGTATGAAGATACTAAAGGTTTAATTTACTAGCTCCGAGAAATTCTGACTGCATCTTAAGCGCTATCAAACCTAAAAGTAAGGTTATTTGTGAGGAATTCAGAAATTTTCTCACTATACATTGTAAGGTTTGTGACTTACCAAGGGTGCATCTCTGCGCCGGGGAATGACATGAGATTGTTCAGTTGGTTTCCTCTCATTTAATATGACTTTGTGCAGAGCTGCGGTCAGCTGAGTGTGTGTCCATAGATGCCAAAGTTAGAGCCTCGGAGTAGTATAAGTTTGAATTACCCAGATAGGAAAATATGATAAAATGGATAAACGAGACCACATGAATTATCTTAGGTTGAATTTAGACAAGTTCACTATAAGTAAATAGTTCAACAGAGGCTGTTTTTTGGCGATATTTTCCCTGGTTGTGCGCGTATAAGAAGATCCGAAGAAATTCTTTCCTTAATGGGAAAATGCAATGTGATTTTTAGTTCTACGATGCTTCTCGCCGATGGTTATCTAATTTATTGAAAAGAGATATTGGAGTTTGTATCAACACGAACCTTGACGTCAAGGTCATTTGAAAGCTCCTCGTAAATCGCTCATACTTCTATTTTGTTAATGAGTAAAAGAGTAAGTAATACTGTAGTCTCTCGGTACCTACATGAGGAGGGCCAAAGTCGAACTGCAAATGCTTATTAACTTGGATTTTTGGTGATGGGCCTGGTTTAGTGTTTTAATGTGAATACGAACACTTATTATCGAATATTTCACAGAAAGATTCCCAAAAAATCACATGTCACGAGCAGAAAAACAAGAATATCTGGTGAATAGGACGATTTTACCCGTATCGTGGTAATAAAATAGCCCCGCAAACCCCTGTCCTCAAACCAGCGTGGGGACAATCTCAAGCGGCCTTACTCCCTGCTGTAGTATGCCAAAAGCAGTTTTCTTCCGTAGGAGTTGCAAGTGCGCGATCTGCAGACAGCTGGAGCTAAGTAAATGTACCAAAGCTTGCGCCGATAAAAGTGGGCATGACGATCTACTTCTGAGAGCGTGACGCCTGTAGTACATAGGGGTAGAGGCAATTCGAAATGCAGCCAATAAGAGCTGGCTTGAAGCCAGGACTTCCTCCTTTGTTGAGCTTTCAGCTCAAAGTAGGAAGTAATGATATCACCAGGGGATTCAAATCACGACTTCTGTCTTTTTGTGAGCTCAGGGGAGTGTGCAGCCTCAAGGTCCATTTCATACAACTACCCCATAGCGGAGCAGATTTAAATTTTATCATAAACATTTTCTCTCTTCTAAACAGAGAATTCGATGGTCTACCTACTTACTGGCGATTGGAATCAAAAGTGGAAAATGTAACGGAACACTGAATAAAAAATGACTTTATGACCAAATTGGTGCACTGTATGCCGAAGAGATTGTCCCGGTTGGTCTCGTTGGATGTGCCCTACTGACGATTCATAACAAGGACGAAACAGCTGTACAGTGTTTCCATAGTTTTCAAAGGTTTGAACATTCACACAGCATGACTAATCCCATTATATACTGCAAAAGACTAGTACAAACGTTATATATCTATTGCATGCCGGGTTACTTCAGTGTAACTAAAACTCTTTTGGTTTTCCCTCGGATGCACATATTCCGTAATGGTTGTGGTCAATTGGTGGCAGTAAAAATAAGGTTTTCTGTGTATTTTAAGCAAATTTGTTCACCTCGTAAGAATTATTGTCCTAAAACCTTGCCATTACCTGCTGGTTGTAGGAGATATCAAAATATGCAGTTCTACGATGATGCTGTCATGTACGAGAACAGAAGGTGCTTATCAGGCAACCGAATGCATCAGTTTCTCTGATAACTAGTCTTGATTGAATTCATATCCGGTTGTCTTACGAGAAACAATTCATAACTCCGTTTAAACTAGCTCGTCAGATCTGCCGGATTTAGGACTTCCGTGCATGAAATGTTACTTGGAATTGGGAAAATTTATTATCCTAACAAACCTAAATTGTGGTAGTTCTGGCCGTCGCAAGTTTTCTACTCTCAAATCAAAATTACCGACTAATTTTAGCCAAAAGTTTACATGTACTACTTTCATTTCACAAATCCTTGTCGGAATGGATTGCAGGGAGATGAACGATTAGACGGATGGGTCACTGGTTGCTCATAATGAGCCTGATCAAAACAGAGCACCGGTCAATGCACAGGTGATGAGATGTTGCTAAGCTGAAAGTGACATGTGAAATATTGGTTCCAAGCAGACAAAAGATGTGCGCGTGTGCGACAAAGAGGAAATTGAAACGTCTTGCATCAGCTTCCTTCGTAAAAACCCATCGTCCCCCCCCCCACCCCCTTTCCTCCCTGTCAGGTGCGCTCAAATCTAACCTCGATCTAAACGAAGCGAAACAATTGCAAACCCTGTGTCGTCACCCAGAAAGAGAGGTTCGTAAACCAAAACATTTCCTGTTGGTGCGGCCGCGGGGGGTGGGGTGGTGTGGTGAGGGAAGGCAACTGCAACAGTGATGGACGCGGTTAAAAGTAATTGAGTCAGCTGAAAATAAACCACAATAAAGTTGACAAAGCACGTGACAGGGACAGAACGAAAATTGGGTGGATGATAGTGACCCATGTGCTCAAATCCAACATGCTCAGTGACCAGATGATTGGCTGAGCCCTTGCACGAACTGGTCAAGGACATATCAAGTTCCCTTAATGAACAATAAAATGTAGCTAAGCTTTGTTCGCTCAAGATGTGCGAAGTTTTGCTCCCGCGATGGAACACCATCATTGTCGAAAAGCAGGTTTCTCAAAGTTAACGACGTGATTCAACTGCTTCGCTCGTTGGACAAACAAACAGTAATAAAATCTAATAGAAATAAATTTATGATGCAAGCTAAGTTTATCAGGGATTATAGTGACTGTGTCTCAGAGCACTTGGGACATATATATATATATGTATATATATATATCCTGAAATTTAGTAACGGATACTGTCAGCAACTTCGAAAATCGTGGTGCATTTGTGATGTGCACTCTCAGGTGATTAACTACACGAAATGCATTACCTATTTGATCACATTCACAAAACATACAAAAATGGACAACAAGCGCGTGCACAAACGAATCGTACTCGTGAGACAGAAGAATACGCGAAAATAAACTTGTCAGATAATTATTTTTTGGCTTTCTGCGGGCCGTTTTCATCTGTAGGCTGCTTGTGCCATGTATTTTACCACACATTAGGGTTTCCGTACTGTCAACATCACTGAAACGATAACGACATTGAGAAAAGCCAACTTTTTCACCATTATGCAGAACAAAAGCATTCCGAACAAATATTAGACAAAAGTCGCTGTGAGATTGTCATAGTCACTTTATCTGAAATTCCACCGGGACCTTTCCATCACTCATTTCCCATATCTTAAAATAAAGACAAGCGAGGTGATCCTTGAAAAGCCATCATTCACGTGTACGCGTTTTATTCCCTACTAAAAATGAACGTGTGTACACCACATCCGCACTTATGTGCATACACGACCTGTCCTTAACACAAAGTGCACCTTATCTTATGTGTTTATCCCCTTCCATTTTAGTCCACTTGGACGAATCGAAAAAGAGACACAGAGACACAGAAACCGACAGACAGCACACTTTGTAGTTCGTTGCCCCTCAAAGCTTGAATTGATGACTGAAGTGTGAGATTAATTTTAGAATCCGAATGACGATGTATTTGGTGGTGTCACGACTACCCAGAAAACCTTGGAAAGGTTAGTTGAAGAAATACGAAATTTGTCTACTTCAGCATCGTCCGGTTAGAAATGAAAGAATTCCATTTAAGGTTAAACCAATTTACATGGAGCAACCGAGGACAGAAATAAGTAATGGACATCTCCGCATGTTCAGGATCACGTGCGAAAATTCACAGAAGTTGCTACTGCGGTCCACCATAAAAGTGGGGCAGGACATACGAATTCCAGATATTGCACACTGGTTATCTGCCTCCCAAGAAACTGGTGAATTTGCATGGGTTCCAAGTGAGTGGAAAATAAGGTTATTTTGTCGATCGTCAAATAGAACAAACGGATTTCACCTCTTGAAGATTTTATCAATAGTCCATGTAATCACCTGAGTGTCATCGGGAGAGAAAGAAAGCATTTTCCGAGTTCCGTGATCCCTTTTAAACATTTATATCCTCTTTACTTTTGCTGCAAAACTTGGAATCTAAGAATCATACTTTGTTTTCTCAGGCGATCAAGATGCCACAAGACCTGCTTGAATTTCCTAAATGTTCGTCTTCCACATATGCTTCCCCTTGTTAATCCAAGAAAGGCTTCCATCACTTAGCAGCTGTCATATCGTCCAGTTCAAACGGTTTGATGATGACCCAAAGCACTTTCTATTCGTCAGCTTGTTGCGAAGTCATCATCGTTGTTAAATGAGCTGCTAATGATGATAATCCATTGTTTATTCGTTAATCGTTACCATGTGCTAAGCCTGAGTCAGTCAGCTCGTAAAATCACTTGTTGGAGGCCACTTGTAATAAGTTCCGGTACCCGATTACGTAATCGCCTTTCTGTTCGACGCACGTAGGTGACTCCGCACCCACAATGGAACCTGTAAATCGCACAGGAAGACGAATACGGAGATAGATGTTATTTAGTAGAATTTTATGATAGATAGTAAGTAATGCTAGGTAAAACTCGTGTAAAGCTGGTGTCCCTCTCTTCCGCGCATCGGCCTTCACCACATCTCGAATAAATGGCGCCGACCGTGACTTCTCCGTTGAAGTTCCGCCATAATTCGTCAATATGCCAAAGTAGGATAAAACAGTGACCGTTACTGCCAGCGCTGTCGATCGCATTATTGATTTTCCATTCAATTTCGATAAGTCGCGATAACCTGGCAAAAGCAAAGATCAGGTCCGAAGACGGTGCAGACGCTTCCAGAACTGAGAAGCAAGACAAAGTTTTGTTATCTCGGTTACAGTCAGCCACTTTCTGAGATTGAAGTTTTTCGATTCCCCGTCTTGCTAGTTGTTGCCAAAAGACAAAAGGCGAACATGGTTTGCTCGTATTTCGTCTAAATTAGCTCACTTGAGTTCAGTAGTCCTTGCTCGCCCGAGTTCCGGACGGATGATGATAACGGTTTGTACTCCCCTCAACTATTTTTTAATGCATCGGTCTCGGACACGTATTTCTTCCGATCAACTGTTTACTGATCTCTTTACATGAAAGGCCTGTAGTGTTTCAACCACGAAGGCAAATGAGTCCGAACAACTAGTTTACCATCAACTTGAAGGCACTGGATTCTCTCCTCAGCAATACACTCTCATTCATTTGCGCTGCTTTCTTCTCTAGAAGAATGTTCCAAGTGACTTTTTATGAAATAACGAACTCTTTATAGGTTGTGAGTTTTGTTTACAATGCCCCGACCGGATATTTCTGTTGGATATTCCTAAGTGAAACCCGTTTTGCATTCCACGCTCTCTTTTCATCTTCAAACATGTAGGCGTATTCTGGTCAGTCCTGTTGAAAGTTGATAATCCCTGAAGAACTTTCCCCCTATCACTTTTGTTTCTCGATTTGATGTACTTCCCATCACTCGTCAGACGTCCCGACTGTGGGCAGCATAGAATATCCCGAAAGCAAGACGGGCCAATAAAGCCAAAGAGAACAAAAAAGGTAGTTCTATTTGATTCGATTTTATTTGAATGTATAATTTCGAATGGTTGATCGCAAGTTTATTACAACTGGCTTCACCTGTGTTCATGAATAGCTGATGCAGCACACACAGTACCCGCTCATGAAGAACAGTCTTCACCAACCAATAATATACACCACATCTTTGCAGCTTTTGGGGGTTCGGGATACCAATAAATCAACCACCTTCTTTTCACTTACATCTTTACACAGATATTCGTCACAGGAATCAATATTTGTGCACTTGACGATCGGTTATTGTTCGCAGCTAGTCACCAAAGGACTCAGTATCATGAAATGCTGACTTAAGATGAACCATGGAAGCATTGTACTGCTGTTTTACCCTCTTTGGAACCATAAGCAGTGCACATCCATCGAACCCCAACCGGGACTCGAACTCGGGGTGAACAACTGCGAGTCGAGCATCTTAACCACAAGGATATCCGGGCTGGCTCTCAACTGTTTATTGAACTTGTACACTACATGATATATGCACTACTGATGATCCCTAACAAAGAAGAAACAACTGTACAGTGCTTCCGTGGTTTTCAAAGGACTGAACGTTCACACTGCATGTAAAACTTGAATATACTGCTACTAGCAATTAAAGCAAACGGCTGAGAATGAGCCCAGACAGCCTTGCAGTAAAGTGTGCTTGTGTATGTGTGCGAATCACTGACAATCATCCACTCCGGGGTTTGAGTCTTATCTGGAAGACGGCGGATCCATACCACGGTTGAGGGTGAATCCTAACAATGGTAACAACGCAGCACGTTGTTGGTCCCATGGTCTTACCTAATGAGGAGTGCGTCGGTGCTGCATGACGAATCATTTTACTCATGGCGTGAATCTCCTACTGTCTATACAGGATTCTACTACCCAGGTTGGTTAATCATCTTCGAAGTAAACAGTCGGATCAACATACTGACCTTCAATGGTTGGACTGTGCAATCATTTCCAAACGTAACTAGACAAACCCGTTATTTGGCCTCAGTGACCATATGCACACACACACACACACACACACACACACACACACACACACACACACACCTTCAATCTGACCAAACGGTATCTGAACAGTTTTTTTTCGGGGAACAGGAGGGGTTACATCATCGGCTGGCGTTAAAACATCGAGTGAGTAGCTCTCAAAATATTGGAGGGCTACCAACAGCAGAACTGAACCGCCTATCTGGCTGTTGAGTTTTAACGGAGGAAGTTGATGACAATTTTCTTTGTCTACCCAGGTGTCGGATACTCTCCCCGATAAAACTTTCCATTTGACTGCGATGTGCTAAACAAACACCGAAACTCTGACCCCGTTGTTGATTCTGTGATCCACCTTCACAACCCAGCGACTACGTTATTCAATCATTTGTGTAGTAGCTTCCGCCTAAGCTTATTGGGGAGGTTTAGGGTGTCAAATTCAAACCCTTGGATAAAACCCACTTGAAGTGGCTCACGTAATCGTCAACGGCCATCTGAGTAAAACAATCCAAATTGACACCTTTGACCGGTAAACACGGCCAGTTTGGTGGGTGGGATGGGAAGATTTCAGTGTGAAACGGTTTAGAGCCGTTCGGATTAGGGTGTGAAGCTCAACAAGAATTGGACGGTGTCCATACTCCAAAATGATCCTTAACGTTAATGGGAGAATGACCACCTGAAAGACTGAAAACCAAATAAACCATTGAAAGATTATCCTCCCACTGAAAAATCACATGAAAAGAATCCGACAGTCAATGAGAGGGACAAGTTCAGCTACTGCTTGAGCACTCTGTAGGTACACATAGAAAGTATCCACGATTCACCAGAATAGCTACCTACAATGATGAGCACGGATTACAAAAATCAATAAGTGATGACTCGGATGATGATGATGATGATGCTGACTCGGATGATGATGATGATGATGATGATGATGACTCGGATGATGACTCGGATGATGATGCTGACTCGGATGATGATGATGATGATGATGATGATGATGATGATGATGATGATGATGATGATGATGATGATGATGATGATGATGATGATGATGATGATGATGATGATGACTCGGATGATGATGATGATGATGATGATGATGATGATGATGATGATGATGATGACTCGGATGATGATGATGATGATGATGATGATGATGATGATGATGATGATGATGATGATGAAGACGAATTAAATCAGGAAAAGGAGAATGATTATTGACGTTGACGGAAACTTAACTTCTATTTAAGTCGTTTATCTTTTTGCTGCAAAATTCAGATTTCCTCCTTAAGGAAGAGATTTTTGGCTAATCGCTTGTACTTATATTTTGTCATATTCAGATAATATTCTAATTTAACAACTAGACTATCTTGTGTCTCTCATAAAGTTGTTTGTTGATATGTGAACATTTTCTGGATCTCCGTCATGCAGAAATACACACAAGCACACAAGGTCATCTATGTGGGGTCTACCCCTAGTTCATTGTTAGAGGTACTTCTCCTCATGCCCCAACCTCCCTTTGTACAACACTATATCAGTTCGTTTCATTCATCCACATTCAGCACTTAATATTGTTTTGTCTCAGTTTGCTATTATTGTTTATCCCAGTGCACATCAGTGGCGATTTGTTTCATTCATCTACTGAACTTTGAGTGTACAGCCTGGTGGTCGGGTGGATGGGGCAATTTTCGTAATTTACCGGGTGTCAGTAGATCAGAGTCAATTGGTTACTCATTTGAAACCCCTTGTTTTGTTCCAGGTTGTTGTTGTTGTTGTTACTGAAGGTCTGATGAAACTATTGTTCGTCCGTGAATCACACAACCCCGGCTTCAACAAACACATCCATTGGAAGGAAATATAAAACAAAGTTATCCCTTGTCTAATCTGTTTTTACCTCGTAAATGTGGTGTGAAACAGATATCGTGAGAACTGCAGTACGTGTACGCGAATGTGTGTGCGTGTGTGTGTGTGCGAGATAGATAGATAGATAGATAGATAGATAGATAGATAGATAGATAGATAGATAGATAGATAGATAGATTAGATAGATAGATAGAGAGAGAGAGAGAGAGAGAGAGAGAGAGAGAGAGAAAGAGAGAGAGAGAGAGAGAGAGAGAGAGAGAGAGAGAGAGAGACAGTGAGTGAGTAAAAATGTATTTTGAGGAATCACGAAACTCCCTGCAGAATCGTCTGTATCTTGTTTTCCATAAGTAAACAATTTTACAATTGTTTTTGACGATAACAAATTTTTGTAAAAGGAAGCTTGAACAAAGATAATTTGAATATCACCAGTACTCTGTTGTGGCCTTGGCCCCTAAAATTCCATAAAAGCAACAATTCATGGATTATCATGTTTCGTGCACAAGATGTCCGTGCGCGCAACTGACCCGAGGTTGCAAAGTGTGTATTTGAATGTGTGAAGTGGGGGGGGGGGCATGCGGGTTGAGACTGAAGGGGCCTGGTTCCATCAAGTTGCCTGAGTTTCGTAGAGTGTGTACGCGTGTGCAAAAGAATAGTAGAAGCAACCAATCTGATACGCATTGAATTCAGATACCTAAACTCGTTCATGATTATCACCCAAAGCTGCTCTTTTTAATAACGCCATGATTTTGAAAGTGATCAAATCTAACTCGTTTCGACGCAAAACAACTCCTGTTGGTATGGCTGCTTTTGTGTGATATGCTGTCTCCTTTGTGCTTGATGTAATTTCTTTTTGTGATTTTCTGACTCTGCACTGTAGGGTTACATTTATTAATCTCAGGTGCCTACCTGGAATTAGTGAGCCCGCACAAGAAGTTCGTCAGGTAAACACGTATGAAAGGTGCCACTAAGACCATTTTTTTCAATACGGGTAGATTTGCCACCGCTGGTTCGAAACTGAGGGACCCTAGAGTCGAAACACGATGAAGATAACAGCTTGCCAGCAGCAATGCTTTTAACTAGTTCAGTAAATGATTCATCCTGCAGTGCCAACGCTCAACCCACCAGTAAAACCCAAAGAATCATCGTAAGGCTGCTTCATACTTGTTAGGAATCATCAGCTACCAAGCCCACCCACAGAGTTTCAGACGGGGTTCATACCCGGGTTTTATAAATATGAGTCATACACGTGACCAATAGATTACTTGATAGCCGGCTTTCAAAGTTGTGCCCATTGCCAATATTTCTAGATGGCGCCCCTTCGTCAATAGCCACGAACAGTTAAGACCCTTCAATCACGAATGTGATCAACTCCCGAGATGGAGGTATTAGGAATACAGGCCTAACTTGAATAAAAACCCAATAAGCAACCTGATGAACCTGACTGCTTGATTATTTTGAGTAGCATGAGACCGAGATTGCTCCAGTAGAAACCAAGAACAGCAGAGCAGCATACCCACCATGTCCCCGAATCGGACTCGAGTACGTAATGTATGATTGTTAACAGATATTCACTGCTGCTGATGAATTCTATCAGAAGGGGCGAAACTGCTGCCATACGGTTTGCTTCCATGGCTTTCAATGGTAGGTCCAGCGTTGATAATATGTTTCTTTGTCAATCTTTGACGGCCCATTTCTTCATATGATCGTCATCTGTGAGTGTTCCTGACTGGATTTCCATGGGTGGGTTTCGTGCCGTGAAGACATCATCCATCATGGGAATCCGTCGATGACGATGAGGTGAATATCTGATAAGTGGTTCACTAAATAATAAACGATAATAGAAGTAGGTATATTTTCGTTCACTGCAGTTGAAGTAGACCGATTCACAATGAACTCATTCATACTGCAGCAGACGTGTTCCTCTCTGCCTGAGATATACTTTATTGTTAGTCCAGCACGGCTTTCGGGAATTTTCGACAAATACCACTCCCAAAGTGATCGCTGAGGGGATAAAACTTGACTGGTGCGGGAATGGTATAAGCGTTCCTCACCTCTGAGATGTCTGGTTCCAACACTTTATCTGCAGATTGCTTTGGTGGTAGGCATCATTCCACTGTCTCCCGGCTCGTTACCATATCTGACGTATTTCAAGTCTCAGGATTTGGTTTCCAGTTATTATTCACGATGCGCTAAGCAACCGAGGAACGGCGATATGCCACTTCCATAACTCTCATACGGAGGTTTAGAATAGCAAATTTTTATCCTTTTTTAGGTCTTATGGTAAAGGGCAAGAATGAAATAGTTGTAGGGGTACCAAACATCGACGTAATCCGATAAAATCTATGAACTGGAAGCTGAAATACTAACGCTTTATGGTGCACAATTGGGTCATTTTCTCATACTGTAAAACGTTTTTGTTGTTGTCGATAATTACGGGAAATTTAAAATTAAAAAATACCGCTTCGGCAAAAAATTGCCAAACGAACACTTTGTTGTCTCGTTTCGATTCGTGTCTCAAATAACTGATTGGAATTGTGTAAGTTTATTGTTCCCGCTCGAAATTCTATTGAATCAGGGTCAGATAAAAGTTCAATGAACTTCACATTATTCAGAGTGCCGCTGATAGCATTCAACAGACAAGGATGAATAAGACTATCAGAAATGATAATAACCGGCGTAATGGGTTTTTTAATCTAGGTTGTCGGAATGAGATTACACGGGAATTTCTTATCGGGAGTCTCTTTTGCCAATCCTTCGCAGCAAACAGATTAAATCGATGACCAAGAAGGATTTGCGATGTTAGTTGAATTACTTCAAGTGACGTCAATTCAGTGAACGATTTACTCTCCCGATGTAGGGTGCTTTTACAGTACATGGATGATTCATGGTGAAATCCAAAAGAAAATAGCAAAACCTTTTATTAGAATGTGAAGAGGAAGGTGTGGAAGTGAAATATGGACTTAAAGCCATTTAGGTTAAACATGAAGGTGAGCGATGAGATCAGTGATTTAGTGATTACGATCCACAAGCAGGTAAACAGGGTAAGGGACAAGATTGTCTCTATACGTAGACGCGCGCGAAGGAAGTATTCTAAATTTCAAGCAATCGGAATAGGAAAATACGATTTTTGTGAGTAAGGAGTGAATGCAAGGATTAGTATCGGATAATAACCTATTAGTGATCTCATTGCAAGCATCAAAGTACTTGCTAATGATGTAGTCAGTCAGACTATTATTGTTTCACAAATAAAAAGCAGATTCAGGGCTTTGGTGATAAACTTAAAACAATTTTACTTTTAAACCAAAGAAAATGGCAGGTGAACAGTAAAGCCACTGAGGGAGAATGCAGGAGGTTACGAACTGAAGTACAGGACCATAGAGCACTGGAAGTCTTCTCCGTATGCACCAGAAAACTAAAGCTTCCCACCCTCGGTGAACACCTTTCTAACGGAGATTGTAAGTCAGACTAACTGGTACCATACTATTTGGCAGCGTGATCCAATTTGAAGATTTGAGGGCACATGCGCTTAAAGGAGGACGTCAGGGGGAATGGAATGGAAAGTGAACCAATCACAAAATTCATTCAGACTATTTCGGAGAAAATTCCGAATTTCTTTTCCGTTGAAACGACATCCGATTGCGCCATCACTGTTGTACTTGCAGCCAGCGAGATTAGATGAAAAGGGGTAACGTACTAACATAAAAGGAAAAGATAAATGGGAACAGAATGTAAACATCAAAGTTAACCTGAACTGAAGACGAGAGTCTACTATCAAAATAGGTAAACTTTGTACGATAGGAAAAATGGTCACGAAGGTTGTTCAAGGTACGACATTCAACTCCATTATCATGTAGAACATGCAGCAGAGTATCACGATGAGGACTATCAAATGCTTTGGTGCTTTCGGGAAAAATTATCCCAACAGTACGTTCACCGTGATCAAGATCAGAAGCTCTGGATTTAACTGTATAGCCGATGGTGTCAGGGGTTGACAGAGAGGATTTGTGAGCAAGTCTTCTCGGGTCAGGTGAGTGAACTTGGTGAAATAAGTGATGGAGGAGCACACTCTCAAATACCTAAAGCTATCAGACAATATTTCCTGAATCTTTTCTTTGTTGACTTGATACTATTTGTAGTTCTTCTCTAACTTCTTTCCTACTCCAGTTTTTTCTTCATGGTTTCCGAGCAAGACTCCCGTTGAAAGATAGCAACCGAAACCATCGCACCCAACGTATGGTTGATCTGTGTTTGAACTGAACTGAAGGGAAGCCTCAGACAATTCTATCCTGTTAAATGCCAATAGATTATCAAAGAACTATAGTGAATGACAGAAAGTTACATACTAAGTTGCTTTTCAGCCGTTTGTTCTGATACGCCATGAAAAATTAAGGAAAGAAAATTCCTTACGACAAAAAATTATGATATATATGTATGTATACATTTGACAATAGGATCATCATCCATCTTTATTTCCCACGTTGTGTCGGGTTCACTTCAATCAATAACCTAATAGGATGTTTTCCTAAGGAAGAGTAGTAACTAAGACACATGAGAACAGTTGTAGTTAACTATAAATCGAAGCGGCACGGGTCCAGTAACACTTGCCAACTGACTCAAGGTTCTGAGATCTTCAAATGATCTGAGACAGAACGAGAAGGTTTCAGCTACTTTCATCTATTTTAAACATTATTTCCAAATACCACAGTATTTTCCGCAGTTTATGAGCTTTTCGACTTTGTTTAAGAGCATTACAAAGCTCTTAAACTGCGGCTTGACATTCAGATTACGCAAAATGCTGTTGCATATTTTGCCTGATAGACAGAAGATACCTTCAGTTTCAGTCCACAGAATAAGACTCTGTCATGTAATACAGACATGCCTTATTGTGTGACAGGAACCAACGTATTTCATTGGATTGGATTACTCCCGGAATCAGGCGGAAACGGCACCGTTTATCAACAATAATCGACCAGCTTACTGAGGTTCAGTGCTCTCTCGGTTTGCAATATACTACTACTACTAATACCAATACTAATACTACTGCCACTAATACTACTACTAGTAACCGACCTCCACCGTTTTTCACCCTGATTCTCCGGGTTGGGGTTGTCAGTTACCTCCGATGATGCAGTGGGTAGCTTCGATTACGGGATATAGCTATTCGACTTCGTTCAAACGCTCGGTTAGAATACAAGGAGAACAACAATTTGATTGTCAATCAAACGACAAACTTAACTGACTGAATAGATCGACACGCTAGTGAATAATCACTATCATAAAACTTATATTCTGTCAATTCAATTCCAATATACGTACAATACAGAGTATAGCAAAACCGATAATCTTCCCGGTTGTGTATTGACGAGGAAGCAATCAGAATGCGCTTTCCAGCAGTGTATCCAGCCCACGAACGAACATTCTTTCCGTTCCATCCCGCCAAATTTCGATTGATCGGAGTATATTTGATCCAAGTACATCGACATAGGCTAGCCTACCGCGAACTATCGTCAATCTGTGTGTTTTGTGCTCGTGTGCTTCCATGGGATGGGCTGGGGGAAGGATAGCAGTTATCAGTCCATAGTTAATTTATTACCTTCTGTCCACCGGTCGCAAAACGTGCTTCCCATGACATCTTTGGATGCTGAATAACGCCGCGTTTATTCTCGATTCTTTTTTGCTCTTCGTATTTTTCCATGTCAAAGCCTGGTCGTGAATCGACAGTGAGAGTGAGAAAGAGGCAAACAGCTAGGCATACTCGTACACCTCAGATGGAAATGAGCAGTGTCTAATACAACTGACCCCTCTCGTAACACGTGGAGAAAGAAGCCACATTGTATTTAGGCTCGTGTGTGAGTATGTGTATGTGTGTGTGTTACTGTGGGGCACGTGACCATGTGGAAAGAACTACCGGTAGTTGGCGTTCTTAATTGAAGAGCTGTTAAGCACAAGGATGTGAGTGCCTATGCGAAAGCAACCTCCCTCCCTCCCCACCCCGCCCACCGCACTCCACTCATACACACAAATGCTAGCGCACACATGCAGTTGTTGACAAGGGGACGTAAACCGGAAGTAAAATGGTGTTGAGGTTGATGTGGGATATCCAATGCAATTGGGGTGTGCATCGAGCACGCATTCAGGAGTCTGTTTCCGTACGCCGGTGGTTAGCCAACCTGCTCGATATCTTCCAGGATATCATGTGCATCTCTTTCCGGAATCTTTGTGTGGACATCGGTCGATAGCGACTACAGAAGCGAACCAAACACGGACTTGCTGACCGATCAACTGCTCGAAAATCCTGGCCGGGAGATTCAGTTTATATGCTTTACTCCGACTGTGAGGACGTGATTCGTAGTGGACATAGGCCAATGCTTTGTCCTGTCAAATAAGTAATAAATCCACAGTCATGGTGAGGCATGGTGGTCTGGTTATTCCCTGCCTATTTGTTCTTTACATAATAAAGTCAGTCGTTGGCTGGTAGATAATCACTTAAGCTCTATGTTTGTTTTGGTCAGTTAATTGTCTAAGACTTGTAAATGTTGACCGGTTCATTTTCTGATTCACAACTTTCATTAGCAGACCATTTTTCGGCGGAAAGCACCCTGAAAACCTACCCTGATTTAGTCAGTATGAATAGTATGACAATCAAGTTGGTTATGCAGCGTCAACGCTAAAATCACGGTAGTAAACCATGGAGGTGCAATGTGCAATTGTTTCACCCGGCTTTTCAGAAATCCTCAGCTGCTATGCAGATTCACCAAGATTCACCAACTGGGACTCGAACTCCGGCTCTGCGAATTTTCTGCAAGGGTCTTTGTTTTCGTTATCGCTGTGCGTGTGTGACGGACGTTAGCGTCCAAAAACCTAGCGACGAACGGGCGGTACATCGTTTAGTGGTTACGTGAAACAGACGGCTGTGAATCGGGCCGGGTATCCTAGCGATTCGATGGATTCACATAGCAGATTACGATTTCTTTCGTATAATTTCAGCTGTGAGCTTGGTGCCGAGTCTACTTAAAAAGATGATAAGTAGCACTTTGCTTCACATATCAATTATACGCCATGAACCGTTTCGTAAATATTCCACTCCTTTGCTAAAGAAACCAAACCTCCTCTAATTTAGGGTGTCGTAAACTCAAAGAAAACCTAATGAGATGAAGTAAGAGATAAGCCATCTGAAGAGCTCCACATGTTTACAGTTTGCGAATACCCTGGGAATTGAGAAAACATTCTTTGAAAAAGATGTTAGCAACTGGATATTTCCGAGTGGTAACTCCAGAAGTAATTCCATCAA
This sequence comes from Fasciola hepatica, assembly GCA_948099385.1. Classification (NCBI taxonomy): domain Eukaryota; kingdom Metazoa; phylum Platyhelminthes; class Trematoda; order Plagiorchiida; family Fasciolidae; genus Fasciola; species Fasciola hepatica. The sequence goes on from CANUEZ040000094.1 coordinate 221,743, forward strand.
AGAGACAACCCACAGGATAGATTCAAGAGCACAAAAATAGTAACAATGAAAGATATATATATAGGAAAAAAGACGCTCCGATCTACAATGAGGAAATCCTTTCCCTCCGACTAAAAATAATGACAACGTGAAAAAGAGCCAACTGTTATGGTTCTCCTCCTCGGTACCGAATTTTAACTCACGTATAAAAGTCACTTTTCCCCTAGTATTTCGAGGTATGCTTAGTGGCGGCGACGGAGTGATCACATCGTTTATCAAATTGAAGTTAAAATTCCTGAAGTCGGTGTTTGCAATCTGTCTGACAAAATCTGTTGCTTCGGGGGATATCAGTAATGTGTTTCGGCTTGTCCAACGAATTATTGGAGCTTGTGCGAATTTTTTCATTCCTTTTTCCTAGTACATGCTCGAGCATAAGTGCAGTGGAAAAGAGTATACCCCGTAAACTCAAAGGTCCATTGCACTATCAAGAACAGTAGGAACCAGACCTTGAAATTTGGAGTGCAGAGTCGTACAAAATCCAGATAAGTCAAATGCTTATCTGCTGGTAGAAGCAGACCAGGAATCGAAGCAATTATAGACCATAAATACATGCAAAGGGCAATAGAGTTTACTTTTCGGCGTTAAATAAGCATCTACCAAATTTCAGCAGATTACGGACACCAGGATTACGGGGTTGCCTTTCGCAGGAGCATATACGGATATCATCGTCGTCGTTAGCACAAATATTCATGAGTATCCCTACCATCTGAACAAATTATTAAGTCGCACGGAACAGTATGGTTTTCATGTTCACCCAGAAAATTTTTCTTTTTTCGCTAACTGTCTCAAGTACTTGGGATTTACTGTTGATGCAGCCGGACACAGAAAAAGTGAAACCCATTTCTGATATGACAGCACCCATCGACATCCATACACTACAGTCATTTTTAGGCATGGTCAATCATTATAATCAATTTGTACCAGACATGCACATATTTCAAGCCCCGTTAAGCAAACTACTTTCCCTTTGTAGTCAGTGGAATTGGTCACATGGCTATCAACATGCTTTTGAGTCAATCAAGGAGATTTTGTCGTCTCCTTTATTGTTAACACATTACGATTCATCACTTGACATCATTGTAGGAACAGATGCTTCTGATTACGGTATAAAAGCAGTAATCTTGGGCCGGTTAGAGGATGTTTCTCAGAAATCCATCTCCAGTGCTTCCAGATCGTTGTTTTCTGCAGAACATAGTTATGGCCGAACCAGGAAGGAGATTTTGGCCGTCATCTTTGAAATACACACATTTGGAAAAATGATCCAGGGACGGAAGTTCATCCTCCAAACCTTCCATAGACCATTTCTAGCCGTTTTTAACAATAAGAAGGGTATACCCGTTCACAATGTCAAAATTCTACGAAAGTAAGCTACAATTCTGTTGAAGTACGACTTTCAGATTCAGCATAAGTTCTCTTCGGAGAAGGGGCAGACAGGTGTTTTATCTGAGTTAATTTCCGGGCAGAAGTACTTGATGACGAATAGGTTGTCGCTTCCTTCAGCATTGAGAAAGAGGTTCAGCAGGTGCCCGCAAGTACTATCTCATGCCTTACAACAAAGGCCGACAAGATCACGAAAGCCACTGATACTGACAACGCCATCAATGAAGTCAAAACTTTCTGAAGGACGGGCGGGCCACGATAATCACGGAACCACAGGTTAGTGAGTTCTTCTTAAAACGCGATTCGCTATCAATCACAGAAGACTACTTTATTTCGGAGAACAAGTGATCATCCCGAATTCACAGAGGTCTGACAGTTTCATGAGGCACATACAGGGCTAAACAAAATGAAATCCTGGATGCGCAGCCACGTATATTGATGTTTTATGAACTAAAACAGCAAGCAATTGGTCAGAGTGCAGCCAATGCTCAGCAACCTTCAAATCACCACCACCTATGGAGATAAAGTCATGGCCATTGGTACAAATGGAATCGCGTTCATATTGACGGTGCTGAACGGATTCGCGAGATCAGGCTCCTACTGCCGGTGGATTCCCCGTAAAAGTGACCAAAAGTCTGCATCATACAACGACCAACTAGCCAGTCTACCACTCGCTACCTGGGAAGCATAAACTTCAGATCAGTTTTCTGGTCGAAATTCGTTAGAGATAATGGTGCTCAGTCTACCTCCATGGAATATCTCGAAAGTTGACCGGCAAATGGCAACGTGCTGTTTATTCACCGGAGGGTCGAATTTCTGCATATGCTACTGAAAATAACAGCAGTAGTTAGATTTCTACATTCGGCGAAAAAATGCGTTGGATTGTCGGCTTTGGATCAGGATGACCGATACCGAGATTTGCTAATTAAGCTTTAAAAATGATCCATTCTAACATGGAGTGATTTTCCAAAACCACCAAATTACTCCTGCGTCACTGTCAGTGATAAATCACGCCAACTGATAATAAACTGGCCATGTTGGCCAATTATGACGAGCCTAGCATGGAAAACTCGAGTAAAATCACAATTTAAGTAGACTTTACTCCATTGGTACAGGGTTTATGGCTAACCTGTTTGTGGTTCGATCGTGCGTATTCACATCGGTCTGCTGTATTTGAGAGAATTTATAAGGTCATATTCTTTTGTAAGAATCGCTAACTTTTCATGGGTTGTGTTGGCTCACTCATTCATACTTCTCAGCAGCAATCTAAGTCAAATATCAGAACAACCATCAGGACTGAAAGCAGAGGGGAAAAGGCAAGTAATAGTATCATTTGACTGATAAGTCACGCAGCTGCAGGTGTCACTTTTCATGTCACATAGTCGTATCTTCCTGCATATGTTCACTGATAGCAGTGACCTTGTGGTCGGGTAACGAAAGACAGAACCCCGATACACCCTAAGTGGTCAAAAGCTTCTGCCGAACACTAGAAGCTGTGACACTGAATCAGTTTTTTCATGAGATTTCCAACCGAGACTCTCGAGCCTTACTTTCCAAAAAGTTTTCTTCCCTTTCCGACCACATGTCGATCTCCATCTCATCTAATGGAATAAGACCTTATAAGTTCTCTCAAATACAGCAGACCAATGTGAATACGCACGATCGAACCACAAACAGGTTAGCCATAAACCCTGTGTCAATAGATAACATACCACAGAGTAAAGTCTACTTAAATTGTGATTTTACTCGAGTTTTCCATGCTAGGCTCGTCATAATTGGCCAACATGGCCAGTTTATTATCAGTTGGCGTGATTTATCACTGACAGTGACGCAGGAGTAATTTGGTGGTTTTGGAAAATCACTCCATGTTAGAATGGATCATTTTTAAAGCTTAATTAGCAAATCTCGGTATCGGTCATCCTGATCCAAAGCCGACAATCCAACGCATTTTTTCGCCGAATGTAGAAATCTAACTACTGCTGTTATTTTCAGTAGCATATGCAGAAAATCGACCTTTCAATGAACCCACTGTGCGCAAACTCCCTCTTTCCGCCCACATGCAAACCGTCAGGTGTAACGGTTTATTCAGTCTCCAAGAAGGCATGCAGAAATACCCAACTGAGCGGAAGTATGACAACTTCATTAGCCTTTCCTTTTTTAAATATACAATTTTCCCAATTCAGATCCTGCCGACGTTTGTATCTCTTAGCGAATGTTTGGTTGGACGAAATATAAGGACCAAGTACGATATGGTGCTTTCTATACCTTTAGCAGCCAGCTAGGAAAACCGGAAGTTCATTCAGAAGAACCTAAAATGGGATCAAGTGTGAGCCATTTCAGACAACGTCGTCCTTATTGGACTTTATGAAAGGTAAAAGGAAAGACAGGACAAGGGTTTTACGAGCTGGTCGGAGCTGAACAGTGGATCAGGCAGGTCAATCAACTTCGGATGAAATACAGTAAGAATGGAGTTGCTGAACCCGACACCGAGGATCACTCACACAATTGGTTAAACGATACTCCAACACGGACAGCACAGATGCAAATCACACAATCCCAAAAGTTTGATCTAGTTGCTCCACACAACGATCATTACCCCATAAGCAGATATTCACATCACGACAGAAGTTTCACTCAACCTTTGCAGATCAACCCGCAAGTGGGCAGATATGAACCCTAAACAATTACAAGGGAAGATTCTAGTGAGACTTCCATAATTTGAAAGGATAGTCCTGTTGTCCTTAGAACTCTTGTATGCATTGTTCGGTGATGTAACGATTGACGCATGCACTTTTCGTGTCATTCAAATACACTGAAACCTCCCACGTTATTTTATCCTGGCCCGTCCTCTGGGCTAGGTTGGAAACTTATCACCGTCCAAGGACTTGCTTATGTAATGCACTAAGAAAGCTATGAAATCCACAGTGGACCTGTCGGGTTAATAGACAAGCCGTTAAAGGTCGTCAGGAACTTTTATATAAGAATTCCAACTTTTAAGAATGGCGCTCTGTGGGTTTAAGGCCAGATGAGGCTGGAGCAATGGGACTGAAGATCTCAGTTAAAACACTGGAATTACTAGGTTTGGGTATGGGAAAAAAATTGATGGGTCTTCAGCAGTTGCAAGGATAATACGAGCACAAAGATTTTTTAAGGGTGAAGTGAATACGTCAGTCAGAGTAACAGCACCATGTCCCAAAAGTGATGACCGTAGTCCCTCAAAACCAATAACCATGGTTAGTTCAGATATATGAAGAAACTGAAACAATTATCCTGTAAAGAGAAGAGTTATTGGCACGGTATAGCAGCAGTCTGACGAATCAGAGCGTCGTTGTTACATTCGAAATTCCCACGTGTATGTGATAATCGGGCCTGCTATCGCCCGGCACGATAGTACACCTGACATTTGAGGCCTCCAGGGATTCATCACTTTGAATCTCAGAGTGATGGTTATTGGTTCCTGCTTACCATCATCGTGTAAGAGCGCGTTCGATGAAATTCGCAGTTATGCGATCAACCTCGCACATATACTGTCGGGTTGTACAGCCTGAAATTATTGGCTCGAACAACATGAATGATTCTCTGCAACACTTTTGGAATCTTTTTGCCACTATTTGAGAATGTTCGTTTAAATCACGAATCTCCTTCTTCCTGTCCTAAATATCTTCATCATACTCACCATATTTGTCAATTTTCTTTCCCTATAGCAGCACATGTTTTTCCACTGGAGGTTTAGCTCAATTATCTCGTTTTCTTCACCATGAATTTTCTATCAGGGAGTATACACTCATACGTCTGAAAGTCAGAGCTAGTTTCTTCTCTAAACTACTCGTTTTAAGGTCTCCAGCACTCGTCAAGCAACATCGATCGTTTCTTGTAGCTTCTGCTCCTATGATAGCTTAAGAAGCTCCCAACTCAATCATTTCAATGATTCCGCCTCCCAGAAGGACTGACTGAATTACATTCGTTTTCTTCGGTTGGCATCAGTGGAAGGCAAACTTTAACTACTGTCATCGTTATCAGTAGCACACATAAAAAAGCGAATAGACAGAGGTGGTTACGATACAATCTGCGCAAACACAACCAACGCGAACACAGAAATGGAAGCTTTGCACCAGTAACACGATCTATGGTAAATAATTACTCACCAGATTGACATGGTAGGGTATGGTCTTGTTCCGTTTATTTCAACAGAAACTAGTACCCCCGAAAACCCTTCCGAGCTTCTGCAGCGAACTGCCACGGAAAAATGATTCACAGTAAATGACCAAATAAAGGATAACTGTGTTCCTTTCAAATGCAACAAACAAACCCCTACTCATCTGGAGGGATTTCACTTTCGTGTACTGTAAAAGTGGCATTCTGTTCAGTAGCTTTCCTCATAAATAAAAATGTTGGCCTTCACTTATTAGACATTACAAAAAAGAAGGGGTACTTGGAACCCTCTCTGCATCCAGATTGACTCTGCCATCAGAAGCGATTATTCTAGCCCTTACATCTTTTTAAAATTCAGTAGTTTGCATTTTATAAGCAGCTATGAACTTTTCTCTTCAAATGACTCCGCCAGGTTTATCTAAACCTTCCAGCCTGATGCAGTTACTCCCAATGCAACTGAGGAAGTGAGCAACTTAACTTTCCTAAGTCTTCCTAATCAAGTCCGGCAACCTCTTTCAATGAAAGCCTTTGTTCACGGTTTCCTAACTTTCATCCAAATAGACAATACATGCAGTCGTCAAAATTACCATCCTACTTACTTTTATTTTTGACACTGAAATTCATGTAATTGATAACCAGAGCATCTTCTCTTATATTTAGGGAGGTTTACTGTCCCGGGCAACTGGTAAGGTAAAATTCATCTCTGCGTAACTATCGGTGATAAGATGTTATACTTCGCCATTGTCCCATCTTCAGCAATAGCTCCTACTTTCACTTTCTCTTGGTGTTCTTGGACATCTCCAGAGGACCTTGGCAGAATCATCCCTACTGTTTCTTCTCACGACTAAAAAAGAATTACTTTGACGGTTCAGTATAGACGGATGGTTGTGAAGCCTATTCCATAACTTTTATGGTGAACTGCGGCCTTCTTGTAGGTTTCGTGCACTTCCAAACCCATTCCTTATTTCTGTCAATGGCCACTGCTCGAGCATCTGAACTTACTTTGTTGTGCATGTCGATGAGGATTTTTCGTATCAAGCGATTTTAAGCCTATCACGTGTATCTTCCTCCAGTCTCCCATTTCATAAATGTCATGCAACCAGTAGACACGTGCTCAGACAAGAACAAAACCGATGCAAGTGCAACCAGAAATCAAGTAACTATCGACACATTAAATACTTTTGCAATGTCCGCGTCGCGGAATTTATGGTCAATCTTCTAAGAGTAGTAGCTGATTCGTGACCAGCATGCGGCCTGTCATTTCCAGCCAACCAATAACATCATTGGCATGGGACGCGCAAGTAGAACTTGTCCCATATCTAGTTCAAGACTGAAGACCAAGGCACCACGAGTGACAGGACAGCCGATCAATTGCGTGGATCGCTTGAATGAGAGGGGAACCTCGTCAGGCCGTGTTTAGCCTCGTCACCGGCCAATTAGAAAGCTTGGTCGCCCACGTTACTCGGACCAATACGTTTTGTGAAGCGACTGGGTACAAGGACCAATACAGTACATAATCGCTGTTTTGTCCTAATAAAACCAGATTTTTCGCGAGCAAAAAGCTTTGTTCCCGGCTGTAGTGGGACAGCTCTAAACAATCCTCAGTTTCAACTTTATTCTATTCAGCTGCAATTTTTCGACGGCACTACGCGGCCTGAGGTTTTATTTATCTACCGGTTCTTCTCCGGAAATTTCTGAAATTACCTCCGGTACCTTAAAAATTACCTTGCAGTTACTTCGCCTTACTCGACGGCGATCATACGCGCATCACCCACATTTACCGTGATCAAATTCGGGTGTGAGTTCCACACTCATCAATTTACTTATTGAGCCGTGCGTGTTCATAGCAAATACATTTGCCTAATTACTGATCCATACCATTGTCGAAAAGTCGTTATACTTCTGCTCCTTTCACGGTACCCCTACAAACATTTTTCTTCTCGACTGCCTTCCTAATTCCATCTTCGATATTGTGCACCTAAGTGCACACTAGCACGCTAGGTGCCCGGTGTCTTTGAGTTGTTATTCTTTCCCGGAATTGCAATTTCTAAAACCCAGCCTGAAGTGTTCTGAGTTTCCACCTTCGTGAAACCATTAGAAACCCCCCAATAAATGGTCATTTAAAACTTCTCTCTATAAAATCTTCAGCTCACTGTATTTTATATCGGTTTACTGATCAATGATATGCCTCCAACAGAACGTCAACCAAAGAGTCAGTGAAGAAAAAAATGACTGACAAGAGTAAAAATGTCCAAGGGAAGATACATATTTCCAGTAACAGTTTAACACAGTGGCCGATACTCCAAAACCACATTCTGGTTATCAGCATATCGTGTTCCGTAACAAAGATATCAATCTGCTCCTACCTAAAAAACTTTTGTGTGGTTCATTTAAACCTATTTACTTCAGAGATAAAGGTAAGATGAGCATACTACTTCATCTTTAAACAGTTTTCGAAGTGAGAAGCAATTTCAGTATACAACTGAACAATTTCGTGGTTCAAATGCTTGTAGTGCTACCACATCTGCACCTAAAGGTGGATAATTTCTAGCAATTTAACCTCTCTTTCTCATAGAAAACATCAATTCTGGAAACTCTCATTCTATATGGCAAGCGCATCTTGTAAGATAGATTGACCTTGATTGATCTTTGATGGTCCTGGATTTGACATTTGACATTTTGAGACTAAAACTTATTCACAACTTTGTGGCATCAGACTTTCTTAAACCTAATTAAAGAAAACATCAATGTAATAATTTTACAGTCTAAAACATGGCTAAGATTACTTTTGAGTATGGAAAAGCCACCTGTCCGTTTTACCACCAGACCAGAAATATATAGAAAAACATTACCGTCTTCCTTGAACGTGATGCCAAATTCAACGGATGAAGTACCTATCACAGCTGTAGTGGAAACTGAGATGAAAATAGGCTTCAAGTAATGAACACTCCAACTAGACTAACAATGGTTCTCAACTGGCATTCTTATTGACAAGAAATATGTGCATATTAGAAAACAAGCAATGACAAGTATTTCCAGGAGTCACCGCTGGAAGCTGAAAGTTCCAGCCTCATGAAACACGGTGCACCCGCAAAAACATGCCGTCTTTCGTTGCTGATCCGCAGATTATGTGGCTTGTTATTTTAATCTGAATTATCCCTAAATTGGTCGATGGAAAAACATCGATAATTCAGTGGTTCATTTTACTACCTGAGGGGAAACTTTTTACTTTTGAATAACCGTTGCCCTCATTACTCACAATTCTTACTATTTACATGGAAGCTTTCGTTGTCTTGTTTATCAGCAACCGTAAATCAATTTTTTGTACTTGGTTTTCTGATGACGTTCTTACCTGCCGTACTCATGAGCAGCTTGTACGCGTATCACGGACCTCTAGCATTCATGATCTGTTCCCCATTTTCAATGCACTGACACTGTTCATATTTACGTTTAATAATATATATTGCATGAATATTTTACGTTTATATTCCTGAGTCTGTTGTCCTAGGACTGTACTTTCCCATTACAAGAAAATTTTTCCGAACTTTTCACCCATGCGTAAAAACTGCCTTTCGGAAGATGGAACTTCCTACCCAAGTCTCGCCACCACTGTACTAAACCGGTGTGACACCAAATACATTTGTGGCACAAACAGATCTATCAGCAGGTTTTTTCTTTCTTTTTGAAGTGTCTCTTCCGCCTTTTTCCAGGCATAAACTAACTGTACTTTTTCACTTGTAATTCTCTTACATATTCTAACTAAGGAATATTTTCCTTTTCTGTGACTGAAGCAAACCTTTATTGTTAATACGAAAGTTTCTTGATTTACTGTTTGTACCGTGACCAAGCTGCGCCACAGTTTTGTTTGACTTCTTGCTGAGTGGGCCGCTTATGACTGTTCTGTCTCGATTTACCGGATCGCTTTCTGTGCTGTTGTTCTTGGTTGCTCACCTGGCTGTAAGTCTTTTGCCCTCATATACTTATACATATCGCATTACGTAGAACCATGAAATTACGATTAACACCGTTATTCCACTGGAATTTGTTCTGCTGACCACAGCCTTGGATTGTCCATAGTGAGACTAAGTTTCTGTTAGGCCGACAGTTAAAGAGGACGGGATAGTTTCTACAGCAACCACCTTGATCCAGTTTTCGTCTAGTACTGAAAACCATAAGCTACGTCCTGCCGAGGGCATCGTTTTCGTATTTTTACCAAACGAAATTAATTACTAATGTGTCAGAACCGAGATCGGTTCGGAGTGTATCGAAAAATCGATGCGCCGTGTGAAATGTTATGGTAGAATTTTATTGCTCAATAACACAGCGTAGTCGAAATCGTTGGTAGATTGTCGACGTTTCGGTCACCACGGGTAACCTTTTTCAAGACTGGTTGTAAAATCAGTCTTGAAAAAGGTTACCCGTGGTGACCGAAACGTCGACAACCTACCAACGAAATTAACTACTTTTTTGCGTAAGTAATCAGTTTATGGAATGCGAACAACAAAAAACAAACCTAAGCAATGGGTGACGGAGTGTGAGATTCAGACTTACCGACGACCCCTTTGAGCCCATCAGTTAAAGCGGGTTGTTTTAGAACAATTCACAATTAAATTGATGATTTCAGATCCACGGTTACTGTTGTGGCCTCTAATTCGTGACCACTGTTTATATGTGCAAGGCCTTCAGCCAATGGATACCCATAGTCACTCTGTCGCTTGCTTCACGAGTGCTCAAACATGGGCGTCGTGCGTGATTGGTGATCATCTCATGCATCAGTCCGATATCAGTGATGAAAGTCTTCCATATGGGCTTAGAAGGCTGGATTCTACGTTTGTATTCTACCGCGCAATATGTAGCATCTGCTTACCAGTGTACACTTTTCTGCTACATTGCTACACTCTTTTCTTAACAAAGTTGTCTAACATCCGAAAACAGCAAGTAGTGCAGTTAGTTCTACTAGAATAAGCAATGATCACTTAAAGACTTTTCGTATGTTTAGAAAGCCGCTCATAGGGAACGGTCTTATACAGAAAAAATGCCTCTTTTCGAGTGTTTGTTTTCGGAATTGTTTGTTCAGTATTACTACCGGTTCGAAGTGTTCCAGTACTACTTATTCTGCCTGAAGGGATTTTGAGATTTTTATTTAAAAAAGTCATGAAGAAGATGACTTCTGACAGTGGTTTGATTGTTGGCTGACCTATATGGAATGAATTAAACAAACGTGTAGTCAGAGAAAGGTATCCGGAAAGTAAGATGCTAGCATGTTTTCAACATTATCACATTCAGTTAGAGAAGCTCGAGTTTCTTCTACGTTTCCATGGCTAATATAGGACTCCCGGTGAATATTTTGATATAGTCCGACCATATGTCGATATGTTAACCGGACAGGAACACTGTTCAAAAGCGGACCATAGTGTCACGTGACACTTCGTTAAATTATCGGTTTACTTCTATCCAGGCTGTAACAAACAGCTTCGGATGGCTCGGAATAGTCCACAAATTTTCTGCGACAGTTGCTGGACTGGGAAATTCAGATATGATTCGTCTCAATGGTGGGTAAAATTTGGTGAACATAGGCGTTTCTTTTACCTTTTGATGGAGTATTTATAGCCAAAAGAACATTTAGTCGTTAAAAGTGATACTACTGACACAGTCGTTTCATCATATAAGCAATGACATACAGCTTCTCTGGGGAAGCTAATCTCCTATGTCGTCTAAAAGCACGAATTTCAATGTTCCACAATGATATTACTGACCGATCATGCGAACGTTGATGAAGTAAGTTCACTTATCTCATTATTTGGATGATATGCGCATTTCTCGCCAAATTTTCTCCAAACTGGATTACTGGAAAGGAATAAAAAGGAAGTTAAAAGCAAATCGGAAAGAAAATTACTTTCATTGCTTCCGCAAGTTGTATAGTAAGTTTCACGTAACAAATTCGAATAGCTCGAAATGTCAATGTACAATGCTTGCACTCACTCTTGTTAGCAAAGTTCCAGTTCCTTTTGGACCAAGCTCCGGCCTTAATAATTTTTAACATGGATAAATAAAGCTTTTTATTTTCAGTATTGTAAGTGTAAGTGGAAAGATATTGGATTTCACATGATATGATTCGTCTTACGGTGTCAGCACCCAATTAACCATTCAGAATTGTGGTAGTACTCATCATACCGCGGTTCCATTCTTGTAGGAAATCAGCAGTAGTGCTCATCCACGGAGCCCCCACGGGGACTCGGACATTGAAAGGACTGTTTTGAGCCGAACACGTGAACACCGGGTTATCCAGCTGACCCCCAACGATTTATATAACAAGGATGAAATGGCTGTACGGTGAGTTGAGCATTCACACTGCATGATTAATCATATGACGTAATAAAAAATAAGTGTTTGATTATGTACTGAGTTTGTGGGTTTTGAAAAAAATGGTATTCTTTGAGCACTCAAAGCATGAAAGCATCTAACTACTCCAGATGCTAGAAAAAAGTTTCTCCCTAGTATAATATCAAACGGCCAATAGGAAATATCTCTATGTGAGCGCCTTTTATTACGGTTAAACATTCAAGAGCACCTTGCTAAGTTTTAGACACTGTTGACGGAGTACTTGAAAGATTTCTCAGTTAAAGCTCTCCCTTGGTTGAGGTGAGCAGTCCACCTGTTACCTGTAGCAAAGAATACACTCTGCCACGCGAAATCTTGTCATGGCATGCTTGACTGAACCATGAATGACCGATTATTCAAACTGTGTTCCAAGTGAGGTGTTCGAATCAACAGATTGGATCAGGTTAACCCCTAAGGGCATATGAGAAAAGTGTTTCGTTTAAACAAACGTTACTCAACCTTTTAGTCCTCAGCTTGAAAGCCTTTGTTCAAGGAAGACCACCTTTCACTAAAGTAAGCAAAGGACAATAACCGAGGTTCCTAAATTGCGATAAGGAGTCGGATTCCCTTTGTGAATTCGCTTCACACAAAACTCAGAGCACACGAAGACTCTCTCTTTTGGATATTTGTAGGAAAGTTGAATTGTCTGCTTCCACCGAAATATTTACAGATGATAATCCGCTACTTAATTCATTACCATTATTTCTAATTTCCATTACCTTCACGACTAACTATCCGACCTTGAGATGAGAACGTGACATTTGAAGAAGTGGATTATAAGCCCACCATTAAGGTTACACAAAGAACGTCCAGCAGCCTAATTTTCGGAGTTTCATTTCACCATTCTGTACAAATAAACTACAATACATACATGTGAAATTTTACTGGCTTGTGGTTGTGTGCTTTGATCGCAATTTAATCGCAGTTCTCGTAGAGTAAGAGATGACGGTGTCAACGGTACTTCTATTATGTTCTATTCTTGTGAAATAACTAAGTGTTTTTTATAATTGCAACAGATAACGCGTGCTCCAACTCTACGTGAATAATCGTGCTGCACTCTGATGATTCAGAGCTATTTAATTTAACCAATTAGTATATTCACTGGGTAGCTATCTTTGTTACCAGGGCTCATTCAGTTATTGGCACTAAACTACATGAAGGATATTTTTGAAGACTTAAATCGCAGTATACGTCCTGACAATTCTGCGAAATTCATGCGGCATCACTGTCAACCCAAAACCTATATTATTGGAACTTCGGATCGTCTCGGTGGCTGCAGTAGTGCCGGACGGAATTTGTTACCCTTTTTGTCCCATACTTGCAAAAGTGTGCAGTGAAAGGGATATTCTCCATAGCCAGTACGGCTTCCATTGCTATCAGCGGAAACCAATATCCACAAACCTGAAAACTTGAATGGAAAGCCCCATAAGATCACCGACTCTGGAGTGTGTGTGATGGCATGGGTGAAAGGTAAAGCCCGCTGTCCACCACCGAAGTCGGCGATGAGATAGGGAGTAAGCCTCGTATTTACGTGACAACATGCTACTGGAACACCATCGTGTTACAAAAACCTGGCAGTCGTATTTCCTTCAGTATGAGCAAATAAAGATGCTTATGGACTTTCAGCCCAAATATGAATCTCATCAATGCACCCCCACCTTCAGACATAACTAAATCCTTTGATAACTCTGTGGCTTCCTTTTTTACCAACTGATAGGAGAATTCCCTCTTCTGGGTGCATCAGTGGCGGATTGTATATCCGTTTTTGGCATAAAGCTAGTCCACGGTCTTAGGTATTTCAGTCCTAAAGTCACCTGCTTTATTTCACGTTTCTTGTACACGCTTCTAGGGATTTCTGTCTTGTTTATTTCACTTTTGAATCTATTCTTAGCATATGGGGAAACGGGAATGGATGACCCATCCGTTCTATCACAAAGACAACCAAGCAGAAGTAGAACACCGAAACATTTGAGGCATCAGCAAGCCCTACTTCATGAAGTACTTGCTGAATGACAGTGTAGCTACCTTCCATTGAAGTTTACCGACAATCCCGAAGAGGTTTGCAGGCTCAATGCTGAGCCCACGGTTGTTTTTTCTCTCGACTGATAGGTATGATCTTGAATCGAAGTTTCTGACTGGGTGTGTGCACCCGGTACACGTGTTCTCGCCAATTCTTGGGTGCAATTAAATGTCTGAACCCGATCATCCTGTAACAAACTTTCTAACACAACAATCAAATACGTGGTCGGACAAAGAGATCAACTCATCAATTGTCGCGGATACAATATTACCCAGGGTAGTCTGACCTCATAACTGATGAATATTAACGGAAATTAACGAATGCAGCTAATCTCAGCTTGGATTGTGCTGCTTTCCTATCCACGTTGGATATTACTTCTGACTCACGTTCGCACTTTTCGACAAAAGACACGACTGTATACCGTATGATGGACAGGCAAGCATACATACACTAGCACGTGCATGTGAACGGTTACCACAGCTTGCCAACACTGCTACTTGTGCCACTCGTACTAATCATCGTGGGGGAGGGGAGGGGGGTGAATTGAGCTGGAGGCAATCAACACGTCAGCAACCAACGCACAAACAATCGGTCAACAACGATGTATTATTATCGTCATCACCATCACCATAACCGGTCGTCCAAACCTGCCCGCCTGTCAAACTGAGAGGTTTCATAACCTTCCTTCATCTTTCCCGATTCCCCTGTTTTGTCGCTAATTGTTTCTAGGCCCTTCAGACAGCACTCAGCCGGAACCGAAAAGAGCTGGTTTATCCTGGAGTATGCGTGATAAACGGTATGAGTCATTCACTGGCGCATCACATAACCTGTGTCCCAAATCTTACCGTAATCGATTTGAGTGTGGTCGGATCCACGTGAGAGCTGTTCACTTGTTCGCTTGAATAGCTACACCCCGTTTAGGACTCGTTTTCATTCTCAATTATCTGTCCCTGCTCGCAAACCCTTCCTCCCTCTTCGGTCTGCGTTTTCACCACGCCTTCAGTATGCACAATTTCACAGTGATGATCACAGTCACCCATCCATGGTTGGACCGACTGAGTGAGCAACAGGACATCACGGTCGAATAGATCGAGAGTGGAAAACATGACCAAAAACGCTGAGTTTCCCAACCAAGCTCAGTTTCAACCTGGAGTAGCTTTCATCCACCCGCATCTGAATGGCTTAGGCACACGTGACATCCTGTCCGATCGTAGAGTACCAGAATCAAAAGTATTTTCTGGTCTTATCAAAATCCACATAGATGCGTAACAACACTCCTTGGCTGAATTTAACTCCACGAGGAATATCAATGACACAAAGAAAGATAAGTTGCACGCATCAGTCATACATGGATTTACGATTGGTTGTATGGAAAGTTCTTAGCGTATTTTTCCCAGTCATCTGAGTGCACTGGAAGAGACGTACGCTATAATCACAAGAATCCTGTGGGCTATCAAGCATGACCGGCAAATATGACCTGTCATCGTGATCATCATCATCAACACCATCGGTAGTGTGATTCAGTTCATATCCCTCGAAAGCATCAGTTTATTCTCCAATAGACATTTTATCAGCAAAAATGGGTACACGTCTCTGAGACCCACTGAGTATCCCTAAGTTGATGAGCCTAAATGCCGCAATGAGACTGCACCTTGAAGTGGTGTTACAACCTGCCCGCCTCAGCGACTCATCGAGCTTTACTGGATGGCTGACCTCAAACCGAAGATCCAGTCGTACCTGGAAGATCGATGGGTAGAGGACTGACTAAGCACTCGCCTGATTCTCCAGGTTGGGTTGGCAACTCAGTCGGTAAAATCAGTGGAACAGTAATCGATCCAAGCAAATGGGCCTCCACTCAGCCACTCCACTGCTTTGCGGACAGGTTCTTGTAGAGAACCAAAGGCTCTAGTTGAGAACCTTAGTCTTTCTCCCGCTTAGAGCCTGGATATCCGAGTAGTACCCCTCCAACATCTTCTATGAACTGCACAAATGGAAAGAGTTCCATACTGCAACGGTCGTCGAGCAGGATAATCAGGACCACCCTGACCATTGCATCGAGCGGAGTGGATAGTGATAGATGGGCTACTGCTCGGAGTTCCCTCTCTTCTACTCAGCTTCAATCTTCTGTCCCAAACCACCTCTCCTTGCCCTTTCTATCCACCCACAAAGCTCCTACTGATAACACGCCCAATACTCTCAACGGTTCATGGTCAAATGATGTCAGGACTAATCTGTGTTGTAACTCACATTTCCTCAAGGCCAGCTAGCCTCCAAATCTCGGCTCCTTTACCGTGCGTACTATCATGCAGGCCGGTCAGCAGGACTGTGTAGCCCTCACAATAGATTCTCTGAAAACTGATGTCTGCTGCGTCAGTAAAATGCGTACCCAGGATTCGAGCAGTGCGATTCAGCTAGCTACTCCTGGTATCTTATCAATGTTTTTCCTGCGCACTTTAGGAAACGAAGCAGCTAGAGCCGTGGGTCAACGTGGTATAGGAATAGTCTTGACTGACAAGACTGAGGTTGCCGTTTTAGACTGGATACCGGTTAATAATCGTTTACGTGCTGTAAGATTCCAGTGGTCAGTTAGTATTCGGAAGGACAGTTGTGTTAAGCGCAACTTGTTTGTGATCTCGGAATACGCTCCGACAGACTGCAGCTCTGACATGCAGAAAAGTGAGTTCTAAGCTGAACTCACCACTCTCGTTCGCAAGAACAAACGTTGGTGATTTTAATGCACAATTTGGCAAACTTAGTGCGTCAGAAGCTTGTTTAGATGAACGTTGTGCCTTACCCGCTCAGCACCCAGATAACGGAGATAGGCTTCTCCAGTTATGTGCAGACAATCAGTTATTCCTCTCTAGTACGATTTTCCGACACATCTCACGTTGCACAGCGACATGGCACTCTAACTCTACAGGTACCTTGAGTCAGATTGATCATATCTCCGTGAGCTAACGGTGGCGCAGTTCTGTTCACAACTGTAGATCTTACTGGTCCACGTACGTAGAGTCGGACCACGCATTAGTTTCAATGCGATTATCTCTCCAACTCTACGGTCGACAACGCAAACCACAAACTCGGTTGGCAGTAGAACTTTTGTCTGATCCAGAAGTACACATCCGGTATGTGCAGAAGTGAGCACATGAGCTAGGATCCACGGAGAACAGTAATGTAGGTGAGCGTTGGGCCCATATTCAGCAGGCAATGCACATTGCTGCAAGTTTCGCCTGTGGTCCTAAATCCGATGTCCATCAAAGACACTGGATTTCGCAAGAGTCGGTCAGTCTAACGGAGCAAAAATATCAGCTCTCGAACTGTAAAAAGATGAATAAAATACGAAGATATCGGCAAATGCAAGTCAAAAAAGTCTCAAAAAGGATCAAGAGAGTTGGTGGGTCACACTAGCCGAAGAAATGGAAGTAGCAGCTGCTTCAGGTAACAGTCAAAAACTGTTCAAACTTATTCGTGACACCGGTGGACGGCGCATCCAGGTCAGTGAAACGATTTGCGATAGAAATGGAGAACCCATCCACAGCAAACAGCAAAGGCTGGACTGTTGGGCCGAATACTTCAAGGAACAGCTTACCTGGCCGCACGCTAGTGTTGTTACTCCTGTGTCAACAACTGCGACTCCTTGGGTGGTATCACTTGAGCCCCCATCGGAAGTAGAAGTAGAGTCATGCATTCAATTACTAAAGAGAGGGAAAGCGACAGGTCCCGACGAACCTCCCCCAGTTCTTTTCAAATTGGGTGGAGATGCTTTGATAAAACCACTTACCGTTTTGCTCCGTGACATTTGGACGGGAGGAGCGTATTCCGTTATTATGGGGCGAGTCATTGATCGTACCCAGCTTCAAAAAGAAAACACGCAGTGACTGTAGTAATCACCACGGGATCAGTTCAGTTCAGATAGTCACCAACGTATTTGCCTCGAATTTGCAGCGCCGCCCGACACCGGCTCGTGAGAGGAAATTTCGCGAATAACAGGCTGGATTCCGCCCAGGTCGAGGATGCATCTACCAGATTTTACTTTTCTCCGGTTACTTAAAACTTCGGCTTGAGCGTGCCTCTGATTCGGTTAACCAAAAACCGCTATTCATCGATCTTTACGGGAGGGGTGGGTCACAGAAACTTGTGAATTTATTGGGATAACTGTAATCTCATGATTCTGGCTGCGTAAGGACCTTCGGTGAACCATCCAGTTCATTCGAAACGACCAGCGGAGTTCCACAAGGATATCGCATTTGGTCATTTCTGTTTAACTTCGTCATCGATGCAATAATGGAGAGTTCCTTGTGTGGCCTTTAAGATATGGGTGTCTAACTGACAAATGATGAAAAGCTGTGTGGTCTAGATTATGCGGAAGACCTAGTCTGCTTGCTCGAAAGCACGGGACACTCGCAACGTGCACTAAATAGACTTACAAGAGTTGTAGCTCCATTCGGCGTGCGCTTTGCACCTTTAGAGTGTAGCGACGTCGCAGGACTGGACGTCAACGGTTCCGCGCTTGATGCTTGATGGGGAGGCACTAGCATTTGTCGACCGTTTCACTTACCTCGACAGCAGCTTGACGACGGTTGGAGGCACGGTGGTAGACGTGAGCGCGCCCATATCGAAGGCTCGAGGAGTGTACGCTGGACTGAGCCATTTGTGGCACCGACCAGATATTTCGTTGAAGTTGAAAGGTCGTGTTTACTGTGCTGCGGTGCTTTCAGTTCTCTTGTATAGAGGAGAGACTTGGGGTCTGCGTGCTGAAGATATTAGCCGTCTTGAGGTTTTCGACCACCGATGCACGCGTAGTATCGCTAAGATTGAATGGAACACCGAGAGAGCAATGATGAGATCAAAAATGGAATATTGCGTACCACTTCACAGAACATTCTGTCGCAGCTTATCTAGCCTAGTAGACTTCACTAGTTGGGGCACGTGTTACCTATAGTAAAAACACATCGACCGTACGATACCCTGTTTTCCGTTCCTCCTAGGGAGTGGAAGGAGCCACGTAGAGGCCAGCAGATGACGTGACAACTGGGAATGAGAAAATGTACAGCAAACTTAGGAAACGTAGGTGCTTCACGTCTTCGTGGTTGGGGTCCAAAAGATGCCTCAACCAGTTGGCTGGAGACACTGAAGGATATGGCAGCGAACCGTGAATAGGGGCGATCGTGTTGTCACTTTCCGTCGAATCGAAATAACTTATCAGTGTGCATTCGTACAGTTAGACTGGTCATTCCGTGTGTTGGCTACTAGGGCATTCTTTCCTTTTCCCATCCCCGTTCGTCCATTTTCTGTCCGCCTTTTATATTCATTCTTTCTGTTTCTACGTACAGCATGGTCAGTGGGGCCCTCTCGGCTATTTGGTGTTGTACAGTAATGATCACTATGATGATAAGCATAGATTTCGAGTTCAGATTTACATTACTCGACGGGTTTCTAAAGGAAGCTCATCACTGGACTCGATTGCTACTTAAGTGTTGATTTGTTAAACCCTAAACACAAAGATCAATGAATGCTATTCCAGATGTCATTGATATGACTCAAGCTGAGAGCCATTCGGACAGTCAAAGTATGCAACTCGCAACCCGTGTATACCAAGGAACTCGGTAGATGTGTACTGCGTCTGATATTTTTCAACAGGAATAGTGCAACTAGCTGTATTTCAAAGCCCTGGTGAATTTTCAAAGTTTAGCTGAACTGTGATCATAATTAATGCCTCACTTCGCATTTAGTGATTCAGTAGACATACCAGTACTAGTGATGAAGTTGAAGTCAATAGGACGTTGATACAGTACAGGAAATCATACAGTAACAAATAAACCATACTCCAGTTGGGCAGGTGAATATTTCTGTTGATATGGCGGAATCTCTAATTCACTACTGCCGGCTAGATCTTTCTCTCGTGATTTGCCCCCTTCGCTTTGAATGGATAAGTCCTATCCGAGATCCATTCGTTTATCCGAATGATGTGTTACAATGAGCTGTGATCTGTCGTGTTGTCAACATTTGAAAGTTGTTGAAGTCCAATCACCACTTGGCTACATGACAAATATCAAGGAGATATTCCAGATTTCCACATGGTTACAAAGATAGACTTTCTGGTTGGGGATAATATTTAGTGCTCCTTCGGTCAGTCACCTAAACATTATGATGACGCATGCACCAAGCAGCCCATTTTTGAATGTGGGTGCAAACCACACAAATCTGTTGCTTTAGCGTCAAACGTAGTCCACGGTCGCATCACTCTTTCTCTCAATATTCGGGTTGGGAAACATAAACACGCAAAGAGTTCATATTTCACACACCTCAGTGCTGACAGTGTGCTTTATGCACGAAAAACCACAACGACAACAACGACGACCAACACCAGTCAACACGGTTAGTGACGTGGCAACTAGAGCGAGAAATTGTCAGGCTACAGCTCTCTTGAGGTTACGTCAGAAAGAATTAACCAATGGAGTAAATTCGTAGAAGTCTACTTGTCCCTAACTGGCTCAAAATGACTGTGATTCTACGACGACTTCCCTACCACTCATCTTATCCTAGCGGAAACCAAATATCCACATCTGGAATGAAGAATGAAAGGGATAGATTGTAACTCATGGGTGGGGTTTCACGTGAGAAACTACCTTTTGTCAAAAATTCGGAACAGGCCGCGACTGACTGAGTGACTGACTGATTTCTAGAACAAAGACGAATATGGATATGGGCATTTATCCGCTCAAGGGGGTCCCACTTTACTTTTAACCGGCAGGGTACCGAAACCGGTACATGGCATATAGCCGGATCGGGACGGAGAGAAAGAGAGGGTGAAAGCGAAAGATAACGCAGTCTAGATAAACTGGAACGAAAATGTGAACATTTAGACGCGTGCCCGAGCACACAAGCAACTTAAACAACATCTGGTTAAGTCCAGGTGCATTATGTGGAGATGTCGGTCATCGGAATCCAAGCGGGCCGTCACAGATCCTAAGAATGGATATGGTCCGTGCCGGAAACGGCTCAGCATGTTCCGTGTTCTTTGTAGAGTGGCTTTAGACTTGAACACAACAGAGAGTTTGGAATCGTCATCCCCCACCTTAGTCACTGAACACACCGCTTCTATCTCAGAGATTGTCATGCTTAAGAACATCTGGCGTTTTCCCCAGTTTACAAGGCATCATTGACACATTGGACTTAAAACTACTAACGTATTTTTTGGGACAAATGCTAAGGTACGCTCTGTTTTCTTGCCAAACCCTCTACAGAAGCGTCTTATTGATATCTTGTAGTTTGCAGATAAAAAGTGGCCTCGTGAGCTTTTGCAAATAGAGCGCAGTCAGTTTTCCGATTTGCAGAAAGACGAATTCTTCGGGGTGTATCAATGTACTGAAGAATAGGAGAAAGCAGCTGAACGCGTGGTCGATTTCCACGGTCTGAGTTCTCCTATTTGTTACTTTCATAAGAATAGGACTGAGAATCGCAAATGAAACGGACTGACATTCGTCTTCCTGATGCGGCTTGTGTGAACAAATGAATTTCAGTGAAAAAGCGACCTGGCTCTCAAGCAACCTAGTAAACTAGTCACTGCTTCCGTACTTTTTCAGAACATCACAGACCACATTTGAATCCCCAAAACTCAACTATTCATATGGAAAATTTCTTCAAAGATTTAGACAAGAGATGTGACTACAGATATAATTCGTGACGGTCGACTATTTGGTATTTCGGCCTACCTGCATATCGTATTTTTCTGGCTTACCATAGAAATCTTGTCAGTAACTCGACAGTCAGAAGTTGGTATTCTTCGAGTATCTTGGAGACACAGACAGAAATGCTAGGTGGTATGGTAAACAGAGCCAAGTTATCACAGTATTGACTGAACTTTTTAAGACTAAGGATTGTCCTCTCACTCTTCAGCTGCGTGCATTGACTTCTCTCACTTTGTGGAATCTCAAGATTCGTGAATGTCCGTGTGATTTAGTTCGCCTATTGGTTTATCTCGTTAATCAAGGTCTTTTAATAATTTTACCCCATGCTTGCTCGTGAGCTCAGTGAAAGAGACATACTTCATTACTTGTTGGACAATGTATAGTCAGGAATAACCGGCTTGGATTGGAAAAACACATAAGGTCCCAGTAGGCCAGACATGCCGGCGGACCGGTCGGAAGAAGTGAACTGTCCACCAGCTATGTGACCGACGGTGGCTGTATTGGAACATCATGCCTCATGAGTGAGGGAAGCTTATACCACTGATTACCGTTACTGGGTTGTTGAGTAAAAAATCTCGAAGCAATTTTCCACAGACATTCACACTATATATTATCAAGTCAGCGAACAACATTAGAATACGTACTATTCCCCTTTTGTGCTGAATAAGGCTTGGTCTGCATACTGTTGAAAGGTTATTTCTTCAGTGACCAGGATAGAATTATTTGAACATGAAAAACTTGCACGGTCTTTTTGATTACTAAATTACATCTTTACTGAGAACATGAATGTGGACTTCAATCGTCCCAAAGAATGCCAACTGTGTTGAACGTAGTCTTACTCAATCTGACGTGATTCTGCCCCATGAGAGTACCATGATTATATAGGGGGCAAATTCTAATTTATCTCTAACGAATTATGTTGCATTCAAGCCGGAATCTTAACATGAAGTACATATTTACGAACGAGAATAAAAGTCAGTTCGCTTCCAAATTTCATGCATTTGTGTGTATCATGTAAAAGCTATCCACCAGTGACTGTGAAACAGTATCAAGTAAACTGAATGAATTCAACTAAGTACACTGTGATTCATCACGTAGTACCATCGCTCCACTCACCAGTCGTTCCATATTCGTCAGAAATTATTAGAAGTACACATCCACCGAGCACCCACTGAGATTCAAATCCGGCGTGATCGACTGTAAGCCGAACACCGAATCACCAGGCTGTCCGGCCTGGGTCTCAACGGTTTGTTGAACATATACTCTACAAGATAGAGTACCACCCCGTCACTGGTTTTGATCGACAACATTCATTTTCCTTAAAGTAATTGACTCCTGCAATGAATGGCCTCGCACTAGGACCCAAGTACAGTGAAGGCATTCCGTTACAAACTACCTGCTGGGTTTGGTTACTAAGTGCATATTAGTAGTAGGAAATCAGATTGTTCATCTTATTAATTATACAGTTCCATCACCATCAGGGAGAAACTACTCATGTAGAAACGGATTACATCAAGAATTTTGTTACTGCCATTTCCTAATACTTTGCCAAGTACAGGATCGCCATTTGTCTAACATCTATCCATCACCTTATTCCTTAGCAAGGGAAAAAAGAAACTATAATTGCAAAAAGTCCGCAGTTGTGAAAAACTGTGATTAGAACTGTTCATCGCTGGTGCTCATCCAATGTATTCTAATTCCACTTAGAAATCCAGACTAGGCGAGATGAACTGTGACGATGATCAACTGTATGGCAGTCGTTACCGAGCAAACCAAGCTTTCCGTCATTTTACTGATGGATTCAAGTGGGCGGCTTCTGAAGTTTGTCGGATCGTTCGCTGGTGGATGTTTGGATTGGGATTGGGTCCAAAAGAGCCGACCTATTGTCGATCTCCAAGAGGATCCTTTCAATCGGCCTCAACACACCAGTGGGAAAAACCCGCTCGTCAAGTTTCGTTAAGTGCTGTGATCAAACGTGAGCGACCCTACGTGGAATTCCATCAGAGACACCGCGAAGTATTAAATCATTGTCATGCTAATCTCGCTGGGCCTGTTGAGCAATGCCACAATCCCATGGGATTTTTCGTCTTGGTGTTTAGTAACAGAACCATTACTGCGTGAATGGAAAACCTTTCAACAAAACACGCCACGATGAATCATAGTGTGCAAAAAATCTAATCCCCTACTACTTACACTCATATAGTAACCAAGCTCTTTAGGTTGTTTAAAATATTGCCTTTGTTGTATTTAGCCCCTACAGAGAAGCCGTCCAGCATAGGAGTCACTTGCTGTGCTAGAAATGCCCTGTGAACATCTAAAACCAGTGTCAGAAGGGGGCCACATCTTGTGATGTATAAGTTCGATAAACCCCTGAGAGACCACCCGGATAGCGTTGTGGCTGAGTCGCTCGACGTGCACCTGTTCACCCCAGGTTCGAGCTGCGTGGATATGGGCTGCTGGTGGTTTCTAACAAGGAAGAAACTGCTACACATTGCCTCCATGATCTTCAATGATTTTGAACGTTCACGTTGCTTGATTAATTATATTACGTAAAATGTTGCTTCATTTCTAAATGGAAAAACGCAGAAAGTGTAAAGGTTCTGTTCGTACTCCTGACTCTTAACAGCTAAACTCTCGGCTATTGTGAGGCTGTTCTTTGTTTCGTAAGCAGAGCTCAATGCTGTTTCAAATCGGACCTTGGAAGTAAAAGTTGTTTTTTGGAGCTGGAACAGTCTGAACCCAAGTGTCCTCATCATAACCTGGACAAATATTTCATCATGAAGGTGATTTTTTTGGGAGCCACAAGCATTTGATTCTGAGTTTGATGTTCCCTATCTGCTTGTCAAATATTAGAGAAAATAGTACTAGGTTGAAATTGATTGGAAACAGAACACCGTCTAATTCGGGAGAAAATGCCACATGTTTTCTCCCTGTGAATGAGGAGGTATCAGTAGCTTAACACACTAATTGCCATCATCGCGCTGTTTGGTGCTTCGCGCGTCACACTTTTACTGTTTTATCCTTTTATCTCAGCTGGCCCGACCATCCCCTTCCGTGTATGCAACCCAAATATCTGACAAACGTGGTTGCCAACTGCAAAATGGAGAGAACACATCCCGGATAAACATCTGTACTACTTCACACAAAACTTTCGTGACGTTAAAGTTGCCTTGTAACCGCCGTGAGGGTCCTCACCTCCAGGTATCAGAGATGAGGTTGTGGGAAAAGTATCCACACAAATTCATCCAAAAAGTTCCTCGAAAACCTAGTCAATCATTCCCTATTTGATCATCAGGTCGTGTGAACCGTCATAATTGTCCTCAACAACCATCAAACAGTTTCCCGCAGGCATAATGTTCAGATTCTTTGTATGGGAAAATGAATGATATTACACAGGCTATAATAACATACGCACGTTATGGCCAGCTGCCACCACTCCTTGTCAACAGGACTCACTTTACCCGCGCGCTGGTTAATCGTATGAATTCTGAAAGGTAACTCGTCCCAGTGGAAACAAAGCTGTGGTGAAGAGTGAATGACATGCTATCCCAAATGAGAAACACGAGAGTAGTCTAGTGAACCCTCTTTCAAAAAATCCCCTTTTCCGGTGAGTGGTGTTTGTTACGTTCATCCGAAAAAAAATAATCGCCTCGAGCAAAATAACATGTATGAAGGGGACTATTGCTTTGGAATGTAAAGCCAACGGAAAAAACCTACATGAAATTACTCATTGTTCAGTATAGATATTTATTTCATCAATAAAAAGTCTGTTACTTCTGCCGTAGTTAATTCATCCGAAGAGATTATCTAAGGGTCTGCCAAATCTCGAGAACCACTAGGTCGGGTCCTAGATTCCATCCCTTTTATCTACCGTGCTACCAAATAGGCTCACAATCCTATGCTTGGTGCTGCCAGTTAGACACCGTGTTCGCCAACAAGGGACCTTGTTGGAAATAAATTGTTGATGATTCGTAACAAGCCGGTTGAAACGACATCTGCGTAAATGCATGGGTACTGCCCAGTTCAGTGCAACGGACTGTGGTCGAACGTTTAGCGTGGTGGACTTATGCTCATAGGGTCGTTGTGGGTTTGAGTACGGCAGCGGACTGTCAACTTTCATTCTTGGGAAGCCTCTGTTCGGCCTTATCATTACTTCTGAAATATCGTATTGTACTTTTATGACAAAAAGCCGTATAATATGACCACTGATCAGAGTCACCACAAGTTCCAGTCTTTGATAAATTTAGAGACAAACACCGCATCAGAATGATCACAATGATGATGATGATGAGGACTCGGATGATGACTCCGATGATGATGATGATGATGATGATGATAATGATGATGATGATGGTGATGATGATGATGATGATGATGATGATGATGATGATGATGATGATGATGATGATGATGATGATGATGATGATGATGATGATGATGATGATGATGATGATGATGATGATGATGATGATGATTATTGGGATGATTATAATGTTGATAAGTTCTGAGATTACATACTTCAGAAGGTTCCAACGGGGGAGTTTATTCTTATTGATTGCACTTTTCTTTTAGATATTCTAGTTGTTTCACCTCTTAGGTCACCAAGGTCACAGTTTATGGACTGCTCACAGGGTAGTTAAGAATGGGAATACCCACGTCTTTTAGATATGTGAAGACTGTATTTACGTTAAAGAATCCCATTGTTAGATGGAATCTTCATAATGGTTCCAGTAGTGCGATTTGCATTTGTATTTGTCTAAAACTACTTCTTGAAGCTGCCAAGTGTTTGATTTCTAAAAATCTCGCAGAATATTCACCCCAACATTGGCCTGATTTCCTACGCATTTCACTCTTCACATAACACGCGTGGAAATTTTACGGATATGTCAATCATTTTGTGAAGCCTTTGGACCCTTTCCGTTCGCGTTTCTCACGCGTCAAATTTGCATTAGGCCATTCTATATAAACATCTTGTCTATCAGACTGTTGTTTTTGTGAACTTCGAATCACTTCGATCCACCTGTATACCTTGATCATATCTAGTGTGGAATGTGAAAGTAAGACAAGGAAGATCGTGGTACTTGCGAGAGAGAGAGAGAGAGAGGGAGCAGGAATAATGAACTGAAGGATATGGTTTCCCTCTCTCTCTCTCTCTCTCTCTTAACTGTTTACAACTTACTAAGTGTTATGCACCTGGGAATAGCTCTAAATGTATGTCTAACTTGACAGACTTTCAAGTGTGTGCCTTGTGTTTATTTATCCTCTCCCTCTAGCAGGTATGCAAACTGTGAGAAGCCTCAGAGATCTCTCCGCTGTATATTCGTCAGACGTTTTTAGTTCCATCAATAAACCGGGTGAAAAATCACTCTGGGAAGATTACATTCAACACTGGAAGGTGTATTCAGACTTTCAGAAAGAGTTTATCGATGTCGTCCTGATTGACGTCATTTCTGGGCTACTCATGTCAGCCCTTCACTACAAAACAACAATGGGACAATATCATGATTAAAACGGTATCGGTTTTCCTGCCAATTAGCTAGACCCAATTTTGACTATTTTGGTTAAAGTTACAAAACCATAGAAACAGCCTTCTTAAGTAAACAACTTAGGTTTCAAAATACCCGATAAAAGGTGTAGTTGTAAAAGTTCAAGATAGTAAATCAGCGGCCCTGTTTGTCTCCATCTATCCATCGAAAATTATGAATTGCCTCATATCAACGATATTCTAGTTTAATAGAACTAATTCTCTGTTTTTGAATAGGACACAAGAACCTGGTTTTATGGTGAGTAAGAGATAATCCAGAGTGGTAGTATATCGATGACGTATCAGCGACTTACTCCGGAGCCCTCATCAGTAAAGAAATCATGAAAATAGAGTCATTTTGATTAAATTGAGTGGTAAAAATAACTCTTCTGGTTTGGTAAGAATCATCAGTGGCAATGTTTGATCACGGAGCCCCATCCGGAACTAAAACTTGGGTGTAATATCATGCGGTCTCGTTGTTGTGAAGCGAGCCGCTGAGACCCATTCCGGATGGTGTAAAGGTTCCCCATGTGAGACTTAAGATCTTACACTGCAATCTCCAGTTTCATTCCGCGCACGAAGATTTCGCACTGCTAATAATGAATGCTATCAGTCCGGATGAAACAGTTCAATTGAAGTGCTTCCATCGATTTTCAATAGTCAGTTGAGGGTTGACTTTGCACCGTGAATCACAAAACGACAGTGTTATTTATTGAAATAAGGCGAGTGCGGCTAATTCCAACCCGAAAAATTGTGCTTCAACATTACAAGCGAAAAAGTAAGCTCTTTTTGATAAACAGATGCTTATTATTTTTGGTTTCAAATGGTGTTCTAGGTTTTCATTTTTGTCATTCCCCACCCCTCAGCTTTCGCTTAAATATATTCAACGGACATTAGGTTCGTAGATTTCAACAAAGCATATGACAAAATCCCTAGTGACCGCCTCTTTTAGAAGCTTCGTTTACTGGGGTGGAACGGAGACTCCCTAAGAGGACAGTGATTTGCGGTGGTGGTTTCTAAAGCCTTATCCAAGTGGTAGTAAGCATCCAAGGATGTCCATCAGGGGTTAGTGCTCAGACCTTTGTTGTTTCTAGCTCAAGTCCATGATCTCCCAGTGGTTTTTATGTCCTCTTGCCTACTGTAAGCCGACTACCTGGAACTGTAACAAGTACTTTGTTCTGATACAGACTGACTAATTCTACGGGAAGATCTGGATGAGTTCATGTGCTGGTCCTCTATGTGGACGCTACCATCAAATCTGTCAGTGTTTCCACTTGCGCGTTGGTCGTTTTCAGTTTCCAGTGTGTTATAACCTATCCGGGGACCGTGATACGAGAGATAAATTGTGGTTGCATTCTGGGGGTTTCGAAACCTGTCTCCCTGACCATTAGGGTATGGCCCTCAGCCTTGAGTATCTTTGGCACCATTCGTCGCTCATTTGGAAAACTATTCTACGACGTCTTTCACATCCTGTATGCTCTTTGATTGGAGTACCGTGGTGCACCTGCGTATCCATGTATATCTGTTGAATTGACCAAAATGGCAAGAACGTGGGGGCCTGTTACTCGTCTCATCATAGGACTACGTGGAACCGGTTAGAAAGGCCCTGTAGAAACGACCAGTTTGCTCCTACCGGTGGGTGCTTGGCGGTCCCATATACATCTGTAACATCATATAGAGTGTTCAAGGACCAGAGCTAAATGCTGAATTTCCTCTTCGCGGACCTTGTCTCACGTTCTGGCATTCAGTGACTCTGTTGAAGATACATTCAACCGGTTTACCTGTTATCAATCAATCGTCTCAGAGGATGGTAAACCTATGAAATTTGCTACCTGCTGATGTAATGAAGAAGATGAACAATATCAAGTTCAAGAAGTAACTTGACCATGTATAAATGGAGCACCGGCTTTCTAATCATGGTTGACTCTATGCCAACTGGCTGTTTGTGATGATAAAGCGTTTGCAGTTTCTTCTCAAAAAGCATTTGGTACTTTGTTTACTTGGTTAACTTCTGAGTATTGATTCATCGCCACTGCATCCTCGTTACTTTTTCTTAATTTACGCGGAACTGTGACTGATGTTTCGAACTATTTTGAAAGATCATCGCGTAATGTAGGTCATCTGGATAGTTTATGAAATTTTTCATCATAAAGGATCACAATCAGCCCGTGTGCGTGTGACGGGTTTTTAGAGGGCGCAGCTAGTGACTGGTGGGTGTTACGTCGTATAATGTATACATTTAACAAACGGTTGAGGGCCAGAGCAGATAGACTGGTGGTTAGTGTAATATGCAAGGATCCTCACTCTTCCGCCCGGAGGAGGCGGGGGGGGGGGGGGGTGGAGGTGCTCGTGTTCGATCTGGGAAAAAAAACGAAAACTGAGAAAACCCCATGAGCTCAAAGCTCAGCATGTATATCATCGGAAAACCACACTTACGTTTGTCGAACACCAAAATGGCTGCATACAGCCAAGCCACTACATTAGATAATCGACTTGCAATCGTTCACCTCTGGCTGGATTCCCAGTGGGGTACTACAAATGATGATTTCTAACCAGTCAAATCAATCCTGTGTACAGGACGGTCCCATGTTTTTACTTGCGAGTTGGACGTTCATAATGGGCGATAAATCACCCAGTAAGCAATTTTGCAACACTCAGACACGTCAACTTCGGTTACGCTAGCCTCTACATATTTAACCAGTTTCATTGTGTACTTTACTGGAATTGTTAACCTTTACTGACGAGGACTGTAATCACTCACTACATAACAGCTTCAGCTGGCTTATAAGGAACAGTCAGCTGCAGTGTCAATGTCCTGTGCCCCAAACGGGAGAACGACAATTGGTGAGCCGGCTTTTATTTGTTCCAAATGTCAAGATTAGGCTATCCACGGCTTGCGTCACAATAACACCATATGCTTCTTCATAATCCCTTGATCATTTCCTAATTAAACTATGCATTCCGCAGGTAATAATTGTTTAACTTCGTAATGCATGGTTATTACGCATGACTGTTTATACACGTAATACGTAAAACGTCTGTGCTAACTGGTTATCCGGGAGCTTTGCTGTCCGCCATTTAAGAGTTGACAAATCCTTTTCGACAGTGCATGTTTCTGCCGTGAGTTAAACACCGGTTTTCTCAAAGGTGGCTGGAATTTTTGCAGCTTCTTCTTTTGGACAAGAAATAATCGAAATTGCTATCTTATACTGACCTGCCTCGGAAAAACTTCAACGGTCCACTCGGTACGCTTGCTATGGAAATTTGAGACGGGAAATATCAGTTCAGTCTACTCATCCACGATGTCCACTGGTCTATTTCATCTCCCCATTCTCTGTGTTGCTCGCGTGTCGCACGTGCCACGCCCTGCCCATTCTGTGTCACTGCCTTCCCTCCCCATTCATACACTGTCACCAATTCTCTACCCCCGCTCCAACTCGTCAAACCACTCATCAAAACGAATGATGCTACCAAGCCTAATCCAATCCAACGGGGCCCGTTCAATCGTGCGTGCGCTCATTTGCAGCTCAAATATAACCGTCGTACAAGTTGAACAATCGCTTTTTATCGCCGTGGTGACTATGATTTCGACCGACCACTCAACCTATTCGTCCCCATAGACCGTTACGAATGTGCACGTTTTACGGGTCTTGAGAACGATCAGAGAGCTTACGGATCACGTGGATCCAACGCATGTACCGGCCATCAGCGTGAAAGAACGAGGATGGCGAAATATCAGTATGGACAAGAGAGAAAATCCAATCAAAATGTTGGACCTCCGAGTAAGATGTCGGAATTCACCACCAGAACGAGGGGTATGCATCCATGATTGAGGAGTGAGAGCAACGAGGAGTGGAAATTAATCTACGAATAACTGAAGTGAAACTAAGTCGCAGTGAAAACTGAAATGAAGGGGCTTGGGGTGAGACGACGTAGCTACAATAGTTCATCAACCAGTCATCAAATTCGAGATCGGGTGGTCTACTCGTTTTTCATTTCATTCAAAATGCGCATTGTTGATTATCCCGGACTGAGTAAACGGTATTTGCGAGCGTGTGTGCTTGAGTGCATGTGTGTGTGTGTGTGTGTGTGTCAAAAAGAACACAGATAGGTTACTATGTGAGCTGAATAGAACGGACGGGGAAGTTCGACGCATGCATTCGAATGAACAAACACAAACAGTAATCAAATCAGTCTTAACCGTCCAAATCAGGTCTGATGAGTGGTGGAAGGTCTACGGTAATGAGAGGGTGAGGGAGGGGGGTTGTGAAAGAGGGAGACCATCCAACTCGAGAAGACCGAGGCAAGCTGGACAAAGAACATTCAGTTGATATGGGAATATTATGAAAGGATTATTCACAAAATATCTATGCCCGGGTCTCCAATAAAAGTAGAATGACTCATTTTAATCATTCATTTCTTTTGTTTACAAAACAACAATGGTACAGTGCTTTTGCAAGCGGAACAATGTCATCAAAGGGCTAGCAAATACAGAAGTGGCCCGAGTCGTCAGGATGCGAGCACGGGATTGCAAGGCCCGGATTTGCGGAGATCGCCTTCTGATCCACTCACACTGAGCATCAATGCACCATAAAATTCCTTATATCTTACTTCTAAAACTGACATGTGAATGTGAACGGAGAGTATGCAAAAGGACAGCGAATTGTCCTGCTGCGGAGTTCCTTCAAGTGAAATAACAATTATCTTCTACCTTCTATATTAAGTACGCAGCAGGACGCCTTATTTACGGAAGGAACCCGCAGCCAATCAAGGTCTACCTAATGGGGAATTGACCGGCGGTGACAGGAATCGAACCCGGGACACCACAATTCAAATTCCCTGATGACGACCGTCTGACCACTTATACCTCTCACCACTTCGGCACACTAGAGCAATGCTAGAGCTAATACTGTGCAGTATCAGTGCTCCAAAAAGCAACCGAAAATCCACAAAAATACCATACACTTGTTCCGTTCCATTTGCCACGGCCCTGTAAGCTACGGTTTATCTTAATCTACTCTACTCCTAAAGTGAGATTGTGAATGCCACACGATGGACGTAAGTCAGATCGCATTTCCATCAGCTGTTTGTTTCACGTTAGCAATTCTTTGCTATAGTTTGCTATGGGCATGCAGCAAAGCCACAAAGACCAACTGATATATCCAGAATTGCAGGAAAACACGTTTGTTGCAGTGGATAAGTTCATGTGAGGTCACCCACACTACGTTTTTTTAAAAGTTGATGATACGAAGAAGTTTTATTTGGACATACTGCTCCACACATTTACCTATATAGGTTGATAAACATAAAGGTAACATAAGTAGCCTAAACCATACTGCGTAACCAACATAGGCAGACTGTTCCTCACCAAATTCTAAACCTAAACCATGCAGACAATGAACCCTAATGTAACCGGTAGTGTTGTCATGACCATAAAAGGTAAACACTCCCAAATTACTCCCTAATTCAAAATCCGTTGAGTATTCCTACGTTCCAAATTCGCTCCCCTCATCAATAATTGTTCATGAACACTTTTTTTCTTTCCCAGTATTTTGGGCTTTTCCGTCAGGTTTGTTATCGAATCAGCTTATATTAACACACTTGTGGTTAAGCCATCTAAGTATCTCTCCAGATACGAGTGTTTATACGCCCGAAGTGAGCTTCTGTTATACATCAATCGGGGCACCTCATAAATTAGATGGCACTCAAAACTGACTAATCATAGAAGATGGTCTAATCCAAATTAAGCATTTCTAACCGCCCCTTTCAAGCAACACTTGTTTTACTGTTTTAGTCTTCTAATGGTGATGATTAATAGGATAGATTCTTTTTCAGTGGTGGAAGACTTTATTGTCTGTATTATTGCATATTACTTATATATAACACATAGTTACTCGCGAGTAGTGCGCAGGATTGATGATAAATTTCTGGGCTGACCATCCTTTGAACCCCACTTTTCAGGCATAAACCCCAGGTCATCGGATCAACCCTGCTCTCAGAAGCACCAGACCATCATAGAGGACATCTGAACAAACTTAACTCGTCAATTCGGGTCACTCCGGATGGGACCGGGATGGCGCAGTGGTAACACGCACGCGTTCGAGGTGAAAAGGCTCGGGTTCAAACCCTGGGTGTGGCGGGTTATGTGTACCAGTGGTTCGCTCTAACAAGAGCGTGGTGTGTGTCTGGTGCTGCTGAGTGCATGATTAGTCGGGTGATTAGAGGATTATGAGTGAGTTAAAAGGATTGGCAGCAAAATAAAGGATTACTTATTACACCGTATGAACGGTTTGTGATGGAAGTGAATAATGTACACGTGAAATAGCCCATCCAAATAACCCTTCCGGTAATGCGTGTAACTTACAGCCATACCCTGCCGGTTCGAGTCCTAGTTCCAACTGAATGGATATACACTGTGGCTAATCATGATTCTCAACAGTTCCGATGAAATATCTTAACTGTGGTAATCCACGAATTTTCGACGGTGATCTGAATGTCTATACTGCACGATTAATCGTTTCATTTCATTAGCTTTGACATAAGATCATCTATTCTTGGTTTTGTTTTGTGTGGTGGGCTTCATCGTGAATAACCTCGAACGTATCGGAAATGACCTGACGTGTGTCCTCTTGTGTACGCCCCATTCGAAGTGAGATTTAACTACTTTCGCACACCCAAGAAGACTGGATTTTTAATCAGTAAATGTAACAACTACATTTGATTCTGCTCACACTTGTGAGTTTGTCCTGTACGTATTTATGTATACACACATACACACACACAAAATAGTTCTGTGCTTATTTGCGAAATTACAAACTACGGGGAAGATTTGTCCCGCACTCTCATGTGCATCCTAAGAGGAAGTCACTTGTTGACGCGTCTAATTTTCATTTATCCGAAGGCTTGCTAATGATCACATTCGTGCTAAAAGGTCATTATCGAGGACTGACGACCAGACGATGCAAGAGGAAGGGGCGGGGGGGGGGGCTGATGAGTGGCGGGACTGCGACCGATTCTATGGAACAGAACTCGATGAGATTCTGTGGCCACGTGATTCGCACAGCTCAAGTTCATTAGCGGCAGCATCGGCGACGCAATAATAAAAGCACAAACAAACAAAAAAGCACAAAATCTCGTGCCTAAAGTAGACGCGTGTTTACGTCCAGATTGGGTGATTTTCCAGGAATCTGGACAGAATGTAAGAACTTGGCCGTAAATACCATCTGACCTCAAATTTGTTTTCACGTGACTGTGTTTCGTTGAAGCAGGGTAAATAGTGCCGTACAGTTTTTAGGGAGGACTCCGGGGTTGGTGGAGACCGGCTTCTCAGTTGCGGAAGCGAACAACCCCGTCGATGCCCAATGGAACGCGTACGCGAGCACAGTTAACACCTATACAGTGATTCACATCCGGCTTTGATTCATGGGAAGCTGAAACGCACAAACAAATGGAACACATTCCAGGTAAATCAGGCTGTGTGATATACAAGTAAATTTGTCGTTGAACTTATTCGTTAGAGTCATTCTGAAGACTGCCCACCTAATCGTGTACGAGATTTTTTAAGAATGTCTGACTGCGAGTCATTATGACAATGTATATTTTGGCCATCGATGTGAAAATATGCATTACATATCGCTGTTAATCCAATTATTGCAATTAACTGACGCAATCAGGTCAATCAAAGATTTACGCACGCTATGGAATGTTTCTTTATGCGGTGGAAATGAGTCCCTAGCACCGGAGAAGTTGGTTGTTTCTCCACATGTAGGTTTGCCGTCTGGCTTGTCAGTAATGCGCTGTAATCTCTACGGCGTTCTTCTGCAGTCCAGAAGCTCAGTGAGAATGAATGCGAGGTATATTGATATGGATCACTGCTTATTCATCTAAGCGAACACAATACTCTAGGGAATTCTGTCCGAATGCATAAGCAACAGGTCGCGAACTCCGTTGGCCAGTTGGTGAACTAATTTTTTTACCCAGTGATTTGTTTTGTGTAAACTTTACTCTATATCTGACTGTCACAGCGTGATCCCTTTTGTTCGATAAGGCTCACAGTATTCTTCAGCTGAGAGTGTGTTAGACCCAGTGGTTATCCTGATAAGGAACACGTAACAGATCGTTTGTTATTCACAGAATAAACGAAGACTGACAGTCTGTAATAGCAAATTTGTTGAGTTCGCTATTCTATCAGATGGATATGACTAAACCTAAGTGAACCCGATGGAAGAGCAAAGAAAAAATATACAGGAAAATAGTTACAACTGCAAATCATGTAGACCAAGAAATAGTTCAAACGGAACTACACCACTTAGATGCAGTGGGCGGATCTCGTCTGCCCCAAACCGGAAACCAAACACATCCATCTTGGTCGAGCCCACTGGTTAGAGTTTTCACATTCTTTATTTGAGGAAGTCAATCTGCGGGCGGGTGGAACACATGTCCCAACCACTGGAATTCCGTGAGATTAATCGCTTTGTTCGGAGACTGACCTCTGGTTTCTAACAACTTGATCTGCATACGCGGTGTTCCCGCTGAAAACATCGACGGGAGGGCTGCACAATGATGCTTACTGGGCTTCGTAATGTCGAGTAACGTGTTGATACTACTTCACGGACGTTAAACATTGCTCCTCTAACGGGCAACATGTATTCCACAGACATTTAGATAACAAAGGACATTTGAATATCCCAATAGGATTCGCCAGTTGTTTACTCCGGTCTCACGATGATAATGGTGATATTAACTGGAACGGTTCTGTAGGACAATGACAAATAAAAATCTTTCACAACGATGACTTCTTCGTCAAGAGTTTTTGTTTCAAATATGATAGAATGCTCATTTGTGGACGGAAACAGTAAACGTCGAATTATTGTGTAAAAGCTGGATATGATATTACATGGGATGATGAAATTCAACTTGACTTATCATGATAACAACTACTTTCAAGGTAATTATAAGAAGACTAGTTGCCTGAAACATTTCATTTCGGTCATCGTGACCGTACTGCTGTATACTTCGATGCGTTATGATGAAGACAGGGGAGCCGTTTGACCTACCAAGTCATAAGGCTGAAAGGCGTCCATTCGTGTCCACGAATAATACAAGCAAGCACGAACCGATTTTCATATGCTTACGATCGATGCAACATCACCAACCGATGTGACCTAGTCAGTACGCACTATCGGTTTCAACCCCACAAGAGATGGAACTTATGCGACATACACACCAAATTTTACTATCAGAGGCTTGTGAAAGCCATCAACCTGAACTATGAACACAACGGGTGTAAAAAATAATCGACAGCCGACTTTGCCACAGAGTATTCGGATCGAATCGGACAGCGTTATCTTCATCATGAAGTACGGGTCATTCTGTGCCCTGTGAAACCTCATAGAAACACAACTATGTGGCTATTTTCTCTGGATTTTTTTTATTTCTCTTTATTTGTTTCATTTTTGTCATTTAATAATGGTGCAATACTTTGGGAGGGAGATCGCGGCCAACTGGAGAACGACCGAAAGTGGAAACGGGAGTCCTGATCATCAGCTGCGGTATTTATGCCTGTCGTGTCCCCGTCGGAGTTGGAACACTACTCGCGGGTAACCACGTGACTATCCGGGCTGTCTCGGGTCAGTCTGGTTCATACGGTCACTACATTCATAATTTGTAAAATTATACAAGATCATGACTAACCGTGGATGAAGTGATCTGTACGGGACAGACATTGCTTCTCCCCCATAATTTTACCGGAATCATAATGTGCATCACCGAAACATGTACGATTGATTTGAAAATTCGCTCGAACTATTTTTTCCCTTAATTAATTGCTCTTTCGCATACCTTTGACAGTACGTTCTATCGAACGTGATATCAGTCACGTTAGTTCTGCTGCGATCCTTTGGCGATTCAAACTGTGCTACCTCAGTCACCGTGATAAATAAGCCTGAAGTTCATAAGTTCAAAATTAGTTACATGTTGAATGTGCTGATTGTTTAACCGACGAAGGTAGAATTCACCAGTGGTGGTCTTCGTCATTGGTATATGAATGCTGATTCTACTAAAAACAATTATTATCTCTTGTTTTTTTACCACGTATCAGCCCAACAAAAAAGAAGCAGAACCGAGGTGAACATTTTCGGAGAACAGTGTGTTGTCTAACAGTTCAAAGTCAACTTGTGGCGAACGGTGGTCCCACCGGAGGAAGAAGTTTGGTTTAGTTTGGGCCAAATTAGCTCTATCTGTTAAATAACCAGTTTTTCACTACCCTGAATAACGATCTGCTTACATCTGGAAAATTCCGCTATATCACTGAAGAGGTGAGAGAGATCACATTAAGCAATCCTATCGAGGGCTTGTTCTTGTAATAAGCAAATTTCTAATTCTTCTTCTGAATGATGTTTTTTGCATTACTCATGTAAAAATGATGTCTCAACAAGATCCGGTGTGCAAAAAACGAACATAACCGATTCGGATAGTGATGTTAGTTGCACTGGGAAGAAAAATAACATTCACCAAATAATAACAATGTAATCCGGGAGATTTTGTGAAAATTTCCCACTCACCACTGCAGACAAGACTGGAAAAAAGTTGCTGCAGTCTTCGACCGATCAAAAGCCATTATTGTATGAACAACAAAGGTGGCTAGGTACTGCAAACACGAAATTATTCGAATCGAATAGCAAATCCTTTTGTCCATCGATTTACTTTGTGTTAACTGTGATGAAAATAACGGGGCTCAGAAATACATCCGACGGAACAAGAAATTTCCAAAGAAACTCATTTTAGTGACTTTAGAGTTGCAAAACTCACCTTGCCGGTTGACACGGGCCGCCAAATTCCACGATCAATCCATTTAATGGAACGTTATTAAAGATACGCTGCAAAAAGATTTTACCAGACTCGAAAAAATGAAAGCTCCCTGTCCGTCGAAGTGGAAGTATCTCTATGAAAGCTGTCTTGCCATAGAAAAATGCGCCAGGTTATGTCTCATAATGAGGCAGTACATCTCATAACCATAGACACACCCACCCACCCACCCACCCACCCATTTGGTCTCTGTTTATCCAGTGGTTTTACTACCGGAGATTTTCATGACTCAATGCTTGGTGTTTTGCTGCTAACAGCCTCAATTTGAATAAACTCGAGAGTTTATTCCCAGTATTCAAGGGAGGAATTATCACAATTTTCCCCTGGATTTTAGCTTGTATATGGGAGACAGTTTAATTCGAAAAACCGTGATGCCTAGAGAATTTCGACAACACCACTGTATATACACCCACAAATACAACGGATGTATTTGAAATTTCAGGGCGGAAACAAAAATATAGGTCATTTTACTGGCATTATGAGACACAAAATTAAAAGAAAAGATAAACAGATGTGACACTAAACTGTAAAGTCAATAGGGTTTAATTTACAACTGAGTATAAGTTAATAACAGCAAGAAGGTATTAGAAAAAAGGAATGAAATTGCTATACAGTTGTCTGTTCCGTATTCGAATGATAATTCTGTGCGTAGAACAGAACAAACTAGCATGAATGAGCTGGCGGCTTGAAAATATGTATTTTGGTTTCCAATGCGTGTTCTATATCTCTATCTCCATGCTCATTTTGTGATAGCTCCGTTCTCTG
The DNA here is from genome assembly GCA_948099385.1 of Fasciola hepatica. Classification (NCBI taxonomy): domain Eukaryota; kingdom Metazoa; phylum Platyhelminthes; class Trematoda; order Plagiorchiida; family Fasciolidae; genus Fasciola; species Fasciola hepatica. Next base: position 260,561 of record CANUEZ040000094.1, read on the forward strand.
TGAAAAGAAAATCGAAACTCATTGATAATTGAATAATAAAGTTAGTCTCAGCCGTCTGCTTTCATCTCATCTCATCTCGAGGTGTTTGTTCGTATGTCTTTTGGTGTGTTGTACGCGCATACATGTACACATTTAAGTGAAAGCACCGACAGAGGTTCGAAAGTCTTCATCGCACTTCGTAAAAAGAATAAATGGCGCAAAAGTCTGTGGTTGAAGTTCGACTAGGTCGGAATTGAATTGCTCTCCTTGAGTGAACCAGTTGCACGACCGCAAATTGTACAAAGACGGGTTATTTCAAAGAGGCTGTGGGGGAGTAAAAAACGGAGAAGGAAATTCTGTAATGGCAATGTGAATCGCGAAATTTATCAATTCCGATAAGCAAAAGGAGTTTTTGGTTCCAGTCAGATGGTTCATACTAATGACCACTTTGGTATGATACGAAAACTATATAGACTGGGATCAACTTGAACAATACGAAGGAAGTTTGGTGGCCGTTCGGATCTGCATGCGTAGATTTTTGTCTAGAAAAGCGTTAAAACAATGCTGATAATTTTCAACAAGAGTTCATTTTGCGAGCCGGAATCGAATGGGTGACCTTCTGCTTACCGGGCGGTTGCTTCACCATTTGAGCTATTGCGATACATCCAAACAGAGGAAATAAAGCAAGTGGATGCTAGGTAATAACATAATTTTTTCACTTCACATCATCTCTGGAAGGGAGCCGCGGCTGATGAAAGAATACCAAAAGAAGTGGTCGGCGATGGCGAAGATCGAAACCGGGTCGTAAATATCTAAAGTCCACGACGGTAACAATTTGACCATCGTTGGTGGTCCCGAAGAATTTTTCGTTTTTTCAACAGTTAGCTGAACACTGAGTCCGAATGAAGAGTGATTCCATGGAATTTGATGTTTCACATTGTACCGTCAAAAAATAATACACTAAGGAGGAAAAATGTTTTTCCTAGTTCGGAAATGTTTCGAGGGACAATAATCTCTGATAATAGTGACTGGAATCCGCTGGAAATTTGCTTCTGCTGATCTAGTGATGGTAGCACGTACTCCAGCTATTGCTGAATGCAATACGCGATTTTGTGCAAAGAGTTGATTTAACCGTTATAATGAAAACTTTCGTCATGACCTACATGGCTAAGATATTCTTTGCCTTTAGAAAATTCACCTTTACTTGTGTGCACACGACATTTGTGATCCTCAAGAATGCTTGCTAATAATGACTTGTACCTCCACGTTGGTAGATGTCACAGATATTTTGATCCTAGCATCAGTCAGTCAGTCAGTTGTGCGGTTTTGTTCAAACAAGCAACAGTCTGCAAAAAAATCGAACGGCAGCCTTCCTCTTTCAAATTCGATAAGCGTTTAAAGAGAAGATTTAAGCTGATGCAAACAGAGAAAATTTTCCTGAATTCTATTCACTCTGTCACTTCAATACTAACAGTTTTCCTGAGGGAACAACTGAAATACAAAATTCTATTGCATTTCACTTGGTACCTACTGAATTTCAACGACTTCATTTTTGGTCAATTCCTTGTTGTTCTATTTCTGACTGTGTAAGAGTAGTAACTGATAGGATATAACGACCAAGAGATTGTGATTGTCTACTTAGACAAACAGAATTCCAACACTCAACTCTGTTTAGGACAAATGCATACCACCTAAAGATAGTATAGTCCCCCTATCCCCCATATACTGGTGCTTATAACAAATATGCATTATAATAACATTGAAATATTTCTGGCATACAAACTTGCTATTAGCAGATTTCGGTGTGTCTGAACTCACACTGAGGCTAATCGCCGCTAGTATTTGGATAGTCAGATTACCGTTTATCTGTTGTACTTTGTTTGAATAAGATCCATACTGACCTATCTTGCAGTTTTCTTCTACTTGCGTTGATCTACCTTCTGTTGCGTTCACATCATTTACATCCATCATTCTACTATGCATACTCCTGTCTTACTTGGTGACTTACAAAATCTTTATCGTAGTCCCCTTGTTCTTCGCCTCTCGTTCTTGAAAAAAGTGCATTAGCTTTCACGAGTATAACCCGCAAAAGTTGAGTTCGTTCTCACGGTTTTGCTTCAAATCACATCCTTTTCGAACAGACTAGCAGGCATGTAAATATATATATATATATATATATATATATATATATATATATATATATATATGTCAAGACCGGAGCTTATTCACATGAGACCAACTTGGCTAATTTGTGTTTTGTTGTCCCCCCCCCCCTCCTACCACACTCCTGGTATGTATGTGCTTTACTTTCACCCCTTCGTCTCTTTTGAAATAACATAATTTGTTACCTATTAATTAGAAAACAAATCACTGAACCAAAACTTGCTTTATACGTTACATCCTTCCTCGTTCTAGAAAGTGTGATAAAGATGTATTCAAAGCTTGACTCTAGTAAATAGGTATTTTTACAACCTGTATGCTTTGAATAGTGCCCACGCGTAGACGTGGCCTGTGTTACTATTCCGCAGTCACCTCCACGCAAACATCAACCGTACCACATCTTCGCAAACACCCTTGTCCGTACCCCCATCTTTGTTTCCTACCCGTCCACCACACACACACACACACGCACACACACACACACGCACACGCACACATACACACACACAAATACCGCAACCCACACCAGCAACCTTGTTCAAACCCGGTCAGTCTGGTGAAGGACATCATAACAGGATAAAATGGTAAACATTCATATAGTGGAAAAATGACTTACAACTTCACTACTTCCGGTAAATAACATCCAGCTTGTACTCCTCTTCCGTCTCAGCTAGTTACTGACAATGGCTGATTTGACCGAGCAGCAGATACAACAGTTAAGGATGCGGATTTCTTCTCGCCAGATTTGGGGATCTGAAATGACAAGCACAGAGAACAATATGTAAAAATGTGTTCGCATTGTAGAATAGTCCACAATTCCCTGAATTCCTTCTCTCCCTCTCTGAGTGACATCCCTTTATCCATCCGCCACAAAGTTTACAGTAACTCATACATCTTCAGTCATGCCAGCCATAAATATATATGAGTACAAGTACATGTTTAGTGCGACATCGTCACGGGGCTTGCGGTGAGACAGAAAACAACAGTTCGATATTTCATGCTGCACGAAAAATTTACATACATTTCCCCGTTCCAAGTTCATGCGATTCGAATTTTCAAACAGTTATTCCCGTGAACTCAACAGAACCAATCAGGTGCGAGTTACTGCCTGACTGACTATATATTTGCATATTAAGTAGAGTAACTTGAATAACTCATTTGACACTTTGCAACCAAGACCTAATGAGGCTACGAAGAATAAAACAAAATTATAGATGTGTGTGATTAATGAGATTCTTCTGGCAGAGTGAACGCTCAGTTCACCGTTGAAAAGCATGAACAGTGTACACCTATGTCCACCAAACCTGTAGGGACTTATCAGTCAGGTAGATCCATCGAGCACCCACTGGGAGTCGAACCCCGGGGTGAACAATTATGAGTCGGACACCTAAACACCAGATTATACGGACCGGTTCTCAGCCACTGGTGGAACATATACATAACATGAAACGGCATCCTTCTGTCACTGACTTTGAACGGTAACAACCCGTTGCCCCCCCCCCCCCCCAACAGCGATCGACTTCTGTGATGGACAACTTTCAACGATGAGTTGAGTGTTGATACTGTTACATGATATGAACCATAATATGCAAAATTATCAGTGACTTCTTGATCTCGAAATCGATCGTGGCAACTACTTTTGAAGTTCTTATTATTGTTTGTGTTGGAATACATGATAGATGGATGGCTTTGTTCCCATGGCATTCTCGCACCCTCCACAGACTAGTCTACCATGCTCGCTCGTTGGAAAACCCTTCTGTGGATCTGCATCGGTACACATCGTGGTGATCTTATTCCGGTGTGTTCATGATCATTGAATTTGGCAGTTAGATTTAAACCGTTTCATCATCGGTCAAAACGATGTAAACAGCGTACTACCGACTATTCCACTTCAGCTGGAGATCAGCAATCAGTGCCCTGAAATGCAAACTTATTGGTCAAAAAATTACGAAATCCACTAACCTGAGCTAAGTACACCAACAACATTTAAACTGACCCTGTGTCTCAGTTATATCTGTTTTGCTGGTGAAGCTGCTTTAAATGCATTCTCTCCCCCCCCCCTCTCTCTCTCTCTCTCTACAAGTGCTGGTTATTCGGCGTTAAACTTAGGCGGGAACGGCTACAGAGACGTGCGTGCTATTATCTCCCATACATGCTCATATCCGTGTCTTTGCAAGAACCAGGATGGCAAGTCACATTCCCCCTTGTTGACCGATACGAGATTCGGCTGGTATTCGGAACCCTACGAATATCATGTTCTTCTTAGGGCTACTATCACGATGGTTTTGAAAGACGGATATTTTTTTGGTGAAATACCTTTTTGAATTTATTCTAAATCACATAGAGACCGCACACAAATACAGTAAATAGTAAATAGTCGTACTGAAATTTTACATATTTCCCTTTGTTTTTTTTCGACCCAGTAAATACCTTCATCAATAGATTAATTGAACCAATGAAACACGACCAAGATTCGATATTGATAGACGGAGTATTATTGACGTAATGGAACAACTACTATGTGCAAACAGGCTTTCGGTGCATCGTCATAATGCGGATAGTATGAGAAGAGCTCAGGGCTCAGGGTGATTTACTGGAACAGAACCAACCGAGAATTGCTTCGACCATTTCTGTTAAATTAAGTGATAAATCTATACAGCTTGACTGCTTGTAGTATGCCTCATGTTAGTGACGGATATCTCAGCAATTTTCCCATCAGTCAGCTATGGTCATTTGCCTACCGCAGTGCTAACCAACAAAAGCCAACCTGGATTCAATTTCAACATTCGGTGTGTCACAAGGGCGTAAAAATTCAATGGGAAGTGGTATACAAAAAAATTACTACAATACAAACTAAATCTTTGAGAACCCTTAACCAGGAAAGTAATTTATCGGAGAATAAATGGCACCATAATACTTCAGTCATGTAGAAACTGTCAATGAAATATTCTTTCCCTACTGCTATTAGTATCACCTTTCGTAATCATAATGACAACAACAATATTAATAATAATAATAATAATAATAATAATAATAATAACAATATTTTGCTTCCTTTTTTTATTTTTTTCCATAAATTGTTCACTATCTCAAACTGATGGTCTCAGTTCGAGGCTGCCGGGAGCATCTGAACCCGGGGCCCCCACGTTCGAAGTTCGACATGATAATCGTTTCACCCCAAGCTGGTGTCAGTGATGCGTCATGGATCAGTTGAGATCATGCAAAAAGTTCACTTTATATAAACGCTAGTGGAGAATATTTCATTCGGAATTGTGATGGTGATCCAGCGACAAGCATAAGAAGCCACGGAAACCACGCACTGCATCAAAAATGACGCGTAAATAATAAAAGCAATTCAGCTGTAGAATGGTCCTTGTTTTAGCAAGCAGTTATTGCCCAAACTCGTATCTCACGATTCAACTCTGACTTATTGTAATCCTGAAAACCTTAACAACCTTTATATCAACTCCTTAGTGATACTGTGATTTCATGAGATCGATGAGTTACTCGCTTTTGTGATTTCATGTTTTTTTGCGGAAATTCGAACTGGGAACCAGAAACGATACAATATTTCAGGAAAAGGGACTACCGAGCGGGGAAGTGACCGACGAGGCCACAATTGGGCCTCAAAACGGCATGAACTGAAGTCCGCAATAATAACCGTTTCATCATCCCCGGCATCACATCTGTTGAACTTTCCGAACACATCCAGTTTTAGACTGGACCGGTATGTACTAACCATTCTTTATCTTTCGAGTAAATTTCCAAGAATGAAATATACTTACCGAACTGCGGCCAGTTGCTGGATTGTCGTTTGTTTCCGATTTGTTTTCTCGATTATATTGTTTCCCTCGATTTGTATCTCTGTCCACTGTGACGGACCGATGAGGAAAGCGAATGTTCCGTTTCGTCGTCAACCATTCCTCCGCGTCTTGACTCCGAGATCTTCGATCCAAATCGTTCTGTACTTTGGTAGACACTTCACTTTCGGAAGTGTTTTCTTTCGGAATTTGAAGTTCGGACTTGACCTGCCCTGTTGAACGGATAGATCGTCGTATTCTCGGCTGCCATAACGTGAACAAAGTTTTTGGATGTTTTGGCGTGGCTGCTGGTTTTTTGATTATTTTTGCCGTTTCTGAGCTGGCTGACTGTTGTGAAACCAATTTACAGGGAGAGCGAGGGATAAGAGGGACCGAGACACTCTTAAACAGCGATTTCTGCTCATACTTTCTGCTTTCTGCGTATTGAGGGTGATAAAATTCGGGCACATAAGTAGTTTTCAAATCCACAGTCTCCCAACGCCATGCAGTCGGAATTCGTGAGGTGCGCGGACTGAATTGTCCCACTGACGAGGTTCTTTTTAGCTCGTTCGATTCTCCTGTTGCACTGATGGTGTCCAAATCAAGCTGGTAGATGTGTCGGAAATGCGCCACACTTTCCTTGCAAGCGCGTTTCAGTTCTTCCGATGGACTGTTGTCCATCATGCTTGCAAACAGACACCGCCCGGGAAACATGATTCGAACTGAAAATGTCTGAGACAGATCTATACAAGTTTGCTTAAATCTGTTTTTAACCCATGACCCTGACTGGCCTCGATTGGTGCACTCTAAACAGGAACCCTGGACGAAAGCCGCTTGACCAATCGCAAGCTGATCTTTTATGTACCCCTGTTTTCATACGTTCTTGTAGGGTGAGGGCAGAGCGATACGCGTGGCCAGCATGTGGTTCAGACCGACTCGAGTGATGAAGACACGTGGGTTCTTGGGGGAGACTAGCGAACGAGTGCGTGTGTACTACAGCTTATACACGCGCTGGTATTTGTGTGTGTATGTATGTGCGTGTGTGTGTGTGTGTGTGTGTGTGTGTGTGTGTGTGTGTGTGTGTGTGTGTGTGTGTGCGTGCGTCACATATGCACTCGACTGTGAGCCACAGATGGCCTGAAATGAATAAAATTGATTAATCGGAGCCGAAATCAGCACGAAGTGTATCGAAAAAACAACGCGCCGTGTGATATGTTGTGCTTATGTATTTATTGTTTGCTAACAGCTTTATAGTAAATGATGGCAGTCAGTCGACTTTTCGGTTACCACGGGTAACTCTTCTCAAGACCAATTCGATCGTAAACTGTTCTTGAGAAATACGTCAGGGCCGAACGAAGTTCGGAGTGTATCGAAAAACGATGTGCCATGTGATGTGCTAAACGAGGCAGTTTGATTATAAGACTGCCTTGAGAAAGGTTACCCACGGTAACCGAAACCCCGGCTTATAATTTTCCACCGACAAGGCCGTGTTACTGATATTATATCTTGCTGTTCTTGAGAAGGGTTAACCGCGGTAACCGAAAAGTCCACTGACTACTATCATTTCTGAAAACGCCTTGTTACCAAACAATCAATAATTACGTATTGGTTATATAACTGAATTCCAGCCGTGCGGACGCACTCCGTAATTCGCCACTCAAATATTATCGTAATATGAATGTGCATAGTAGCAGATTAGATTTTTACATAATATGATTCATTATGCAATGCGAACGTTCAAACCGTTGAAAATCATGAAAGCGTTGTACAGCTTCACAGATATTGGAAGGGTCTTATATCTTGTGGTGTATAAGTTCAATAAACCAATGAAAGCCAGCCCGGATAGCTTTGCGGTTAGAGCGTTCGGCTCACGATCGTCCCCTCTGGGTTCACGTCCCAGCCGGGGCTCGGCTTAATTTGCTCTATTGATGATTCCTAACAAGGATGAAGCAGTTGCACATTGCTTCCGTGGTTTTCAGTGGATTGAACGTTTAAACTTATTATTATTATCTGAATAATTATTGTCTCGTGCCGTTTTTTAGTAATACACTAATTTTCCTTAAAAAATAGGAACTGAACAAACCAGCTGCACGTGTGTAATCTGCAAAAACAGCACGACAGAAACTCCCATGAGCCGTATAGTTCACTAAGTGCATCGACAGGTGCCAACGCTTGTATCAACCGAAAACCTGTACAGCGGTCTACAGCTCACCGCTCCGAAACGAATAATCCCGCTATGAATACAAAATTACCCTTTAAAACAAAGAAAACACTGTCCAGTTGTCTCAGCTTTGTAAGGAACCATTAGCAGTGCATGTCATCTGCGAGTCAATTCCGACGTAAATGATTGTGAGTCGTGCGTTGATATTTAAACTATCCGAGCTTGTTATGTCTCTCACTGATACGGTGCAACGGTCAACAGAGACAACTACCAAAGAGCTAAAGGTACCATAGAGTCGGCCTCGCCGGATGGAAAGTTCGAAGTGGCCGTGAGCCGAAATAGGACACAGTAGGGCAAACGCTTTTTGACGAGACACCTTGGAGATGTCGGGGACCGAATCGCGAACCATCCACATGCGAAGCGAATGCTGTACCACTGAGCTACGCCCCAACTCCGGGTGGCAATTTTAAATAGTCATTATTTTTCTGGAGCGTCAAACACCGGTGTTCTATAGCTGTTAAATATTTACTGTGTTCGTCAGATAAGAAGATTGATCATCTATCGGACAGTTTGTGTTGACCTCGTTACATCCATTGTATCCATCTGCCTGCCGATGACGACATTTCCGGTAAGATTCGACCATTGATTCACGTGTACAAATCCCGATCTGACCTCACTTGTTCAGTCCGTCCATTTCGTACCTATCGGCTCAAGTTATGCTATCTGCGAAGATGGATAATGAACCCGACACTGGTCCAGTTGAATTCAAGTTGTTTCTGGTATCCAAGGTTGTCTTCTGTTAGCGCACTAAATGCAAATAGACTAAATCAGGAGATGTCTTATCTGCTAAAATCACGCTACGAACACACGCAAACGTTGCACGGACGGGGTGGGTGGGTGATCACAGAACAAATAAATAATCCCAAAGCCTATCCAGGTAAACAGATTTCAGGATCGTCTAAGTCAATACGTGTGAAAACAGTCGGGTTCTCCTAGTTGCCCTCCAATGTAAATGTAAGCGCGTAAGACAGTATGAGCTGAACGGAGGTGTGTTCGCATGTAAACGTGCTCTAAGATCGTGCTCGCGTCTTTTCGCAGCATTTTGAATTGGATCGTACACGTGTCATGGCAACCAAATGTACAAGGGTGTTGCTGACTTAGATGATCATTCCACTCATGTTTACTGATCTGCTCAGAACACAATCACCGCCCTGTTTATTCATCTGAGGATTTTTCTTATCCAGGAGGATGTGTACGCTTGTTCACGCCTGAGACAGAACGAACACTTGTTCAAGAAATGTACACTAAGCTTGCTTGTATTTGCCCAGAAGGGAGGTCAGGTTTCCCGAAATATGTTCGTTATACAATAGAGAAAACCATAAACTCCCCGGGTAAAAACACTTCGTTCATATGAAATGGCTAAAAATACATGAAGGTTCAGTAGGTAGATGTATCTTTTGTAAATTTTATAAGATCGAGACAATGGTAGTGAAAAGCCATTTGATAAGCGACCTAATGGATTCCCAACACAAACAAGCCGTCTAATCCGCCATAACAGTGTACGGAGAGTTGTTTCAGGGCCATCTACACCTTTTCCCATCAAGCTTTAACCAAAACCCAGAATTCTTCAGCCGCGACCCACAATCATTCAGCCATGACCAACTATTCTTTGCCCACGACCCACCCTTCCTCAGCCACGATCCGTAGTCCTTTAGTCTTGACGCACAATCTTTAGCCACGCCGCTGTAAGCCAGTCATATCAAAAGTATCGGAATATTATGACACAAAGAAATGTTGACCAAAGTATTGTGGATCCTGGTTAAGAAATTGCGGGCTCTGACTAAAGCTTGATGGTAAAAGGTGTAGTATTCAAAGGGACGTTTAAATTCGAAGCGAATGTTCACCAGGTACAACTGTTATCTATCGAATCAAAACCGTCATCATTATCTCCACAAAACTCTTCGAATTACAAGTCCATTGTCGTGGATACCGAACACTTATACAGTTTGAACCGGTAAGTATTGTAATCCAACTACGATGCGTTTAAAACCCTCAATTCGGCCTAGTAGGTCAGAGCAGTGTCAGTAAAGTGCCGGTGGTGACGTGCCGCGATCGCCTTAGAACTGTGAGTGATCTGTTTACATTGTGAGGTGAATAATTCGATGACCAAAGAGGTTCCGCATCGACTACTGTATTTGACTTACAGGTGGTTCGTCTTGTACTAGCAGAGCTTTAGCTCACAAATGAAAATCATATAACTGGATATTATGTAGTGGTTGAAGTAAAGAAACCATTGAGAACCAGCCGGGACAACCTAGGGGTTAGGTGATCGACTCTGAGTGGTTCGCCCTGGGTTGATCGCTAGCAAGGATGACACAGCTGCATAGAGGTGATTCCATAGTTTGTCACTGCGTGATAAATCATTCTGCTACTCAATTAGTATTTCCTCAGCGAAAATCGGCAAGATAAATTTCATTTCATATTCAGTTCGTTCACATGTTAAAAGTCGTCCACGTGGTGAGATTGGAACCATTCTTACCCTGGTACCACGTGATCCATGATGTCACACCGAATTCAGCGTGTATTCCAAAAGTAAATCACACTGGAAATCCGCTTACATTGAACAGTATTTCGTCAAATTCTAAACCTTTGACCGTACGAACTGACCGCTCACTCTCTTACTCAGTATTTCAAAAACCGATTGTTGTTTACGCATCCTTCACTTTCGTTCTTGCACAATCCAGCCTATGTAGCATCATAACTAACACAACCTAGGAAATAACGCAGATGCTTATCTCCCCTTTATCCCAGTATTTCTTTTTTGCGTTGTATTATTTGTCTTTTGAGGACGTGTACTCGGTTATTTGATGGCTGGATATTCACCCCTTGGGGTGCGTAAAACATTTGCTTGACTTGACCTGTTCTGCTCTGCAAGCAAGCCATAAAACTTGTTCTTTTCAAACTATTTATTTCATCAACAAAATGTGATTTGACATGTTAGCGAATGGGGGAGGTGAAGCTAATACTCACGACGTGAGACATACAGTGAAAATAAAATTTCAACTCGTTTTCACATAAATAACAGACTAATCTTGCTGAAACCATACATGTCCCCCCGACATTCTCGGGCACTCACTATCATCTCCCGACAGAGAATTCGGTACGAATGATGAACGCAAGCAGAGGTGGACACGCGGTGAAAGAATGAATAATGTGGGCTATAATTCCCCTCCCAGTCAGTGAACTACAGGGATGGTCACATTATCGGCAACAAGTAAAAAACAAATTGCTGGTCTATTGTAGGTTACGATGCGACTGGAATTCTCCGAGTAGGTCACATCGGTTTTCCGGCGGACATGGTATGACTGTGAGCGGGGATATGCGGAAAGCCCGTGGCCCTGATATGGCTCTATGGGAATCCAATTTGTTCTTTCATGTGAATGCACGTATGATGCGAACATTCAAGCAAAACAGGATCAGCAATTAGACAAATTTTTTCACGGGGGGAACATCTTGTTGGAAAATGGGAGATACCAGGTTTCGAAACGAGCTTCACTTACCAAACACTGTTGAGTGAAAATTAATGCTACGATCGCTATTCCATAGTGCTAACCCCCAGTGACGCCGGCGAAAAGCCCATACAGCAATCGCATGCAGCAGAGTAAGAGACCGACTGACAAGGCCTCGTCCGACTTCTTCGATGATGAACCTCTAACCACTGTTCTGCAAAAGGTTTGCAACTTGTAGGGCAGACGCGCTTCACTGGGTACGAAGGCAGCTTTGACCGTTAAACGGAAGCAAATATCTCCTTCATGGTCGTTTAACGTTGGCATGGCACTCCCACGCTCGTTCTACCGAGGATGAGATGGTGTGCTTGAGGAGCATTGGCTTGCCCAGATTTGAAAATGTCAGCAACATTCTGACTAGTATGACTCGCTTGTCGGGTGATCAGCCGGAATATGGCTTCTGTCTTTTGGAGCAGATTCTCGGAAAAACAGTTGAGAACCAAAGGTCATTCAGGTTTCGTGTACGACGCCTTATTTACGAGAATAAATTTATTTCAAATCACTGTTCAAAGCAGTTATCACGTGACAAAAACAATAGCATCCCATGTGTGCACTGTAGCATAGGACTGACCAATCAATGATTGTATCTTGGGATTCATTTTTCACCTAATTCGTCTGATTTCTTCGAGTTATCAGACGATTCAAACAACCCAATCTGCTTTTCATAACTGTAGTTAATTAGTAATAACCTATTAATTCGTAAATTCGATATGCGACATAGTACAATATTTCTGGAAAGAGACCACGACCAATCAGACGCCACCAAATGGGAAGGTGCTGGTAGTGGTAAGAGTCAAGCTCAGGACGTCAAGGCCTAAATCACGCAATGATAACCTTTTAACCAACACTGGTTACGACCTATTTGTGAGAAGAGGAACGTGAATGTATCTATTATACCGTTGCCATGCAAACCGGGGTTTGGAATTTCATAAATTCTGGTCGTGAAAGAGATGAATGATCTATTTTTCTTTAAGTTTCTATTCGATATAGACCATCAAACAAGATCCGTTTGTCAAAATTCAGACCGATGGCCGTTGTTCACACTAAATTCAGGTGGATGATTCATCCACCATGAAGTCATGTGGTCAGGTAAAATCCGACTCGATCAAACTGGGCGCACGCGGATGGTGGGTGCTCGTTGAATGACCCATCCGGTCGCGTTCAATTCGGTTCGTTTAACGTCTCACGCACATCCGATCATACCAACACGTGACCGTACCACAAACAGATGCTGCGTGTACAGTTCACCTCACTCACACCTTCGACTGATGGGTCGGTGAGGGGCAGGGGTTACCTCACCTGCACGAGTAGCAGTTTTGTGGGAAAGGCTTGTCCCGAAATGCGGTTGTCCATTAATTCGGTCTCAGTTGTATAGGTGGTTGTCAAGGCATTGGACATCCGTCCCCTCGATGGTTCAAATCGGTGAAGGGAAAGACAACATCTGTGCAAACATTTCATGATAGTGACCGAAAGAAATTGAAACACTCCAGTGAATGAGCACAAACTAGTACGCCAAGAACGAACAACGGGTTATCAATGAAGTTTAGTCTATCTCAACAATTTTATGTTGTGATAGCATCCTTATATCTACCGTCAGTCAGTTATGAAAGATGGTTTTTCTCGATATATTGGTCCACTAATATTATTATTATTATTATTATTATTATTATTATTATTATTATTATTATTATCCAGACCAGCTTTCACGTGACAGACTTAAAGCTACCAAATTACGGATACTATGGGGAACTACGGTGCAGCGTCTGGTTGTAACGCTCACTTTCAAATTGTCATTTTTATCAGCGGTCCAAAAGAAAAAAAAACAGCAGACGGCTCCACAATGAAAAGCTGATTGCATTTCTTTACAAAAGCACCGTTTCTTTAACGTTCATTTGCGCTGATTGAAGTGCGAATTACTGGGACCCGCTAAAACAATGTCCTTTTTCTGATTTACTGGAAAACTGCAAATATCCTTGTTGTTGTAGTTGATCGATAAAATATATGAAATACCTTATCTAATGATATATACATAATAATAGGACCGTACTTCCTTCATTTGTTTTGCATAAACAACATTCCCGGAAGGTGAAGCCACCGATGGGACAAGTTACCCGTCGCTCAGTGCATTGGAACCCGGGATCTGGAGATCTAAATTTTGCTGTGATGACCATTTGATCAAAGCTAGTGAATAGCTGCAGATGTGGTAGTTTTTGATGACGAAGTTATGGAGTTTCTGCAAATGTTTGACCGTAGAGTCACTATAGTTATTTTAGGAATCTTTTCGCCTAATAGAAATCTGCGAAAGGATAAGAACATAACGATGACATCCGAACCATGAGTAAAAACACTGACATATGCATGAAAGTAGGTTCAAACGCATTTCTTCCTCTCTGTATTTTTTACCACCATCCAGGGGTTCCATTCAGTCCTGAACAGGGTTGTAAAAACCGATGAACGGCATAAACTCATGGGGAAATTTATTCGTATCATAGTCACTAAAGTAATCCCAGAAAAATAGAATTTGTCAATGCCTAGATTCCCTTGGTCATTTTGTTTCAATGGTTTTCACTTGTCTCGCTAAAGCGACGACCTCCACAGAGTTGTGCTCAACGAATGAGAATAATGAGGACTATTTGAAATGATTAGTAGTATATTTGGACGGGTAGAAAACGATTAGCAGAAGCACACGACCAGTTTTACAGTTTTATTGCCAAAATATTACTTGAATCAGGTATTTCAACTTTCGGTCGCAGTGTCGTCTTTCTTGAGGTTAGCTGCGACTAAACCATGGAGAACTCTTAGCGAATCCTAGTTACGTCTCCTCCTCGGACTTTTCTACGATGGGCATCCACTCGCACCCCTGATGCACATACAAAGACCAATGTTTACAGTAGGCAAACAGACTGCAACTAGATTGGGTCTGATTCGCACACAGCCTATGGGAACCTTACGAATAATGTCTTTAAAACCCTCATTTTTGACTTCCTTGGTTTTTCACGTTATGAATTTCACGGCACCAGCCAGTTTCACTTAATGAAAATAGGTGTTTTGTATCCAAAGCGTGGTAATTATTCTTGTGTTCGCTTCATTACAGTGGCTCTAGCGCTATCCTTACTCTTTAAAACTTAGCTTTGTTCCGTCCACTCAGAAGAACTGTTTGTTATATATATATATATATATATATATATATATATATATATATATATATATATATATATATATATATATATTAATTGTAGTTTGACGGAGGAACACCCTTTTGATGGGGGTTGCACGTGCCTTGTCTGTAAAGGTGCAGAAAAACAGTAAGATAGAAAACACCACAAGCTTGGTAAGTGCACCAACATGCACCAACAAACACTAACACTTAAATTATAAATAAGCTATAACAGCGGTCTACAGGCTGTCACAAAATAAGCACCGGGCTCTCGGTGCAGCGTAACAAGTGAGTTTTTGAATTAATAACGCCACAATACCTAGTGCCATCCCCTGTGCTCTGTGAGCTTCTGGTTTCTGTTCTCATTGTTGACACATTGACGCCACTTATTTTTAATCCATATTCAATGCTCAATCAACAGTATGTTCTGTCGAATTTTGTTTTAACTGTTTCGTCTAGGGAAGAACAACTACAAAAAGGGGAACGGCCTCGCTTCTGGTAGTTTATATTCATACGAAAACATCACAAAATGTTTAACCATTTCTAATTGGGATTTGGGCAGTTGTTAATTGACGAACTCACGTCATTCAGAATATTAATGAGATCTCGTTGATAAATTGTCTGATTCGTCTTCCTTTGTTCTTTTACATAGGCAATCTTCACACGGTACAAATCAATAAGTGCCGTGTTTGTACATATTCTGCATACTGCCTTCGTGAAAGTTTCCACCATTCTCGTGCATCATTAGTGCTCAAGACAATTAATCATTAACTAGTTGTTCCAAACATTCATTCGTGAGTGTTATGATTCAAAATCTTACAAACCATACATTGCCCCAGTTGTACGGTCTGTAGGTCTGATGAAATCTTAATTTCAGTAACCCACAAGCAAGATAACGGCTGTCGGAATAAACGAGTTCACCATATTTTTATGGTTCGCAATGGTAACTTTCGAATTGTCTGAAAAGTTCCATGGTCATATTAGATAACAACATTGAAAAGCGAACAACTGTTTCCAGTGATTCCTAATTCTGCTGTAATACATCATGTGGATGACTTATCCATTTGATTTGCCGTTGGCTGGGTTGAAGGTCATTTTAAAAGTAGGTATGTGGGGTTGAGGGGCAGTGGTTTTTCAATTAGTGTGTGGTGTGTGCTGAATCGCCCATTGACAGTGGGTTTTCAGGGGTCATTTCTCTCTTCGGATGCCCCGTCTTTGGCCAAGGCAGCTGAAATGCCTGAACTATAGACGCTCTTGTAGGCACTGTTCCGGGCTGGCGATCGCTCCAGCCGTGGTCAGGTTCCGGAGTCGGGCTGCCCCCAACCGATCACAGACACAAAGATAACTTAAGATCAAAAGAGTAACTAACAGGGCAACAAGTCGGCGGGACAGTTCAAGAGAGCATTGATAGGATGCGGTTCGCCCAGCCGAATGGTCCCGTAATTTACATCTCCATACGGTGAGAATCAATTGAGACGGAACAAACTGGGGCAAAAGCATTGTTCGTTCGTCGAGTATTGTAACAGGAACGTAGTTGTGACCATTGAAGCGAATTCAGAAAGTAGTGAGAGAAATAAGCTTAAATCAAAATAGTAATGAAAACTAAATTAGGACAGTAAAATTAAAAATTCACATACATAATTAACAACAGATTTTCTTGGTAAGTGCATAAAATAATAGTGTAAACCCTTCGGGAATGCAGTAGTTTAGATGAACACATGCTACTTGTGAGCAGATTATGCAGACAGAAAAAAGTGAAAAACAAAGTCTTCTCGATCGAGTTTTAACGTAGAGCAGGCCATTTGGGAGTAGGAATGTACGGGGGTTCTAGTCTCGGTTAGAATTCGTTGGATATGCACTGAAGTAGGGGGTAGTGAGACGGTTATCATGTCGAACCTCAAACTTGGACATCTCGGGTTCAGCTCTTACCAACACCGGGCACTTTCTGCGGTGATAAGCCGAACCGCATTGTCCTATCTTGAGGCCCCCGACCGGGTAAACAAGGGGGGACAATCGCAAGCTCAGTTAAAAAGTATATTACAAGGTCAAAAGTGGCTAAATTTACAAATCGGATAGGTCGAAGATAGTTTCTTCCTTTCTCAGGCGGAGAGTCTCCGGGTCAGTGGCAGATAATTTTATAAAGAAAACCTCTTAGGAGGTCAGTTTGGGTTATCGGTTCCGCTACGTAGTAGCTAGTGTTGTCAGGCTAGTCTGATGGTTTGATTGCACGTTGTAGATCAAGGTAACCTGTGCGGAACAACTGTTGAGTATTGTCATCTGTATGGCCCATTAATGGCCAATCCGAGGATGGTCTGCAGGGAACCCTAACACTTTCCCACTCGTTGGCTTCTAACTGGTCACGATCCCCTTCCTGAAATATTGTACCATTTGTGTATAGCAAATTTATCGAAGAGAGAGTAAAATATCATTAATGTTATTCACTGAATAATCCCAATTCGTCATGTAGAAAAACAAGGACTAGCGAACAAGCTCGTTTTCGGTAACTTCTCGTGACTAATACAGATACATGTATAGGTTAGAAACGCATTTATTAAGAACATTGTCTGTATCCAAATGTAACTGAGTGGTCATGACTACTAGTGTTGCGTGGTCAGGGGAAAGATGGGAGGAGAATTATTGCTGTTCTGTGGCTGGGAAAAGACCTGCGACACAATAGAAGCTGGTTTCGGGGAATATCTGTTTCCGGTTGTGATCAAAGGGTGAGCGTCTGCGTCACGCTGAGTTCGAAGGTTGATCTCGTTTCGTGGCCAGGGCAGTTGGAATGCTTTAAAAAAATGCTCTTGAGAACAAAGCGATGGACTAATTAATCTGGTCGTTCAGTATTATTATTATACTTCTTAAGCTGATGATTTGTGTAAATTTCCTTTTTCCATATTCCTAACGTACCTTTCTTTGTGCCGACGTTTGTGTGTACGGAACAGATACACACTTTCCGCACGCACACGATACGGCGTATCAAATCTCGACAACCTGTAAACAAATCTACCGTTCTGGTGCAACTGCTCGTTCTGGATTGGTGTCACAGAATTCATACAATCCGGGATTTAACATTGAACAATCCATTGTTAGAAGCTTCTACCTTCACGTCCGAAACTTATTCCTGTAATAACTGGATGAAGGCGTTAAAGGACGTCCGGATTTCGGTATCCAGGATCCCATAAGATTAGCCATTTTCTTTTGATGGTTTATTACCTGTCGATTATTTTATCACCATTGTGTTCATTTTTTGATTTTCTGGCCTTGCACTCCTCCGATGGTTTTCAGTAACTACTACTGTCACGTTAAATTATTTTCACACTGAAAAACAATTAGTGTGTTTATATGGACGTACTAGCATAATACGTTCTCAACCAGCCCGATGAAACAACGACACAACAATCC
Organism: Fasciola hepatica; assembly: GCA_948099385.1. Classification (NCBI taxonomy): domain Eukaryota; kingdom Metazoa; phylum Platyhelminthes; class Trematoda; order Plagiorchiida; family Fasciolidae; genus Fasciola; species Fasciola hepatica. The sequence goes on from CANUEZ040000094.1 coordinate 278,786, forward strand.
CAAGGATTTCCAGTGATCGGGGAACGTACACACCACATGATTAACCGTGTCACAGTTTGAGGAGCAATAACATTGGTAAACACTTCTAAAATAGAGTAAGCTGTCAGACGCTTTTTCAGTTTTTCACAGCTGGAGTGTAGTCGATAATTTTCACCCCAACCGAACATCGGCAATGCACCTTTTGTTTGCAACGTCTACTATAAGTTTCCTGGCGAAATGATTCAATGCGACCGGAACTGATGCAAACAATTGTGCCCACTTCCCAACGAGCCAACAGGTATTCGGTAACCACAGTAATGAGCAACAGAACAACAAAATTCAGACAAGGATTGTAAACTAAACGTAAGCAAACAAAAATAGCAGATTGCCAATTCAGAGGCGGTTGTGTTGTTCAGTGGTTCTTTTGCGTGCTATTTGTAAACGGGCATGTATATGTATATAAATATAAACATTTCGTGATATTACTTTGCACAAGGGAATATTTAACTCAACTGACATTATTTGTTGGATGCATAATTTAGGAAGCCTCGGGAGAATCTAGTCGCTATGTGGATACGAACTTGGCCAGTCAACCGGTCAGTTATTCACGGTTAATAATAATTGATGGTAAAGAGAGCATTCATTCCACAACAAATGGGACCGGTGCTAGGCCAGTAAGGTTAAAGTCATATAATAGCATGTGGGGCATGACGGACGATTTGTCGTAACGTGCAGATTACGAAGGTAAAAATTTTTTGAAGATAAAAGCCAGACTTTTATCAGTTTACAATTTTAAGCTTCATAATTTACTGCAGCTGTCACTTCTGAAATCTGGTGAGGATGCTCAGTCTTGCTTCTGTCAGTGATACCTATTGTCCAACAAATGCCATGGTATCGCATTTGGACGATCAGTTATAAGGGAAGTACTCACTAATTTTAGCGGGCACCAGATACTCCATCATCCCACTGTACTGCAAAACCCCAAGCGCACGCTAGTAAGTGAGCGAAAAAACGGCTGAGAATGAGAGGAATATCGGTTTCTTGGACTGGAATGGCATAGTGAACAAGGAATTCACTACTTATGGTCAACTGGCTCAATGACGTAACAGAAATGCCATCAGTGACGAACGGAAAAATAACTGGATACTGAGACTGACCACTGGGTGCTAATTAATCCAACCAGTAAAATGGAATTTAGTTGAGCCATTTGGTTGAAACCCTGAATGCGCCTTTCGATTAAATTTAAAAGGGAAGTAAAGATGACCATTGTACTTTTCCATGTACATTTCTGTGGTATGATTCAAACACAGTGTTTTCGCTCATGAACAAAAAACACAGAATATTTCTTTGTGAGTGGGGGGCGTATTTATCTCCTGCTGTTAACGTTGCAAAGATTCTCATTATCTTGTTAGTGAAGTTGTCTCCATTGCCACTTCCGCTTCGAAAAGTTTTCAGCCATCCACTCAGCATCGACTGGAATCGACAGCGGGTCTTTCGACCTAATCTACCGGTTGTGTTGCCCCGTACACAACAAACGATAAACAAACAGCAGAAAAAAGTCTTCAAAACAAACTGTACATTTGGTTTATGTCGTCACCGTCAAAATATAGTTCGGAGCTTAGCTGTAATGTAAGTAGAACTTCATCCGTCAACTTGTGGTATATCACGTGAGCCATATCAGGGTGTGTCTGCCTCACGAGTATCCGCGACATACGGGGTACCAATCTCAAACACACATACACAAGCGGTAAACCAGGGGTTGTTCGCGTTTTCGATATCTACTCTTTGTCCCCTCTCTCGCTCTCTACGATTGTTATCAACAACGGAAACCATCAGATGTGAGACGACGACATGAGACAAAAGATTGAAATGAACACCTGGCGAGTCGTGGTACCGATGAAGACCGTGGTAGTCGGTACACTAATGGGTGGTTTCAAAAATAGCTTGATGTTTGGTGAAGTCTGTCGGATCGTGTGTATGATGCTCCGTTCATCGTGACTGTACTCGACCCGAGTCGGCTATATTTTGAAAGGGCACACTGGCACTATCGCTTTCTCTTCTTTTTGTGCTTGTAAATTCACCGACTAATTGTTTGCCCCCCCCCCCCCCCCGCCCGTCCGCACAGTCAGTCTAGTCGAGTCCATTGGGCATTGTCGAACAATGACTTTCGTTTATCGAAATGTGTCAGTTTGATGGAGCTATTCGAGTCAACAGTAGTTGAAGCGATGATCGAATTCCGCCATAGTGGTAGCGATAAAAAGTAGTGCTTCTTTTAGTAGTGTGGTTCACGTTATGAGGCTTAGTGGGTCGACTTGGATAAAAACGAACAGCTGTCGAACCACGTCTACGAAATTGTCTGATATAGCACCCGTGTGTGTAAAAATAAACACAACGAATTTCGAGAGGATCAACGGGATTCGAAAACGTCATTTGTCAACAATGGCCATTTTGGAGCCAGTAATGGGATGGCTCGGTGTTTCTTGTTTCCAGTACGTGGGGACTTTGCGTAGTACACTCAAAACTAAGAGTCAAGAGAAATGTGTTCAGAAAACCCGTATATGATCAGCCAGGGGAAAGATTACAAGTTAGGCTAGTAATAACTTAATATTTATGATGCCATGTTTTCCCAGTAAACCGATTGGAAACCAGGAAAACATTAAACATGGGAATTTTTCTGTGAACTCTACCATTCTTTGTGTGCAAAAGAATACCTCCTACTTAGTCGGAAAATGGATATGAAAGATCGCAATCAACAAAGGACTTACGAAACTTTCACTCTGGTCGACTAGTGCAGTTGCGACGAATAAAATGACAAATGAAGTAGCAGGAATTAAACGAAAACACAGGTTTAGAACCTGAATTAACCTAGTACGGAAATTCTGCACTGGAATTTGATTAATCTGGCCAGTCAACTTTGCTGTCCTCCATTCGATAGTCTTTCTCTTCCGTTGCGAAACCGATGGGAAAACGAATATTGAGACCAAGACAGACCATTCCCATTTTAACTGAAGACCATGTTCGGTGCACTATTCTGGTCCCCGGTCCTTTTACCGTCTCAATACTGTTTTGCGACTGGTCCAGTAGAGGCTCTCATTAGGAAAATAAATACGCGACCGACAATCACCCGTGATTCTTGCATATCGAACGAGATTTCGATGCTCTGTGCCGTGCTACTGCATGAATCCACTAACTAACCGACTTTTGAGATGGACCTGTAACTCTAAGGGAATCCACTGGTCACATCGCTCTCCAAACACAAATAAGTGATTGGCTTGGTAGTAGTCACTCATGTCATCTGCCTCGTAAAATATTTCGACCCTGCTGTAACCCATACGTGCTGTGTTGAATTTCATCACAAATGGGTTGAATTCTCCTTCGTAAGTACAACAGTCTGTGCAAACGCTCTTTCTTGGAGAGGTTCGTTTCGACTGTTTGGTTCGAAGGCTGCAATGACAAGGACACATGCAACAAACAAGATCTATGGTCACTAACGTCGTAAGCTACCACTCACCTGATCAGGTACAATCTGGAGGATTCCGTTGAATGAAGAAAATTCCAAATCTTTTGAGGAATGAAATATCACTTTGAGATATGTGGAGGAAATCTGGTTGGCGTAGTGAAATCGATTTAAACGGATTAATCGGGGTCTGATGGGTCGTCTCACAGCATACAGAGGTGGTGGTATGTTAGTAAAATTATAGTTACATACTGTGGTAGTATCAGTGGTTAGACGGGTCATGTAATGTGAAAACTTGATTATCAAGGTTAAGTAACTAGGCTACAACGTCTGTTCAGTATACTGACTTAGAGTTTTCCCCGTTTGAAATAAATTTATTAATAGGGTGTAACCGGCTGACCGGGGGATGTGAAGCCAATACCCGGGAAAAATGATGACTAAACTGTTCCTCAGGCTTTACTCAAACTGATCAAGGGGAAACTATACTTCAGGAAGACAGATTTATTCGAGCATTATGTGGTTCACTGAACTACCCGTATTCTAATCAATTCAAGCGGTTACGGTCTACCCACGCCACAATGATCGTGCTTGGGTATAAGATTAAATAAAACAGAATCCTCTTTCAAGAAATTTGAATTGACTAAGTACGAAACACATTTGCGCAGTGATAATGGAACTCGAACACGAGGTGAATGATTTTGACTCACAAATGCAACCGCCAGGCTATACGGACTGGCTCTGAACTGTATGTTCAGTATCAACATTGCATGGTGTGGCACCCTTCGGTCGTCACTGGATTTGAACGGTAAAAATCCGCCATCCACTCAGCGGTGAACTTCATCGATAGACGTCATATTGTTTCCTTGTGATTTCACGTTTGATTTGAGTTCATAAAAAGAATTCATTGAAGCACCGGGTCCAAACCATGCGGTGCTGTATAGCAGTGTTTCTTTAGATTGTCAATGGTGGGTGAAGCTTTCACATTGCCTGACAAATTAAACTATTTTAAACGAATTTGCCGAAACCATACCTCTTATCCACCATTCTGAGGACACGTGCAAAGTGCACTATCCATTGCACTTTCCGAGAAATCTGAAGTGTACTAGAGAGATGCTCTGCATGCACCGCTTCGGATTTCACTATGGTGTCCCAAGTGAAAACGAAGAATAAAAGCCAATTGGATTTCTTCGTATAAGTAGTATTGTGCACGAATGACAGCACGAAATTCCCCCGGATGCATACTACCGGTTTGGCGGTTGTTGAAGCTCGTGAGGTATGGATACCCAATATTCTCTTGGCAATCATCCCTATACATAAACACTAAATAGCGGATTTTCTCATTGAAGTCTCGTTTGAATCATCACTGTACAATACTACTTATAACAAAAATGGAAAATGTGGACCATGTATTCTCGTTCTGAAGGTTAGCCTTGACTAACTGACGAACTAACTTGTAACGAATCACCTTGAGATTCCTAAAATGTACTCTTCGTTCATGCACACTTCTAATGATTAGAATGATACTACAGTGAGTCACTTGGGGTTTATTCGTCAACTGGAATACACTCCTTCCTTAGTGAGGTATGCCGTGCCATTGTTCGTCAGCTGAAGAGAAACCCTGATAAAAGAAATAAATATTATCTCTTTCCTTGGAAGAAAATTATCACATTAGGCCCGTCAGAACTGGTGGTCGTATTTGGATGTTTTCACTTACCGATGATACTCCTTCACACGGTTTGGTTGAGAATTTACAAGGCGCACGCGCGCGCGAGAGAGAGAGAGAAAGCAAAAGATGAAGTAGAAAATATGGTGACGAAATCTGACGGTTCAAGCGGGCTTATTATATGGGTTTCAGATTTACAACGCGCACTCTGTTCACCCATAAGAAGTATCTGCGATCAGACTGGTGGGAATTTGATCAGATTCATCATGTTTACTGTAAATAGATTCAAAGGACCAAGGAAACAACCAATGGCCGGAACTATAGCTTTGAGTCCATTCAAGTTCGTTCTGAATCAGGTGGGGATTATTCCACTGTCTACTCATCGCTTACATCAGGATGTTAACTATGACCAAAGGCAAAAACTGACTCAATATAGGGTTTTAATTATGACAAAGGACGATGATTGTGATGAATGAGTATTATTGCTTGCCTTCCGGGAATCTTGTCTGACTCTTTCAAGTACTGGTACATCATGAGCCAGTAGAATAACTTCCCAACCGGTTTCTGTTAACATGCCTGCGACACCACGGAGAAGTCAAAATATTTTAAGATAGAACCTCTGACAGGGAAGGTAGAAGTGGACCCACTGAATAACATGAATCAGCACTGGTCTTGAACAAGAATGCTCTGTATTCGTCTTTTGTGACCAAATACGTCGGGCCAGGAGGACTCTGGAGTTCCGCTGCTTTCTTCCGTATTGTAGACACGCGCTGGTCGGACCCTGCTGCTACTAAGCTCACACGTCTCATTGAGAGACATGATCTCAATTCAAGCCCAAACACAGATCGTGAATTCTGGTGGTTGAAACGCGCATAGTAGCTGGAACACACAACCGTTGAAGAAAATTCTCGCAAAATACTCCACGTCATCTAAGCCACACACAAAAATAATTAGGCTTGGCTGAAGCAACCTTATTCACAGTCAGCGATTGCTTCAAGAACTCAAAGGCGCAATTGGATGCATCCCACAAGCTTCTCACTCAGAGAAAGAACATCATCCCACGTCCCGTGACCTACTTCATCAAAACCACATACAGAGATCCAAAGGAGAGTTCAAGCATTGGGATCTCACAAGAAGCTAGAACCGGAAGGTCTTTTCCCAGCCCTATTCCAAGATTATGAGGCAATACTTGTCAGATAACTTCATTCTTGTTCCGTAACGTTTGGAAATTCACTACCACGAGGGTTTTCTATTGTTGTGCTCATACTTAAGAAGGGCTCACGCAGTGACTGAGACGACCAAACGAGTGTAAGCACCATTCCAGCAGCCCCGAGAGGTTAGCGTGCATGAAACTGTATCGAACGTGTGTCTCACAATCTGGGTTTCGTGCCGGTCGTGGATGTGTCGATCAAATTTTTACCCCGCAATAACCACCTGGGGACCGTAACACTTGCCGAAGATGGAAAACTATTGCATTTCTAGATTTTCGTCCATAGGATTGTGCTGTGGAACTGTTTGTTGAGAAATGGAATACCTGAGAAGTATGTTGCGATCCTCAAAGTTCATCAGCTTTATACCTCAAGTCGGATTGGGGTACAAGATCAAACTGTACAACTGATTGCCGTATCCGGTGAAATTCAACAAGGCTGCCTTACACCAGCATTTGCTTTGCTTTGAAAAAGATAATGTATTACGGAGTGTGCTGTCTGATCCACTAATCAGTAGAACTGAATTCTCCCAAGGAACGGAGATTCTGAAACCAAAAATATCGTCTTTCTGGATGATAATGTTCAGATCACATAATACTTTTTGGGTGGGTTGACGACTAAGGTTTCGAAATATGGTATGCACTCTACTCTAAGTGTAAAGCGCTTTTACAAGACTGATAGGAGCTTGCGAGTGCAATCACCCTCTGTGGAGACTAGTTGGAAATCTTCGGTAGCTTCAATCACCTGGAGAGATGCATCACAACTGGCGGAGACGTTTCAGAAGTGCGAAAGCTACCTACGCTACTTGTGCTGCTGGCATAACGCACGATTTACTTCGAAGAGACGGCTATGAAGCTCTACTATGCGCAGTGGTTTGCGCTACGGTTGTCAGGCCTGGCCGCTCCGCACTGAGGATGCTCTGCAGCTTTCTGCATCCGATCACTGATATATCAAAAGCACTGCTCGTACTTGTTGACATCACCGCGAATAGCAACGTGGTCCGCTGTCGTTCTTTGGATGCGGTTAATTAACCTCTCAAAAAGGTACTCATTATGCAAAATCCTCAAGGATATGTTTCATCCATGCCCACCCATCAGTAACCTCACCATGTATCATCTGTGCGTTCCAGTCCTGGTCAAATGAAGCAACGCGACTGCCAGTTTATGCTGACGTAGAGGCAAGAAGTTGATTTCAACGTCCCGAGTTCGCGGTTGCACTCTGTGCAGGATGTGGTTTTACTTTACTGCATCGTTGTCGCATTTCTGGCTGGCTCATAAAGGACTTTTTTGGCACATTTTAAACAAGCATTTTGATTGGTACATTGAGCGTTATGAGCCACTGTTTGCTAAACATTGGCTGAGATTTCCTTGTTGCACGCTGACCATAATGCGATCGCTTTTCCTGGAGAACTGACCTGTGATATGGTAGCAGCGAAAAATGACGTGAAAATGGAATTATCGGAGGTACGATTGAATAGTCGTCTGCAGGTCAGTCCGCCCGCGCATTTGGTGATGGACAACATGGGGCGACTAGCTGACACCTGGAGATTGTAGGAAGCACAAAATGACGATTTTCGGACGCTTTCAGCAGTGGAATACGAATTGAAGGCCATCCAGCTCGCGCTATTTCGCCACACCGTTGGACCGACAGCATTTCGTATCAACAACGAATTTTCATTTGACACTAACGAAGACAGGAGTGACTGGAAGACAGTGGTGTTGAAACTGAAACGATACTGTCCCGGCGAGTGCAACGAGAAGTACGAGCGTTTTGTTTTTAATCAGCGGAAAGAACTGTTAAATGAATCACCCGATTGAATTCTGTTGTCTGTGAAATCCCTAGCAAGATCCTGAAATTTTCGCACTTGCCTATAGGAGAGTTTTGTGCGTGACCAAACTATGACAGGTTTACACGACTCCGCGAGGGTGAAAAGGCTGCTGAAAATACCAAAGTTGGCACTATAACAATGCATCGATATTTGCCGAGGTGAAGAGGTAACCGTAAGATGCGTGGGAACGTCAGAATAGCGTGGTTTGTACAAGATAACATCTGAGAAACGCCTGGAGTCAGAGAAGGAATGTCATTTTTGTAGCCGACTGCTTGTGGCAGGAACAGAACACTGCCCAGCTTGGGGGCAAATGTGCGATATTTGTAAAAAGTGTAATCATTTTGTTGCAGAATGTTTCTTCAGAACAGCAATGCCTGCAAGCCAAAACTCGCAAGAAATCGACGTCAAGTCAATAGAGTTTTGATTCCGGCAAAACGAAAGGGCTTTTCTTTGAAATGCTGGTGAACGGAGAAATCGAATTCCAGATAGAAACCGGTGCATCCGTCAGCATCGTGCCTGTGGATGCCCTACCAAATATTGGATGCAGATTGACAACAAGATTCGTTATGTGGAATAATGCCAAAGTTCATGCGAAAGGAGAGGCAGTGCTCCAAGTCACTAATTCCAAGAATGGACAACCTTCTGTCATAAACTTCGTAGATGTTAATCGGGGTTATGTCCTCATTCTTGGCTGTAAGTCTGTCGAAAACTTGAACTTGATTTCGTTCTATTATGATTCGTTTGTTCACAATATTTCGGAAAACGTTGAATATTACCCGGTAAATTAGGCCCCGATTTTTGATGAGAACCTATGAAAGCTTCCGGGAATGATGGGATTAGACATCAACAAGTCTGCTGAGCCCATGATATTACGGAAAAGGCGAGTTCCATATGCGGCTGGAGAATGATTTGAAAGAAAGAGTTGGACATCCTCAAAGCAAGAGACGTTCAGGCTAAAGTTGACGAACCGACAGACTGGGTGATTCAAATAGTGGTAGAGACGAAACCATCTGGGGAACTGCGCATTTGTATCAGTCCCAAATCAATCAACAAAGCACTCTGGCGAGAGCATATACATTACCCATCTTTGACGGCACTCTACCGGAGCTATTTAACGGGAGGTACTTTACAAACGTTGATCTGCCTTCAGCGTTTTGGCATTTAGAGCTGTAGGAAGCTTCGAGTTACTTGACCACCACTGGCACACCGTACGGCCGTTATCGTTGGAGGAGACAACCGTTTGGTTCGAAAGTGACCGGTAACATTTTTCAGAAAAGTCTGCAAGCAGTAGACTATTTGCGTGTCGAATGATATCTTGAATTTTGGTAAGCATATTTGGGAAAACAGCGAAAAGTCTGATTCATTCCTGCAACGTTGTATCCGAGATGGAATTAAACTAAGGGGGACAAGTTCACATTCAATAAAATAGCATCCAACTTCCTTGGTCTCCCACTCGCCCTTCGACTGACTGCGCTACGTTTTTTCTGTTGTCGTCACTCCGGATTTATCGTTATCCTTCTCAAAATAATTATGCTCACCCGTGGTTCATATTCTCAACTGGAAATGTTACATATAAAATATGTTTCGTGTGTGCCGTGTGACTCCCGAGTGCTTGTGGCTGATACTAATGGAATTTGGACAAAAAATAACACAAACGAGTTGGATGACAAGCTGTACATACCCGTACCCCGCCAGCCAAGATGACTCTGCTATCCGTGATAAGCTTGAACGTTCGCTCACTCTTCTCAGAGATGTCGGATTTAAAACATAATATGAATACATCAATTCCTGTGAATGTAGAGTTTGTGTTCAAGATCCCTGGCCCACACTCTGGTACGCATAGATGGATTTCAGTGCTACCGTCTAGATAGGTTGCAGAGTAAGAAATATGGAGACGGAGTGTCAATCTACATAAACTCATCCTGGAAAGGCAGGTCCAACGTTACATTAACATACTCTCCAAACAGTATAGACTGCTTGGCTATTCAGTGTTTTCCAAGACTTGATCGTTTTAGAGGTACGATTATACCCAACATGTATGTCGCGCCCTTTTGCACACAGTCAGACGAAAAATATTTTCTATGATACACTTATACTATTACTAATTCCTCTTTTGGATGAAAAGTCACGTTATTGTTGGTGACCTTACTCAAGCCAGCACATACTCGCCACTTTCTTCCGAGAGAGCAAATTCTGTGTTAGACAAAGTAATCACCGAGTATCCTCAGTTATTCTCCCTTAGACTGAAAGCTTCTATTTCTACAAGCAACCATAGCTTACTTCTTCTGAGACCGAAAATTTATTCACACACTGCTCATAAATTCAACAAAGAAACGAATCCGGTATAATACCACGTTCGAAACGTTTCGCTCAATAACGTCTCTCTACTGAACGCAGCCACTGGCTCTACCTCTTCATGGTATTCCTCCTGTTCACTCCTTAATGCTACTCTTAGTGCAATCTTCAATCTTTGTTGTCCAGCTGAAACTCTGTTTGCTTAGGGTGGTGGGGTGGCCTTTGCACTGCTGAAGTTTCTTGGAAGGCAAAGGGAACGCGCCCACAATTCTCGCCGAGCTGTAGAAATCAAACGCTACTCACATCTAATCAAGGCAGAGATAAAACGATTGGATCTGTCGTATGCCGCACAGTCCCTGAGAACCAAGAATTTCAAGTTTTTGTGGCACGGTATAAAGCTACTTCGTGGTCAAAAAACTAAACCCTGCAACGATGAAGTTGATGGCACAGACTAGACTTTTCTCTGTTTCCAACACATTTAAAATTCTTCTCAAGTCTAAAGCTTCTTTTGCTTCTCAGAATGGCCTGTTCCCTTCAACTTTTAGGTATGGGGCTGCCCAGCTTGCGGAAACCATGATAGTTTTGCTGAATAAATCCCTAGGTAGATCCGCCCGATGAGTCCGCTGCGTGTTTCTTGATTATTCCTCAGCCTTTGGTTTTGTACTTCGTTCTCTTCTTCAAAAGCTTGAAGTTTTTAACTATCCCTCACAAATTCTTTACTGGCTCTCCAACAATTTTCAAAATAGAATGCAGAAAACCACGATAGGGTACAAGTGTTCCAAACCCCTCGTCAACAAATCCGGAGTGCTCCAGGGTACCATGTAGTCTTCCTTCTTATTTTCCACTTATATCAGCAACCTACCAGTGTGTTCTCCTTCTAAGATATTCAAATGCGTCGAAGATGTTGTTCTCTACCACACTATTTCCGACCCTCCTGACTTCAGAATCCTCCGTGAAAATTTATTGAAACAGAACATTTCCCACTTGATCTGTTCCAAAACTAAACCCTTCCAAGTGCCTTGAATGGGTTTTCAGCAAATGCCGTTTTCTTTTCTCCACCGATTGTTATTTTTAATTTCAAATCCTTATCCACAGAGAGAGCTATTAAGCATCTGGGCGTTGGCCTAGACACCAACCTAAGATGGGCACTCACATTCAGTACCGTGTCAGTAAACTGCGAAGCCTATCTGTTCAAATAATAAAACTCAAGCAGTTTCCAACATCATTACCAACTGTTTTTAAATTAATTCTTCCGGTGTTCTTGTATGTCCACCCGTAATTTTCCCCGGCCTTTTGAAACAAGACTTCAAAGCTCTTCGCCACGGACTGGTAATTATTAGTCGCGTTTCATCCCCCTCCCTTGGTTTGCTTTTGACTGAACTTGTGAACCAACATATTGAATTCTGCGTACCCCTAGCCCACAAGATATTCCAGGATCCAACGCATCCATTATACCCCGACTAATCTTTTTGTCGTTCTCACTCATCGACCAGATCTGAATTTACGCATCTTTCTTCCAGAAATAATACATACAAAATTCTCTTGTGCCCAATCTGACGCGGGTACTGACCAACAAGGACAAGACTAAAACGAAATTGCTTTCTAAATTCGATTGATGTTTCCTTACTCTTTTTTACTCTTATATACTTTTGGTGCCCATTGTTATATATTTCAGCCCAGTTTCGTCGGAGCCCTTTTGGTTGAAATATGAGTATGTTGCTTGCAAAAGTCTGTCATGCAAACATAGGTTCTCACCGGCATGGGTATCAAATCAGATCCGGAAAAGGTACGTGCCATCGTGTAAATGCCTGCACCAACCAACGGTGTCTCACATCTTAATGGAATGATCAACTATTTCAGCAGATTCTTACCAGAGTTAGCGGAACAAATAAGACCCATCCGCCGATTAACATATAAGACAGAAACGTGGATCTGGGCAGAAGAGCAGCAGTCGGCTTCCGATCGCATAAGTCAGCTTAGGTTAAGGCTCCTGTACTAGTGTATTATGATTCATCTTCACCGTTATCTATAGTGTGATAGTAGTCAGTATGATTTAGGAGCCGCAGAAAGTTGACAGTTTGTGAACAGAAGTATGCACAGATCGACAAGGAATTATTAGCAATCTTGTAGCCCTGGAGAAGTTCAACCATTGTACGTTTGGCCGACTTGCACACACCTACATTGACCATAAACCGTTGATCACGATCGTAGACAAGGCATTACACCGGGCATTAAGAACGCTGCAGCCACTGTTAATACGTCTGTAAAAATATAACTACGAGCCACACTGTCAACAAGGCAAGTTAATGTTTGTGGCCGATGCACTCACGGGCCATGGTACCAAATACAGAGAAAGAACATCAAAGTGAGACAGTGAATGTTGCTTTGGCGATAGCGGAATCTGAATTGTCCGTGACACGGAACGCCCCGATTGAAGATCCATAACCACGATCTCCGAAAGAGGTTATCGTTCAAAGTTGTTCGGAGGATAAAATAAATTTATCAACAGAAATTTCACCTCATGTCGAATTCCGTGACGAGCTACCAGTAGAGGACGAACTGACCTTCCGGGGCGAGTGTTTGGTGTTCCCAAAAGTAGTTCGAAAAGAGGCCTTGCGTATGTTAAGTCGTTCACATGCAGGTGTCAATCGGTGTATCAACCGGGCAAGAGACCTACTACTGGCCAGGTGTGGAAGAACCGGTTAAATAGATGGCAACAAACTGTAAGAGATGCGGGTAATTTAATCAGTGACTTCTTCGAAATCGATCACCCAGGGACAGAGACAAGTTCAGAGATTAACAATAAAATACGAACTAACTTCGCACGACATGGAATCCTCATTCAAGTGATTTCTGATGGTGACTCTCCGTTTCGAAGCACAGAATTCCATCAATTCTCAGAGACATGGCGCTTTGAACATCACATTGACCAGTCCTTACCATCGTCAATCCAATGTCAAAGCAAGAACCGCGGTCAAACAAGCGAAGAAGTGCAAAGCCGAGGGCAGCGGTTCAGTCATTGGCATTCTGGAACTTGGAAATGCAACATCGGCGGCAATGGAAATAAGCCCCAAAATGTCTGTTTGGAAGGCGGACGAGAACGACCCTACTCGTCAGTGCTGGACTACTAGACCAAAACATCGTATCTTTATTACTGATTAGGCCAAAACCGAAGAAACGTACTGTGTTACAAAAAAGGTTCTACGGTCGGCGTGGTAAATCACTGCGACCATTTGAGCCAGGTGATAAAGCCTGGATTCAGCCATTAGAACCAACAAAATAATCGTGGGTAGAACGAGTGATGTTATCACACACAACAAAGAGATCATACCTGGTACGTTCAGGAGATCGTCGGCTAAGAAGGAATAGATTTCACTCGAGAAAACCAGGTGAAGAGGACAATGACGAAGATATAGAAGGTGGAGAGCAGGGGACCGAAGGGCGTTTGTGTTTGATCAGATTTCTGCGTAGACAGACGTCCGCATTTCAATCAGAGATTTATACTTGGCAACTCATCGATAAAGTGGATTAAAAAAGGAACAATTATATATAAAAACTGGTATGAAACTCGGTTGATACTCTCGCCCAATTTGTGAGGATTCGGTCAGATAGGGAACGGCAGAGCTTTTGTAGATGTTAATGCGAAAGGGTATGGAATAAAAACCGGAACGTGTAGAAGCGAGAGAGTTACACTTGGATAGAACACCGTGTGAACGGTGAGTGCTGTCTGCAAGGATTGCGTAAGCAAGCTTTTCATATGCAGCCAGATATGATTCATACAACTTACCAGATAGTTCAGTCAGGGGTATGAAAGAATTTTAAAATTTTTTCTCAACAGACCAGAAAAAATAACACAGGAAAAACACATTGGTAAACGAAAAAAAGAAACAGCGCTCCGCTTAACGCTAAAACGCCGAAGCTCTTGGATCTGGTAAGGTAGCCGACGTAGTTTCTTCACACAGTTTGAAATGAGAGATGATCACTTAAAATTTGTATCGGTGGTGATTCCTAAGTATTTGACAGAACCCACTCTAGTTAATCGTTCTGTGGAAATTACAGATGGATCACAAGGATGAGCCGATCGAGAAAGGCTAAATATGCATTCAAGGCATTTGCACTAATTTAAAATTAACCCGAATCGAACAGAGAAATCGTAAATATGAAACAGATTACTGGAAAACTTATCGAAATCCTGGGTTCCAGAAGCAGCTTGACAAAGAGCCACATCATCAGCATATTTAAATAGATGTGCAAGAAAATTGGATGAAAGGTCACTAAGCTAGGTGGAAAATAAATAGGAGGAAAGCACAACTCTATGAGGCGGTTTCCAATTATTCACCAAAGTTTTTGAAGTTTTAAAGCCCAGTCGTATGTACTGAGTTCTGTTGATAAAGTAACCAGATGACCATAGTAATAAAGGTATGGGACAGCCGAAAGCTTCCAGTTCATGAAGGAGGAGAGATTACGAAACAGAATCAAAGGCACATCACACAGACTTCGCCGATCCATCAAAGAATTTGATTGCACGGTGGACCAAGGAAGCGATCTGCTCGGTTTATAGGCAGATTGTAAGGGGTCATCACCGAGAGTCTATGGAAGAATTCAAACATTTAAGAATGACACGCTCTGTAGGTTGAAGACTAGATGAAGTTAGAACAACAGGACGGAAGCGTTTAGCTTCTGCACCATAACTACAAGATTTGGGTACAGGAACAATAGCGACGGGCCTCCTGCAGTAGAAATAATACGAGCGCAAGGAATTACTTAAGAGAGAATTAAATACATCGGTCACAGCAACAGCATCATGTCTCAAGAGTGCTGACGACTGGCCATCAGGACCAATACCTAGGATTATTTCAGAAGTACGGAGAAGCCCGAATACTTCTGTGGAGAATGGGGTTACGTTCACGCCATCTTCTGGAATGAGTGCACTGTTGATATTGTCAACGTCTGCAACAAAATATCACTTGTTCCGTTTTCTTTCCACACGGCAGCCGAATGGCTTGTCATAGTCGGTTACTGTTGTGGCTGCATATGAGTTGAGTAGCATACTTTTCAGTGCGTCTGACTTCCTTCTTTCTAAAAAGAGAAATGTATCTTATTTTCGAATTATCCCGGGCTTCGTAGAAAGATTCATTTCATCATCCTAAGGATTTCAATATAAGAGAAGTCGCACGACCGCTACAGAGAAAGAGGGTTATCAAGGGACAACACTTGTCGAAAATCGAACTGACCGTCTCTGCGAAAAGTTTGAAATTATTATTTAGTGGCGATTCGAAGGAGAACCAAGATGCATGGGAAGAGGACTTTTGTAGGCGAATGTTGTCACGTGAAAAATTTCGGAAACGGATTGACTTGGTTAGTTTGTCTGAAAGAGTGAAAAACAGACCGGGAGCATATTTTATGCCTCAACAGGAGCAGATGATGGTCAATGATTGAGGTGGGTGCACATAACTTAAGGGAGGCAGATGCCAAAATGCAATTGCTGACCGGAGAGGACCACTCACCACCTCGAACACGGAGTGGAAAATTTCATCAGCAGATGATGAAACAGAAACACTTTCAAAGCGGGGAAAATGCATTAAATATGATTTTGCCTTATTGCATCGATGCCGCGCTTCTGATTCGTCAATAAAGAACTTTTTGTTAGCACATTTTAACCAAGTAATTTGGTCTGTATAAGGCACTGTTTGCTAAGCACTGATCGAGATTTCCTTGTTGCACGCTGTAACAATAAACCGGTCGCTTTTGTTGAAGAACCGATTGTTGACAAGGTTCAGGGGATCAAGATTGCTGATTAGTGACTATAGGGAATATAACTCAGAATCGAAACTAGTGACCTGAATGCTGTGCAGTATGCCTAGCAAATCCCCATTGCCATAAGATGACTTAAAAAGCATAGTATGTTGTCTCAGTGGCAGGTGATATTTACCAATCAATCACCACCGATTGATTTTGTCCAACAACCCTCATGATTTATACGCACTGTCACGCAGAAGTTTCATACATATGACTTATTTGAATCGAGAAGCCGGAAGAATCAGCTTGCGAACGTATCCACGACCATTCCACTGCGTCTTCACAAGTACATACTGCAGTTATGGCTGTTGTAAAGGCTCTCAATACATTGTGCAAACCAAAGTCCTGGACTTTTTCACCCAAATCGTTTACGAGAAAGTACTAATTCCAATGAAATTTGTCACAGAAGGATTCATCCATGAGAACATTACACAACTTTTTATATTCTTGTTCTGAATCACCATCAGTGCACATCCACCGAACAGCTCCAACCCGGATAGTCGAACGGTTACTGTATTGGGATTACAACCTTGCATGCCTAGGTTGGTGTCCCACCTAAGACTAGGTAGACAGATGCACTAACAGTCCAGATGGAAAAATACACAAAATGGATTTCCAGAGGTGCGTTGACTATTGTTGCCGTATGACAAGCAATTTTTTGGCAACTCAACTCTGCTACTACATAAACATTTCTTATTTTATTCACCGATCTTGTCGTTATCAACCCCATTCAAGGCACAATCAGGTCAAGTATCTCGTTTCTTGTCTTCCATTCTCTTGAGTGAATGGTTGCCACGACCTACACGCACTCGTGCGTGCAATTAGGAACATATTCACACACGTTACAGCACCTGAATTGATGTCTTAATTAATGGGACCCAAGTGAGCAAAGCCTGGATACCAGAATTAGACAGTGGAAACGATTGAACTAAACTGGTTCCATACTCCAACCGCGGACCATCAACTATTAAATTGCGTGGATTTGCTCGGCATGAGTGTGGAGTGAAAGGCATGAAAAGTAGAATGAGAGAGAGCGATTTATGACCTGAGAAGAGAGACTAATGTAGACCGACAGAAATGCGATGGGAGGTGGCTGAGTAGGTGAACAGAGTTAATGACCTGGGAGCTAAGCGCAAGGCGCGATTAAGGTAGACATGCCTGCACGAATCTCCCAACCAGGCGACCGTCAACTGCGAATTTCCTAAATGAAATGGAGTTGAAGCAAATTTCATGAATACAATACAGGTCAGGAAATGTGAATTTAGTCCGATTTGAACAGACGATTTTGATGGTTGAAGTGTCCTAGCTACCAAAAGGATCATATTAAGATTAAAGTCGATTAATTTATTATGGGAACTCTGTGGATATCTGGTTAAGTTACTCTTAAAATATACAACTCTAAGGTCATTTTCATCTCGCTTTAAACAATCGACACCTAGGATGCGATGACTTCTTTATTGCTTTAGCGTAAAATTTAGTTGGAAAAGGACAGCTGAATGATCAAAGAAAGGTGTTATGGACAGGCTGGATAAAATTGCATAAAGTTCCCCTCATTTTGTGTGCACACTGATCCGTAAACGACTAACTCAGTCACGATTAGGTTTTTTAGTTGTTCGCATTTCGACCGAATTGTTTGTTCAGGTCGTTACACATGGCAGATATCAAAATGAAATAAGACAATTTAATTGCACACAGCGAGCTGAGTCATGAACCTAGATTAGGGAACACTAGTTCCGTCACTACCTGTTCTCCGATGAGAACGGCGGAGATAAATTGGTGTCAAGTGAATAGGTATTGCCCTCGGAGACTGTTTAAGGAAGTCAATGACAAAGTGCATACCTACAGATTGTGACTCCTTTTGATTAAGTCCCCTGTACGTGGTTCAATAGATTGAGATGCTCCCGCTCGCTGAGCCTAGTGTTTAAGTCACACATATTAGCATCAGTGAAAATGACACCGCCCCAGTGCACAGCAGTAACCTCAGAACAACAAATACCACTACCAGCAGCGGCAAAATTTACATTTTATCATCAAAATACTATGTAAAACACACAACTTCTGTGGGCAATAATAAACACACGATCTGATTGCCTACATCGAAACCCATTTAGTAAAGTTGACTATGTGGGGTATAAATCTGCTTAGTGTGTCCAGTGGTATCACAGAGCAAACTTAGTTGTGGATAATCGTGAGACTTTGTCCTTAATAAAGATCTTCATCAGCGAAAGGGAAACCACTTTTTGCAACTTAATAAAAAGGGGGTATAGACCCGAGAAATCCGTTGTTATCAGCATTGTGATTAGATGTGTTGGTAACCTCCATCTGCTTCCTGAGGGCAACCCTATCCCATAAGTGACAGATCTATCGAATTGGAAATGGTCTAACTCAAGGTTAGAGAAACCCTCCCTACTCACATATTGGTTTGTGACTTCAATCATATTTACCATGAAATTGTTCTTCAACTGAGCCAAACACACAGACGTACTGGCCCAGTGTGTTGCGCCTCTGACCGTGACCCGTTGCTCAGTTACCCACAGACATGGCCATTGATTGGATCTCTTGGACTACAAGTCAACCTGAAATTGATTTTATTTTGGCTGACTCTAATCCACTGGGAGGTTTGTGCACTTTCTGTTGAACACTGGAGCAATTAAAGTAATTACGGGCGCTGTGTGCATACCTTGTCGAGTCTAGCCACTCAGTGAATGTGACCAAAGCGTTCCGGCCAACAGACAAATTTCGAAGTGGGCAATCAAGATTGTTGAAGCGCCGCATCCTAGCTATAGAGGAGGCGGCATACAGCGCTCTGTACAACCCGCCGTTATGTACTCAAAAGCAGCTCGTCCAAACGCTGAAAATTCCTTGGCTCACCCCCTTTCCCCAAACAAAGCACAGACCCGTTCATCAGACTAATGACACCAACTCACGTTTTAAAGATGGATCTGGGTCACACGTCTGGAACCTGGTCTGTTCCTTGTCTTTATCTTTGATCCATCGCCCCACCGGAAGTTTTGTTTTGTTCAGTTAACACTGTTCGTAATGTGATGATTAAGAATCACTGAAAACGAGCTCGTTCTTTATGTGTTCTGTGGGATTATTAGAATATTTGTCAGTTATCAAAAACAACCAGCGTTTTTGGACTGTGACACGCATGAGTCAAATGACGGACTGGCCTTCGGTGAACCTTAAATAACCATCCATTAGAAACACTTAAATGAAAGATGAATACAAACAAGACTTATAAATGCAAAAAAGTGAGTGTTTTACACAAGAAATAACACGATGCTACCAGTTTGAATAGATTTCCGATCGAGCCCAGTCTGATGCGTTTCGGTCTCTACCCCGAAACGGCTAATCTGCAACAAGCATGTTTTCCCAAAAAATCAAACCAGTGGCTGCCGATGAATATGTGATCTATGACATTATACACTGTTCCTTTCGTTCCAACTCCACAAAAACAAATGCACCATTTTCGCTCATGACACAATAATGATAACCAAAGACTGTACTCAACCCATTGGTTTTTGTGCCCATTTCCAGAACAGACGATTGGGAAAGACAATGGAGATAAGAGGGAAACCTCGAAATCCTTTTAGTACTGAGTCCGTAATTAAAAGCTGAGTTGAGTTTTCCTTGTCGCCCAACACAATCAGGACGTTTTCACAAAGGAAGCTCGTCATGCAACCCTCAATCTATCACTGGGTCCTCGGCGTTGCAATGCCAGAATCAGTTTCATCATATACAAGTGATTCGCTGTAGCCGTACATTTGGCTAACTGGGGAGACGGTCGTACGCACAAAACATTCCCGGGCGATTTCAACTACTAGCAGAATAATGGTAGATTCGCACAAGATTAAGTATGATAAACGTGATAGCTGGTCTGTTTTGGTTTATTTCTGCAACTGCGTGCGGCGGTGACGATACGAGGGCAATAAACGGGTCCTCGTCAAGGACATAGCAGCGTGATTCGCTACAGTTGACCGTGATGCCCGTGCAATAAATAAGGTTAAGGGGAAGAAACATTATATATATATATATATATATATATATATATATGTATATATATAAGTATGTGTGTATGTCGTACATGCGGGCAGACACCAAGAATACGTGCACTTCATAGGCAGAACGGAAAGGCAGTTACGTCACCGAACAGCTAAACACGTTGCAGCGTGACAATTCACCACGTTCCATCGTCAGACAGCAAAGGTCAATCAGGTCATCAATTGCTCGACATCTTTCCGAAACCAAGCACTTCGTCATCACAAGTCGGGCGTTCAAAGTGACCCACTCGAACACGATACCAAACCATTATCCACGGAGAACGATATACCAGTTCGCCTCATAACTAGAGAACGACTATTCGGCCTTTTTAAATGCCAAAGCAACTTGACTACCCATTTCATAATTAATTACATCTTGTTCTTATTCAAGTTTGTTACCGTTTGGGTTCGTTAGTTTTAATTCGGGATAGTTGTGGTGTTTATTTGTGGGTGCACGAATGCGCGTGTGCATGTGTGAGTTGACTATAACACACAAACAACGGTGGGACAGTCCCGGGGATAGCTGGGTGAACCTAGTCCTCGTAAGTTTCGCGAACCTGAAAGTGTGGGTGTGTATGACCAAAGAACCAACTGTGCTTAAACGTGAATGTGTGCGGTGGCCTAAAGTTGACTGATGCGACTGCTTCGCTTACGTGGACGAGGTCGTTGGGGCATACAATGGAGTGCGTTCATTCAGCCTTGTCTATGCTCGCCGCCATGTGGAGCGGTGATTGCTTGGTTATACACAGTGACGATAGTCTTGGTCCATCTACATTTACGCCACCACATGATAAGAAAAAAATTATCACCATGTCTTTCGAAAAGTAGGGTTGATGCATCACTATAGAGATTTAGTGAGTGTCCGTCTGGGCACGGTACAGGATAGGGGTCTAGTAATGGCCACTTAGTGTAACAGGAAACGGTGTAAATTCGGACTATTATTTCCTACTAGCGAGACTAAGAATATATTCATCATCTACCTCTGAAACACACAGTGCCAAAAACCCTATCTTATCAGCCAATAATGTGTCCCTCTTCATAGATCTCATATCTACTGCCTCACGGTCCTTTCAGTTACTAGTCACTCCTTGGTAGTGCTAGTCTCCTTACCAGTACCCTGACGGCAACTTATCACCTCTGCTGCACTGCAGAAACTGGAATTTTTTCTCGTTACATGTTTGAATACATCACTACGGTCCCGACTACAAATACTAGCGGCCTTGCATATCTTGCAGAATGAAAAACAAAAGTGTGACATGCTGAAATTAAATGGGGCACTCAAGTTACAATAGTCAAGCTGACTGGGCCAGTTTTTCTTATCTCAGTGAACGTTCGATGCTATAGAAGCCTTTGAACACAAGTCCAGAGCACCAGATTACACGATATTTCTCCCAGGTAGTGAACGTGCACCTGCATTATGGATGCCAGTCAAGCACAATCCAGGGTATTTTTACGGGACAAAAGTTGATTGTATAAACATGTTAATGCGAATATAAAATGAGAGCAAATTCAGTTCGCACTCTTAGAGAAAATCTGTCTGGACCACTCGCCTTATCACATTTCATCTTCATTAGTACCCCATATACTTAGAATGAATATACCGCTCTCCGTTTACAATTACTGCGGAGCCTAGAGCCATTATTCGACGTTAAATACCGGTCAAGTCCGCTAATTTGCTTCTCAATCAACCAATTTTCGCGCACACTTGCGTCGGACTATTATTTACTTTGTTTGCTTCAATTTGCCCACTAACTAAGTTTTGAGTAGTAAGTTGCGAAATTCGACCTCCTCAGAGTGTATAGACATCTTTCGTCCACACTGTACAGATGTTTATTTTTTCAAAGGCGTCGAGGAGAATAAAAGTTTGTGGCAAAGAGCGGCTGATCATAAGGAAGTTTACTGATGTTCAAACTCTAGAAAGACCAAAAACGCTATCCATAACAGAGATGACTATCTACTCCATGATGCGCATTACAAACACGTGTCTTGGCACGTTTTCAGCTGCACAGTATCGGCATGAACCACTGAGAACGAAGCCACCTAAGAAACTCCGCCACTCACGCTGTGTCAAATAATCGGAAACTAAAATGAAACTTACAGAACACAGAATAAGAAAAGTAAAACTACGGAAACGCTCATCGAAACATAAACTGAGATGTCAGGAGAATTTGATAACCCGGGACAAATCGGATGGATAGACAGAACACAACCAACACATGCTGTCAGAGCCTTGACGACTGTCAAAGAATTACCGTGCCTTCTTCTAACATGTTATCGTTTATCAACATTGACCAGGAACTTGAAAAAACGAAATGAAACGGCGCTGTTCAACTCACGTAATTCCGAACAGTGCTTCTAATGCGTTGATGCAATCAATCTACTCAACAAGTGATTTTTGAATATTCAGGTCCTAACCACAAAATATTCATCTACCGCAGTAACTACCACAGTCAAACATGAACGTCAGATTGGTGAACAGGTGTGGCTGAGATCAGCCAAATCGTAGCGTATCGCGTTGTGCTTTCCGCGCGCTGAAGACGGGGATAGCAGCACTGCTAAACCGGCTACTATCCGAGTTTAATTAGCTCGAGAAAAACTGGAAATTTACGAGGGACGCACGCTCTTTGTATCAGACTGGGACGTCAACTGAGCCAAACGTGAAAAGTGTTGAGGTCTTACCAGTGGCAAACTAGCGAAATATTCGGGTTTTCCGTTGTGCTTGATACTCTTATTTACGTTACATTGGGTTTTCATAATTATCTCACTATGGTTTACGGAAATATACTTCAAGTCTGACGATAGGGCTGCCTATCTATGTGGATGCTTGAGCAGCTGAGCTATCGTAGTACAGTCCTAGTGAACGTGAACCACAACTGACGATATACAGTCACTGTCGAAAGGCACCATGTATCGTTCCCAGTCACGGGAGGTCATGTCTTATTTGAAGGAGAGCCGAGCTTAGTTGAATCAAAATCCATTATCTTCCTTCCTAAGTGTATAAGTAAAATATATTCATCCATAAACTTATAGTTTGCGGCTGAGCTAAGCGAAATTTTGGGGAATTGAATTTACCAGAACGGATCAGTCGTACAATATATGAGGGTTCACTACTTGTCAGTATTTCAAACCAGATACAAAGGAGTGAATAACACCGAAAAACGACCGATTTTGCGCGCACGATCTCAATTAAGGTGATTCAACCCCAGTTTTATTAGATATCGTTGAACCAAAAATCGTAATTAAAACTTAGTGGCCCTATTAGTTATTCGTTGGTTATTTCTGGGACATGTATGGATCAGGCTTGATATTATTTCGATGCGATCTATAGTTATCAAAGGCACAGTAGTTGCAGAACGTTTACCAAGGTCTACATTGCTCATGTGGGCCCGGTGACAGATTTTAACAAGTTGCTTATAAGATCGGCAGATTGGGTCCACTCGAGTAAATGATTTGTACTACGTTCGAAAAAGAGGAGACAACCTCATCGCTACGTGATTCATCATGCATCTATGGACAGAAAACAGTGCGCAAAGCTTCTCGGGTGATCGCAACTGTTGTGACACTAACAGATGACTGCATCTCTGTTGGATCGTCGGAAAACTATTGAGCCCATATCATTTGCATAGGAATTGTAACCACTTGAACACATTGAGGGGGGGGGGCTAACAACAGTTTAGCTATAGCGTTTCAGGTAAGCGAGGTACGCTGTATACTGCCAATGACTGGGATGCCAAGTATCCGAGTTGGAACAATACACATGAGGTCTCACGGTATGGATATCACTTGTTGGAAAATATATGGCCAATGTACCAATATCTAGACCACGCACCGCCACAATTTGATTTTTGACGGGACTCTGGTACGCGACAGATTCAAACCCCATGTCGATGCATCCCCATCGGAATTCGACCCAATTAGGTTTTACACCTCCAACTGTGAGACCATGGTTGGCGATTACCCTTGGCAATGCGGCTATAAGCCAATAAACCTACCACTGTACTCATGCACAACTGTAAGAAATAACAAAAAAGTTGCAGAACAAGACGGTTAGAGTATAAGTAATATACAGTGCGCAAATGGACCACGTCACTCTCGATTCAAAATAATTACAAGAAGGTGAATGCCGACGCACTTTCGTTGAGCTCAGTATAATCCAATTACGGTATTTTGGCGGTTTTCACAGAGGAAAACCAGCTGGAACGTTTGCGATTCACAAAACCGTGAGTGCTGTTAGGTTCACGATCGAGCTTCACGTTTGGCTAAGGCAGCCTCGCGCGACGCTTGTAGATGTTCACGTAGATCCAGTGTCAAGCCACCTAAGCCAATTGTAGTCAGGAAATTGATCGCAAATCGCGTGTCCTTTGGATTATCACGTGGTAATAGACCGGCAAAGTACGGTTGAAGAGTTTCGTCCCGTAAACGTGCGTTCAACTTGGCCAGACCCATGAATGAGCACAGTTCGAGGAATAAATGCTTGAGAAATATGCGACCAGAGGAAGTAGTGTCTCGCTCGTTCAATCGCACACATTCAAGCACACCCCAGGATATGGAGTCTGTATAGAGTAAGTGCGCGAAAAACAAGGCCACATTACGTAATTTTGCTGTTTCCAAACGGTGAATAATAGCATATTGTTCACCAAAGATCTTCTCAAATTCTGCCACATAACTTCGTGGTGGTCCAGTGTCTTCGACAACTTCTGGTTCCGGAACTGTATTTTTCGAACGACTGCTGGTGTAATCGTTACCGGGTTTGTAGCGACTACCCGGACCCAGATCCGGTGCGGCAGGACGGGATCCTCCGGAACCACCACCACCTCCACCTCCACTGGTTAGTATGACACGACACAAGCGTTGTGCAAGTCGACCGTAACGTGTCTCATAGCTGCGTGTTTGAGCACAACAATCGAGTACCATTGAGGCAACCTCGTACTCTTCCCCCGGTCGGATTTTCAGCTGTAACAATCGATGCCCCGCTTCATCTGCACTAAGACTACTTTGAAGCATCAGATATATTGTTCGACGCAAATGAACTAAATTAGTTTCAGTCTGGTCGATCACGGTCTGCTTATCCAGACCATCCGACGCTGCTGCGGCTCCCTGTGGCCGTTCGGAATCTTCCTGATCTCCATCGGACTCATCCGAGCTGTCTCCATCACCGGAACCACCCTCGGAATCATCTTCTGCGTCGTCCCCATCTTCATCGTCGGATTCAAAGAATGAGGCTTTGATCTGCGCATATTTCTCTTCGTTTGCCTGGTAATCTGGATCGAAACGGAACACATTTAAATTGTCTTCGGGATCCACTTGATCCAGCAATGAGGTAGTATGAGTGATCTGATCGTCTTCTTGAATCAGATCTAAATCTGGAAGTACAATGGGATGATCTTTCCAGCCATCCCGACGAATCTGAAAGGCATTTACAAACATCAATAAACACAGATCTTCCAAATACCCGACGAAACAAAACGCATATAATAAAAAACTATAACAATACCCTCTTAAGTACAGTAAAATGAATTAGGATGAACAAATAAATCGATGAAATATAGAATCGTTTGTGTGAGACCAACTTCTGCAAAAAATGTGAAGCACCGCGTGATCGCATCATTTCTCCCACAAACAAATGATGACGCGGAAGCGGTCAGTGCAACGGCCTCCAAGATTTAAAACAAGTAAGCAAAGCCTGTATGTCGGCTCTTGTAAATCTAACAAATTTAATAAAACATTTTTTGATGGGATGTGATATTTCTTCACGTCCTAACTGCTTTCAGTTCAACGTTGATAAAGTGATCTTGAGTGTTATTACCAAGCCAAATCCCAAATAGATACACTAGATCATGAAACAAATAAAAGCAGTTATGGTAGAAAAAATGGGATAGACTGCAGTTCCTGTAGGACTATTAGGGACGAGACCAGCCTTGAGAATTTGTGATTACATTGTTTTACTGAATGACTCGTATTCGAAGTTCACATGTTCGAATTAAGATTGATTTTTCATGACAATGATCATTCGAGTAATATATTGATTGACCAAGTGAAAGACTGACGCTCGAGAAAGTCAAACCAATGGATGAATAATCAGGCGTCTAAAGCGAATATCTGTAGGTAAAAAATGATGGCAACTGACGTTGCACAAGCCTCAGTAGATTTCTGATCGAGTCCCGTCCTTAATGTTGTGTTGGTTTTCACCAGATAGTCAATCACAGATAAACATGCAACTAACTGCAACAGTTAACGGTGTCATCTAACACCGAGAAGCATCGGCTAGGCGGACCTCGTGGACAATACCAGAGGTCTGTCGGATCTTAGCCCACCAATGTCCGGCCAAGAACAGAGCGGAGGAGGAAATTATGAGGAATGAAAAGACAACACTTGAGGTTAGGCAATTGTTTTAGTGGTTCACTTAGAATACTCAATAGCTCACATTTGATTATACGTAATAACGGTATTATTCGTTATCAACAGCACAGCAACCTGCCAGCGAAACGAGACCCATTGCTCGTTTTTTCTTGCTTACGAGATGCACACAGAAGAAACAAATTGGACTGAGGACTCGGGAGGGGGGAGGAGTAACACAACTCCGAAGCAAATTCACGATTAAAGTGTGTGAACATGTAAGTCGTGCAATTCGGTTACTACATCTTATCGAACTTCTGTCCGTCTCACTATCGCTCAAATTCAAGTGAGACTGCGAGGAGACAGTCGTTCATTATACAGACTCTGTTTGGTCGGATTTGTGGTGGTGCCACCAAACGCAATTTGCAAGACTTCGATCGAAACGAAACAAAGAATTTTGATCAATTTTAACATGGGTGATCAAGCATCATATCTTAGAAAAAACGGAGACAGCCCATTAGGGTCAGCTGTTGATCCACTCAGAACATCTCACGCCCATTTTCGATAGGTGACCGCCATTCAATCCTGCCACTGCATTTCAAGTAACGTTTGCTATCTCAACTGCAAATATGGATTCACAAATTAGCTTCTAATGATATCTTGTGAGATACCCGACTTTTATTAGACGGCGAACAGAATAACAAGGTAGACAGTACCCTGTTGCCACCCGGCTTGTTACAGCGCCTGGCTTAATGAGATCATACGCGGAACTTCAACTAAAATCTCAGGTTCGTGACTGATGTTTATCTATAATGCGGCGTCAGGCCCTCATGACTGTGGGGTATAATCACTCCATTATAATCGCAAAAACTGGGCTTTGTTACCAATGGGCATAGAGCATGCTAAAGTTTCTTTTATCGAGCGTTCAACACTCAAAGCCAATGCATACTGTGAAAAAAATATCCTTCAAGGGAATGGGACCATACCTATTTTCATAGCAATTTGATCGGTGAACAAAACCTAGGTTCTGAATATGAAATGACAAACTCAGAATCTGGTCACACCGACCTGAACATATACACATCCAAAATACACTATAAATTCATATACACTGCACGATTTGGTCAGTCTATTGGAACAGGATAAATATTAATCGCGTCGGTAAGTTATCAAACGGGGAAATTCACCTACAAAGAATACGGAGAATTTATACTGAACTCACCTGAAACATGACTTCCAGCATGTAGGAGATACGCTTGTCACAGTTGCCCTCGTTTAAGATGCGTCGTAAATGCTCAAATACACCATGTACTCCCTTGGGTACTAGTTTGGTAAGAATAGCGCCGCATTCCTTCAAGACAGAGACGGCTACTTCTACACTGTCGTCAGTGGTTTGCTCGAGCAACAGTGTGAGAAGTTCCAGGACAATGAGCTCGTGTACGACCTTCTGGTTGACCAAATGTGCCAAAAATCGGGCCGTTGATAGACAACGATCTTTCTGGTTTCGACGAAAGGCTTTGCGAAACTCGTTGATTAAGCGTTTCAATACCAGCTCACCAATCTAAGGAATAAGTAGCACAGTAATGAAATTATATATATATATATATATATATATATATATATATATATATATATATATATATATATACATATATATATATATACTTTTTTAATCAGTCATGAAATTAATTAGCAGTGCCAAAAGTAATGGGAAACTACGATGACGAGGGAAGATGTTGAATGCAAATACATTGACAACTGCAATATCTGAATGTGCTGCCTAATATTTTCAGACGTCTGGTAAATAGGTTCTGCGGGCCCCACTCAGACAGACAAATACGCCCTGCACGAAGCAGTCCGCCGGTAAAGATCGTCATACATTTCTGTTACATCATGGATTAGTCACCCTTTCATAGGTTCCACAGATCGCAAACATGCTTCCTCGCCAGTCGAGGTGAAATCATCAGTGCGTGTCTGCGATCTAGCGAACCTAGGAACCAATATGCAAAATCCCAGAGAATCTGCCAAAATTTTCAAGCGCTATTTAGTATTAAGGAAACTGATGAACACAGGAACACATGCATAACTAAACACAGCGAGCAAAAGTCGTTTTCTCTCTTTCCCATGCACTTAGAGGACTTCGGTGTTTACTAAGCACATTACCAGTTTTGGTTTTGAATCATATTTCTCAGCGCCACTGATTAAAGATAAGGCTCATTCCTTTGCATACCAGGTGAAATTCAAGGACTGTGACAAATGTTACACCAGCCCAACTGGGGTAAAGGTTATTACATGAATGCATGCACACAAACTGGCTATAAGACACGATTTATTTCCCCTAGAATCCATGCACGAGGACCAAGAAAGGTGCATTTCCAACCAAGATTAGGTTTTTACTTTGGATCAAACAACCATCAGATAATCAACGAAGTTCTAGGAAACCCGACGCTTTTCAAGGAATTCAGTCCATAAACACATTGAAATGGATCACGTTTAGTCTCCTGAAACGCAAGAAATTCAACTAATCTAAGAAACGAAAAACAAATTAGTGGACTCTAGCTCTATTAACTCAAAGCCGAAAACCCTAATTCTTTACGCTAACACACCCATCGAGCTAAACCCAGAGACTGAGTTAAGCTTCTGGAAATAGAATTGACGGCACCGAGGTCAAGGTCAGCATTCTAAATTTTGGAGGTAATACAATGATCAAATTGCTAAATTTAGAAATGTGCAAAAAGACCAAGATTTTACAACCAGTAACCTGTGTTCATGGTCAAACCTAAAAGCAGGGTTCTTAGCAATACAAAAGAGTACGGGGACCTTCACCACTAACAAAGAAACATGCTTGCAACTTAAACGCCAAGCCCAGCGATAAGGAGCTGATGAAAATCATCGTCCAACTTATCAACAGACACGTCGAATAACGTATCAAGTTTTCCCATGCAGTATGTGGGGGTAACACCAATTGGGCGTCGACTTGTCTTCCTATTCCTCCCTAATGGGGACGTTTCAACTTCGTTATGAAAATTTCCGTTCTCTACTTTGCTCACATTTTAACCAACAAAGAAAGAATATCGGGAGAATTTCGTTCTGATCTCGGTGCACGCATAAATCACTGTGTCGTCAAATTCAATGAATATTCTTAATACCTTTTGATACGTTTTATGCAACATCCATGTGAATGTTCTGAGTAAACGCGTTGACTAAAATGTAAGCATACAACATCGTGTCAGCGACACCAGTGCATACGACTTATGAAACGTTCTGGTTTTCATTATTCATGATTTTAACTCTTCCTCAACACCTATTCCCGCCGAAATGTAACTCCTGGAATACGTAATTTCAGTTTATTCAAGCACTAACTTTGCACTTGTATACACTAGTTCAGGTTGCTACGTCAAAACACCACAAAGAGGTCGAAGCGTAAAAGGTAAACAGCAAAATATATGCGAAAATTATATATTTCCGAATGCAAGCAAGCCATTGATGGCGACACTTGACGATGTCTACAACCAACGGGTGGGCGGGTCTCGTGTACACCAGTCCAGATGTACAGCACGAGGCAGATAGCTAGACCCGCTTGTTGGAATTTTCACACTATTTCACCATGTTAAGGTTGCCGATCTGGATCTCCTTAACCGTTGCTACCCTCGAAGAACAGTATACGCATAATGAGTCTATCCGTAGTTTATTTTCCTGCAGCTGGCTCCTTGGGGACGATAAGCCAACTTCATGAATGCCTCTGATTGCGGCTGCCCATGTTGGGCGGTTGGTAGCAATATCCTAGCGGATGTCGATCCAGCTGACGAGTGCTGTTCACCATACGGAAGCCAAGTTGGTTTGTCTTCGAAGACGATATCCAGCCAGTGTTTAAATTGTCCTCCTCGTCGACGACGCCAGTCGGGGCATGGATATGGTGCCAGAACAATGTTGGTTAGGGCGTGGTTGGGTTTAAGAAGGACGTGCGCAAACCACTGCGGTTGGCGGAGTTGTATACACGTTGAAAGACGGGCGATGCGGCAGCGATTTTGAATTTTTTCACTCGGGATTCTGTCACGCCATCTTAATTTTAAAGTAGACATAAGGCACCAGTGACCGATATCCTCAGCTCGTAATAGCCAAGTTTCGCAACCACAAAATAGGACTGATGCATTAAACATCCTGTCATAAGGTGTTTCGGAGCTGTAGAAATGCTGTTTAAACCGCGTCAATACACCATTTGACATCATCTGCGGTTTGTCCGTTCGAAAGAATACTTGAAATCCGAAACCATTTTCATTGTCTGAACATTCAACTGTAGGGCTCGGTTAGCATAATCAATGGGTTTTTCGAACATCTTGGTTTTGGTGATACTGATCTTAGGACCCGTTTTGTCGTACCACATTCGGCGTGAAAAACGGAGTGGCGTGTTTTCAACGTGCGATTGGCGGTAGCATAGCTAAAGGATGACTGAATAGAACGTTCGCCTACGTAGACAACCTGATTATCTTCGGAACCACAGCTGAGTACGATCAAAATTTCTGAAGGTCGCTCAAAAAATACGGTGTTACACTCAATGAGTCAAAAAGCATTATTTGTTTGCGGCAACTCAGTCTTCTTGGGTTCGAAGTATCGAATAACGTTACTAGACTAGACCCAGAGCGATTAAAAACACAGAGAACTGCCTCTATTGCATAATGTGAAAACCCGAGAACGCGTCACAGGCATGACTGCGTATTACTCTTAGTGAACATCACATTTCTCCGATAAAATCAGTTTACTTTTACGAAGTCGAACCTTTGCTCTACCAAGCAACGTCTTGGCATCCCTAAACCAGAACGGCAGACCCGTGGACATTGTCCCCGACGGAAAGGCACTATTCTTCGGTTGAAAAAGAGGCATACGTCATCGTCGACGCCTTGAAGAAGTGGAAACATTTGCTGATTGGAACACTCTAAATTAGTGAATGACCAGAGATCAGTATCAGCAATGTTTGACAGAGGCGAACGGCCTACTGATTCAACCTCGGGAGCGTCATCAAATTCACTGGGTGGAGCACTTCGAGATGCGGTTTAATTGGCCTTTATCCTCTTCAGGTTTGATCACTAGCGCAATGGGTACAGCTCTTGTTATAGATACCAGTTCTCCGTCAGAAACAGAGGTTCTTCGTAAGATAAGCTATTTCAAACGACATAAGGCTGCCGGATCGGATGGGTTGCGTCCGTCTATTTTCAAGGACAGTGGCCCAGCACTTTTACTGAAATTGACGAAACTCCTCGGTTTGATATGGGAGAAGGAAAAAGTTCCAAAGAGTTGGTGTGAAACGGTGATCGTACCGATCTATAAGAAAGGCGACAGGTCCTCCTGTGAAAACCACAGGGGAATAAATCTGGTTAGTATCGCATTCAAACTGCTCCCTGGTATTATTCTCCTCCACTTATCTAACCCTCGCGAACAGTGCTCGCTGGAGAATCAAGCTGGGTTTAGACCTGGTCGAGGTTGTATTGATCACATCTCAACTCTTGGACAGATTTTAGAACACAGACACACCTTCCGTAGGCCCATTATCTCCGTTTTTCTTGATCTCAAAGCGGCCTTCGACTCAGTTGACGGCATCGTTCTCTGGCGCTGTCTCTTAGTGAAGGGTGTACCAGAGAAATTCATTCCCATCGTAAAATCCCTTTACATTAATAGCCGAAGCCGAGTTCGGGCTTACGGTTATCTTTTACTTGAATTCCTCACTAGAAGTGGTGTACGTTAGGGTTGCCCCCTCTCTCCTTTTCCCTTTAACTTTGTGGCTGGATGGTCCTAGAGACCGCACTTTTGTCAGGTTAGGACAGCGGCATTTAATTTTTCCCGGGTGGAAAGGTATCAGACCTTGAGTATGCTGACGACATAGTTCTTCTAAGTGAAGCTCCAGGTAAGTTGCAAGCCTTTCTAGACAGCTTGACGGATTGCGTAGCAATGTTTGGTAGGCGTCTTGCACCTTCAAAGTGCAGGATGCTGTTGCAGAACTGGGTTGGTCCAACGCCAAACCTTTCAGTGTCTGAGGAGACTATAAACGTGGTAGACAAGTTCTGTTATCTGGGGAGCTGCATCTCACCCGCAGATCGGATATCGGATGAAGTGTCTCTGCGTATACAGAAGACTCGTTTGGCATTTGCCAACCTGAGTCATCTATGGTATCGACATGACATCTGTTTACCTATCAAAGGCCGAGTTTACGTTGCAACAGTCAGGCCCGTGCTTTTGTATGGTTCGGAGACATGGCCACTGCGGATGGATGACATACAGAGATTGTCAGCATTCAAATACCGATGTCTTCGTAGTATTGCTCGAATCTGATGGGAACACCGTGTGAGCCATGCTGAGGCTCGGCGGAAAGTCTTAGGTTCAAGGATCAAATCATTAGATGAAACACTTAAACTGACCAGACTAGGATGGTTGAGACGGGTTACGCATATCTCCTGACGGGATTCCTCGGCGTGCTATGTTTGTTAAGGCGGGTACCGGTTGGAAGATGACTAAGGGTGGTCAGACCATGATATTGAAAAAGGTATGAGAAGCTTAACTAGTGGACTTGGTCATGTAGGGCGCGTTAGGCTTCCTGGGTGGTGTTCAAGAGACCCTCTCACTCAAAGGTTAGATACGTTTGGGGGATATGGGTAGATCTCGCGATCAGTGGCGTTCTTGCATCTACAAACTTTCTTCGTCGACTTAATTCCATTGTTGTAGTCCTCTTCTTACTTCTTTCATACTCTTTTCTCCTTTATTATTTCCTTTAGAGATTGCCGCTAGGAGATAGCAACGAAAGCTACAGTACCCCGTGTATGGTTTGTGGCTGTCTGGCAGAACAGATGTTTGACAAAACATTTAGAAGTGAAATAAAGAATTAAAAGGTCAAACGCTGGCGCACTGAACTATTCGACTTTCATTACAACATCGCGTATCGCCCTGGACACGAAAATCGTGTTACTCACACTGTCAAGTGGTTTCTGTGGATCCGTCTCCCGTCCCGATCTAAAAGAGCTGCATGAATCCCTGTGCGACCCTGGCATAACCCGAACGACACATTTTGTCAAAAGTCGTAATCTACCACTGTCGACAACAGAAGTGAATCAGTCACTTCCTAGTCTTCTATATGTTCTGAAATTAAAGCACATTTTTATAACCCTACAAACAACCCTTTAATCAAAGCTACGCAGCTATTTGAACGTAGGAGCATGGATTTCAAAGAATCTTCTCCACCTAACTCCAGAAACAAATTTCTTCTCACAATTATCGATCAGCTTCTCCGTTTTCCATTCGCTTCTGCCTGCTTGAATACATCTAATGTTACTGTAATCGTGTCTAACTAATGTTTTCTATCCTCGGTATACCTACTTACAGACACTGGTCACGGTGATATACATTTGTTACTGTGCCTCTGCCTCATAATTCGCTCCTATTTTGTTTGTATAATCTAACATTTCGATTGTCTTCTTTTAGCTCGTATGCCTCGTTTTTCGGTTGAATAAAGCCTATCAGTCAGGCGTTTTCCTCTGAACTCTCATTCCATTAGCCAATCATACGTTACACGCGGTTAGTCGCTTACGTCAAATAAGTTGAACCATTTTCTCCACAGCAAAGGCATTGCCACTAGTCGCACCACGCCTTATAACCCCCAATGTAAAGGACAAGTCGGACGTTTGAACGGCAGTATTTGCAGGGCCATTACCTTGGCTCTGCGATCTCCAGATCTAGCGATTCATCAATGGGAAGTTTTTCTCCTTAACGCCCTTCATTGACTTCGCTCTCCATTCTGCATGGTTACGAACTATACTTTTTATGAAATACTTCAATATAGCCGAAAGGCCACAGTAGACACATCACTGGCCAGCTGACTGGTGAGTTCAGACTGGGTACTACTTCGTAGAAACGCTCGGTTACTCAGATAAGACCCATTAGTTGAGAAAGTTGAATTACTAGAATGCAGTCCTATGCCCGCAACTGCTTTACGGATAGCCGAGAAGACACCGTATCACCCAGAAACCTTGTTCCGTCTGCTGGACGATCTAAAGATTCAAGGCACAACAAAGAAAATGATATGGTACGCGGTCCTGCTAACTAACTTCCCTCTTCTACATCAGAGTCAGATGCGGTCCTCCATTTGCGAATGACTCGAAGGGACGAACGCATCACTCAACAATCTCCAGTGGAGGACATGTATGGACTCCCACAAGCCGTTATTCTTTTTTGGGAAACAGAAAACTATGATTTACACACTAGCGTAAATATAACGCCTCGTCACATACACACGCAAACAATTATTGCGCCTGCACAAATACTAACTTTCGTGTCAATTTGTGTTATTATGTCGAAGACCTTTCTGGGCAGGGTGAATGTGGTAACTGGATCTTCCTTAATTGAACGGTTTTGTCGTCGCTTGTACCCTTATACGTTAGCTTTATAACTCTTGCTTATTTATATTTTAACTATGGCTATCTTTCAAGTTGATTAGAGCCTTACATCGGATTCCATTTCTGTTATTACTCGTCTGCTGTTGACTATAGCAGTAATCTAGACTGCTGAGTCGGTGACCCTGGTTAAAGTCCCCAAAGAAAAGCTCCCTCTGAGGTGTGGGTAGCCGCGAAATGAGTTGCAAAAAAACCTAGACCGTTCACTGAGGCAAGCACGAATGACCATGTCAGAAAACACGACCAACAACAGCCGAGTATTTCACAGACGTCTGAAGACCGCGACCGCCAATCACACTGCTGACCGATGGTCTTCGTCTTCCTGATATTCACTCGCAAATTTATTTCATCCGTCTGTTCTGTGTTTTTATTCGTTTACCTTCCGACGCAACGATACAGCAAATAAAACCGGAGCACAGAAGTACGAGGTTATTGACTGAAAAATTTGGACTGAACTTATCGCCACAGGCTCCTCAAGACACCCAACCTATTGAGATTTGTGGACTGGACTCCCGCTGCCAAGCACGGTGGCCACTCGACCGTTGCCCGTGCGCGCAACGCACGCTTTTTCAACATACGCTAACCACTCTTCCCGTCGATAGTCTTCTCCTTCTCATGAGTTGTGGGAAACATTGCTCTGATGATCGTGGTGGCGTACTGTGGAGTACCACTGTAACGGACAGGTGGTTCACGCGTAGTACGAAGGACCAGAGAACGCGTGCAATAGGGAAACAGCTCGGTGGGGATTACACGACTTTATAAGCATGTAGACGAAAACTAGTTAAATGAAAAGAAAATAGAAATTTTGCGATCTAGTCCCGCCTCAATTCCAGATAAATTTCCTGAACCTATAATATAGTTTATGTGTGAAATGCAGGATAATGACGATCGCTCACCGATGGTACCCATGTAAAGCAATAACTAAATGGCAACGCGTGGGAAAGGTTTACCTGGGGAAACTTTGAGTTGACGATAGCCACAAGCGCAGCGAAGACGTGAGTAAATGTAGGAGAGGTTGTCTGAGCAGTGATCAAAGATCGTGCAAGGAGTCCACGACCGCGGACAATATTCTCACTCAACAGTTGGCGCACAACGTCCGATATATTCGAGACATTTACCTTGTTGATAAACCCATGAATCGACTTCTTAAGTGCCTCCCAGGCAATTCGTTGATAAGCCTCGGAGGATTTATCCGTTATGCTGGCTTGCATCTGACGAAGTCTAGCAGGTGGTATATAAGCTCCGCCCGTTTTGCCATAAATGTTAGAGGGATCAGTCTTCACAGGTTTCTCTGTCGACTCCATATGACTGGATTTATATGTAGTATCGCGGAATTCCGTCTGCACGGGAGACCTAGACCGCCTGCGTTTTCTAGGTCTGCTTGATCTGTCACTCATCTCTGAGGTCATCGCGACCTTCCCAGTGAGACAACAAGCGGCGGGGCGGGTGGTTTCAGAATGACCGCCAACTTTTCAGTTCAGTTAAGTTCAGTTCAGTTTGCACAGGACTTGGTGTGGCTAGAGTCAATCGTGTGTCCAGATATTTGTGTTGTCGGCGCGTTTCCGTAGCTCCCAACATTGCATGATTTTCTTTTTCTGAAAGGCAGAAATTTTGTGCAGTATCAGCCCTGGCAGAGTAAGGTGGAAACAATAAGTAAATTGCATCTGACCCTAAAAGCTGCTTAACATAACTCGGGGTATACTGCCACCCAACATAGGTCTACTGCTTTCTTAGAAGCCTTCACTGTTGTGGTATTTATGACCTTTTCCGGGAGCTTATTCCAATAGGGTAACACTCTATTTGAGAAGTACTTCGCCCTAATTTGGAGCCTCGAATGCTTCCTTTGTAACCTAAGGATATGCTCCCTTGTACCTCTCTCGGGGATCAGAGAGAAAAGGTCCTCTCGTCTTATTCCTGACAGTCCTTTCATTACCTTGAAGGTTTCTATCAAATCCCCGCGAATGCGCCGTCTTTCCATCGAGAACAGGTCTAGGGCACGGAGACGCTCTGTGTAGTTAAACCCTCTTGCCAAGCCAACATTCTAATGGCTAGCCCTTGCACTTTCTCCAGACAGTCGGTATCTTTCTGGTAGTACGGTGCCCAGGCCTGCACGCAGTACTCGATATGCGGCCTAACTATGGCCTGATATATCGGAACGAAAATCTCCGGATCTCTACACGACATAATGGATCTAACTCGAAAGAGTTCTCTCCTGGCCGTATTGACTGCTGAGGTGCACTGCTTTGACGGCTTAAAGCTGTTGTCCATTATAACGCCCAAGTCTTTGACCTGCGAGACCACTTGCAACGAACCCACACTATTCCCACTAGTCCCTGTATTTGTGGTCAGGCATTGACACTTGGTGAGGTTTAGTGGAAGGTCCCATTTGCGTGCCCATTTTTGTACTGCTAACACGTCAAGTTCTATATCTACTCCAGCTATCTTGACGTCACCGGCAAACATAAAGGTGGGGTTTGTAAGCCCAAGTGCTAGGTCGTTGATGAAGATGAGGAAGAGCAGAGGGCCGAGCACCGAGCCCTGTGGCACCTCACTAGTTACACTTTCCGGTTTTGAAACATGGCTCCCCACCTTAACCCTAAAGGTTCGCCCTGCTAAGAAACTACTTATCCATTATCTTGCCTTTCCAACAATTCCCATGGACTGCAGTTTGACGTCCAGAAATCTGTGGTTCACGGAATCAAACGCCTTGCTGAAGTCCAGGTAACAGACCGCAATCGGTTGCCCTTCGTCCAGACGCTTGGTTACCTCATCGAGGAACAGCAGGAGATTCGTCAGACAGGATCACCCTGCCACAAACCCATGCTGAGCATTTGATATGAGGTTGTGTTGAACCAAATGCCTAGAGATCTGTTTCCTGACTATTCGCTCCAGGCACTTACGCAGTACTGAAACCAAGCTAACCGGCCGTTTGCACAGGACAGGTAATGGCCACGGCCAATCGTAAGTCCAGAATTCATTCGATGGTGTGCACACCAATTATGCACCCACCACTACCGAGTGTATTTCGTCGAATCCCCGCTAAAAATGAGAGGGAAACGGAAAACCTCATCTCACATCAACTGCGAGAGACATTATGCATCGTGAGCTCTCACTGAGACAGTTTGCAATGAGGGAAAAAGTCTTTTAAAACATACTCCAGAAGGACCACAGTGCTACCCGTCATCCATCTAGTTGACATGACGGTTCAGTCCAGTTCAGTTTGCACAGGAAGAAAGTGGCAGGGACCAATCGTTCGTCCAGATAGTTGTATCATCGGCGAGTTCCCTTGGACACGAACACAGCCCGTTGACAGTTCTGTCTGAAGGACGGAATTCGCGAGGCAGTACCGCCGTCACGGTCATAAGTTCATTGACAAAAATGCAGTGGGCTCATTAACTCACCACTTGTCTGCACAGCTAGCTCCGGTAAAGCTGTGTTTCAGCGTCAACCTAGGCCCTCCGTGAAACTTGGTACATTTCTACATCTAACGGTACCCTCGGCAGTCTGTTTCACATGGGTACAACCCCATTTTTAAAGAAGGTAGCTCGTATTTCCAGCCCTGAGCGTGCTCCCTGTAGCCCGAAACCATGTCCCCTGGTGCAGCTTTCAAAGGCAGAAACGGACAAATCACCCGTGTCTATACCCGACCGACCCTTATCAATCTTGGACTCTTCTACTAGGTCACCCCGGCCTCTATCCTGCTCCAAGGAGAAGAGATTAAGATCCCCTAGAAGCTGAGAGTACGGTTTCCCCTTCTGACCAGCGACCATTCTAGTTGGGAGTCGCTGCTGCCCCTCCAAGCTCTGCTTATCCTTGCGATACTGGAGAACCCTTGCCTGCACATAGTACTCCAGAAGAGGTGGCACCAAAACCTTGTGAAATGGGACCGAGAATT
Source organism: Fasciola hepatica (assembly GCA_948099385.1). Classification (NCBI taxonomy): domain Eukaryota; kingdom Metazoa; phylum Platyhelminthes; class Trematoda; order Plagiorchiida; family Fasciolidae; genus Fasciola; species Fasciola hepatica. The sequence goes on from CANUEZ040000094.1 coordinate 317,724, forward strand.
CTGGTGTTTTGCAAAAACAGTATTGCACACCCTAGCTAATACCCTCTGGCCACATTCGCAGCTCTCTGGCACTGCCCTGAAGGCTCAAAGTCCCGTGTGACTACTAGACCTGATTTTCTCACCTCCCATACTCTACGAAACGGAATACTATTAGTTTTGTCTATGTTGGTGGTGAAGTGACATCGATCGTTGTGAGAAAATGACTGTTTTCTGGACACCATTTTGGATCTATTTTCTCCACGATCTTTTCTGACGTTTGACATGGACCTTTTAGTGTTCTCCGGTTGCGTACGTTTTACTGGACTGACTTTTCCGAGGTTTCCGTCGACCTCGTTTTAAATCACTTTCACTTTCGGTCGTTCGCCGATTGTACACGCTCGCGGTTCGCTTTCTGCACAGCCTTTGCGTTTCGTTTCGTTTTCCGTTCGGTGTATCTCTCGTATCGGTACTGTTTCGGTGCCACGATATATAGAATACATCTTGCATCTGTAAACCGACTTGCGTCTTCTCTATTCATCCAATAGAGGGGATACCGTTGGTATTTCGCTGTTAGACTCAATAGGAGACACGTTCACCAGCTGCTCTCGAACGTCTTCTATATTGGCGAGCCCGAAACTTCCAGAACCTCCTGGATTATTCGCCCGCCGGGTGAGTCTGTGATTTTTTGCTGTTTCATCTCCTCTTTTTGTTGCACGATATATATTTTTGGCGATATATTATTGCAACGTAACCATGTCAGAGGATGAGATGAAGCTCGACACAGATCTCATTTTGTCTGCGGTTGTTTTTAAACCTGTGGCGTTTATCCCACATGATCCTGAGGTTTGGTTTGCAGTCTTAGGGCTGCAATTTGAGGCACGTAGGATTATCGGTCAACACCAACGATTTTCCTATGCCTTAGGGGCAATCCCGGGTGATGGTATCGCCTCGGTGAGGGATTTACTATGAAATCCTCCTAAAGAGCAGCCGTACGATCGGCTTAAGGAGGCCATACTGCAACATTTCCTTCCTTCTCGGGAGTAACGGTTACGTCAGCTACTGGCACGGCACCCCATGGGGATACGAAACCCAGCCGCCACCTAGCTCACCACTGGTCCCTGGCAAGGCCGGTCGATAAGGATTCGGAGATAGTAAAGGAACTGTGGTTGGACTCTTTACCCTTCCATGTTCAGACCACCGTAAGTGCTCTCCTCGAGGACTCGTCCTTGGAACGAGCAGCCTCCGTGGCTGACAAGATTGTTGCACGTGTCGGCAGTGGGGCTAATCCCCTCATAGCCACGATATCGCGCAATCCTCGGGGTGTTGACCTGCATGAATAGCCGGAGGGGCCTCGGCACTCTCAATCCATTCAGCTCGGCCTGTCGTTCAAGGACAGAGTTAAACTACTGATCCCTCGCAATAGCCCACGTAAACAACGGCACGGGCGGGTGCTTTCCACTGCCCACGTTTGCCGTGAATCCGCCTCACCTACTTCGTCCAAACCAGATCATCCTACCAGCGGCTTTTGTTGGTTCCACCGCGTTTTCGGACCAGCCGCCCGTAGGTGCAGACAGCCGTGTTCATACGCGGCGGGAAACGCCACTGCCGGCGAGTAGAATCGGCCGTACTCGCCGGCATCCAGCCTCAGGTTGCCGTTTATTTTGTGTGCATGATTCGTGCACCAACGCTAGGTTCCTAGTCGACACTGGGGCCCAAGTTTCCATCTTTCCGATCGGTAAAGACAAGCCACGAACTTCTTTGCTTCGGCTGTCAGGGGCGAATTGTTCTTTCTTTCCCACCTACGGCACGAGAGAGCTTGCGGTCAACCTGGGACCACGACGACGGTATCTGTGGACGTTCATTCTTGCGGATGTTCCCACAGGCATACTGGGAATTGATTTTCTGCAACACTATACGACATCACGGCATCACTTCACGGCACGAATGTATTTTCTGAGATCGACTTGGTGCGAGCCTATCACCAGATCCCAGTCGCCGCTGAAGATGTTGAGAAAACCGCTGTCACGACTCCTTTTGGTTTGTTTGAGTTCCTACGTATGCCTTTTGGTTTGCGAACTGCTGCTCAGACATTCCAGAGGTTTATCGATAGCATTACACGAGACTTGGAATTTGTTCACGTCTATATCGATGACTTGCTAATCGCATCGTCGAGCGTAGATGAACATTTCCAACATTTGACGATACTATTTCAACGTTTGTCCGAACATCGAATAGTAGTCAATCTTGATAAATGTGAACTTGGCAAACCGGAACTTGTGTTCCTCGGCCACAAGATCACTCGAGAGGGTATTAAGCCTTGCGAGGATAAAGTGCGCGCTATTTTAGATTACGCCGTACCGTCCTCAATCAAGGAGCTCAAGGCATTTTTGGGGTTAGTTAACTTTTATCGTCGTTTCATACCCCATGCTGCTGAACGTTTGCTTCCATTGACTGACCTACTTCTTGGCAATCCACGTAAGTTGTCGCTTACGGATGCCGCACGAGTAGCGTTCTCGGAGATTAAAGCGACGTTAGCTCGGACCACGCTCCTAATGCACCCAGTTCCGTCCGCCACTCTAAGCATAGCGGTGGATGCATCCGACTTTGCCATCGGAGCGGTCCTGAAACAGCCTGTTTCTGGGATCTATCAGCCATTAGGGTTTTTCTCTCGACGCCTCAGTCCCACGGAAACCAAACATGGTGCTTTTGGTCGCGAACTGCTGGCTGCATATAATGCCGTTAAGCACTTCCGCCATGCAGTCGAGGGTCGATATTTCATCCTCTTCACTGGCCATAGGCCTTTGACGTATGCATTGCGTACTAGGTCTGACCTTTACTCCCAGCGAGGAGTCAGACATTTAGACTATATTTGTCAGTTCACGACTGACCTACGACACGTTAAAGGTGAGTCGAACTGCGTTGCAGATGCTTTGTCAAGTATTTCGCTTCATGCTATTAAATCTCCTGCTTTAGACATCCCTGCCATGGCTGCAGCACAGGCACAGGATTCCTCATGTATGGAAGCCGCTCAGTCATCGTCGCTACAGTATCAGCCCGTACCTCTGGCCACCAGTGCTGGGACTACACTCTGCGACATATCTACTGGCATACCTCGACCAGTCGTACCCTCTGCATATCGACGTCTCGTGTTAGATACCCCACATGGACTGTCACATCCAGGCATCACAGCCAGTCTCCCATTAGTAACTGCACGATACGTCTGGTCGTCCATGAATAACGATGTTCGTATGTGGGCAAAACAGTGTCTACAATGTCAACTATCTTAAGTGCATAGGCACGTAGCTTAGCCTATCGGTACTTTTGCTACGCCTGATGCTCGCTTCGATCATATCCACGTAGATATTGTGGGTCCATTGACCCCATCACACGGGTGTACTTATTTACTAAAGTGTATCGATAGATTTACGAGGTGGCCCGAGGCTATTCCCATCTCTGTCGTCACGGCCGAATCAGTGGCTCGACATCTGATAGAGCGATGGATGGCTTTATATGATTGTCCCTCCTTAATCACCACCGATCGAGGGCAAAATTTGAGTCCGAACTATTCTCTTCATTAACTCGCATGATGGGTACGGAACGCATTCGCACGACCGCGCACCATCCTGCATCGAATGATTTAGTCGAACGTTTTCATCGCCAACTCAAAGCGGCTCTTAGAGCACACGAGAGCCCCGACTGGTACGAAACGTTACCGCTAGTTATGCTTGGTATCAAGACTTGTATAAAGACATATATCTAACGTTCCGCCGCAGAACTTGTGTACGGCACGACATTACGACTGCCTGGGGAATTCTTTACGCCACGGAGTACAGACTCACTTGCCGTACGGATTCACGTTCACCGTTTGTCTACTTACATGCAAAATCTCGCTCCGGCGCACACTCGAATGCAACGACGACAGGTTTTTGTTCCGACCGAACTCGGAACTTGTTCGCATGTATTCATTCGTGTTGATTCAGTACTGAAACCATTACAACAGCCTTACGAAGGTCCATTTCGCGTGATTTCTCGTCACGATAAGAACTTTAAGGTTGATCGACACGGTCGCGTCGATACTGTTAGCATCGATAGTCTCAAAGCCGCGTACGTTGAAGACAGGGTTTCGCCCGCTGACATGAGGTTCGACGTTAACCCTGAACTGCCTGTTGACGACACTTCCGTGTCACGTCAAGGTCTGCAGTTAGCCTTGCCTGGAAGGACTTCGAATGAGGCTACCGTCTCACGTTTAGGATAGCACCCAGTTTGTACCGCTACGACTTCGAATGAGGCTCCCGTCTCGCGTTCCGGTCGGAAGATCGTTTGCCCAACACGTTTTCGCGACTAGGTCAAACGCGATCTTAACCGTTGCACTTCGTGTTAATAACTTTTGTGTTTATCATTTCGACACGATTTAAAATACCTCATTCGATATTACTGTATTCTAGTCAAGTCCATTGCGGCTGCTACACCAGTTTTCCGTTTCTTTTCCTTTAGTGGAACCTCGCCATATGGTACGCTTCGTTGGTCCCACGAAATCTGGAGAATTTTGGCACCAACGTTTGCATTCTGGTTTGGCCCTGTCGCTTTCGTTCCATGTTATTGACGAACTTACCGATTTGGCCTCCGGATATCATATTGGTTACCGGTTACCCGACGCTGGACGTTATTGGTGTGGCACACCTGGATGACGATTCACGCAACCTATGTCATTGGCAACGAATCTGGTTTACGCCCGAACATCATCCTACGGTTCCTACATACCACGGATTCGGCCCGTCAGCATCATACAGCACAGCTACATTCATGTATTTTGCTTTCCGTGCTTTCTAGCGGGGTGTAACGAACGTTTGAGCAATGCGTAGCCAAATTCGCAGCGGATCCCGAAATCTAAAGGCGATTATCCGTGATATTCTACGGTACTAGATTATTACAATAAACAATGACATAAACAATATACAAACCTCAATAATACGATCACAAGGACTCAACAACGAGAAACCGAATAGCAGCGTGTGAGCAGACAGCACGTGCGTCACGCAGGTCCTGAACGAGGATGTGCCAAAGTAGCGCTCTGGGCGCGAACAAACAACAATTGGTCCAGAAAAACAACCAGTTCGTAAAGACAAGTCAATAGTGTATGGAAATGAGTGATGTTGGGAAAAACACTGAATCGCGAGGGAAAAAGGGGGATTTTCCACGACCGGCTGTTACACCGCCCACCAAAATCCTCCTGGATCCTTAGCAGAGTCAAAGGTTCAGTATAAAGGTACTGATTCTTCCTACCTGCCTAGGCCCTGCTGTCAGTGCGCGCGTCTAATGCTCGTCGTCAACGTTCTACTACTGGTCGCACCTAATCCATTGGATACATAGACGTGAGGCTAGTCTACATCTTCCACGAGACCAAATGGCTGATGGCGGGCGTGAATGGTCACATAGACGTTGTCCTCGTAAAGGGCCGTCCGGTCCTGGGTTTATGTGCTTGAGTGTGTGTGTGTGTGTGCCGGGGTGTACAATGAAATCACAGGTATGACTACACATCAAAGGAGGACTTTCTGCAATGTCAACAAAAGACCGCGTGGCAAGAAAACGAGTAAATGTAGCATGTATGTGTGACCCGAGCTCCGCTACTTCCACATATGCAAGAAGCATTCGGTAGCGTCAACAAAAAGCAAAACAACGAACATTGTCATATGTTTGATGGGTTTACGGGATGTAGAGTGCGCCGTGCATGCGTGTATGTATCGGAATGTACAATAGAATCGCATTCATCACCACATATCGGAAAGAACCTTCTGTAATGTCAACGAAAAGACCGCGAGCACCTTAACGTGTTTGACGGAGACCATGTTGTATATATGGTGTTTCTTTATCCACCTCGATGACTGGTGTGAAAAGTTTTACTAAGCCTCAGGGTTGTCAGCTGCTCCGTCTTCGCTCTCGAGTAGGTTAATACTGCGTATGTCACGAATGAGCACTCCGTTAGCTGTCTTCACCTTCACCGTTCTTATCATTCCGTCAGTGCTTTTGATGGTTTCCGTAACTACTCCCAAAGACCAAGTGCTGAAATGTGCGCGTTCGTCGGCGATCATAACCACGTTCCCAACTTTGAATGGTCTTGTTTTGGCCAGCCACTTCTGTCGAGTCTGCAAAGCCGGTAGGTACTCCCGTAGCCATCGCCTCCAGAAGACCTTGGCCAGATAGTTCGCTTGCTTCCATCCGTGGAGGTAGCTTCCACGAAGGTTTACCGGCCCTTGGAAACCCTCGTTCGACCTTAGCGTCAATAAGTCGTTTGGGGTGAGCGCCAGGTGGATGGGGTCGCCGTTCATTACTGGAACCAGGGGGCGGTTGTTCAGGATTCGCTCCACCTCAGTCATGACGGTGTTCAGCGTCTCGTCGTCGGGCGGCTGCTGCTCCATGATTGACAGCAATATCCGTCTGGCGGACCGGATCATGCGTTCCCATGTGCCGCCTCGGTGGCTGGCCTGTGGGGGGTTGAAATGCCATCGTACGCCGTAGGCCACGGTTCGATCCTGTAGTTCGTCCCTGTTTATGTTCTTGTGCCAACGCTGCAATTCCCGGTGAGCGCCCACAAAGTTTGATCCATTATCTGAGTATATATCGGCCGGGACGCCTCGTCGGTTGATAAATCTTTGCAAGGCCCTTAGAAACGAATCGGTCGTCATCGAATGTGCAACTTCTAGGTGTACCGCACGTGATTTCATGCACGTCATGATACATGCGTATCGCTTTTTTGATCTTTCCCCGCACTTGGTCCACAAGGGCCCGAAATAGTCCAACCCGGTGTCACTGAACGGCCACCAGCCCGTAGTCACGCTGCATTCTGGTAGTGGGGCCATGAGTTGTTTGCCTGCTGTGGCATTGCGTCTCCTGCATTGCACACAACGTCGGATTACGCGTTTTACAGTCTCTCGTCCTCTCAACAACCAAAGACGCTTTCGGATGACGCTCGTCACGTGACTTTCCCCGGCATGTCCCTCCATGGCGTGGACGTGTTGAATCATTAGCTCTTCTACAGGTTGTCTCGCAGGCAGCAGTATAGGATACTTTGTGTCGAAGTTCAGGTGGGCGTTGGTCAGCCTACCATCTACCCGCAGCAGTCCGTCGATGAGTTTGGGGTTTAAACGCTTCAGCTCGCCTCTTGGAGATGGCATGTCTTCATTGGCCGGCCCCACTTCTTCCGCCCTCTTGAGTTCTCGGGCGAAAGCCTCGCGTTGTATCATTCTAAAAACATCGTACCCTGCCGCTTGTAGCTCATCGGGACTTATCGGGCCGACCCGTATCCGGCCTGAGGGCCGTAGCCCTTTCATGACTAGTAAATTTCTCTTGAACCTGGTTAACCAAACTAGCGAACGAAGCGTCTTCATTTAGGAAGAAAACCTGACCAGTCGCGATAGAATGGATGTCGCTTCGACGACGTTGGCCACCATCACGACGCCTTTGATCTCCAGTTCCACTTCCGTAGGGGTTTTTAATTCGAACACGGGCCAGTCCTGTTTGGGCCAGTGCAGGAAGTTTGGCCCTCTCGTCCACGTGTCTAGTTGCCTGAAGTTGTTCGCACCTCGGGAGCACAGGTCGGCTGGATTGTCGCCAAACCTGGCATGCTTCCACGGGTACATGGCCGATTCCTCGTGGATAATGGTGAGTCGGTTAGCAACGAAAGTACTAAACCGGCTCCGGACGTTGTTAATGTAGTAAAGTACTATAATTGAGTCCGTCCAAAAGCTCACCGACCAAATGTAGAGATCGAAACATCTCTTCACCGCTTGCTCTGCCCTGACTGCCAACACGGCTGCGCTGAGTTCAAGGCGTGGGATTGAGACCGACTTCAATGGAGCAACGCGGGCTTCGGCGAACAGGATCCTCGTAGTATGTTGTCCGTCTTCTGTGCACTATCGTCCGTACACCACAGCTCCATAACCGACTTCGTATGCATCGGAAAAGGCATGTAGATCTCCAGTCCGTGTCGTATGGCCAGGAGTCAAACATCGTGGGATTCTTATGTCCCCTAATTTCTTCAAGGTGTTCAGAAATTCTTCCCAGTCCAGCCGGTCCCCTCGGTCCAGTGACTGGTCCCAATCAACTTTCTTACGGCACAGTCGCTGAAGCAAGATCTTTCCGGGTAGCAGCCATGGTGAGACGAAACCGAGCGGGTCGAACAAACTTGAGACGGCAGATAGTATGCCACGACGGGTTATTGGCAGCTCGGGAACGTTCAGTTCGAAAACAAAATCGTCCGTTTCCGCGTCCCATTGTATCCCTAAGGTGCGCTCGATGGGAAGTGGAGAGCCGTCCAAATCTCTTACCCTTTCGGCCTTTTCGTGATACGGGATGACCTTCAGCACTTCTGAAGCGTTTGACATCCATTTAGTTAGATGGAAGCCGCCCTCTTCCAGCAATCTCGTCAGACCCCTGAACTGCTCTAGAGCTGATTCCACATCATCGAATGACCCAAGGTAGTCGTCGACGTAGAAGTTCCTGCTGACGCTTTCTACCACCGTCCGATGTACCAGATCACCATGTTTGTTCGCTGATTCTCGGAGGGCGTAGTTGGCACAAAATGGTGACGATATGGCTCCGAAGGGGTGGACGGTCATCCTATAATTCACCACTGCGTTGTCCCGCTCGCTCCCTTCCCACCGCAGGAAACGCAAAGCATCTCGTTCTCCTACCGGAATCTTCACCTGATGGAACATTTCCCTAATGTCAGCATACAAAGCCACTTTACCCACTCTGAAACGGCACAGAACATCGATCAGTGGTGTGGTCCAGTCAGGCCCCTGTAGTAGGCGATCGTTTAACGACTTGCCCTGGAACTTGGCCGCACAGTCGAAAACCACGCGCAGTTTATTGGGTTTCTTGGGGTTGATAACCGGATGGTGAGGCAGATACCAGATACCCCCTTCACTGTCGGTGTTAACGTAACCGAGGGCCTCGTTTCGCTTCATCAAATCCGCGTATCGTTCCCACAGATTCTGGTCTAGAATGAAGCGTTCTTTTAGTCGTAGTAATCGTTGGAGAACATAATTTCTGTTGTCAGTCCACGGGTCGACCGATGTGTGCCATGGGAGGGGAACCTCGAACTGTTTTTTGAGGCCTCTAGTGCCTTGCCGCACCGTTTGTAGAGCGAAGTGATCCTCTTGAGACAACGTCGGTCTTTCGTCTCCAATGTCATGAAATTCCTTTTCATAAAGCCGTTGCAGATGATATTCTATGCGGTCCGTTTCGGCGGATAAGTAATTCACGGAACCGCGTACCCCTACTGGACCGTATAACATCCATCCCAGAGCCGTGCGTACGGCATAAGGTGCCTGGCGGTCGCCCACTCTTTGGTCAAGCACCCAATGCGCCTCTGGCACGTCGCATCCGATGAGGAGATCCACCTCATCATCTTCCCAGTCTACGACGGTTACATCCTGCAGGTGGGGCCATCGAGTCAAGATTGCGTTCACCGACCTTGGTGCTCGCATGGGAAGATCCGCTAACGCGAATGCCTCCGTTGGTTCAATTTCCTCGTTAGTGTCTAGAGAGATGAGTTGCAGCCTTAATCTACCGGCAGTCATTACCTGTGTTCCGCCCACCGTGCTCACTGCTAACGACGTCGCACCTTTAGCCAGTTGGTGTTTGTCGGCAAACCGCTCTTTCACTAAAGTGGTGTCGGATCCACTATCAACGAAAGCCAACGCCTTGACTTGACGGACTGACTTTTCCGAGGTTTCCGTCGACCTCGTTTTAAATCACTTTCACTTTCGGTCGTTCGCCGATTGTACACGCTCGCGGTTCGCTTTCTGCACAGCCTTTGCGTTTCGTTTCGTTTTCCGTTCGGTGTATCTCTCGTATCGGTACTGTTTCGGTGCCACGATATATAGAATACATCTTGCATCTGTAAACCGACTTGCGTCTTCTCTATTCATTCAATAGAGGGGATACCGTTGGTATTTCGCTGTTAGACTCAATAGGAGACACGTTCACCAGCCGCTCTCGAACGTCTTCTACAGTAGTCTTGACTTAGCATTTGGCTTAATTCAAGTGTGAATCACGTTGATCCGGTCATCAGAGAAGAGCGCCCACATCCTGTGACAAATTACCTCTCGTTGCCTCCGCCTCATCTACGAAGACGAAACACTGGTTACCCAATTCTTTCGCTTGGTCATTTATATGCTAAATGAAGAACAAGGGCCCCAATGCTGAGCCATATGACACATCGCTGGCAACCTCCCCCTACCTCGATAGATAATCGCCCGCCTGTACACAGAAATTATGATCCGAATCAATTGCTTCCCAAATATCCCAGAGGTATGAAATTTATAGTCCAACATGCGATGACTCACAGAGCCAAAAGCCTTACCGGAATCCAAATAACAAACCCCCACTGTAGTACCTTTATCCATTCGTCTTGCGGTCTCGTCTAAGAACATCAGAAAGTTTGTCGCACACGATCTTCTTTTACCAACTCCATGTTGTGCACGTATCAGCAGTTCGTTAATAACCAGATGTAGGCAAAATTGCTTCCTGACCTGGTGACCTGACTGACCTGGTTAGTGCCGCGCGGTTTGAACTCATGGTGCTCTCGCCTTTAAATTGTGTTTTTGAATAGTTTTGTGAATTAACCCAGTTCAGTTCACATTACTGAGTGTATAAGAATTGCATTTAAGTTGATTTTATCCGGAGAATATTTTTTTGTTCTCCTTGTGGTGTTGCCAAGTGCTGTCCGGAGTTTTTGCGAGCGATCTTTCCTCGCTTGGAGTATTTAATAATAATAACAATAGTGGTTTTATTTCTCGGCTATGGCCGAGACACACACGCAGGCGCATGATCATGGTGTACAGCGTTACTCAGTGAAATGAAGTAATCACAAACTTCAGGTGTAAAAGTCAGGAGTGCCAGCTGTAGAAAAACAGCCAGCGATGGTTTATATGGATCACTCTAATAATGGTTTGCGCGCCAAATTTGAACCGGTTTCGGTTACGCGCTGGGAGGTGGCGCACAGAGGGGATGTTGAATAGGTCGTTAATTCGTGCTGCTAGAGGTACATTATCAACGAAAATGACGCAAGCCATGAAAAACGGCGGTTTACCGGGTATCTGCGAACAGCGAAGTTTCAAATATGAAGAAAAAGAGATTGTATGGCAGTACATTCGGGGAAATTGATGCATGCGAAGAGAATAGCAAACTATAAAGCTGATGCAAACCCTGAATGTCGGTTCTACTGGGGTTCAATAAAAGGAATGAGTTATGAAACAAGGGGACATGAAACCAATTTTATGAATGTACATTTTTGTACTATGGTGAATGTGCAAGTAACAAAGGTCCATATGAGGGTGAGTTAAATTTCAGGATCAGTAACCTGTACCATTCAGAAGTGTGAAAGTGCAACTGGAGGGCCCTGGAAAAGTGGAGGATCAATTTCCAGTCGGACACGGATCGAGCGAAAAGCGGACTGTTGCAACAGATACTAAAGTGGAAAATCTCCACAGTGACTTGGGCAATATTATGCTGTTTCACTGACAAATATATACACATTGACGCATCGAGCCTCCGTTGTATTCAGCGTCATTACTGGTAATGTACTACATTCTATGGATACAGTTCGTCCGGCTGGGTGGTTAATTCACAAAGCTATTCAAAAACTCAATTTAAAGACGACAGCACTATGAATTCAAACCGCGCGGCACCCACCAGTCCCTTTCATTACTTTGAAGGCTTCTGTCAGACCACCCCGATTTCTTCCACTTTACACTGAGCGCCGGTTCAGTCTATCAAGGTGCTACTAATAACTGAACACCCCCGCAGGCAGAGAAACTACATTGTGGGACGTCTTTGCACCTGCTGCATGATTCTAATGTCGTTTGCCAGGTATGCCCCCATATCTGGACACAATTTCCCAGATGGGTACAAACAAATCTTTTGTATACTGGCGCTGCAAGCTTTGGCTTTTTCGTTGCCACTCTCTTTTGAGCTTCCAGAGAGCTCTGGAATCTTTCTGGGCAGGAAAGCGACACTGGTTACCCGGTTTGAAACCACCAGTGATCACCACCCCTAGCTCTTTTACGCTACTCGCCTGTGGGATTGCCACCCGTTTCCTAGTGGTACCAAGTGCCTCAGCGGGCGTATCCATCTGTCGTTCGCTAAATGCAGGCTCTCGTAACCTATCTTTGCCAGGTCTCACATCAGGTCAGGCCAAGTCGGATCGCTAGACTTGTTGCTCGGCCAACGAGTCCAGATTCTTACCTGCGTGAGCCACAGTATTTCACCTTGACTCGAATGCAACAGTATTTTCCTGGCACCTTGGGGTTGACGAACCCACTTTAATACTAACAATAACAATGGTTTATTTCGAAGACCCCTGAGGCAAGCTGGAGGCATGATCAAGTCTTTACAAGCCTTGAAATGGACGGACGAAAGTCGTGAAAAAGTAGAAATAAGCATGACAAAAGTGAGATGGGTAGGCTCAGGAAGGAGATAAACATATGATGAATATATGCACACCAAAAATGGGGGAGTTTAAAAGAACCCAGGGGTTTATTCAAATGGATGTCCGGAGGATTTGAAGTTCAAGATCGGGTGGAGAGTTTGACTGGTCCAAGTGGGGATATCCGAAAGCTGACAGACATATATGAAAGGGGCTAGAAATTGATAAGAGGAACTGTGGCAGCGTGATACAATGGAGAAGAAAAGAGGGATCCGTTGCTAGGGGTTAGACAGTAATGAAGCCTTGCTACACTACAGCAGATGGCCAGTGGACAGGGCACAAAAACTCATCGTAGAACGGGCTGCGAGCATTAGAAGAAGTAAAGGGTGGTACAGATGGCAAAATGATTTGAAGGGATTAGATATGGTAAATGTGATACACAGATATGAAAAGAATGGACGCATACCATGAGGGTCAGCGGGGTGATAGCATGACAAATGGCCGAAGAAATAAGGTAGGATGCAGGGCGAATGTATGTATACAGATGTATATATATGTATATAAATAGACATGCGAGGAGCGGGAGCTCAGAGCAGTGGAGCGCTAGGACAGAAAAATCACCGGTGACTGGAAGAGGTGGCTAGGGTCAGATCGAAATGTGTAGGATTGACTTGGGAAAATCCAGACGATTTTTTTCATGACTGGATAACATGGTAGATCAACGGAGACAGAACACTGAGAAGCACGACGGGGGCGCCGGCTAAGAAGAGCAGATCATAAACGAGGGAAGATGAAGGATAGGATGAAAGAGAACAGGTAAGAATCGGTCTGATTATTTGATCAATGAGGGTGCGACATGTGGTGACGGACCAGGGGAATCGGGTAGTGGCAAGTCAAACGACTTGCAACTGAAGGTTAAAATCATGACGTGTGGCTCTCTTTACAGTCGATGGAACATGGAAAAGCAGACCAAACTGGAAGACGCACACAAAATGCCCGTGGCGAGCAATATACGGGACAGGAGATGAGAGCAATGACCGGAGAGACCCAGGTAAGCATAACCAGCCAGATCATTTTACCGCTGATGAAACACGAAGGGAGCAGAGAAGAAGGAAGCGGGAAGCCCCAGGATAGTTAAACCAGTAATAGAACAAAAGGCCTAAGAAATGAATGCGCAACGGAGTTGGGGCGATGAAACTGGAGAGCTGAACGCCAGCTGTCAATTAATAATAATTAAAACGGCATACTTCTCGGCTGTGATCGAGAAGCACGCGCGGGCGCTTAATCATGGTGCACCGCGTTACTCAGTAAGATGAAACATTCACAAACTTCAGGTATAAAACTCAAAAGTGCCAGATGTAGAAAAACAGCCGGCGATAGTTTATATGGATCACTCTAATAATGCTTTGCGCGCCAACTTTGAACAGGTTTTGATTTCGCACGGTAGAGGGGTAAGTTCCGACCTGGATATTTTTGAATTAGCGCGTAATCCTGGAATTCTGGGGCGCCGATTTTGAAATTGATCTGCCAAGCTTATTTTGAAATACGAGTTACTTGCTGGGTTTTAAGTGACTTACTTGGTATATTTATAAAGAGAAAAAAATGGGCGATTTTTCCTTGGTAGAAACATCTCGATCAACGAAATGGTCATCATTGTTGTATAGCGGACTCTAAAATTGAAGTGGGATGTCGATTCGTATCTGGCAATGGCAAAAAAGGGTGAAATATTTTGAAAACGTTGGACTGTTTCTTAATTATCATTTGAGAAAGTGGTCCTCGCTTGTCATTGTCCCAAAATCCCTGTTTTGTGTGAAAAACGTGCCACTGGTGGGGGTGCGCTTTCCGAAGGACTACTGGCCAATGTGATCTGACCCAGTGAAGTTTGGCTAAAAGAATAACTGCCAGAATACCTAAACTGTGTTTTTCCACCTGCGTGTACACCATTGGCGTAATGAGTTACGTAAGTGACAGGTGTTTCGCGTCCACCGTAACCGAAGGATATTATATATATATATATATATATATATATATATATAGTTATACAGTTATGTCCCACTGTACGAGCTCTCTTCCATGTATCTAGCAGCAAAGTTTCACTGAACTAACTAACTTATCCTCTTGTCTGAACATAGTAGATAACTGCGCTCCTGATACCAATGCTTTCAGTACTGTAACTTACGTGATATGGTTAACGGATTGAATCGAATACTAATTTCTTTCCATCTTCTGAAGCTGGTAAACGTCAGTCGATCTTCACGAAATGTTTAACAAGGCACGGAGTTTTCTATATACCACGCCCAAACTCGCAAATGATCGCCCCCTACATGAAGCTAGTATTCCCAGGCTTGCGCACGTGAAACGAGACTCACATGCGAGAGAAATGAAAAGGCAACAAAAAAAACGGCTTCAGAGAAGCAACACGGTAATCAAAATGTGGTGGCCCCATAGGGACCATGTTAACAGTCACGTAGTCCTCCACGTTCGTCATCGAGCCAGACAGTGTACGCATTCCTCCCGAGCCGGTGAAGCCATTCCTCTTGCTCGCCAATCGTATACGTAAAAACTGGTTGGTTGGAATTCCAGAAAATCGAACGCAAATTAGGGAACTGGGCCGGACCTCCCACTGCACGCCGAATAGCCGGTAACCGCGTCGCAGGGAACGGCAAGTGGGAACTGGACTTCGTGCAGCAGGTTATATATGACCACTAACCCAATCAACAACCAGCAACGGCTAAGCCAATGACTGAAGAGCTATTTACCGAGATTTGACTGAGAAAAACAAGATTCACCAAAAATAAAGAATATATGTTTATAAAAGCCACTCCCATTACGCACACTTTCAAGACATTTTTGTTCCATTTTAATTCAGAAGCTTTTCTGTCAGCTGTATGATGTCTGCATTACATTAGGCCAGGTCGGAACTTACCCCACTCTCGATTTCGCACTGAGTTGTGGCGCACCGCGGGGATACCGAGTAGGCCGTTCATTCATAATGTCAGAGGTGCGTTATCAACGAGAATGATGCAAGCCATGAAAAACGGCGGTTTACCGGGGATCTGCGAACAGCGGAGTTTTAAACAGGAAGAAAAAGAGATTGTATGGATGTACACTCGGGGAAATCGATGCACGCCAAGCGAATAGCAAACCATGAAACTGATGCAAATCCTGAAGGTCGGTTCTACTGGGGTCCAATAAAAGGAATGAGTTATGAAACAAGGAGACATGAAACTAATTTTATGAATGTACATTTGGGAACTTTGGTAAGTGTGGAAGGAACAGTAGTCCATGTGAAGAAGAGTTTAATTTCAGGATCAGTAATTTGTACCATTCAAAAATGCGAAAGTACAAGTAGAGGGTCCTGGAAAAGTGCAGGACCAACTTCCAGCCGGACACGGATAGGGAAAAAGTGGACTGTTGCGACAGATACTAAGGTGGAAAATCTCCGCATTGAATTGAGCATTATTATGCTGTTTTACTGACAGATATATATATATATATATATATATATATATATATATACGTTGACGCACTGAGCCTCAAAGTTATTCAGCGTCATTACTGGTAACGTAGGGTATTCCATGGGTATGGTTCGTCTGGCGGGGTGAAGGATATGTGTCGGTCATTCAGTCCAGTGTGGCGAGATATGACGGATGCAAATGACGACTGGTATTTTAGCAGGTTGCGCGTGAACTGGTACTTGTGTTGGCTATAATGCTGATATCAGAAGAAGTGGCTGTGTTTTGGAAAACACTTATTTATCTGATAGGCAGTTGGGGGTAATTCCTGCCGCGTGGCTTGCTTGCAGTCCCAGGTGATATGAAAGGTCCCACTTGGGTTCCCGTCGGTACGAGTCATAGTGGCATCTTTGGTTATCCAGTTTGGCGACTGAGATAGCGGGAGGCGACGAACCTGAAATAAATAGGGATTACAGTCTGGACGTGGTTCCATCTGTGGGTTAGGGTGATATATGACGACAAAAGTAATGAACTGGTTGGGTTTATGTGAATGGGGCAAAGCTAAAGTTCATTTAAGCTGTCAGGGGCACCTACTCCACGTTCTGGGTGGAGTAGGCTCGCCGGGAACTGAGCTATAATACTGCAGGCTAGCAGAGTTGCGTCCAATGGTTGGGCCATTTTGTATGCATTCTAAAGGATTATTGGTTCGCAAGTTGGTGTGGTAGTGTTGGGATACTAAGAAAAACCTAGTGCTTTAAGGTTAAAAGGATCTAGAAATGGCAGCCCTTGATCTAGTTTGCTTACGCGGTCTGCAGTTCAGCACCGAGGCGGTAAGGTGGGACTGAAGGAACAATCGGAGTTAATGGGACTGGCACCCTGCTAGCATAGCACTATATTTGTTACGGTCTCTTCCGGTATAGTGGTTACTCTTTACTGAATGGTTCCTGGGAAGCCCTAAAGTGGAAGAAACTATGATGGTGTCGGTGATGACACCTAAAGAAAATTGGTCTCGTTCCGAGAAACATAGCCGTAAGTTCGTCTGTGCACATACTCGATGGTGATAGTGTGCTGAGATTATACTTGATTAGGAGCAAGGATACCAGATTTAGTGGTTACCGTGATATCTTCCTCGTCATTAGAATATTTCAAAACAAGAAAACACCTATGTGAGAACTGGTTTGAAGAACGGCGAGAGGTGGGAACGGGCCAAATTTTCGTCAGGAAAGCGAACTCTAACGGTCTACATTCAGTGCCCACCGTAGGCGGCACTAGGGCCTGCTTCAGTTAGTTCAGTTCAGTTTGCACAGGACAGGTAATGGCCACGGCTAATCGAGCGTCCAGAATTCCTTCGACGGTATGCACACTAGTCATGCACCCACCACTGCCGAGGCAGCACGATACACATCCAACAGCATCCAGCTCGTGCCGCTCCAAGAGTGAACCACACTTTTTAGACTTTTTATCATTATGTTTTCATGGTTTTTTCACTGTCGGGTATCCGGCTGTCAGAGAAGGCGGAGCTGCTTTTGGTGGGTGACCACGGCTCACGTGCCCCAGCCGAAACACGGACCGCATGTGACAAACCGTGTTGGGAATAGGTCAACCACACCAGTCAGTCTTTCGAAACAAGGCAGCCTGGAGACAAGGCTCACATGTGACAAAGCTGGTATGCCTGGAAGACAAAACAATGGGGTATTTTCTTCTCTCCCTTTTTTGTGCCAATCTATTACCCGTCGAGGGTTATGTCATCTCATCGGTGGTCAGCTCTGTGCAGGGAGACAATCACAGCCAAGAATGCTCACAGATGTGCCGCGGTGACACTCGCCATATCCGTGAAGTCAGATCCCCAATGCGGTTTACATAGGACAGAAAATGCGGGGGAAAGTAGAGTCAACCACAGCCTGCGATTATTTGTTGGGGCTCAAGCTCACTGGAACACCAGTTTGCACGAGGGTGGGGCAATACTTGCAGCCCTAACAACGTGATGCCCTTATACCTGAGTACGCCATGGGCCGCTATTTTGTCTTGCCGCAAAAAAGGTATTTGTTGGTAAAAAAAACTGAGACTGTTTTGCCGTCCTAGATCGTGTGAATGAACCGCTGAGTTCCGTAATTGCTGCAGCAATAGGGCCAACCCTAAGCGGGTCTAATTGAGACTAAGTTGTTCAAAGCGGTTACTCGACTTATTAGTACCCCATACCTACCTCAAAGGCCTGAGCCCTTGAAATATACGGATTGTACATCCTGGTCGGCGTGTCCACCGTTAGAAATATGCTTATTTCCTGATTGAAAGCCACCGATGTCGGTGATAATGCCCGAATTCGTTGTGGTAGCTTGCTCCACAATGAAGCGTACTTGTTAATGAAGAAGTTTGACCGAAGAGCAAGCTTAGGCAAAGGGACAGAAACCAAGAACTCATTGTTACGTAGGGGATAAGTAGAAAGGGTTCTCACCTGCGGTGCTGAACTACATGATCTATTCTTCAGGATATTGTGAAAGAATGACAGGTTATTTCCTATGCGGCGTAGCCATAAGGGATAGATTTCCAGCCGATCACAATGTTCCATGTAATAAGAGGGCAAAGAAAACCTATGAGCTGTTTCGTGAATGCCCGTTGTACGTTCTCAAACGCTATACGGTCCCTTTGTTGCATGCTGGAAAAAATGATTGAGCCGTATTCCAGAAGAGGTCTAACATGGGACTTAAAAATGTTTAGTTTACTTTCTGGCAAAATAAATGTTTGATGTTTTAGCCCGATTGTACGGCGTGCTTTAGCCACCTGGATGGCTGCGTGTTCGGAAAAGTCAAACGTACGTGAGTATTGTAGACCCAAGTCACGTACCTGAGAGTTATTGCTGATGAATTTGCCATTTATACTAAATCTTTCAGTGGGGACGTGACATTTATACGTAATAATATTACTTTTTTCGGCGGAAAAACTGATATTCTAATCATCACTCCAGGAGCTGAGAGCGAGCGGTTCCTTGTAATGTCATCTACGGTAGAGGCTAACGCCGCGGGCTCAAAAGTGTACACGATTTTGATATCATCTGCAAACAGGAAGGGAACTCCCCGTTAAAAAATAGTAAATATATCGTTAACGTACATTAGGAACAGTAACGGGCCCAGTACACTACCTTGTATCACCCCACTAGTTACGGGACGGGGTTCGGACAAATTTCCGCCTATACTTACAACCTGGCCTCGGGCTGATAAATAGGATGCAAACCAAGCGAGCATCGGGTCCACGATTCCATATGTTTTGATTTTCTGTAGTAACCGGACGTGGGATACTCGGTCAAACGCCTTGGTCATGTCCAAAAAGATCACGATTGCCGATTTACCAATATTGACAGCCTCTGTGACCAGATTGAGGAAATCTGTCATGCATGTCACACATGATCTGTTTTTCAGAAAACCATGCTGACCAGCGTTGATTAGATTATGGTTAAGAAGATGACTTGTCAGCCTTTCCTTGATCATTCTATCTATGATTCTGGACACGACCGGGGTGTGGTTCACCGGCCGATGCTTAACTGGATCTAGACGTGATCCTCTTTTGTGCATAGGTATGATAGTTGAAGTTTTACACTGAGAAGGGAAAACACTGCACCTGGGTGACAAATTGAATGTTTGTCAGCAACATTGGAACGTCTTCGCTACCTCGACTAAAAACGGCCGGTGGTAATGCATCCGGACCTGGCCTGCAGGAGGGTTTTGTTCTTGCAACATGGACTGAAACCTCATCAGGGTAGAACACTACCGTCGATAAAGTTACTGATGTCACCGGATCTAGAAAGAGGATGGATGTGGCGTCATCCGTCGTTAAAGAGGAGGCAAAGTAGATGCTGAAAGAATCCGTAATCAAAAGAGGGTCATGCAAGCAATTATTGTTTTAGTTCAAATATGGGATGTCTTGATTAGGTCGCTTGTTTCTGACCTTCATTAGCCTGGCCAGTGCTTCCACCTTGTTTGGGTGACTTAAGGCATCTAGTTCGTTTCTTCTTAGAAGAATCCAAACGCAATTTAATCGTACGGGATATACGTATTATTTGAAGATACGACGAGAATTCCCTCTTCTTAGTGAATCTTCGTTGGAGTTTGGCTAGGTTACCGTTAAGACAATCTAGAGAGTTCCGCTGTTTGTGTATGATAAGCCCCGAGGCTGGATTGATTTTGTCGAGGCAGTAATGAAGATTAGAATACATTTGGGCAGCCGCTATCTCTAGGTCATTAGATAAAAACGATTCGTCCCAGTTTAGGGAACGGATAAAAGAGGGTAGACTATTCCAGCAAGCTTTATGGTATTGCTTATTGGTGATCGGAAGGTGTGTTTCTGCTGACTTATCAGTGTGAGGCCACGGTGCAGTAAAAACA
The DNA here is from genome assembly GCA_948099385.1 of Fasciola hepatica. Lineage (NCBI taxonomy): Eukaryota > Metazoa > Platyhelminthes > Trematoda > Plagiorchiida > Fasciolidae > Fasciola > Fasciola hepatica. The sequence goes on from CANUEZ040000094.1 coordinate 337,964, forward strand.
CAGGATACCATATTATGGTCCCTACCGGTGAAGCGACTTAAGATTTGGGTATCTAAATTCTTGATACCAATAGTGAAGATAAGGTCTAATGTATTTCTCCCCCGAGTGAGGGGTAAAACATGCTGTACCCAATTACCCACATGGATACACGAAAGGAAATCATGGAGTTTTGGGGGTGATGTCATGGAATGCCAGCATATTTCAGGCACGTTGAAATCACCAGCTAGAATTTTAGCAGTTACGGGGAGGTTAGAGACATAGTTGAATGCGTCTATTATTGCTGTCAACTCGTGCCTGCCCTGGTTTGGAGGACGGTAGATACATCCTACGAGAAGTAGTTGTTGATCTTCTTTGATAGTGAGCCAGACCGAGTCTGGAATGTTGTCTAGAATAGGATGATGGAACCTACTCGCCGTGAATATGTGTCTGGTGTAAATGATGCAGCCGCCTCCTCTTTGGTCAGATCTACTGTTGGCAGTGGTCTGATAGCCGGATACGGATACGTGGTTTAATGGGGTGTGATCCGTCAGCCACGTCTCGGGAACTAGTAAGATGTCAGGGTGTAAGTCTAATGCAAGCTCTCTAAGCAGGAGCAATTTTGGGAGGAGAGAGCGGACGTTAAGTAGTAGGAGCGACAAGGTGTTTTTGGTTAGGTTCTCAGTAGATAGAGCCGTAAATTCATTGTGATTAGGTGATGAAGGATCGTCAAATGGGGCGTGGCTTAAGATGGGCAGTCGAAGCTCGGCCCATTTTAACTGCGTTTCAGATGAAGAGTTCGTGCCTGTGACTAAATGCGCTGCTGGGCTTTCAAGCTGGGCTTAATTTGAAGAGCGGTTAGGGGGTTCTATTTGAAAAGGCCGAATCCTGGAGGGGGTAAATGAGGCGCGGGAGGAGCTAGGGGGTGATAGAAGTGGTAAGGACTTTTGGGTGTTTGGTGCATTAGCCCGGGGCTTGATGCTATATGCGGATTGTAGTTGAGTGAGGGATAAGGACGAAAAAACGGGAGCGGCCCGGGGTCCGGATGGAAGCTGAAGCTTGTGCCAAGGTTGCGGACTGCACTGAGGTAGTCCACCGAAGGAGGAAGTGGGAGACTAGGAATATCCGACAGGAAGGGCTGAACCTGGTGGTGATATGGGTCTTGGAGTACCCCCGGGGAGGTAGAATCGACTACCCCTTTTTGGGAGGTATAGGGCACGGAAGCGAAGGCATGTTGGGCCAGTGGTGGAAAGAAAGGTCTGCCCGGCACCATATTTGGTATCGGAGCAACCTGTATTATCCGTGGGGGCATACGTGGTGGTGCTGAACACGGGTCGAGAGCCGGCCACTGGGTCTCTGGGAAGGCTTTATATTGAGTGGGATTGGGCGTGGGTCGGACCCTATTGTGAGTTTTCTGACAGTTAGAGCGCAGCTCGAGTGGGCTGGATGCTTGTATCTTTGAGCTAGCGCCCTCTGTAGGCCTAGAGTCTGCACGGTTAGGTTCAGGTTTGTGGGTGGATCGGTGCGGTTGCCTCCGGGAGCCCACAGATATTTGACAACTGCTTTCCGGTTTTACTTCAGATTGCATGGTAAGAGGGCCCTGGCAGTGAGGCCCCACTCTATCTGTTCGTGCGTAATGACGGACCGGAGTGGGCAAGTTTTGTTGGTCCGGAAAGGTTCGTGGAGGGATTGAGAGATCTAGTAAGGGCAGGAGGGACAGGTGGATGGGCCCGACCGGATGAAGTGGTGGGAGTAGAGGTAGCCTGCATCCTACGAACCCGCTTACTTTGTGTAGGTATGGCCGGTGATGGAGAGGCCCCTAATGCCCGATCTACAGTGCCGTTGTTAGGGGCAGGTGAGGTAGATACGCTGCGGGTGGGGGTCGAAGCTGCATCTAGAAGTACCTGTCGTCCACTGGGTGCTACCTGGGGGTCCGATAAGGGTGAGCTGCCAAGGTCGACAGGCACCTGAATTGGTGCGGAGCGTGCCGGTTGAGGGGAGGTGATCGCACGGCTGAGGCTAGCCTCAGCCGAGGGCCGGTTTTTGAGGTACTAGTGGGAGATACTGCTGGAATGGCTGCCCTTGAAACCCCTCTTTGAAGAGGAGTCTTGTCTGCCGTAATCCTGACCGATTTATAAGCTGTGTTGAGGGCAAGCGACGGTTGCTTTTTTGATAAATTCCCTTGCTATTTGATCGGAAGGGAATTGGAAAAGGATAGGACATGTGCGGCGTGGTGAACGTTTGTGTAACCTTGTGCACGTGCATGGATGGTGTTCCACGCCAGCTGCCCTGAGCAAGGTGGACATCAGTTGTGATACTGAGGCCTTGTCCGAAAGATTGAAGGCTATCGCATTTTTGCTATTTGAGATGCGCTTAAAGATCTCGGTAGAAACAGAGTCAAGGAAGTCAGTAGCTGATTTATGCTGCTGTTGCGAATAGCTTACCGCGGGGTCCATCAGGCACAGTAGCGGAGCAAGCTTGGCGATATTGTCCTCCAGAATCGAGAGTCTTGTTGAGATATTCTCAACGTCTTGGTGAATACGGGCGCTGAAGATGGTATCGTTCGCGAGGTCCACCAATGGTATAGAGCACTGTTTCAGTTGTGTTAGCGGTTTCTTAACTCTAATCTTGGGTCGAAGTTTTTGAGTAACAGGCATGATAAAAGTATTGGAAAAAAATCTTTAGAATTCTTGTATTGTTTTGGGATGATTTGCCTCTAAATAACCAGCTAAGTTCCTAGAAACCTATATAACTAGCCAGAGATAACGAAGAACACCCCGTGGCATTGTAGCGCAGTCGGTATCCTCTCTTGTTTCTTGTGTTAGAGGGCTGTACCTGCAAGTGTCAGAGTGTTTATTTTGTGTTTTTCTGAAGAACATTTAAGCCATTTTCCACTTCGTTTTGTGGTTTTCGGTATGCCACGCTTTTCTGACCCGTGTTTCGCACCTACTTCGGAAAAAATGTGGCAAATGGTATAGAATGCTCGGTGTGCAAGAAGTGGGCCCGCCCAAAGTGTTCAGGAATAGCAAAGAACATTTATGTCCCCCATAAACGGAACCCATGGGCTGAGTGGGTCTGTGCTCCTTGCAAGGAGGCTGCCGGTATGGCCCTGAAACAGCAGGTTCAAGGGCAGGACCAATGCCCACCAAGTAGCACCACAGACATATAGCCCAAAACACCGCAATCAGGCAGCAGGAAGTTGTTTGCGGAAGTAGTAGGCACACTTGAGAGGACAGTCTTTAGAGCAAGTGGGCCAGTTCCGAGGGCTTGCCATGTGGTCGTTGCCTCAACTCCCTTGAAGCGGACCGACGAGGGCCAGTGGACTCAGCAGAAGCCCAGAAGGACAAAGCGGCCAAAAAGAAGAGTGACCGTAATATAGCGAAGTATGGGCCAGCTAGGGTGAACGATCCCGCGCTCCTGGTGTTGGAAAAAGTGGAAGATCTGCGGGGGCAGATCTCGTCGATGGGAAGGGTCTCAAAACACAGGCTCCTGGTCCTAAACCAGGAAAAACCCATCATAAGGGGATCGAAAGCCAGGCGGGACATAGGTAGGAGGAGGGTCTATGCCGCGCTATGTATTGCAGGCCTTTTGCACCCTACTGCTCTACGAAGGGCGCATAGAGTAGGGACACGGAGGTCATCACTTGGGAACAAAGGCGAACATCGTGAGAGACCAATGCTAGTGGAGTTCGCTGATGAGGCCACCCGGGATAAACTGCTGGCGAGGGCAGCAGTAGTGGATCACATTACCAAGAGTAGATACCAAATTGTGTCAGACGAGCATAGAGTGAGGCTTGGTGGTTTAGCACCGGGTGGTAACCTAGCTAGACCAGTAAGGCCACTGGTGGAGAACCACCAAGTGCAGCAGTATGCCGTGCTCGGCTCTCAGACCCCATCTTTGAAAGTGGTAAAGAAGCCAGTTGCGGGGTCGGAAATACTTGTAATTGAAGATGAGTTGAAGAATGAGAATTGGCAGTACTATCCGAAGGTAGAGGACAGCTTGGCCCTTGTCGGCATGGATGGTATGGCAACTCTTATAGGGATGGACAGGGAGTCGTCGGAAGTCTTGTATCGTCAGCCGGGGTCATGCACACCAGTGGGGGCTACCGATAAAATAACTTGTCATCCTCTCAGGTGCTGAGCCAGAGAACCAGGCAAGAGTAAATATTATGAGACACTTAAGCGACGGAGCGAAAGTGGTGGTGTAATATACTAACGTGTGTGGTATTAGAAAGGAAAGGATGAAATTCGCCAAAACCGCTGAGGAGCACAAAGAGTCAATAGTTGCGGTTACGGAGACGTGGTTTTCTAAAAAAGACCACGTGCCAGGACATATAAGTAACGGTTTTGCAGTCTATAGGCAGGACGCCATCCCCACCGGGTCGTGTGTGTAACGACCGGCCGTGGAAAATCCACCTAAAACCTTTGCAGTTCCATGTTTTTCTTAACATCGCTCACTTGCTTACACTATTGACTTGTCTTTACGAACTGTTTGTTTTTATGGACCAATTGTTGTGTTGTTCGTGCCCAGAGCGCTACTTTGGCATATCCTTGTTCTGGACCTGCGTAACGCACGTGCTCCTTGCTCACACGCTGATATTCGGTCTCTCGTTTGTTGGGTCCTTGTGATCTCATTATTGAGGTTTGTATTTTTTTGATGTCATTGTTCATGTATTAATCTAGTATCGTAGAATACCACGGATAATCGCCTATAGATTTCGGGATCCGTTGTGAATTTGGCTGCGCATTGCCCAAAAGTGTGTTACAATACTCAATAGATCAATTTGGAACGAGGAAAAACACGCAAAATGCCAAGAAAAGGGTCGAAACCATTGGAATCCGGACAGGAAGTAATACTGCAAGTCTCTGGGGAGGTTTTGGGTACATTTGATTCTTTAGGTAATGTCAGATCGTCTAGTCCTGTCAGTGCTAGTTCATGTGTTAATGAGGGCAGTATGGATCGTAAAGATGTTAATCTATATAAGCTGAGAATACTAGACCTAGAACAACAACTGTTATCGGCTAGACAACAGGCCCAGGAAGCAGAAAGTAAGTGTAGACAGAAAGAGCGTGAGCATGAGACCAGCGACTACGACACCTCCGATAGATCAGGTGCAATAAGATAGGGAACCCCACGCCGGTCGCCGACTATAAAACACCATCGATCGATTTGCCAAGAGTGGAACTAACAGCTTTTGACGAGAGATCCGAACACTACTGCAAGTTTGTCAAGCAGTTAGAGACGTTCGTCGAAAATAAGGAAACCGACCCTGGGCAAAGGCTTCTCTATCTGATTGATTACTGTCGAGGTTTAGCAAGAGAAGCTATCGACGGGTGTACCATGCTCGACCCGGAACAAGGCTACACAAGAGCAAGGAAGATTCTAAGGGACTTGTTTGGCCAACCTTTCAAAGTAGCCCGTAACCTAATAGAGGGCGTGATGGCAGAGGCAAAGAGAACCAAGGGCGACGTCTATACAATGGCCGACTTGGTGATCAAGATGCAGAACTGCTCAATAGCCCTCGACCATTTAGGTTACAGGGCTTGCCTAGATGCCATGCACGCTTTGGAAGGCATAGTCCGTCATCTCTCTCCCGAACTACGAAGTCGGTGGGCGGAAGAAGCGGAACGGATAAGCCGAAGCGACGGGGAGGCTAACTTCCAAGTCCTGACCGAATACTTAGACAGGCAAATCAAGGTAGCCGACAGCAGGCTCGGCTGACTTATCCGGGACAGCAACCGAGCAAACAAGCCCTGTACTAGCCAGGCTCAAACCAATGCTCAGGAACAGCCGAAATATCAGCCTTGGACCAATTGTAACAGCCGGTCGTGGAAAATCCCCCTTTTTCTCTCGCGATTCAGTGTTTCTCCCAACATCACTCATTTCCATACACTATTGACTTGTCTTTACGAACTGTTTGTTTTTATGGACCAATTGTTGTGTTGTTCGTGCCCAGAGCGCTACTTTGGCATATCCTTGTTCTGGACCTGCGTAACGCACGTGCTCCTTGCTCACACGCTGATATTCGGTCTCTCGTTTGTTGGGTCCTTGTGATCTCATTATTGAGGTTTGTATTTTTTTGATGTCATTGTTCATGTATTAATCTAGTATCGTAGAATACCACGGATAATCGCCTATAGATTTCGGGATCCGTTGTGAATTTGGCTGCGCATTGCCCAAAAGTGTGTTACAATACTCAATAGATCAATTTGGAACGAGGAAAAACACGCAAAATGCCAAGAAAAGAGTCGAAACCATTGGAATCCGGACAGGAAGTAATACTGCAAGTCTCTGGGGAGGTTTTGGGTACATTTGATTCTTTAGGTAATGTCAGATCGTCTAGTCCTGTCAGTGCTAGTTCATGTGTTAATGAGGGCAGTATGGATCGTAAAGATGTTAATCTATATAAGCTGAGAATACTAGACCTAGAACAACAACTGTTATCGGCTAGACAACAGGCCCAGGAAGCAGAAAGTAAGTGTAGACAGAAAGAGCGTGAGCATGAGACCAGCGACTACGACACCTCCGATAGATCAGGTGCAATAAGATAGGGAACCCCACGCCGGTCGCCGACTATAAAACACCATCGATCGATTTGCCAAGAGTGGAACTAACAGCTTTCGACGAGAGATCCGAACACTACTGCAAGTTTGTCAAGCAGTTAGAGACGTTCGTCGAAAATAAGGAAACCGACCCTGGGCAAAGGCTTCTTTACCTTACTCACTACTGCCGAGGCCGAGCGCGAGAAGCTATCGACCGGTGCACCATGCTCGACCCAGAACAAGGCTACACAAGGGCAAGAAAGATTCTAAGGGACCTGTTCGGCCAACCTTTCAAAGTAGCCCGTAACCTAATAGAGGGCGTGATGGCAGAGGCAAAGAGAACCAAGGGCGACGTCTACACCATGGCCGACCTGGTGATCAAGATGCAGAACTGCTCAATAGCCCTCGACCATTTAGGTTACAGGGCTGACCTAGACGCCATGCACGCTTTGGAAGGCATAGTCCGTCATCTCTCTCCCGAACTACGAAGTCGGTGGGCGGAAGAAGCTGAACGGATAAGCCGAGGCGACAGAGAAGCCAACTTCGAAGACCTGACCGAATACTTAGACAGGCAAACGAAGATAGCTGACAGCAGATTCGGCCGACTCATCCGGGACAGCAACCGAGCAAACAAGCCCGGTACTAGCCAAGTTCAAACCCCTGTACGGGAATATCCAAAGTACCAGCCTTGGACCAACACACACGTCATTTCACGAGATGCTACGGCGAAACCAAATTGCAGATCCTGTGGTACTAGCCATGGCCTACCAGAATGCCCCAAGTTCGGCAACGCCACAATAGACGAACGGTGGGGAATGGCGAGGATGGCCGGAGCATGTTTTACTTGTCTCAACACCACGCACCGGGCAGCAGCCTGTAGAACAAGGAATCGATGTGGTTACGAGGGCTGCACCGGCAGACACCATCGGCTGCTGCATCAGGCGAGAATAACCATATCCGAGGCGATTGCCAAGCCCAGCGTGATTTGTTCAACTTCACAATCTGCCAGTAAACCGGTACGTTTAGGCGTAGTGGCCGTGGGAGTAGTGACTCCGACTGGGATAGTCAAGGCGTTGGCTTTCGTTGATAGTGGATCCGACACCACTTTAGTGAAAGAGCGGTTTGCCGACAAACACCAACTGGCTAAAGATGCGACGTCGTTAGCAGTGAGCACGGTGGGAAGAACACAGGTAATGACTGCCGGTAGATTAAGGCTGCAACTCATCTCTCTAGACACTAACGAGGAAATTGAACCAACGGAGGCATTCACGTTAGCGGATCTCCCCATGCGAGCACCAAGGTCGGTGAACGCAATCTTGACTCGGTGGCCCCACCTGCAGGATGTAACCGTTGTAGACTGGGAAGATGGTGAAGTGGATCTCCTCATCGGCTGCGACGTGCCAGAGGCGCATTGGGTGCTTGACCAAAGAGTGGGCGACCGCCAGGCACCTTATGCCGTACGCACGGCTCTGGGATGGATGTTATACGGTCCAGTAGGGGTACGCGGTTCCGTGAATTACTTATCCGCCGAAACGGACCGCATAGAATATCATCTGCAACGGCTGTATGAAAAGGAGTTTCATGACATTGGAGACGAAAGACCGACGTTGTCTCAAGAGGATCACTTCGCCCTACAAACGGTGCGGCAAAGCTCTAGAGGCCTCAAAAGCAGTTCGAGGTTCCCCTCCCATGGCGCACATCGGTCGACCCGTGGACTGACAACAGAAATTATGTTCTCCAACGATTACTACGACTAAAAGAACGCTTCATTCTAGACCAGAATCTGTGGGAACGATACGCGGATTTGATGAAGCGAAACGAGGCCCTCGGTTACGTTAACACCGACAGTGAAGGGGGTATCTGGTATCTGCCTCACCATCCGGTTATCAACCCCAAGAAACCCAATAAACTGCGCGTGGTTTTCGACTGTGCGGCCAAGTTCCAGGGCAAGTCGTTAAACGATCGCCTACTACAGGGGCCTGACTGGACCACACCACTGATCGATGTTCTGTGCCGTTTCAGAGTGGGTAAAGTGGCTTTGTATGCTGACATTAGGGAAATGTTCCATCAGGTGAAGATTCCGGTAGGAGAACGAGATGCTTTGCGTTTCCTGCGGTGGGAAGGGAGCGAGCGGGACAACGCAGTGGTGAATTATAGGATGACCGTCCACCCCTTCGGAGCCATATCGTCACCATTTTGTGCCAACTACGCCCTCCGAGAATCAGCGAACAAACATGGTGATCTGGTACATCGGACGGTGGTAGAAAGCGTCAGCAGGAACTTCTACGTCGACGACTACCTTGGGTCATTCGATGATGTGGAATCAGCTCTAGAGCAGTTCAGGGGTCTGACGAGATTGCTGGAAGAGGGCGGCTTCCATCTAACTAAATGGATGTCAAACGCTTCAGAAGTGCTGAAGGTCATCCCGTATCACGAAAAGGCCGAAAGGGTAAGAGATTTGGACGGCTCTCCACTTCCCATCGAGCGCACCTTAGGGATACAATGGGACGCGGAAACGGACGATTTTGTTTTCGAACTGAACGTTCCCGAGCTGCCAATAACCCGTCGTGGCATACTATCTGCCGTCTCAAGTTTGTTCGACCCGCTCGGTTTCGTCTCACCATGGCTGCTACCCGGAAAGATCTTGCTTCAGCGACTGTGCCGTAAGAAAGTTGATTGGGACCAGTCACTGGACCGAGGGGACCGGCTGGACTGGGAAGAATTTCTGAACACCTTGAAGAAATTAGGGGACATAAGAATCCCACGATGTTTGACTCCTGGCCATACGACACGGACTGGAGATCTACATGCCTTTTCCGATGCATACGAAGTCGGTTATGGAGCTGTGGTGTACGGACGATAGTGCACAGAAGACGGACAACATACTACGAGGATCCTGTTCGCCAAAGCCCGCGTTGCCCCACTGAAGTCGGTCTCAATCCCACGCCTTGAACTCAGCGCAGCCGTGTTGGCAGTCAGGGCAGAGCAAGCTGTGAAGAGATGTTTCGATCTCTACATTTGGTCGGTGAGCTTCTGGACGGATTCAACGATAGTACTTTACTACATTAACAACGTACGGAGCCGGTTTAGTACTTTCGTTGCTAACCGGCTCACGATTATCCACGATGAATCGGCCACGCACCAGTGGAGTCATGTCAGGTCTGGCGATAATCCGGCCGACCTGTGCTCCCGAGGTGCGAACAACTTCAGGCAACTGGACACGTGGACGAGAGGGCCAAGCTTCCTGCAATTGCCCAAACAGGAATGGCCCTTGTTCGAATTAAAAACCCCTACGGAATTGGAACTGGAGATCAAAGGCGTAGTGATAGCAACCAACGTCGTCGAAGCGTCGTCCATTCTATCGCGACTGGTCAGGTTTTCTTCCTAAATGAAGACGCTTCGTTCGCTAGTTTGGTTAACCAGGTTCAAGAGAAATTTACTAGTCATGAAAGGGCTACGGCCCTCAGGTTGGATACGGGTCGGCCCGATAGGTCCCGATGAACTACAATCGGCAGAGTACGATAGTTTCAGAATGATGCAACGCGAGGCTTTCGCCCAAGAACTCAAGAGGGCGGAAGAAGTGGGGCCGGCCAATGAAGACATGCCATCTCCAAGAGGCGAGCTGAAGCGTTTAAACCCCAAACTCATCGACGGACTGCTGCGGGTAGATGGTAGGCTGACCAACGCCCACCTGAACTTCGACACAAAGTATCCTATACTGCTGCCTGCGAGACAACCTGTAGAAGAGCTAATGATTCAACACGTCCACGCCATGGAGGGACATGCCGGGGAAAGTCACGTGACGAGCGTCATCCGAAAGCGTCTTTGGTTGTTGAGAGGACGAGAGACTGTAAAACGCGTAATCCGACGTTGTGTGCAATGCAGGAGACGCAATGCCACAGCAGGCAAACAACTCATGGCCCCACTACCAGAATGCAGCGTGACTACGGGCTGGTGGCCGTTCAGTGACACCGGGTTGGACTATTTCGGGCCCTTGTGGACCAAGTGCGGGGAAAGATCAAAAAAGCGATACGCATGTATCATGACGTGCATGAAATCACGTGCGGTACACCTAGAAGTTGCACATTCGATGACGACCGATTCGTTTCTAAGGGCCTTGCAAAGATTTATCAACCGACGAGGCGTGCCGGCCGATATATACTCAGATAATGGATCGAACTTTGTGGGCGCTCACCGGGAATTGCAGCGTTGGCACAAGAACATAAACAGGGACGAACTACAGGATCGAACCGTGGCCTACGGCGTACGATGGCATTTCAACCCCCACAGGCCAGTCACCGAGGCAGCATATGGGAACGCATGATCCGGTCCGCCAGACGGATATTGCTGTCAATCATGGAGCAGCAGCCGCCCAACGACGAGACGCTGAACACCGTCATGACTGAGGTGGAGCGAATCCTGAACAACCGCCCCCTGGTTCCAGTATTGAACGGCAACCCCACCCACCTGGCGCTCACCCCGAACGACTTATTGACGTTAAGGTCGAACGAGGGTTTCCAAGGGCCGGTAAACCTTCGTGGGAGCTACCTCCACGGGTGGAAGCAAGCGAACTATCTGGCCAAGGTCTTCTGGAGGCGATGGCTACGGGAGTACCTACCGGCTTTGCAGACTCGACAGAAGTGGCTGGCCAAAACAAGACCATTCAAAGTTGGGAACGTGGTTATGATCGCCGACGAACGCGCACATTTCAGCACTTGGTCTTTGGGAGTAGTTACGGAAACCATCAAAAGCACTGACGGAATGATAAGAACGGTGAAGGTGAAGACAGCTAACGGAGTGCTCATTCGTGACATACGCAGTATTAACCTACTCGAGAGCGAAGACGGAGCAGCTGATAACCCTGGGGCCTAGTAAACCTGTTTCACACCAGTCATCGAGGTGGATAAAGAAACACCATATATACAACATGGTCTCCGTCAAACACGTTAAGGTGCTCGCGGTCTTTTCGTTGACATTACAGAAGGTTCTTTCCGATATGTGGTGATGAATGCGATTCCATGATACATCCCGATACATACACGCATGCACGACGCACTCTACATCCCGTAAACCCATCATACATATGACAGTGTTCTTTGTTTGCCTTTTGTTGACGCTACCGAATGCTTCTTGCATATGTGGAAGTAGCGGAGCTCGGGTCACACATACATGCTACATTTACTCGTTTTCTTGCCACGCGGTCTTTTGTTGACATTGCAGAAAGTCCTCCTTTGATGTGTAGTCATACCTGTGATTTCATTGTACACCCCGGCACACACACACACGCACACACACACTCAAGCACGTACATCCAGGACCGGACGACCCCTTAAGAGGACAACGTCTATGTGACCATTCACGCCCGCCATCGGTCATTTGGTCTTGTGGAAGATGTAGACTAGCCTCACGTCTATGTATCCAATGGATTAGGTGCGACCAGTAGTAGAACGTTGACGACGAGCATTAGACGCGCGCACTGACAGCAGGGCCTAGGCAGGTAGGAAGAATCAGTACCTTTATACTGAACCTTTGACTCTGCTAAGGATCCAGGAGGATTTTGGTGGGCGGTGTAACAGCCGGTCGTGGAAAATCCCCCTTTTTCCCTCGCGATTCAGTGTTTCTCCCAACATCACTCATTTCCATACACTATTGACTTGTCTTTACGAACTGGTTGTTTTTCTGGACCAATTGTTGTTTGTTCGTGCCCAGAGCGCTACTTTGGCACATCCTTGTTCAGGACCTGCGTGACGCACGTGCTGTCTGCTCGTGATCGTTGACCGCTTATTGTAGTGTGCAAGACGGCTCGACTCGGCAGCAATGCGCTCGAAAATGTCATTCACAAACGAATTCATGATCGACATCGCCTTCGATGAGATGCCGTTGTCCGGATGAACTTGGCGCAGCACCTTGTATATGTAAATTGCATAGCCCTCCTTCCTCCTGCGCTTCTTCCTCTTGTCCACCTTCGGCACCTTCACCTTGGACGCCTTCTTCGCAGCTTTGCCTGAGACAACTTTCGGGGCCATTGTCGTAGAGCAACGCACACGCCTTTTCACGCGATGCCACGGCGCAACCAAACTGCAGATCCTGTGGTACTAGCCATGGACTACCAGAATGCCCCAAGTTCGGCAACGCCACAATAGACGAACGGTGGGGAATGGCGAGGATGGCAGGAGCGTGTTTTACTTGTCTCAACACCACGCACCGGGCGGCAGCTTGTAGGACAAGGAGCCAATGTGATTACGAGGACTGTACGGGCAGACACCATCGGTTGCTGCACCAGGCGAGAGTGACCTTACCCGAGGAGAGCACCAAACCCAGTGTTATTTGTTGAATGTCGCGGTCTGCTAATAAACCAGTACTTTTATGAGTAGTTGCCGTGGGAGTGGTGACCCCAACTGGGGTGGTCAAAGAGTTGGCCTTCATAGATAGTGGCTCGGATACCACGCTAGTAAGGAAGAAGTTCGCAGAGAGACATGGGATCAGAGGGAATCAATCCTCATTAGCAGTGAGCACAGTGAGTGGCACCCAGGTCATTCAGTCGACCAAACCGCACCTGCAACTCGTTTCCTTGGTCAACAACGATAGAGCAGAAATTCTAGAAGCATTCACCATAAAGGATCTGCCTATGAGAGCACCTCAGTCAGCGCAATCGATTCTGACTCAGTGGCCGCACCTCTACGGGGTTAAGATCGAGGAGTGGCAGAGTAACGAAACTGATCTGCTGGTCGGCTGTGATACACCAGAAGCCTATTGGGTCCTGGATCAGAGAATAGGAAGCCACAAACACCCTATGCAGTAGGCACTATATTCGGCCTGACTTTACATGGTAGTGCAGACGACAAACAAATCCAAGTGAACTGCACTTCAGCGGAAACAGCGAACAATGAACAGACATTCCAACAACTGTATAACACCGAGTTTGCCGACCTGGCCATTGATAGAGATGCTCCACCACGAGAAGATAGAGCGGCTTTGAAAATAGTAGCCGAGAACGCTAAGTATGTAATAGATCGTTTCAAGGTTCCTGTCCCGTGGAGACCCAACATGAAACCCATGCCAAACAGTCGAGAAATTACTCTGAAAAGATTAGGCTTCCTCAAAACCAAGCTGCTCCGGGAACCACAACTAAGAATGGTACACACGCGACCCATGCAACATAACATCTACTTGGGTTATATGGAAAGAGTAGACACAGTGGTTATCAGCGCAAATTTGGGGTGGCATCTACCCCATCACCCGGTCGTGAACCCAAAGAAACCGAGGAAGGTCAGAGTGGTTCTCGACTGCGCCGCGAAATGTCAGGGTGTGTCACTCAACGACCATATACTACAGGGCCCAGACTGGACAACGCCACTAGTCGAGGTCTTATGTCGTTCTCGGCTAGGAAAGGTAGCCGTCTCTGCGGACATACGCGAAGTGTTTCTACAAATGAAGATGCCCGTTTAAGATAGAGACGCCTTTCGTCTCCTCTGGTGGCCTGAAAACGACGCAAGTCACGCACCTGACGAGTACAGGCTGACCGGTCATCCCTTTGGGACGGTTTTATCTCCCCTCTGTGCTAATTTTGCCCTCCGGGAAACCCTCAAGCGTTTCGATGGCACCAGCAGCTTGTTAGGAAGAGCAATGGACCACTTCTACGTGGACGATTTTCTGTGCTCCTTTGACGACCCAACTATTGCTATTCTCCATATGACCGAACTGATCGCCACTCTAATCGTCGGAGGATTCAACCTCACTAAATGGACTTCAAACGGCCAAGAGGTGCTCAAGGTTATCCGGAAGTCCGAGAAAATTGAGTGTACGGGAGAGCTTTTGGGATCCTCTTCACGAACGGAGCGCACGCTTGGTCTTCAATGGAAACCCAGAGGGGACGAATTCATTTTTACTCTAGACCTACCCAAATGACCGGCCATAAGGAGAGGAATCCCATCATCAGTCTCAAGCCTCTATGACCCCTTTGGTTTCGTTTCGCCAAGGTTATTACCGGGAAAGTGCATGCTGCGATCGCTGTGCCAAAGAGGGACGGGTTGAGACGAACCTCTCCAGGATGACGACGGTAAGCGATGGCGCGACTGGCTGCACAGCCTGAAGCAACTTGGGGAGATAAAAATACAAGGATGCGTGACAGGAATCAAGTGCACAAACGACGCCCAACCCCACGTATTCTCCGATGCATCAGAAAAAGGCTACGGGCAAGTTGCTTACGGCTGCTGGTGGGCGGCACAGCCAGATACTATTCGCAAAGGGGGGAGTGGCTCCACTGAAAACGGTATCCATTCCAAGGCTGGAACTGACGGGAGCAGTACTGACTTTGAAAGCCTCGAACAAGAGTGGCGAGTTCACCATAGAACTCATCTTTCTGTTTGTCTGAGCTGCAGTTCGTTGGGGCGTACGCCGAGATCACAAACAAATTTCGCCTAACACAACTATCCTTTCGAACGCCAACTGACCCTTAGAGTCTCACAGCACATAAACGACTGTTGACAGGAATCCAATCTAAAAGGGCAGCCTCAGCCTTGTCAGTCAAGACAATTCCTACACCACGTTGACCCACAGCTCGAGCTACTTCGTCTCCTGAAGTGCGCAGAAAATACCTCGATGAGATACCAGGAGCAGTTAGTTGAATTACACTGCTCGAATCCCGTATACGCGTTTCACTTAAGCAGCAGACATCAATCTTCAGAGAATCTAATGTGAGGGCTAGGCACGTCTGCTGACCCGCCTGCATGAGTGTACGCACGTTGCAGGAGCCGAGATTGAGAGGCTGACGAGGCTTGAGGAAATGTGAGTTACCAGACAGAGGATTATTCCCGACACTATTCGACAACGAATCGTTGCGAGTATCGACCGTGTTATCAATGGGAGCATTATGGGTGGATAGATGGGGCAAAGAGAGGTGGTTAGTGACAGAAGACAGAGGTTGAATAAGAGAGAGGGAACTCTGAGCAGTAGCCCACTTATCACTACTCACCCCGCTCGATGCAGTGGGCAGCGCGGTTATGATTGTAACAACCGGTCGTGGAAATTCCCCCTTTACCACTCGTTTTAACACTTTCGTGGCCAACAGACTGACTATAATCCACGATCCGACTAAAACCGATCAATGGCACTATGTACAATCAGCCAGTAACCCGGCCGATTTCTGCTAAAGGGGCCTGAGAATACTAGAGAGGTTACGGATGTGGACAATGGGACCGGACTTCCTGACTGCAGCTAAAAAGATGTGGCCAATGCTATTATTACCTAAGACTAATGATGACGATATCGAGACTAAAAGACTGATACTGGCTACAAACTTCACGAGAAGCGTAACCCTAATTGGAAAGCTGTGTCAATTTACCAACTGGACGAAAATGTTAAGTGCCGTGGTCTGGTGGACACGGTACAAAGCACTCTTATTGATTATGAAAGGCGCAGGACCACAAAACACATTGGATGTGGGGACGATACTACTGAGCGAGCTGAATTAAGCCGAACTCGACGTTTAACGCCTACTGCAACTAGATGCTTTTCCGTTCGAGGCCGCGAGCTAGCCACGATAGGTGATAACACCAAAGGAAGCAGGCTGTTTCACAGCAGTATCCGAAGACTAAACCCCATGCGAATCAACGGACTACTGAGGGTTGGAGGGAGGCTGACGAATTCAAATCTAGAGTACGAAACAAAACACCCCATAGTAATCCCTGGTGACCACCACATAACGAGATGCCTGATAGACCATGTACATCGAGAAGAGGGACACGCAGGTTTGAATCACTTATTTAACAATATATGCCGACGATTTTGGGTGACAAAGAAACCAGCCACGGCCAAGCGAGTCATAAGCAACTGCATCACTTTTCGTCGCCGGAGAGCGGTAGCAGGCCAACAAATGATGGCCCCTCTTCCGGCCGTAAATGTTCGACCGGGATGGTGCCTGTTCGTGGAAATTGGCGTCGACTGCTTTGGCCCGTTATTCGTACGACAGCAAAGGAGCACCCAAAAGAGGTATGGCTGCCTGATAACATGTTTGCAATCCAGAGCAGTCCATCTTGAAGTAGTGCGTAATATGACCACCGATTCATTTCTAATGGCATTTCAAAGGTTCATCGCGAGGCGGGGCGTCCCCAAGAATGTATACTCCGACTATGGCTCGAACTTCGTTGTTAATCATAAGGAGTTAGAGAAATGGTGGAACGGCCTGGACCACGCCAAAATACAAAAGCAGACCGTAGCAAAGGGGATAGAATGGCACTTCAGTTCACCTTATGCCAGTCATCGTGGTGGCGTTTGGGAAAGGCTGATACGATCGACTAGGAAAATACTCACAGCCCTGACCTCACAACAAACCCTGGATGACGAGACGCTGACTACTTTACTAACAGAAGTAGAACGCATATCGAACAACAGACCCCTGGTGCCGATCGTCACAGACCCGGAAGGCGAACCGGCACTCACCCCCAACGACCTATTAATACTTCGGTCGAAAGCAGGAGCAACCACACCGAAAACCCTACGTGGAAAGTACGTCGTTGGATTGAAACAATTGAACCGCCTGGCGCAGGCTTTCTAAAAACGGTGGACGAGGGAGTACTTGCCGACACTGCAGCTTCGGCAAAAGTGGATCTCCAAATAAATATCGTTCAGACGTGGCGACGTGGTCAACCTCGTGGACAGCCATTTACATAAAGACGATTGGCCGGTTGTAGTGATCAAGGATTGTCGTACAGAAGTCGATGGCCTCGTGAGCACGGTGGTGGTGAGGACGAACAAAGGAGACGTATTGCGAGATATACGTAAAATGTCTACTTGAAGGTGACAGCGACGCGGTCGAGGCCGACGCTACCGACCAAGATATATCCATGTCTGCTGATACCAGATGAAGCCGAATTCATTTATTCATCCCTTATGCCTTCTCCTGTGGGATCCACTCCCCACACCATTTTTGACGTATACTTGTGTTTGAATTCATACAGCATTTACGATGTACTATGGAGCTAATTGTCCAAACCTTAGCTCACCACACGACACGACTCTGCATGTAGAAGTAACGGGGCTTAGGTCACGCACACATGCCCACCTTTTACTCGTTTTTGCCACACAGCCTTTTGTTGACATCGCAGAAAGTCCTCCTTTGATGTTTAGTCATACCTGTGATTTCATTGTACACCCCGGCAGGCACACACACACACTCAATCAAGCACAGACAGACAGGGCGGGACGGCCTCTTACAAGGACAGCATCTATGTGCCCACTTCCCGCCAGCCATCGGTCAGTTGTTCTCGTGGAAGATGTAGAGTAGCCTTGCGTCTAAGTAGCCAACGGATCAGGAGCGACCATGAGTAGAACGTTGACGGCGAGCATTAGGCGAGCACTCTGACAGCAGGGCCTAGGAAGGTAGGAAGAATCAGTACCTTTATATCTCTGACGATTTTGACTAGCGTTCTTGAAATTCGTGTATAGCTCATTGTTTTGAGTGACGCTGTACACCTTGATCATGCGCTTGCGCGTGCGTCTCGACCATGGTCGAGAAATATACCATTATTATCATTAAAAAATATTTGACACTGCTAAGGATCCAGGAGGATTTTGGTGGGCGGTGTAACGACCCGTGGTGGAAAATCCACCAGATTCACAACGGATCCCGAAATCAAAAGACGATTATCCGTGATATTCTACGACACTAGATTATTACATGAACAATGACATCAAAAAAATACAAACCTCAATAATGAGATCACAAGGACTCAACAAACGAGAGACCGAATAGCAGCGTGTGAGCAAGGAGCACGTGCGTCACGCAGGTCCAGAACAAGGATATGCCAAATTAGCGCTCTGGGCACGAACAACACAACAATTGGTCCATAAAAACAAACAGTTCGTAAAAACAAGTCAATAGTGTAAGCAAGTGAGCGATGTTAAGAAAAACATGGAACTGCAAAGGTTTTAGGTGGATTTTCCACGACCGATCGTTACACTGCATGCAAGCTTCGACAACGTACTACCAGAAAGATAAAGACTGTCTGCAGTATTTGTAAGGAATAACCACTAGAATGGCGACTGTGCAAAGGGGGTTTAGCTACACAGAGAGCCTCCGTGCTTTGGATCATTCCTCGATGAGTAGAAGACGCATTCACGTGATCTGATGGAAACGTTCAAGGTAATGAAAAGATTGTCAGGAAAAAGACGAGAAGACATTCTCTCTTTGATCCCAGAGAGAGGCACCAGAACTAAATTAAGTGGCAAGAGCGACCTGGAAAAATTGATCATGTAGTCCTGAGGGTCACACTAAGACTAAGAAAGGCGCCGAAGGAAATCGTGTTACGTCGGCGCTATGGGAGAATCAACATAGGTGGACTAAAGAGGGCTGCGGAGGAAATTCAGTGGACACCGAGACAAACAAATGCCTCCGTAGAGGAACGTTGGGAGACCATCAAGATGGGGGTACTCGAACTTACAGATGAGTTCGTGCCCCTGACGGTGGCAAGCAGTAGAAATCTACCCCCATGGTGGAAGTCAAAAGCCCGCAAGGCAAGACAACCGGTAAATAGTTTTTAGCGGGGCGATCCTTTAGTGTTGAGGTGGGGAGTCATGTCTCAAAACCGGAAAGTGTAACTAGTGGGGTGCCACAAGGCTCAGTCCTCGGCCCTCTGATCTTCCTCATCTTCATCAATGACCTAGCACGTGGACTCACGAACCCCACCTTTATGTTTGCCGATGACGTCAAGATAGCTGGAGTAGATATAGAACTTGACTTGTTAACAGTACAAAACTGGGCACGCAAATGGGACCTTCCACTAAACCTCACCAAGTGTCAATGCCTGGCCACAAATACAGGGACTAGTGGGAATGGTGTGGGTTCGTTGCAAGTGGCCTCGCAGGTCAAAGACTTGGGCGTTATAATGGACAACAGCTTTAAGCCGTCAAAGCAATGCACCTCAGCAGTCAATACGGCCAGGAGAGAACTCTTTCGAGTTAGATCCATTATGTCGTGTGGAGATCCGGAGATTTTCGTTCCGATATATCAAGCCATAGTGAGGCCGCATATGGAGTACTGCGTGCAGGCCTGGGCACCATACTAACAGAAAGGTATCGATTGTCTGGGGAAAGTGCAAGGGCTAGCCACTAGAATGGTGGCTGGGCAAAGGGGATTTGACTACACAGAGCGTCTCCGTGCCCTAAACCTGTTCTCGATGGAAAGACGGGGCGTTCGCGAGTGGTATCCTTATAGAAGACATTCGAGAGCGGCTGGTGAACGTCTCTCCTATTAGGCCTAACAGCGAAATACCAACGATGTCCCCTCCATCGGACGAATAGAGAAGACGCAAGTCGGTTTACAGATGCAAGGTGTACTCTATATATCGTGGCACCGAAACAGTACCGATACGAGATACACCGATCGGAAAACAAAACGAAACGCAACGGCTGTTTAGAAAGCGAACCGCGAGCGTGTACAATCGGCGAACGACCGAAAGTGAAAGTGATTTAAAACGAGGTCGACGGAAACCTCGGAAAAGTCAGTCCAGTAAAGCGTACGCAACAGGAGAACACTAAAAGGTCCATGTCAAACGTCAGAAAAGATCGTGGAGGAAATAGATCCAAAATGGTGTCCAGAAAATAGTCATTTTCTCAAAACACCCTAGGTCATTACACCCTAATGGAATAATCTCCCGGTGGAGGTCATTAATAGCACAAACGTGAAGGCTTTTAAGAAAGCAGTAGACTTATGTTGGGTGGCAGTATACCCCGAGTTATGTTAAGCAGCTTTTAGGTTCAGATGCAATTTACTTATTGTTCCCACCTTACTCTGCCAGGGCTGATACTGCACAAAATTTCTGCCTTTCAGAAAAAGAAAATCACGCAGTGTTGGGAGCTACGGAAACGCGCCGACAACACAACTATCTGGACACACGATTGGCTCTAGCCACACCAAGTCCTGTGCAAACTGAACTGAACTGAGTCTGTACAGATGCACGTTGGACCAGGGTAGGCTGCTTTAGGACTGGAAAGTTGCGGCAGTCGTGGCCATACATAAGAATGGGCCTAAGTCGGATGTGCAGAACTACAGGCCGGTAGGCCTAACTGACATCCTACGTGAAGCCCTTGAGAAGATCATCCGTGCACATATCTGCCAGCACCTTCTGCAGCACGCCATGTTAAGTCCGGCGCAGCATGAATTCCTGAAAGATAGATCTTGTCTGACCAGTCTCGTGTGCTTCTTGGATGAAGTAACTGGACGACTGGACGAAGGTAAGGAGGTTAAGGTATGCTACCTCAACTTTAGCAAGGCGTTCGACTCCGTTGACCATCGTCTCTCGCTATGCAAGATGGAGACTTTTGGTACAGGTGGGCCAGTATATAGGTGGCTGGAGGACTTCCTCTCCCGCAGGACGTTTTACGTCAAAGTGAGGGACAGGTGCTCCAGTTTGGTGAACGTTACCAGTGGTGTACCTCAGGGATCCGTCCTAGGCCCGGTCTTATTCTTGTTATTTAATAATGACCTGGCATCCACTCTTCAATAGCCCAGCTTTATTTTTGCGGATGATGCAAAGATTGTTGGATCTAAGGATAGGGCGGACTTGGGCAGGGAAATAGGTACCGTCCTGAACTGGGCATACAAATGGGACTTACCTCTGAACGCTCAAAAAGGCCATTTGTTGTCAAGGGCATCAGAGAGCCTAACTATCGCCCATGATCGAGGGCTATTCGCCGTAGAGGCAGTCAGTAGGGTTAAAGACCTGGGGGTCATCATGAACAGTGACTTAAAATGGTCGGAGCAGTGCAAGGCTGCTGCGCATAAGGCTCGTGGGGAGCTCTTTAGGCTGCGATCAGCTTTGTCCTACCGGAAGCCGGGGGTATTCGTACCTATTTACATGGCTATAGTACGACCTCACTTAGAAGGTAGCGTGCAGGCTTGGTCACCCTTCTACAAAAAGGAAGCCGCCTGCCTCGAGAAAGTCCAACGTCTCGCCACACGAATGGTTGAAGGGCAGAGGGGTAAGACTCACGAGCAGAGACTCTGCGACCTGAATCTCTTCTCGTTGGAAAGGAGGAGAAGTCGGGGAGATCTCACAGAAACGTTCAAGGTAATGAAGGACTTTTCTGGCCTTAGACCAGATAGTCTATTCCAAGTGGTCGTAGACTCCAGAACAAGGGGACATGAAAAGAAGTTGATAAAAGTCCGATCTAGGTTGATGGTTAGATCGCACTTCTTCATTAACAGGGTTGTGAACAGTTGGAACGGTCTGCCTTGTGGAATGGTAGATCCGCAGACAGTCCAATCCTTCAAAGGTGCCCTAGATCGCAAGTGGTACGAGATCTTTCCTTGTAGTGAGCCTTGAGTATATCAACTAGATGGATGATGGGTAGCACCGTGGTCCTTCTGGAGTTTGTTTTAAAAGACTTTTTCCCTCATTGCACACTGTCTCAGTGAGAGCTCACGATGCATAATTTCTCTCGCAGTTGATGTGAGATGAGGTTTTCCGTTTCCCTCTCATTTTTAGCGGGGATTCGACGAAATACACTCGGTGGTGGTGGGTGCATAGCTGGTGTGCATACCATCGAATGAATTCTGGACTTACGATTGGCCGTGGCCATTACCTGTCCTGTGCAAACTGATCTGAACTGAAATGAACTGAATTGAACTGAACTGAACTGAACTGGACTGAACTGAACTGAACTGAACTAAACTGAACCGTCCGCCTCTCACTCCTCAACCTCTAGCCCCTTGACGTAAGACGCGTAAGAGGTGATCTGTTTTTGATGTTCCACCTTTTTGAAACAGGTCAAAGCGATTGCTTCTTCTTCGTCTGCCCAGCCTCTTCTCTCCGTGGTCACAGCAGAAAAGTTTTCAAACCGAGGCCACGCACTTCACTAAGGATTAACTTTTTTAGCTATAGGGTTATTACTATATGGAATGCACTTCCGGAAGATATTGTTCTCTCGCAGAACAAAACTATCTTCAAGAAAAAGCTAGACCTCTACCTGGGTCTCTCCCAATAATTCCCTTTGTCAAAAAAACAAACAAAATAGTTGTCTTTTATCGCATATATGTTCATGAATGCCGCACCCCCACTCAGCTTAAGGCACTGTCCACAGTGTGACATTGCATGATGTTATGTGTATCTTGTTTTCGCTGCCACCCCCGCCCCCCCCCGCTTCTTTTTACTCTCGTTTCAGCTCGGTGAATCCGACAGAAGATCAAAGATTTCCTCAAGAACCGGGACAATTGGGCTCAAAGCCTCGAACCCGTGTAGTACTTCAAGACAAGACTTCAAGGGGCATCACCTCGGAGATTGCGCCCGAGGATACCCTAGCCCTAGAATTAGCAATGAAGTCAGTAACGAGAACCAAGGAACCGTCAATATGGTACACCAACACCTGCAGTCTCCCGGGAAAAAGAGGGGAGTTGACGGCTAGGATCGCAGAGTCTGATGTCGTTGCGTTGACTGAAACTTGGATAAAGCCATATACTGACATGCGCTTCCAGGGATACGCTGCCTACAGACAATGATAATGATAATGATAATGGTTTATTTCGGATAACCCGAGGCATGCTGTAACGCAAGATCAAACGGTACAATTGGACGTGGAGTCCGAATTCCAAGAGGTTGGTTAAGGTATGTGCACTCAATATTGTACAGGAGAAAGTATTCAAGTCACTCTCTGTGGCGGCGCCCGGCAAATTTGAACTCAAGGTCGGGTGGCCAACCCGGTCAAGTCAGGATCGAGATGGTCGAAGGTAGCTGACTCTTCCTGAAACAGTACAAAACGAAGTGCTATGCAACAAGAGAATCAAACAGAATTGACGAAAGTTTTGTTCACTTCGAGGGAAAAGAAGTTTCCGAGGGAGACATGAACCAGCTACAGCGCTCCGCGGAGTATGGCACGGCTTTGGATTGGAAATCAGACGATGAGAGGAATGAATTTGCAGACAGAGAACAATCAAAATCTTTCGAAGATTTTCCTTGAAACGTTCAGCGACCAAATATCGGCTGAGTCCGTTAAATACCCAATGAAGGACTCATTTGTAGAGAGTGATTGCCTAGGTGATGGTAAAGGAAGTGACCGGACGCAAGCATGTAATCGTTGCGCACATTGTTAACGTTCATGAGGGGGGAATGTGATGCACCAAAATAGAAATGGGTACTGGGCGAGTATTTAAATGGCAGGTAAGTATTTACGTTTGATAATCGTTATCTAAGGGCCGAAAATAAAGACCAGAGAGATGCAAGAATCAAAATTGTCTGGGAGGATTTACCAAGATAGAATACCGAATATGAAAAAGCACCAACAAACGCTGAATACAGTTGGGAAGTTGGGCGGCTGGATGTGGATGGAGTCCGTGGTAAACCAAACGGACATCACATCTGGCGAGGTCGCTGGAGTGATGGTGGAAGAAGTGGCAGAATGTAAACATTTAATCGTTGCGCACATTGTTAACGTTCATGAGGGGGGAATGTGATGCACCAAAATAGAAATGGGTACTGGGTGAGTATTTAAATGGCAGGTAAGTATTTACGTTTGATAATCGTTATCTAAGGGCCGAAAATAAAGACCAGAGAGATGCAAGAATCAAAATTGTCTGGGAGGATTTACCAAGATAGAATACCGGACATTGTGGTACGGAAGTGTATGGCAACAATAAATGCGAATTTTGCAAATATATTGATAACTTATAAAATAGAAGCGAGTTTTACCTCGGGGATTGGTTAAGTTTGCTAATAGGACAAGCGGGCAGTTTGGCAAGAATCATCGGGAAAAAAAGGATAATGAACGGTAAGCCGAGTACGGAAACGGTCTTTTAACCCCGCGATAATTATGTGCTAGGGAAAGTAGATTTTTCTGGGCGTAAGAAGCGGTAAGTTAAGGTTGCGAAGATGGAGACAAGTTCGATGAAAAATAGGCGGTAACTGGGGGAGATAGTTCCATATTTGTAGCATTTCGGGTGAATGATTTTTTGCTGCGACCGGTGCTGGTGGGTGGAGCTGACCGTGCCCGGGACACCCAACCTGAAAACCGTTTTTGTTGACAGGTGCCATCCGCAATCCTATCTGCGTCCGCACATCGTTGCAGACGTCCTGCACGCCCGATGTGCGTCGGCCAAAGTGGTGGATCTGACCGCGGCCCGCACCGGCGGGCTTCGCTTGAGTGATATTGGCGTTGTCACATAGAGATCGAATAATCCAGGAGGTTGCGAGGGGTCCTGGAGAGCATGGCCTGTGTGGAAGTGACGTAATGACGAGCAGGTATCGAGTTTTCAGCGGGAAATGTGGGCCAGGTATTATGCCAAGCCATCGAAGGGAAGCCATCATCAGCGGTTGTCTGGAAAAGTAAAAATAGAAAAACGCAGTCTGGGGTGCTCCCAGCTGAGGATCAGCGGTCAGTAGTAAAGAAAAACCTCTAGTATCTAGAAATTGGAACTAATTGGGGGATGGTTCGACTTTGCTAAACACAAGGTTTTACGCGAAAGATTAATGAAACTTGAGTGGTATTTACGGCGACTTGTGTGGTACGTAGGTCTCGTGGCCCCCGACTCAGACCCGCGTGTCAGTAACCCAAACCAACTTCGTACGCTCGCTCCTCCGAAGTGTATGGATCATTGTTTGATACGAGTGTCAGGACATCAAGCCGTTTGTTTAATTCCTCTTTGAATCTCGGCAAGTGGCTTATTGCACGGACATTTGGTGGAAGTTTATTCCACATTTGTGAATATTTAACAATGAAGAAATTGGACCGTAGGCTGGTTCTCGAGGACGGCACAGTGACCGAATGACTGCTGTGTCGTAACGAATACCTTAGGCTTAATGGGTCTCGTACCACAGGGGAGGCTTTGCAGGATCTATATTTTAATAGTGAGTGGAAAAAAGACAAGTTGTTCTTTATCCGTCGGAGCCAAAGGGGTTCGAGGTGTAGCAGGTCACAGCGTTGTTTATAGTTGAGACTAGACGAATATCCAACTATTTGTTTAGTAAAGGTGCGCTGGATATTTTCGATGGCGATCCTATCAGTCTGGCGCATGTTGGAGCCAACTATTGAACTATACTCTAGCAATGGTCTAACGTGTGTTGTATAGACACTGAGTTTACTTTCACGCAAACGGAATGTTTTGTGGACAAGTCCTATTAACCTGCGGGACCTAGCAATTTGAGTGTCTGTTTGCTCCGAGAAGTTGAACGAACAGGAGTAGTATATGCCCAGGTCGCGTACTGATGATTTGTTGGGGATCAGGTGACCACCTATACTAAACGTTTCGGGAGGGACATGACACTTGTATGTAAGAATGCAGCTTTTGTCCGCCGAGAACTTCATTAGACAATCGGTACACCACGAATTGAGCATCCGCAGGTCCTCAGATATTTTTGCTATCGTATTACCCAATGAATTATGGTCGAAGGTGTACAACAACTTTACATCATCAGCGAATAAAAAAGGAGTTCCATGACGAACCACGGTAAATATGTCATTTATGTACATGAGAAACAGCAACGGGCTTAGTACACTACCTTGGATCACACCGCTGGTTACAGGGCTGGGTGTGGAAGTTGTGCCATCAACGTTTACCACTTGACTGCGCGAGGACAAGTACGATTCTAGCCAGGCATATAGTGGGTCAACAATGCCGAATGTCTTAGCCTTTGACAACAAACGAATGTGAGACACCCGGTCGAAGGCCTTAGACATGTCTAAAAAGACTGAGATCACTGCCTTACCATCATTGGCAGCTATCGTAATAAGGTTCAGAAAGTCAGTCATACAAGTTGCACAGGATCGATGTTTTAGGAAACCGTGCTGACCTTCACTTATAAGGTGGTTTTTAAGGAGGTGATCTGTTAGTTTAAGTTTTATTAATCTTTCCATAATCCTCGATACTACTGGGGTATGATTCACAGGCCGGTAGTTGGCCGGGTCCTCCCGTGTTCCCTTCTTATGAATTGGAATAATAACCGACGTTTTCCACTGTGTAGGATACCAACTAAAGCGCATAGACAAATTGAATAAATTCGATAAAAGAATTGGGATATCTGGGCCACCCAATTTAAAGATGGCCGATGGTAACGAGTCCGATCCGGGGTGGAAAGACATTTTGATATTTGAAATTAAAGGCTCGATTTCGGAGGGCAGGAATGTTACAGCAGAAAGTGGCTCATATGATGGTACTGGTGGATTGCAGAAAAATGGTGCTGTGTCACTAATTAAGGAAGAAGCAAAAAACGTGTTAAGCGCTTCTGCAATGTCCAGCGGTTTGTCGAGGCACGTGTTATTGAACGAGATAGAAGAGATAGATGAAGTTGTTTTGGGGTTCCTCGACTTCATCAGTTTTGCAAGAATCTCGACTTTCTTGAAATCACGTAAGGCCCTGAGTTCCTGTTGTACCATTTCACTCTCGGAGTACAGTTTTATCGTTTCAGCCAGACGATTCAACTGTATAAACAGCGAAAAGTCCCTTGTTTTAAGATAAACGCGTTGGAGTCTACTTAACTTCAAGTTGAGACGAGACAATTTATTGTCTTTAGGGCGGATTGACGACCCTTGTGACGGAGTTATTCGGTTGAGGCATCGTTCAAAGATGGAGTAAAGTTGATCTGCCGCCAGCTGGGGATCTGCACTTAAAAAGAAGGTGTCCCAATTTTGGCTCCGAATCAGAGAAGGTAGTATATTCCAGTTAGCCTTATGATATGGTCTATGCGGGGGTGTCGGCTGTTTATCTTTTATGGGCACTGTGAAGCAGCAGTGGACAGTTGCGTGATCACTTCCGGGTAGGTTATTCTGAACTTTTGTTACAACCTGGGTTAATCCTATTGACAAGATTAAGTCAAGAATGTGGTCGCGTCTGGTTGGGGACGTGACGTGCTGCTCCCATCCTCCTAGGTGAATTGCATTCAAAAACTGTAGTAAATGGCGTGGTGCTGTGAGTGATGTCCAGCATATTTCTGGTGCATTAAAGTCACCAGCTATCAATTTTGGGCCTATTTTAAGATCACTAATCAGGTTGAGTGCCTCTATAATTTGCTTGAAACTATTAGGACTAGATCTAGGCGGACGGTATACGCAACCTAGTATCAGTTCTTGACGTTCAACTTCAACGTTCAGCCATACAGAGTCGACAATGCCGTCTAGGATAGGGTGCTGAAAGCTTGTCGCCCTGAGAGTTTCCTTTACATACACTAGACAGCCTCCACCACGTTGATGTGTTCTGCCTTTGCTGAAGGATTTGTAGCCGAGTACCTCAATATCCTCTACTAGATAGGAGTCCGATAACCAAGATTCCGTCACTAAAATGAAGTTATAGTCATTTGTTAGTGCAGCTGATCTTATGTATTGGATTTTGTTCTTAATAGATCGTGCATTGACCAATAGCAATGTGAAAAGTTCAGTGCTTCTGACGTCATCATTGATATTAGTACTTACCGTTTGTTGACTGCTGCGTTTAACCTGGAAAGAATCATCAGCGCAAGATGCAAGCCCGCCCAAGTTGTCATTAGCAAAGGGAGGACTTGGGTCTGCGTGTGGAATAATAAATGACAGGGTATTAGGTATTACACTACTATAGGGATGATTAGAACAATTCATAATGGGCATATCTAGGTTATGGGGCCATGTTGTGCCCACGGTACGTATGGAAAAAAATAGGCACTTTGGCTAGATATGGGGTACCCGCTGGTAGATGGTGGGATATGCGATGCGCTTGGATAGTTTAACGGAGGGGGAGGTAGGAAAGATGGAAATAATGGGAGATTAGGCTGATGGGAAGGTTCCATTAGTGCGGAGTTAATCATGAACGCAGTTCGTTCATCAAACCATCTATTTTTATTATGGGTATGGTCCCATTGTTGTTGCATCATCATCTTGGAAGCACTATTTTGTTTCATATTGTGAGAGATGCGAGGAAATCCCAAATGAGGGAAGTCGGTCGGTGCCGAATTCGGTCTAGAGAAATAACGATCATTGTCATTATTCATGCATCCCCGTATCGTTTGCCCGCACGGAGACTTAGCCTTGGCAACTAAACTCTCGTTGACCCTTTCTTCTGGACGGTTCTTTATTGTCAGCGACATACGTGGCATACGAGTGGCACGCATGGGCTTTTCATCAGTTTTTAAACGGGGGCCTATGGGGACAGATATTAGAGCTGCAGGTTTTATTTCATTGGGAACTTGAAGTCCCGTGGAACGGTCGACCGGAGGTGGAGGCGTATTGTGAGGACCCTCCTGGGATGAGCTTGTAGGTGTTGTCGATATGTGTTGTCGTTTTGGCTGGGGGAGCTGTGGGGAGGTGGGGAAAGATTCGTCCAGATCAACTAACTCTGTGGATCTTCTAGGGGTAGAAGATTGAGGGGTTTCGTTGATCCTTGGTAAGGTGCTTGAGGAAGAGGGTGACTTTGGGATCTTAATGCCAATGTGATTAGAATTTATAGCTGCACATCGTATCACTTCCCTTTGTAGTGGCGTTCTATCAGCTTGTATCTTGATTGATTTAAACTGTGAAGCAGTTGAGACTATACGCTGTTTCCCAAGCAGCACTGCCCAACGTTTGCCCAATTGGGCTAGGGTTGGGCAAACGTTGGGCATGCCCATCGCAACGTTGGGCAACTCCATTGAAATGCGTTGGGCAGAGCTACCAGCGCCCAATTGGGCTAGGGTTGGGCATGCCCAACGCATCGAAAAAATCGCGAAAAACGGCTTTTCACTTTTCGCCAATTATTCCAATTTCGCCCAATCGCCTAATATCATTAAAGTATTCTCCTTCCTTTCGAGCTTAACCACTAAATTAACCCTATATATATGAGCAAAATGACCATTTTATTAAAAAAGTAGATAAATTTATTGAAAATAAAGTTGGATTTATCTGACAAAAAAGCCGCTTTTCCGTCAATCCATTCTCCGCGAGGATGTTCCTGGCTCTTCTTCTTGATGCTCACGGTATCTGGAAAATCAATTCAGGAAAATGCGGATGTTACTTACATCATTGGCAAATGAAGAAAAAAGCTGCATCGCGAAATTTAAACGTTAGGCATTCAAAGAACAATAGTTCCGCACTAGATTATATATATATATATAACTATATTACTAGACACTGGACAAAATTTCCATCTAGGAAACTGCTAAGTTACAACGGAGAAACCGGTAATAAATCCCATGTCCAAGTAAGCATATAAAGCAATGTAAACCGTAATGGCAAAACATTTTAACGAAGCAATTTGCAGGAAATAAAATTGTTATGCGACAACACATATAGGAGAATAGCGTACCGTCTTAGCCGTCTTCCTTCGCCTCTATCCCGAGCGTTGATGAACCAGCGCTTTATATGTCTGTCAATGACAGACGTTGGCTCGTTGGAGAAACGCTCCATTCCTTTTATAGCATCTGACGTTTTGTATGATAATAAATGTGAACAACCTACCCTTAACGGCGGCGATCAACTTATGGTCGTTTACGGCCTTCCTTTGAGGGCTCCCTAGCCAACAACAGTGAAGGGCAACTTCGTCGGGAATACACACATTGTAAGAATTGATGGATAAAAGTAAACATTTACAGGAGACTGTGTGAATGGCAGCGGTATGGATGTCTGACTGCAATCCGTTTACTGAAAAGATAAATAAACGCGTTGAGCGCAACGCGTGCGTAAAAAAGTCTCCAAGGATACTAAAATAGATGAAGTGAACTTCATCGTTCAAAATATTGACAATAGTCGCAGGTTTATTGTCTATCACAATGATATTATTTGGATGTACATTAGAGAAAAATATACCATTAAGAACACACGAACACGGAGTTTTACTGAAACGTGGTATAGGCAGGAGCGTGTCATCTAGAACCAAATCTTTTTGCAGATTTCAGCGGGCAGTGTTAACTTCGTGCAGCTGCTTGTATAACTGCTCCGCTGGTCTAGCCGGCCCTTTTATCAAACTTTTTAGCTTGCCCAAATGAGATTCATAAGGGAAGCATGAAAAGCGGTCCAAAGTTCCATGTCTTCTCACATCCTCTGCTAGATGAGTCAGACAATGAACATTGTACACAATTGAATTGGGGCCATACAACTTCGACATCTCCTGCACAAAAACACGCAAAATTCCGTGAGCGAAATCTAGTAAGTGGACATGTAAAATGGGATGCGAAAAAATATATACAGAAACAAACAAAAGTAAAAAATGGTCATAGAAATCATGGGGTAATAAATCAACCAAACAAACAGGACCAAGGTAAAGGAGGAACTGGCGAAATTCCGTCGCCTTCCAGCGTTCGATATCACGCGTGTGACGGCATTTGCGCTGGAAGTCACAAGTAAGAGCACCGTGGGTTTCCAGAATTCGGTCACCAAGTTCCTCCGCACCCGACCTACTCAGACGGCAAGGTGATGAATGACCGCCTTTCAGCCAGGTGGAAAGTAGTTTCTGGGTTACCCCAAGGCATATTAAATGCATATAATCCAACGGGAATGTAGTCACAATGTCGATGGGTAGGGATAGAAACGGGGTGGTGCCTATGTGATGACGATGATATTTCCCGGCGCGAAACTTTTCATCCGTTCTTGAGGTAGCCTCAACGACGGGAAACGTCATCCTCCCATCAATATGCAAGCCGCGTTGGTTGCATTTATCACAGCCGAAATAACCAGCAGGACTTTTGACTTGACGAACAAAGGCCCTAGCTGGAGTATCACAGATAACGGCCTTCAAGCAACATCGTATGGAAGAATTACGATAGCTTAGGCCATTTTGCAGAAGTTGGTCGAGCTCTCTCACGGTGTGACATAAGTAATCATGCACTGGATATGGTTTTTGAACACCACAATAAATTCCAACAGTGATGATTTGCGCACACATTGGCTGCACTATGCTTGCCAAAATCGGCCACATCTGAACGGAAGATGACCGAAACAACGACATCCCGTCTATATTCACGTGTAGATCGATAGAACTGGGAATAACATCCATGCTGCTAAGGCACATATTTATCCCGTCTGTCAGCCCAACGTGAATATATATTCCACTGCGTAGCTGAATTTTCTCACACGAACGTGGTGTATGAGAAATGGTACGTGGATCGCGCGGGAGACCCGGCACAAACTTGCCCACACAGGAAAGTACGTCTCGCCGCTGTTTCATGCTCAAGTTTGAGCTGACGAACAAATCGGACAGCGACTGTTGCAGCACATCCACGTTAACGGTAATGGATATATTCCTTCCAAGTTGCACATCTTTCGTCGCTTTAAAAAATACGCAATATAGAAACGATAGCATCTTACCCGATGGAACAAACCCCACGGATGTGCACCCAATGGGAAGTGTATCTACACTGATTAGGTCCCCGGGCACTCCTTCTGTTTGTACCTCCGGAGGTCGTGGCTCCGCTTCAACAAATGCACCGGAAGTGCTAGCTGTAACTGCTGTTCAAAAACTCAAATAAATAAATCCATTATAAGAGCATACTCCAAGTTCTTTCTTTGGGACACGAAGTTCTGTGCTCCCACAAACTGGCATCGTGACATATGGGACACACCATGGAACCCAGTTCCCTCTTTCTCCTCCTATACCTTTGCCATTTGCTCTCTTTCGGCATAACGAAATGTTACCTATGGGATTGAGAAATGATGAAAGGATAGGTTTCAACGGGTAACCATTTTATTTATGAAATTTATTTTCTAGGAATAAAGAAATGTTTCAAGCAATTAATACCTACGATACAAGAATAAGACGACGTAACAGTAACTATACAATCTAACCGATACTTATCCATGATACTTAGACAATTAGACCACCTATCGCAACTACGCACCGATAAAAACACTCACCTGCCGACGAACAATGAACGAAACTAATGATGGCCACCCGGTCATGGGGGCACGCAGTAAAACAAAAAGTGTGCAAATGTCATAGAAATGTTTGTTACTTATTTGTACGAAATCTATATATACAAACGGCGCCCTGCAGTTCAGGACGATCTATGCGATTTCTGTTGAAAAGTATCGTCATCGTGCGCCACCCCAACGCTCCGTTGGGCAGTGCCCAACAGGGTTGGGCAACGTGCTACTTGGGTTAGTAATGAATTCTCTAGCGATTTTTTCATCCGTAAATTGGAATAGAAGGGGACAAGAGTGCTTTTGTGACCTTTTTCTTAGTCTTCTGCAGTGACATGGAAAGTGGGCCATGCCTGCGGCTTGAAGGATAGTGGATTTAACCATTGTGATGTCCAGCCGATCTGGGATGTTGAAAACAACTGCATTTTTTGCATTCTGCAGCCATCGCAGGATTTCCGATGCCACTGAGTCAAGAAACTGACTAGCTGCTATTAGGTTCTGGGGACCGGGGAGTGCCGAGGGCTCCAGAAGGTAGGTTAGTGGTGTTAATTTAGATAATATATCATCAACCGATGCAATATGGGTAGACATACTTGCCAAGTTACTTTCAATGGCACTGGCCCTTCTACTGGCTTCTCCAAATATTTCTATCATATTGGGGGTATCTTTGTGTTCGGGTCGTTTGGGTTTCTGATTGGCTGTAGAGCGAGAAGCCACTGGCTGAGACCGTTTGCTGGTTGACCTGGCCATTTATTTTTACAGAATATTGTTGGTAGGCGATTTGATCTAAGATGATGACTAACGGATAGACCACCCAAGGGCGGGTAAGAATAGCTACTGCTGTTTTATTTTTGTAGTTAACTCTGGGTCGCTCGTACGAATTATGACGGACTAGTAGTTTGGACAAGGTGTAGATTTCTTAAATATGGCAATGGTGAAACGTTTAATATAGGTTGCTGGTGAAATATTCCTAGAATAATTAATATGAAAAATTAGCGAAATCTACAAAAACCTCGCCGTGGTGTAGCGCAACGGGAACAGATGGAAGGCAGGGGGGCGGAGTGGCACTTCTAATACGGACCGATATAGGCCATAGGGAGGCTCCGTTCAACTTAGTCTCCGGTAATGTACAGGTCAGATCCTGCTTTGTTAGGATCGAGGGGCGTACAGTATGCATTATCTGTATCTACAGGGCACCGCTAGCCACAGATGAGGAAGACGTTGAGCTCTTCCAAATGCTGGATGCGGTGCTGGCACAGACAAAGGAGTTCATCTTACTAGGGGATCTCAACCTACCCGGAATTAACTGGGAAAGCGGGATCGCACCGAGGGGATCAACGGGCGACAAGTTTCTGCAGTGGGTCCAGTTACATGCACTTACGGAGCATGTGACACAGGCCACTAGATACAGAGGTGGACAGCACCCGTCTCTCCTTGACTTAATCATAACGCGGCACCATCAGGACGTTAAGGAAATTAAGTGGGAAGAGCCACTTGGAAAAAGTGATCATGTACTCCTGAGGGTCACACTAAGACTAAGAAAGGCGCCGAAGGAAATCGTGTTACGTCGGCGCTATGGGAGAATCAACATAGGTGAACTAAAGAGGGCTGCGGAGGGAATTCAGTGGACACCGAGACACACAAATGCCTCCGTAGAGGAACGTTGGGAGACCATCAAGATGGGGGTACTCGAACTTACAGATGAGTTCGTACCCCTGATGGTGGCAAGCAGTAGAAATCTATCCCCATGGTGGAAGTCAAAAGTCCGCAAGGCCATATTTATTCGTAGGCAACGATGGGCGGCGTACAAGCTGTAAGTCAAATCTCGCAAATCGAGCAACGCGTAGCCAATTCAAACGAATCCCAAAACCAGAACAAGATTGATTCGTAGCTTCTACGCTACTAAATGGAAATGCACAAAATATACAAATATATACGAACCTCAAGTATGCGGCCAAATAGGCTTCACAGTAAAACCCAAAGTTCCAAAGCCCCGTGGCTCAAGCACGACAGTCAGAAACGGTTCAGGGCCAAATTCAAATGTCTCACATGGATAAACAAACGTGAAAATGTGTGGTGTATGAGCGAGCTTTCCAAGATAATGTTAAATATAGTCAAATTCACAAAGCACGTCGAACATTTAGGAGGATTTTCTGTATTCGTTCTTTACACCGCCGGCCAAAATCCTTCCGCGAAAATGGTTGTCTAAGGTTCAGGAAGGGGTCATGATTCTCACCCTATCTACCTTTAACTTATTGTCAGTGCCTGTGGATATTAACTTCCTGTGTTATCTGAACGTGAAACAGGTTTTTGCCGTAGTCATCATCGCACAATCCATAAGGAATCAATTCCAAATCCCGCTGCACAACTTGAGATTGACATATTCATCAGGAGACCGGCGCATATAGTCAGACGCACGATGAAGATGAAGGCTTCGCAGAGTGAAGTGTTTCGCCGCACGAAATAAGTCTAAGCATCACAAGCAGTAACCCATTGCAGCAACTCGTTAGACTAATTTTGTTTACAAGCATGAGCGCAGAAGTTGAACGCAGGTGCAACGCCTAATGAGATATCGCGTAAAATTGACAGGTCACGAACCAGTGGAATTACATAAAATTAACGTACCAAATCTTCCGAAAGAAATGAAAACCGGTTTCTGATTATGAATAAATTTCGAAAACAAGTGTACGGCGGACAGTATCGAAATACACATGAACACGGAGATTGATCGAATACTGGCATCTATCAGAGTATTTCAAAGTTTTTTTGTGCACAAAATATGTGACAATCAATATTGTATAAAATGTAAATAAATGTTCTCCTTTAAAGATAATAATAGTTTCACAATGTGCTCACAGCTAGTATGCCTCACCTGAACTGTTCAAGTGAAATACTGGTGAATGTCTCCTCTTCGCCTATGTGCACGCTAGATAGAAACTGGAACTAAGTACATTTGCAACCTTTCAGAAAAAATGGGTCCAGTTGATTAGTTGTAGAGCATGAAATGCAATAAAGTGCTGAGTAACTCGGAGCGAGGCGATCTGCGAGCTACTTTGTCTTTTGTATGTGGTTTCGAGCTCGAATCATAAACATTTATCTCGCTGTCTCCTGCTACGAGTGGATTAACTCTCTGATGTCTCGAACACGTTCTTCGTTTCTTCCGTTTCCTGTAATGTAACACAACTGTAGGATCTGTCCAATAGGCAAGGCTCAGTTCGGCGGTGGTGCAGTTTTCTTTTAGCATTCGTGCTACCTTAAAACCCAATACCAGTGCAGTCGTTTTGAGCTCGTTTAGGGATACTGACTTCAGCTCAGCAATTTTTGTTTTGGCAAAGGGTACTTTGTTTCGCCGCCGGCCATGCAGTTCCACCCAGGTACCGTACACTGTCACTGGGTCGGCAAATTTCAAGCTGCTTTGGGTGACCTGCTGGTGTCCTTTTTTGAGATATTTCAAAAGCCTCCGGGCAACTTCTCCTTTTCTCTATAGGTGACTTGACGGTGGTCTCTTGGGTATAGCAACTTCATGTTGCCCACTGTGACGTCCCGTCTTTGAATTCGCCATCGAAAGCACCGACTGATCCTTTGAGTGAACTTCGCTTTCCTGAGATGGACCTTTGGATTCAATATCGAAGGGCTGATTGTGTTCTACAGAGGCACTTCTCTCAGCAACATTTGAGCAATTTATTGATGCCGATTGTTGAAGTTCGCTCGTCAGGGGTCCGAGAAGTGTCCAGCCTAGTATCGTTCGCGTAGCGAATGGTTCTTTTCGATTGCTTATGCTCTGTTCAAGCACCCAGTGAGCCTCTGGTACATTGCATCCAATTAGTATGTCGACGTGGGGGCTAGCAACTTCTTCGAACTCTGTGTCCCTGAGATGAGACCATCTCTTGGCGATCGATCTAACAGAGTCGACTGGTCTCATTGGCAAGCTATCCCAGGATACACACTTTACCGTGCTGATAGGAGCCAAGCTAGGCGAGGAGGCGGCGTGGCGATGTACATTCGAGCTGACGTCCCTTCGCTACAGTTGGATCGCCTGATAGACCCGGAGGGCTTTGAAGAATCGCTTTGGTGTCGCGTGAAGTTGACACCCAGTGGATTT
Source organism: Fasciola hepatica (assembly GCA_948099385.1). NCBI lineage: Eukaryota > Metazoa > Platyhelminthes > Trematoda > Plagiorchiida > Fasciolidae > Fasciola > Fasciola hepatica. Next base: position 374,366 of record CANUEZ040000094.1, read on the forward strand.
GAGTCTGTCGGAGTCATTTATCGGTCACCAGAAGCAGACCCACGGGAAGCACTGACTGGAGTAAGACGTTGGGCGGGCGATGGTCACTGTCTAATTTTGGGTGACTTCAACTCGCCGAATGTGGACTGGGAGAACTTGCAGTGCACTGTAGGAGCGGATTCATTTTCCCGCGAGCTTCTTTCAACGGTGCTGGAACTTTCCTTGTACCAACACGTCAGAAGGCCGACCCGAACCCAGGATCACCACACGTCTACCCTAGATCTGGTGATATCTCCAAGGCGGTCCGATGTTGATCAGATAGAGTACCTACCGCCACTAGGGTGCAGTGACCATGCAGTATTGACCATCAGCTGGAAGAGAGGAGCGACGTTTGTCCCCATACCACAGGGCGGACTCAAAGTCTGGCGAATGTCGTTCCAACAAGTCAGGGAGGCTGCATCCTCAGTGATGTGGTATCCGCCAGAACCGTATGACATAGACCAGGCTTGGGAGGTAATCCGAGATGAAATCCTTCGGTTATGCCAGACTTTTGCTCCACCATCCAGACAGCGGCCGCATGCGAAAGGCCCACCTTGGTTTGACTCGCAACTTAGGCGGCTTCTGAAGCATCGAAACCGAGCATGGAAACAATGTCAAGCGACTGGAGAAGGATATGATCGATACCGCAACATCCGGAACCAGTGTACCCAAATGAAACGAGAAAAGCGACGTATCTTCGAGGAGACGTTAGCAATGGACTCGGTACAAGCACCCAAACGACTGTTCGCATATCTGCGACGGAGGATGCGAACCACGACTGCAATCCCAGCCCTACAGGACGGACATTCGCTGGGAGTGACAGATGAACACAAGGCAGAGATACTGGCGAGACACTACTTGTCAGTCTATGCTCCTGAACAGAGGCACAATCGTCCCTCACACATTGCCGGGGGAGCCCCCCAAATGTCTGGTCAAGAACTCACCGAGGAAGAAGTGGCGGCAACCATGCGCACCATTAGAGTCAACCAATCCCCAGGACCTGATGGTGTTCATCCGTTGGTGGTAAAGGAACTGGCCGATGTGTTAACTCAACCAGTCACACGACTGTTCAACGCGTCTTTAGCAGCGGGAAAGCTCCCCCAAGAATGGAAGAAAGCGGTCGTCGTGCCATTGTACAAAGGTGGGGTAAAAGCTGAGGCTGTCAACTACCGACCTGTCAGTCTAACACCGGTGATAGGAAAGGTTATGGAGCGCCTGCTGGCAACGCGAATCCGGGGCCATATTGGGGTATACGACCTACTTAGCCGACAACAACATGGTTTTTGGAAAAACAGGTCGTGCCTAACAAACTTGGTAATCGCACGAGAACGCTGGACGATGGCCAAGGCCGAAGGACACCCTACGGACGTAATCTTCGTGGATTTTAGCAAAGCTTTTGACAAAGTTCCGCATGACCGTCTATTAGGTAAGCTTAAGGCTCTTGGTGTAGTAAATCCATTGATTCTGTGGATAGAGGACTTTCTAAAAGGCCGAACCTTTGCAGTACGAGTAGCACAGTCACTGTCAACCTGGCAAGTGGCAGCCAGTGGTGTTACACAAGGATCGGTTCTGGGTCCGCTCCTCTTCCTGGCCTACATCAATGACCTACCACCAGTTTTTCAATCGCCGTGCTTCATTTACGCAGACGACCTAAAGATCTGGCGCACAATTACGTCATACGCTGACGAGCTCGTTCTTCAGGAGGACATCAGAGCCCTTGAGAGATGGTCAGATCTGTGGTCACTACCAGTCAACACGGATAAGTGTGCGCATATGCGAGTAGGAGCACCGTCCAGCAGTGGGATGTACAATATACACGGGGCACCCCTCCGACGCTCTGTCTGCGAAAAATATCTGGGAGTGATGGTGGCCTCGTCACTAAAAACGAAACACAATACTGATAGAGTCTGTTCTTCAGCGTGGAGTATCCTGGGGCCGATTACTCGTTCATTCGGCCATCTCTCACTCAACGCCTTCAAGGTGCTGTATGCAACCCACGTGCGTCCCAGGTTGGAATACGGGGGGCCAGCAGTTTTCCCTTGTACGTTGGCAGAGGTGGCAAAGTTGGAAAGAGTACAGAGAGGCGCAACCCGCCATATCGGAGGGCTACGTGGGGTCAGTTACGAAGAGCGGCTGAAGATCACAGGGCTGTTTCCAGTGGCCTACCGAAGAGTCCGGGGAGACCTGATCTTCACCAGGCGTGTCATCAGAGGCGACTTCGGTCCAGAACTACGTGCAGAGCTCCCTCTCCGCGGACATGGCCGTACGAGGGGACACCCGCTAACTCTAAAGAAACTGCACTCGGTGGGCCTCCCTCTGGTGTACCGTCTATCTCGGAGGGTGACCAATCTATGGAACTCGCTGCCAGCCGAAGTGGTGGAAGAGCCGAACGACACATTGTTCAAGCGACTTCTGGACGTATTTCTAAAGAGGTGGTGGGAGACACACATGAGTCTACATCACTGAGCTGTGGTGAGGAGGCTTACACGGGAGAGATACCCTCTGCCTCTATTATGAAGAATGAATGAAGAATGAACTGAACTGAAGACACTTTAGTGTTAAGGTGGGGAACCATGTTTCAAAACCGGAAGGTGTAACGAGTGGGGTGCCACAGGGCTCGGTGCTCGGCCCTCTGCTCTTCCTCATCTTCATCAACGACCTAGCACGTGGGCTTACAAACCCCACCTTTATGTTTGCCGATGACGTCAAGATAGCTGGAGTAGATATAGAACTTGACGTGTTAGCAGTACAAAACTGGGCACGCAAATGGGACCTTCCACTAAACCTCACCAAGTGTCAATGCTTGACCACAAATACAGGGGCTAGTGAGAATAGTGTGGGTTCGTTGCAAGTGGTCTCGCAGGTCAAAGACTTGGGCGTTATAATGGACAACAGCTTTAAGCCGTCAAAGCAGTGCACCTCAGCAGCCAATACGGCCAGGAGGGAACTCTTTCGAGTTAGATCCATTATGTCGTGTAGAGATCCGGAGATATTCGTTCCGATATATCAGGCCATAGTTAGGCCGCATATGGAGTACTGCGTGCAGGCCTGGGCACCGTACTACCAGAAAGATATCGACTGTCTGGAGAAAGTGCAAGGGCTAGCCACTAGAATGGTGGCTGGGCAAAGGGGGTTTAACTACACAGAGCGTCTCCGTGCCCTAGACCTATTCTCGATGGAAAGACGGCGCATTCGCGGGGATTTGATAGAAACCCTCAAGGTAATGAAAGGACTGTCAGGAGTAAGTCGAGAAGACCTTTTTTCGCTGATCCCCGAGAGAGGCACAAGGGGGCATGGCCTTAGATTACAAAGGAAACATTCGAGGCTCCAAATTAGGGCGAAGTACTTCTCAAATAGAGTGTTACCCTATTGGAATAAGCTCCCGGAAGAGGTCATAAATACCACAACAGTGAAGGCCTTTAAGAAAGCACTAGACCTATGTTGGGTGGCGGTATACCCCGAGTTATGCTAAGCAGCTTTTAGGGTCAGATGCAATTTACTTATTGTTTCCACCTTACTCTGCCAGGGCTGATACTGCACAAAATTTCTGCCTTTCAGAAAAAGAAAATCACGCAGTGTTGGGAGCTACGGAAACGCGCCGACAACACAACTATCTGGACACACGATTGGCTCTAGCCACACCAAGTCCTGTGCAAACTGAACTGAACTGAACTGAACTTGAACTGAACTGAACTGAAGGCTGACCTTGAAGTGGGGTGTATTGCAGTTGTCCGTTACTCCCCTTCTGTTGTTTCGAGGATACTGTTGGTGGTCATATCTGTGTCCGACTAATGTAAGTGTAGGATCCTGTTGATGCACCTACTGAGCCTTTGTGCTCATGGAGTTCTCCCCGCTTTTGTATTTTGCAGATTGAACGCGAGCAGTCCTCACGGAAGATACTAAGCCCTGCATACTTCACTGCACCTGTTAGCCAATGCGCGCTCTGAGTGTTTTCCGAGCTGTTGTGAATAGCGGGCTAAAAGTAAGCCTATTTAAATTTCAATGGACACGTTTATCTGTTTTTGTGCACCTTCGGTGTGTACGGTGAAACGAGAAATGTTGTTGCCCGAAACACTTCACATTGACTTAGGCGTTTTTCCAGTAACCTTTCTCCCTCAAAATCATGGGAACACAAGATTTATCCGCGACCTGTCTTACGTTATCGCAGCTGCTCATAGTTTTTTCTCAAGGAAAACAGTTACTACGCTATCTGTAGGATAATGGTATTCTCTATATTATGCGTACTTATCCTTGTAGCACCCAGCCCGTTCGTAAAATCGGTTATCAGTCGGTTTGCGGTCTGTTTGTTTATTACCATTTCACATGGATGAACAGCGAATTGATACGAAAGAAATTGGCGACTGAAGCAATGTGCAGTGCTTGGTTAGCATCTTATTTAAATGTATTGGTTTAATTCATCGATATGTCCTGAAAACCTCAGCATAGATCGCTCTGTTTCACTCCCTCGAAATGGGTGAAGTAAGAACAGTTAGTCGGGAAATCATAAATTAGGAGACAGAAATGAGTGTCGTAATACGTAACTTGGGTTTTTGAAAGAAATTAAGTAAGAATAACACGTATTTCAAACGATTCGCAACAACCGGTCCGAAACCGATCGGTTTTCGGCCAGTTTTGAATCGATTTTTACTATTACGCCGATCGGTTTTCGGGCGGATTATGTGTGGTTTGCGACTGATTTTCTGAACGGTTTCCGAGCGGTTTGTGTCAGTAGTTTGAATTAGGTCGTATGCCTCGTTGATTTATTTCATTAACCCAAGTTACGTATTTCGATACTTTTTTTCTATGATTTTCCGAATAGTTGTCCTTTTTTCATCCATTTCGAGGGAATAAAAGAGAGCGATCTACACTGAGGTTTTTCAGGATATTTCGATGAAATAAAGCAATACATTGAAATAAAACGCCAACCAAGCATTGTACGTTGCATCTGTCGCCAATTTCCTTCGTATAAATTCAATATTTATCTGTGAACAATGGCTACTGAACAAACCGACCGAAAACCGATCGGCGTAATAGTAAAAACCGACCGAAAACCGGTCGGTTTTGGAGCTATTTTGAACCAATTTTGCTACAAGGGAATGTACCAGCGATGGGAAACATCATCATCATCATCATCATCATCATCATCATCATCATCATCATCATCATCATCATCATCATCGTATAGCGTTAAACAGTAGGGCAAGCTTCACTGACCACTGCCTTTCTCACCATGTTGCACGTTGAATTAGAAAGTATGAATATACAAGATGGACAAGGAGTGGACCTACATGGGTGGGAAAATGAAAGAATGCCCTAGTAGCCGACACACGGAATACACAGTCTAACTGTACAACCGCACATTGATCAGTCATTCTGATTCGATAGAAAATGACAACACGATCGCCACTGCTCGCGGTTCTCTGCCATATCCTTCATTGTCTCCAACCAACTGGTTGATGAATCTTTTGGACCCCAACCACGAAGACGTAAAGCACCTACTTTTCCTAAGTCTGCTGTACATTTTCTCATTCCTCGCTGCCACGTCATCTGTTGACCTCCACGTGGTCTCTTCCACTCCCTAGGAGGAACGGAGAATAGGACACGGTACGGTAGACGTGTGTTTGACATACGTAACACGTGCCCCAACCAACGAAGTCCATTGAGCTGGATACGCTGTGACAGCACGTTTTCTGAATTAGTACCCAATACTCGCTTTCTGACCGCATCGTTGCTTACTCGGCTATTCCACGCAATCTTAGCGATACTACGTAAACGTCGATGATCGAAAACCTCAAGACGACGAATATCTTCAGCACGCAGACTCCAAGTCTCGCAACCATACAACAAAACTGAACGCACTGCGTCACAGTATACACGAGCTTCCAACTTCAGTTAAATGTCAGCTCGACGCCACAAGTGCTTCAGCGTACGCCACTCGAGCCTTGGATATCCGCGTACTCACCTCTACTACTGTGCTCCCATCCGTCGTCACGCTGCTGCCGAGGTAGGTGAAGTGGTCGACAACTGACAGCACCTCCCCATCGAGCATCAAGCTCGGAATCGTTGATGTCCAGTATTGTACCATCACTTTACACTTTGAAGGTGCAAAGCGCATGCCGAATGGAGCTACACCTCCTGAGAGTCTATCTAGTGCACGTTGAGCATGTTCCGTGGATTCGAACAAACAGACAATGTCATCTGCATAATCTAGGTCACATAGTTTTTCACTATTTCCTAGTTCGACGTCTACATCCTGAAGATTTTGCAGTGCACTCTTCATTATTTCGTCCATGACGAAGTTGAACAGGAATGGAGACATTTGAAAGGATGAATGTATATCTTGTATATTCCTTGTTCCTATTTCAGCATGCAAAATGTTGAGGAAGGCAATGGTCACTGAGGCTTGTCCTTTTGTTTAACGCTGTACGATGAAGGTGTTGACGGTGATAGCTTCCGTCCTGGCAGAACCATTGGCTAAGATGTCCAGCACATCAGTAGACGAGTTTACCACCTAAAGGCTGGCTTGTATCGGTCGTCCCACCAGGTCATAGCGGCGGAAGCAGTGACACATAGGCCAGTTACAGGCTGGTTAACCTGACGTCGGTGGTGCTTAAAATCTTCGAGAGAATATTACGAGATAGAATAGTAAGTCGTTTAGAGAGAAACAAGCTAGTAACTGACCACTAGCATGGGTTCTGGCACAGGCTGTCATATCTGTCCAGCCTAATAAGCTTCTTGGATAAGGTAACCAGTCGACTGGATCGTGGAGAACAGGTGGAGAACAGGTGAAAGTCTGCTATCTGGATTTTCAAAATGCTTTTGGTTCGGTTAACTATAGACTGCTCGAAACAAAGGTAGAATTTTTCCAACTTACGGCGAAAATACAGAAGTGGATTGTACAAAGCCTAAAGGAGAGGGTTTTCCAAGCGAGAGTAGAAGACTGCTTGTTGGACAGTGGGGGGCTGCACAGTGGCGTTCCGCAAGGGTCAGTCCTGGGACCCCTGTTGTTCCTAATACACGGCCTAGCAGCCGGGGTGGAAGCCCTGTGCTTCTCGTTCGCGGACGACATGAACGTGATAGGAGCACCAGATGGTGTGGCTGTTCGGGGCGATTTAGACAAGGCATATCTGTGGACATTGATGTGGGATCTTCCCATGAATCTGAGCAAATGGTAACATTTCATCAAAGGGGAAGGACCATGGCTCACCTGGTATATGGATCCACCAGACAATCGGGAGTCACTAGCTCCGACCATAGAAGCCCGGGATCTAGGGGTGATTGTGAGCGCTGACCTTAAGCCAAGTCTCTAGTGTCGAAAAGTTATGCGGAAACCATTCAGAGCTCTGCACCAACCAAAGAGGGCAGTCAGCTCTAGGGAACCGCGAGTCTTGTTGCCATCATACAAGGCCCTCGTGTGATCTCGTCTAGAAAACTGTGTCCATGCGTGAAGGCCATATTTGGTGAGGAACATCAAGGCTCTCGAGCAGCTACAACGGCGACTCATGCGATGGTTTGCGGAGTACAGATATGTGCTACGAACAAAGGTTGGAGCAACTAGGGTTATTTTCGCCAGAAAGTAGGTGGAAACAAGGTGACCTCATAGTGGCCTTCAAAATACTGAAAGGATTCACAGAAGCACGAGGTCACAAAGGGACCTTATTTGAGCTGCAAGGGAACGGCTACCTAAGAGGGCATGTACTGATAATCAAGATACAGCGAACTTTGACTCGAATCAAAAGTCAATATTTTGGAGTTAGAGTCGTGAACGATTGAAATAGGCTCCCACTGTGGCAATGGATGCGCCGACGAAAAATTCATCATCCGGAAGGTTTTGGAACACCGATACAAATTCCAACGCCCTACCGCCGCATGCTCCGTAGTCCCTCGCACCACCTTCGACTCTCTCTCTCTCTCTCTCTCTCTCTATATATATATATTATATATATATATATATATATATATATAATATTCACCGATAACCGGCACAATGTGCAGAGGCGTGGTGCCCTGTAAAAACATGAAACATAAAGATAAAAGTGAAAAATCCAAGGAAACGTTATTAAGGAGTTTGAACACAAGCTATCGCAATATAACCGCCACCAAGCACGACTTTGAGCCATTGACGCACTCCACTTCCAACTGGCAAGTAAGGCGACGATGAACCATATGTTTGTACTTGGCTTGAAGTCTGTTGGTCTAGAGCTTGGATGGTTTTACTAGTACTTATCAGGCGCTCTCTGTCTGATGAGACGATCCCAGAGGGCCCGTCCTATCAACGGAATCAAAAGCTGCACAGATATCCAGGAATATAAATGCCGTCGGTCTACGATATGTGGCGGAGCTCAGGTATCTGACGAATGGCGAAAGTTTGGTCGATGCACCCGCGGTTGAACGAAAACCAAACTGTTCTTCACGGATTTGTTTTTCGCGCATTGGAGAAAATCTTTGGAGGATTACCGACGTTAACAACTTCAATGCGACCGAAATCAAGATTATCCCTCGATGACTGGAACAGATGTTTCTAGCCCGTTTCTTGTATATGGAGATGATTAATTCACAGTTTCAACTTTCTAGGGCGCGTTCGTGGAGCCAAATCTCGGAGATGCTGATGAGTGCTTTGGAGAGGTGTACACCACCATCTTTGAAGAGGGCCGGAGGGATTTCGTCATGGCCGGGAAATTTTTGCGTTTCAGGAGGTGGAGCGCACAACCGACTTCTGTGGGTGGGGTAGTGCAGATAGTCCATGGAGCATGCGCTAGTTCAAACGGACTATTGAGTGGAGGTGGTGGCGCTGAAGGCCAGTTAAACTGCTCTTCAAAGTGTTCTGCTCATCGGTCCATGCACCGTGAAAGCTGGTGGATTGGTTGGCCGTTTGCCTCGCAAATCACTTCGCTCACTTCTGGCTTGGTCCCAGTAGATTGGATGAGTTGAAAAAGTCTCCGAGCATTGCCCGTGGCAGCAGCTTGTTCTTTTTCGGCCGCGCGTTCGAACCACCAATTCTCTCGGTCTCTGCGCAAGTTCCTAATCAAATTTCTTCCAAGTTGGGTGCGGGCATTATGGTTTTTCGCTTCCGGCAGTGATACTCCGGCAGCTGTCCCGCAATTCCAGAGAACCCGGATGAGATCCAGTGCTTGACTGCATGCCATGTGACTAATCCACAAGATGTGGTACTCGCTACTTTTATGGCTTCTTGGATGTGTTGCGAGTGGTCTGACAAGTCATCGTGTGCGTGGCTACTTAGCTGGGCAGGAAGCTCATTCTTATATCTCTCTCGGACCGAGGTCTAGCAAAGTTGTTCTACGTCTGTCCGTTGACGGCGAACTTGTGAGTTGGTGGAAAACCGTACTATGAACTCAGCGCACACTAGGGCGTGATCTGAATCTAGATGTGTGCTCCATTACTACCCACAAGACTTGACTGAGCCACGTCAGTGGTAGCTCACGGCTATATGGTCTGATTATACGGATTAGCAGATGGAAGTCTCCATGTGACTGTGCGACGTAACCTGGGTCGGAAATTCCTACTCGACAAAAATAGGCGATGGTCTGCACACAGATGGAGTAGTCGATTACCGTTATCCGTGCGTTGATAGTTGGCGCCACTTTGGCCTCCATTCATTCGCTCGTCTGGACCTAGGTGGCCAATCTGGGCCTTCAGATCTCCAGCCAGTAACACTATGCTCTGTGAGATGCCTTTCCAAGAAGTTCGTGAAGCTGCTGGTAGGATATATCTTTGTATCCGGACTTTAGTCAGTAGGGGCGTAGGCAACGACGACAAAAAGACGGCGATCGCCGTCACGGCCTTCGTTAGCTTTGAATGAACGCTCTAAGTGAATCGCACATAATCTGCTGTTAACTGGGATTCAGTCACATAGCGCAGACTCAGTTTTAGTACTCAAAGCGATTCCTACTCCTGCATGACCAGATGCAGAAGCCTCGGCGTCTCTGGATAAGCACAGAGTAAAGGCATGTCATGAGGGCGAATTCAGATGAACTATGATGGTAGGTTTCTGAATGGGTCTCGGATAGGCAGCAGATGTCAATGGCCAGTGGCTCGAGTGTGCGCGCTGAAGCTGCTCGTTAACCTGTTTGCATCAGAGCAAGTACACTGAGGGCTGCAAGCTTCAGTGGCACATGTGATCTCACTAATGGTTTTAATGAACTGCACACAACTGAAGGAGGAGTCTCATTTGCACACACAGCGTCTTTATCGATGGCACCCTGACTACTAGTGATCATATCTGAATATTACGCGATTGCTCAAACCAAAGTAGAGGGTTGACTTAGGGGGCCCCACGCCGAGCCTTTGACCAGAACGCCTAACCTACAAGGCAGTAGGACGACGTAAGGGCATCGTAGCCCTCTGGGGGTCGGTGACTGGTTGGTCAGTTCATACGCCCTTCGGATGAGGCTAAACATCCTGGATGCCCAGTACATCCCTCCGCCACAGATGCTGGTGGGGGCATACCGTTGTACGCCTCCTACGCCACCGATGGTTGGTTTGGAATCAGGGCTTAGCCATTTCCCCTAGAATGACTATCAGTCAGCCAACCCGGTGGAGAGCGCCAGGCATTCGCTTTTTTCCTCTCACTTTAGTGGGGACACCTTCGCCACAAAAAGGCAGTGAGGAGGACTTCCTCAGCAGAGGTTGTAGAAAACGCACGGTCATCTGAGAGCATTTCGAGGGGTGTACAAGACGAGTAGCCACCTCAGAGCCTGGAACACCCACCCTCAACCGTACTGAGGCACGTGAAGGCTTCGACTCAATAGATCGCGAGTCATTGTGAAAGGTAATGCTTGCAGACGACGTCCCATTCAAACTGCTCATCCTGATAAGGTCTTGTTATACTGGAACAATAGCACTTATTCAAGTTTACGGCGAATAGTCTTGACCATTCGAATTGAAGTCAGGAGTACGACAAGACTGCCCGTTATTTCCAGTGCTGTTCAAGTTAGCTGCGGATTGGGAAGTACAGCGTGCAATAGACGGTTATCAGGGCGTCCAAGTTTCCACAGACTACAACATTACGGACCTTGAATTCGCAGATGACGTAGTGGTGCTCAGGAGGACCTGAGCACCGTGCAAGCGGCCCTTGATCGGATTGATAAATGTGCCTTGGAGATGGATCTTAAGATCAGTGCCATCAAAACCAAGATGTTCGGAATGTCCATTAGCCATACAAACCGAGCCCTAAAACTGAATAGTCAACCAATAGAAATTGTCTCGGATCTTAAATATCTTGACTCCACCATCCTACCAAACGGACACACCGCAGATGATGTCAGGCGGTTTGTGGACGCGGCCCGATTGGCATTTCTACAGCTCCGAAACACGCTGTGGTGATGGAACGAGGTTAATCTTGACACCAATCTCAGGGTGTTCAATGCCGCAGTCGGACCAGTTTCAGTATATGGTTGAGGAACGGAGCCATTAAGAACTGAGGATATCAGGCTGCTAGAAGTTTTCGATCACTGATGCTTCGGATCTATGGTAAAAGTAGGACGGAGTAACGTGATTGGATATCGTTTTTAAAGACGTAAACCAACTTAGCCTTCGTATGGTTTGGGGCACGCCAGTGGAAATCAAACTGGATATACATATGCAAGTACCTTGCTGCCAGCCGTCCAGCGTGTACAGCGTGATCGGAAACATTCATAAAGCTTATCCTCCATGCAGGCAACTGCAGTGAAGTAAATGAAGTAAGGTGGTTAGGAGTTGCGCATGTTGCCGGTTAGCATTCTCAGGAGAGGGTTCGCTGAAGAGGGTAATGTTTGGGAGATGAGTAAGGTTGGCCAGTGTGTGACGTAAAGAATAGTATAAAAAACTCAACATGTGGACTTTGGGATTTAGGGCGTTTTAGGCTTCCTGTGTGGAATCCGAGAGCCCCTCCCACTCAATGGTCAGATACATTGCAGGATATGGCTCTGTGCTACGATCAGCGATGCTCTTGTATTCGTAATTCTTTATCGACTTGTTACTGCTATTTGTAGATCTCAATACTGCTCTCATACTCTTCCCCTCCCTCTGTTATTTCCCATTGAGGCTTGCGGTGAAAGATAGCAACTAAAGCCACCGCACGCAGTGCATGGTTAGCGGTTGTTTGAACTGATATGACGAACTTCACCGAGAAAAGCTATAATGACCTAGCCATGTCTCAAAGAGCTCCAACATTTAGGGTTGGTTGATCCAGCAGTCTTGTTCGAATGCTGGTAGACTGTAACTGGTGCATAACGTCCTCATAACGCTTTTCGATAGACATGAAATGGAATCCGCACTCCTTCGCCAACGATCTGGTTCTTTGGAAGAGATTATCAAAGTTTTGCCCGCAATCTTGCTCACCTGCAGCTATTAGATACCGAGCGGAAACGAAACATTTTGGTTGTACAGTGTGTCCGAAAAATTCGGGATCACTTCAGTTCGGTCGAAATCCTGACACACGGTCGGATTTCAGTTCATACTACTGACATCGCTCTCTCTAGCGAAACAATAGTGTCTATTGTATAATTTTGGTCACTGAGAGTAGTATCAGCTATATAAACCGGAATTCGACCGTATATCAAGTTTACGATCGAATCGAGGTGATCCTAAATTTTTGGCACAGAATGTACATATAAGGACTGAGGGACCTCAGTGGCACTTTCAAAGCTATTGCACTCCGAAGCACGTGGATAGACTGAGAGCGAAAAGAAGTTGATAAACATCCAGAAAGACATTGGAAGGACGAAGCCAGCAGGTCTATTGTTTTGGAGCGCTTGTAGCGTAAATTAATGCAGATAAATCGGGTGAAATTCAAAATAGAACGATTTAAGGTACGTAATTTAAAAGGGACAAGGAAATGTGAAGGGATTCAATCAACACCACAATCACGATCTTCTCCACACGCGTCCTCTACGTCTTGCAGGGTGGCGAATCAACGTTCCACCGGATAGCTGCTGCTAGATGATGAACGTTGATCTGTTTTCCAAATGGAATTATTTTCCAGGTTATTGGTGCAGTCAAATGACCAATTTTCAAGTGGACTTTAGGCCCAGAATAATGCAAACTTGTTTATGAACATATTACTGGTAGTGCTCGAGTGAATAAAGCGTTCATCACATCGTAAGCCAGAGGTTAAAATTCCGCTACGACCGGTTACTTTATTCGTAGACAGCATTGCACTGTCGCATAGCTCGTCATTCCGCATGATGTTTTAGCATCTCATGCGGTTCTCTACTCTATTCCCGCTATCATCTTCATACAGTGTTAAACAGTAGGGCAAGCCCCACTGACCACTGCCTTTCTCACCATGTTGCACGCTGAATTAGAAAGTATGAATATACAAGATGGACAGGGACTGGACCTACATGGGTGGGAAAAGGAAAGAATGCCCTAGTAGCCAACACACGGAATACACAGTCTAACTGTACAAACGCACATTGATCAGTCTTTCTGATTCGATAGAAAATGATAACACGATCGCCACTGCTCGCGGTTCTCTGCCATATCCTTCATTGTCTGCAGCCAACTGGTTGATGAATCTTTTGGACCCCAACCACGAAGACGTAAAGCACCTACTTTTCCTAAGTCTGCTGTACATTTTCTCATTCCTCGCTGCCACGTCATCTGTTGACCTCCACGTGGTCTCTTCCACTCCCTAGGAGGAACGGAGAATAGGACACGGTACGGTAGACGTGTGTTTGACATACGTAACACGTGCCCCAAAATCCTCAAGATGATGAATATCTTCAGCACGCAGACTCCAAGTCTCGCAACCATACAACAAAACTGAACGCACTGCGTCACAGTATACACGAGCTTCCAACTTCAGTTAAATGTCAGCTCGACGCCACAAGTGCTTCAGCGTACGCCACTCGAGCCTTGGATATCCGCGTACTCACCTCTACTACTGTGCTCCCATCCGTCGTCACCCTACTGCCGAGGTAGGTGAAGTGGTCGACAATTGACAGCATCTCCCCATCGAGCATCAAGCTCGGAATTGTTGACGTCCAGTCTTGTACCATCACTTTACACTTTGAAGGTGCAAAGCGCATGCCGAATGGAGCTACACCTCCTGAGAGTCTATCTAGTGCACGTTGAACATGTTCCGTGGATTCGAAGAAGCAGACAACGTTCGTCCCGCTATGTTGACCCTACTGCTCTGATTGAGTTTGGTCTGCAGGTTTACCGTGGCTGTTCTTCCTGTCAACATGGGATTTTGCTGAGGTGCACTTGCATGCAAGGGATTTTTTATCCTCACGAGATGCTTCCGAAGTGGTCACTACTTCGTTGTAGGCTTGTTTCTCTTGGTTAGGTGGTGCAGTCTCCATGCTAAGCACCTGTAACCGCAGTAGTCAGTAGTCTCCGCTAAAATAGTTGCTTGTTCTTTTCAACAGTTCAGTGTAATGTTATGTCAGTGGGTTTGCTCTTTCACTATGAACGCGTAAACCGTGAAATAAAATCTATACTATGCAACTGAAATTTAAAAAGACAATTGCTAAATTTACAATTCTTCCTATCGCTTATACTAGCTGATATGTTTGATTTTCTGTCCCACAGACTCGGGGTCGTTTACCACTTTTGCCAACAACTCGCACAGCAACGACCAGCATTATCACTACCGCGAACGTGGACGAACCGGCTGTATCGAAACACTATTTGAACATTGGTTTTCATCAAGATTTGCCTAAAGCCTGCTATGGTGGACGACACACGGTAGCAATGCTCACTGGAGACGGTCTAGGACCGGAGTTCATGGGATATGTGAGAGAAGTGTATCAACTTCTCGGTGCTCAGGTCGATTTCGAGGAGATTAATGTGAATCAGGATTGCGATGAGACTACTTTTTTGGACGCATTATTAGCTATGAAGCGCAACGGCGTAGGCATCAAAGGAAATTTCGCCACTGAGCCAGGTAATTTTTCTCGAGGCACGAATACTATATATATATATATATATATATATATATATATATATATATATATATATATATATATATATATATATATATATATATATATATATATATATATATATATATATATATATATATATATATATATATATATATATATATATGAATAACGAAACAACGTTTTGCCAGTGAGTTTATTCGTCAGATGAGGTTGTGTGTGATTGCAATGAGAATGAAATAATGGACAACATGTTTGCCTTCATTTTAAGTTCTGCCTTTAACCATGTGTCCCTTGCATATAATTACGTTGTTTTTTGTCGCTACGTGTATGACTTGTAGGCTGACTATTCGTGACAGCAGCGTTCATTAAAAAACGGAGTAATAAATTTGTCTGGCTGTTTCACGCCCGGGTTCTGCAGACCGTGCTGTTTGCTTTTGACTTTCAAGTGACTGATTGAACGTAGTGCATGTGAGATCAGATTAAATACAAGCTGAACGTTGGCTTGGTGACTAATCAGACAACATGAGTTTCTTCCATGTAAACACAAGTTCGGGATAAGTAACAACAATGGGATTGACCGCTGGTGGTCAAATGAATTAGTCGTTTATCACCTCGGAAGTGAGGTTAGATTATCTTCATCGCCGTTCCTTTTGGAGGTAGACAGCAATCCGCTGTTGCCCTACTCGTTACCGCGCGTGACCCGTTGTGGTTCTGAATCCCAATTATCAGCGTTAGGTGGTCGGTTATCCCTGATAACGCAGTTGTCCCTGCGAGATTTTCAGTCCTTTTCACTTCGCTGTCGCTCGACTCGTTACCAAGTCTGACCTATTAAGACCTTGTGGTTCTCCACCCAAGACATCAGAATCACGGTTACCGGTTCTTACTGATGGTGTAATTCGGCGTTGTGATTGAGTTCACTTGATCCACTGCACTCATATGTATTACCAGTGATGGTCGAGTGGTTTAGAGCGTTTGACTACCACCTCGGAGGCTCGCAACCCCGCCATATCGGTCACTTTGGTGGTAGACACTATTCCCCACTGTCATCCGGCTCGTTACCACCCCTGACTTATTGGGACCTTATATGGTTATACACTTCAGGTCTCAGGGTCAAGTGGCCGGTTATCTCTAAAAGTGCAATGGGCATTTGTAAATATGGGGTTTACCTCTTCAATCACATTAATGTTAATAATGTAAAGTAAAAAGAGTCGGATCGCAAAGAGGTTTCCAGTTCACTGGGTAGAACAGGTTGATCCAGATCCACGCCAAAATAGACGGCTAAAAAAAGCATTATTCACATACACAGATAGAGTAACATACTACCTGCATCAAAAATCGAAACTTAGGATCATGTGTCTTCTTTCTGAAGGTTGTGCTTGACTAGCCGACGGAATAACTTTCGAATAATCACCTTGTGATCCCAAAAATGGACTCATCACCCATACTCGCTACTCACGATTCAAATGAAACTAAGGTGATGAACCTAATGTGGAGTGCTAAAGTACAGAGATGATTGGACAGGAGAGTACCGGATACACATACCTGATGAGCGGGAACAACCGGAAAACCGGTCGTGTGCTTCCGAGGGAATTCCGTTTTGTCATCCAGATACGGTAAAATAATACTTACATCATTATTCACATTGGTTGCCACACGGATTCATATACTTTGAATTATACAACATGTGGTTTTCTCTGCGGGTTAACTTGAGGCTCCGTCTAAACATCAGCAAATCGCCTGATTCCCTATTGTTTTCTGTTTATCCATTGGTATGCCGACTGACTGACGTCTGATAGTTCTGCGTAGAGGTTCGTCATTTCTGTGGCGCTTTTTTAGGTTTGCATTTCGCTGAATATCGAAACATGGCGATCATCGTTGCATACAGGCGATAGTTCACGGCGTTCACCTTGGCTAACTGAAGGGGCGGGAAGTCCCGGTTTGGAACCTTCGCCACCAATCAACCTTACCTTTTATTGTGTAATGATTATGAAATATTCCAGGAAGGGTTCACGGCAAATTAAAGACTGCCAATTGGGGAAAATGATCGGCGGTGGCAGGATTCGAACCCGGTACATAAGGTCTGAAGCTCACCGTGATAACCGTGTAATTACCGCCGGTATTCTCTAAGTGGCTGCACTTTCCCTCCCAGAAATATTGTGTTGTTATAACTATGACAAAGTAAGGTCAAAAGATTCACTAACAGCGTTTCAGGTACCAATGAATCACGAATACGGGAGTTCTCTTTCCTAGTGCTCTTATCTTTCACCTGTGACAGTAAAATAGAAAATTTTCAGAAGATTCCAAGAACAAACAGTCGAGTGGTTTCTTTTTTTATTCCGCTCAGGTCAGTCATCTCGTAATTTGGCACTTCGGGTTCAGCTAAATTTATACGCGTTTGTTCAACACTGTCGGAACTTCCCTGGGATCAAGACACGTCATGACAACGTGGACATTGTAATTATTCGAGAAAACACCGAAGGAGAATATAGTCGTGTGAGTATTGTTCATTTTTCTTTCTTTTGTCACGTGCTCGCGCATGAGTACAGTATGACGGAATACACCCCATAGCCTCAAAGGCCCACTGCGTTATTAGGATGACCGACAACCAGACTCTGAGACCTGGAGTGACGGAGAACCACATGATACCATAATTGGTCAGGGATGATACTGAGCCGGACGACAGTAGGGATTACTGTTTCCCACCAAAGTAACCGGCGGTAGCGAGGTTTGCACCTCGTGCTTCTGAGGTGATGAGCAAACGCCTAAACTATTCGACTAACTCCCAATAGTCTGCTGCTTGGTTTTTTCTAACCTGGAGAGTGCCAGGCTCAGTTTGACAAAATGATCACGAAGTTAGTACTTCGAATATTTCCCTTGTTGTTTTTTCAGACGTTTTTGTAGATAACGTTGTAACTGTCTATACTGGGCTCAACTTTGAGATATAAAACATCTGAATAGCCCAACAGTCATGGCCAATGGCTAACGCATTCCAATGTTACTTCACCCATATGAATTGTAAGAGCACGTATAGGATTCATTGAAAACAATTGTTCGCTCTCCAGCGTTTTGTTCTTAATATAAAACATCAGTGACACCGGTGGCTACCACCCGCGACTTATTGAGGCCTTGATCTTTTCACCACTTCAGCTTCAGCCTACTCGCTCCCTTCAGTGATACACTAAGCCCTGGAGGCTATGAAGTGCATTTCTTCCAATATTTTTATGGTAAACCATAGAGCAAATGATTTTTGATAAAAAATCTTCGAAGGCTGTCATATGATCTTTATGCTTCTGCGGTAAATTGAGATTTTGTGAGAATAACCCAACACTGCTGAGATGGGGCATACGTGGGGTACTGCACCAAAGATGTGAAATGCTGGCTGGGCGCGCATTTCGGGTTCGCTACATTCAGGCTGATTCATAAGACATTTGTCGCGCTTTGATTATTCAACCAGAATCGAACTACCGGATGCACTTTATGTCTTAACTGAGTTTGGCGCTACAATCAACCTTAGCAAATGAGACATCTATGCCTGTATATCATGCTAGGCTCAGTTCACTCAGCCATTAACCTTGCATTTCTGTTCCCTGGTTTTGGTTGCTACCTTGCAACATTGTCTAGTTGATGGCAGAACGAATAAATCGCGGCGAGATTGCACCCTGACGTGGTGTGATGGCTTGAGTGCTCCCATGACGCAGGATGGCTCCCATAAACCGGAGATGCAGTCGTGCCTAACAGGTACAAGCCAGACGAATCCCAGTCCCTGAACCTGGTTCTAACCGCCCCGCCCCTTAAGATAACACTGCAGCGGTTATTCTCGGAGAGAAACTGTCTACCAGTCTAAAAACCTGTACTGAGTTGACGTAGGAGTGGAGTACCTGGGGTTTCTCTCGACAGTGGAGAAGTCGTCGCACTTCATTGGACAGTTATCGCCCACCTAAGCTGGGCATCTCCCATCCCAAATGATGCTGCCCCATCCACGTTCTGCTTGCTCCATTCGATGCATGGGGCTGAGGACAATCTGAAAAGCGGGTCGATAAGAGAGCACCAGCGAAGACAAGACAAAATGCTTACAACAACCAAGTCTCACGTGATAGACCAGAAGAAGTTCCTTCACGGGTTCTTCGGTCACGTTCCCGTGTTGGGTTAACGCCCCACTGCGGAAATATTTCTTACCTCTTTGCTGTTCATCCTTCATATCCCATTTCTCAAGGGATACGGGAGGCCACAGTGAGTCACGACCGGGAACTTGTAACTCTCGGTCAGGGTAGCAACTTAAAAACAGGTGAAAAAATGGATTTTCTGACCTGAGCATTCTATTCAATTTGCTGCTTTCGACATCCACACACTTTGCCAAACGGGACAACAAGCTGCCCTACCTATAACTCTTGAAATGTTTAAAATAGACATGTGTAGTGTCTGCGAAACATGCATACGAGGCCTACTTATGTGTTGACATTTCGCTTCCCAGATACAAGCTGGGCTTCTCGTTTAACTCTTCGCGTATCGGGCGATTCGGTATCTGTTGCTTGTGGTTGGGTGGGCGTTGGCATCGCTTTGAGCATAAAAGATAAGCGTGCACTGCTCAACTGGATCCTAGTCAGCAGTTGTTTGTCTGCGGTTCGGTTGGATGATTCTTTGCATATCCACAGCAATGAACTGTAGTATCGATACCCGTTTATCGTGTCAGTGTGCGCTCCAACTGACGGTAGCTATTCTGAGGCTAAAGACGAATTCTGCCAAGATTTGTCTTGACTGCTCCGCAGCGTGCGCTCTACGGACATAATGGTTGTTGCTGGTGATTTTGGTTAGAAAGCCGGACAAGAGGTGAAGGCATATAGGAGGCCGATCTGGCATTCCAGTCGATCAAACGGATAAGGGTGACCGATTCATCCAACTATGTCCCGACCATAGACTATTCTTGGTGAGTATAAAGTTCTCGCACGAAAGGTGACACCGACTAACCCGGTGTCCTCCTGCACCTTCACAGCATTAGACCCAGATTAACCACATTGCTATCGGTTACCGCTGGCGCGGTTCAATTCACGAGTGTCGATCATTTCGGTCCGTGTCTGTATGCACTAATCAATGTTTTCCGTGCGCGTTTCAGCCTACGTCTCGTCGTTGACCGAAGCAACACCAAAGCCAACCGTCCCCCGTAGCTGCTACTGGACGATAACCATCGATCTACTTTCCGAGCAGAATTATCCACTAGGTTATCGATGCAGTCAAGTGCCCAGGATCCAACAGGCTCTATTCGAAGCTGTTGATGCTGCTCAAGATCCAACAAGAGGACACAGAAAAACGATGGATATCTGCATCCTCAGTTGTACTGTTAGATGCTCGCAGATCGATTCCTCCGGATTCCATATATGTTGATGCACGGAGATGCCTTAAACGCCAATTGATTCGTAGCCTGAAAAACGACCGTGGGCAGTGGTGGATTGCAAAGTGTAGGGAGATGGAAAAAGGTGCCGCGATCGGCAACAGCGGCAACCTTTTCCGTCTAATTAGAAATACCAGTCTACTAACGCCAGGCGTTAGTGAGCTGATGAAAGAGGCGAACGGCTCACTGATTCGTAGACAGGAGCGTCGTCTAGTTCGTTGGGTGGAGCACTTCGAGAAGCAGTTTAACTGGCCTTTATCTACGACGGGCTTGCTAACTAGCAGGATGGTGGCACCTGTAGTTGCAGATACCAGTGCAGGCCGAGTGGGTCGCCTCTGTTTTTCGTCAAAGACGGCGGGTCAGCACTCACTGAAGTTGACAGAACCCCCCCCCCCCCCCGTTTGATATGGAATAGAGAAAAAATTCCAAGGAGTTGGTGTAAATCAATGATTGTACCGATTTACAAGAAGGGTGACAGGTCTTCCTATGAAAACCACAGCGGAATAAGTCTGGTTAGTATCGTATCTAAACTGGTCGCCGGTATTTTTCTTCACCAAATGCTCGCGCAAGAATCAAGCTGGGTTTAGACCTGGTCGTGGTTGTATTGATCATATCTCCATTCTTCGACAAATTTTAGGGCATAAACATCCCTTCCATAGATCAACCATCTCCGTTTTTCTTGACCTGAAAGCGGCCTTTGACTCGGTTGACCCCACAGTTCTCTGGCGCTGCTTGTTGTTGAAGAGTGTACCAGAAAAGCTGTTGTAGACAGCAAGCATGTTGACATCCACGCACACACAAATTACATTTTCGCTTTCTCCTCAGATTTCGTAAGACGGAATAACAGCTACGTTTCACACCTAACAATGGTCCTTGGGCTATCACGGGCTTGAGTCATGACGTGACACAGTGGTCGGCCGTTTTCTAAAACAGTGATTCACCAGGACCAGATTCAAGTCAGTTGGTTTTGACGTCAACCCGTTAAAACGGCCAAGCCCAATGGAACACCGGTGGTTTGATGAAGCATTATGTGCCACGTTTGGAAAGCCCCTGCGTTTCCATTGCGTTTTCGGCAAACACTACAGCAGCAGTGAAGCCGAATGCATTTACCTCGCATTGTCTACATCACACGGATGGGTGAGATATTCTATTAATTGCCGACTGAACCCAGCTTATATGTGACCACACCGCGAGTGTATATCGTTAGGAAGCGTTTGGAGTGGCGCAGTATCGATGCCTCGACAGCACCGCTAATGCTAGTGTGGCTGTCGGATAAACGGGGCATGGTGAAGACAAGAACGATGTGAAATGCGGATGTGACTCGCTGATGTTGGAGATGTCTCGGCCCATCTAACTTTGCTGGATGATGGTGACGATTTTGGAACAGCTTATTGTCTCTTAGGGCAGAGGAATGAAAACAGCAGCGTGACGATTAACGTAACTATATCAATTTGACCTAAGTTTAAGCCGTCGTTAATTCAAGTGAATCGCAGGTAATCCCACGTGAGGCCACCAAGTATTTCACAGATAATACCGTGTAAATCACATATCTTCTCGCTTGGTTAAAACGCGGCTTGGAAGATAATATGACCGACCATATGAATACCTCGAATCCTGTATTGATAACATGGAAAATATTACGAAGAAGAAGAATATTAAGTTTAGTAAAATGTACTGAGAAATGTCGTCCTAACACAGAATTAATTGAAAATACCTGATTAAGATACCAGAACACTCGATCGGCTCTTTTGAAGTATATCTCGGGAGAACTGGTTTAACATCGAAATTGGTTGAAAGAAGGGTTCACATAGAACGATAAAATTGTATTTCCTATAAAATGCTACATATCTGGTTTACTTTTTGGCACATTTAGTTTATCGTGGATGAGCTATTGAGTTGTGATTTCGTAGCGGGGAATGCAACAGATCGATGCGAATTTCAAATCGAGCCAACCAATCGGGAGCCACAGATCAGAGAACAGACGATGAGTATATCGGAAGTATCCCGCAGCAGATAAAAGAGGCATACTGACTAACAGGTGGGATACAGCGGAATCTCATGGAACCAGATAGATAGCCTATGTGAGAGGCTACCGATCAAGCCGTCAACCGGAACAATCGGACCAGCCGAACAGAAATAGTGCACAAGAGAATCAAGCTAATGGCCACAGGCAACTGACCAGAACGGAGCCAAAATGCTCAGACAGTCGGCGGACCAATGTTGCTTCGGCGCGGTCTGGAAAAAGGGCTATATAAATGATTGTATGAACTTAACTTGTTTGGCCGTCCAAATACAGGGGTCCTCACCCATCTTGTCTTCTTTGTTGCAATGTGACGTGTAAGCTGGCTCCCGTGTTCGATGCATTGATTAAAAGTAGCAAAGAAACTCACAAAAACCATAAGCCCCACGACGGTATGAAAATCTCGGCACATTTGTTTTTCTGCTTGGAAGAAGTTCATGGAGGAAAAACTTAGTATGCAATGGTTTTTTGACTATCCGATCGCGAGTGCACACCATTCACTTTGTCCCCTAGTTCACGGCGGTTACATAATTTTGTGTACTGACAATTTGTTCAGTAATAAGAATCGGAGTTCGAGCGATATGGACTGTCATCGGAATTAGTCTACAGACTGCGCGCTCGATCATTGACAATCAATCGGATGTCACGCCGGCGCCATAGATGGCTGAGCCAAACGCGCCAAATGTATACACGACGATACCTCATCCGTTATCTGACCACATTGTGAGATGTAACTTCCCAGGTAATAAAGCTTATTTATTCCATGTGACTTGTATTTTTGTTGTGTTGTCCTGGATCGGTTTGCTGTTATTCTACTGCTCCAAGAGTGAAGTTTGTTTACGATTGACTCTTATATTGGTGTTCAAATACTCAAGATCGCGGAGTTGCATGTTTGATATTCCAACTTCACAAATAACCTCCACCAGCCAAATCCTCATCGACCGGTAGTGGTCGAATGGTTTAGAGCGCTTGATTACCTCGTCGGAGGTCCGAATCCCCACCATCACCGGTTATTTTGGTGGTAGACAATAATCCGCTGCCGTCCGGTTCGTTACCACACCTGACCTATTGGGATCTTATTTGGTTCTCCGTCACTCCAAGTCTTGCGGTCTGGTTGCCGGTTATCCCTAATAGTGCGGTGAGCCTTCGCGGCTATGGGGTATATAGTCCTTCCACTGCACCCATACGCAAGCATGTAATAAAAAGTCGGTTCCACTCCCCTGAAATACTGTGCTACAACTGTTACAGAACGAGCAAATAGAAAGAAATGTTTTTGCTAAAATCGGCGCTTGTGCGGTCAACTTATCTTTTAAGGTTCCGTGGGCCTATACAGTGTACAAAAACAACTCCCTATCTAGTAGTGTGGTTCACGCAGATCTAAGGAACCCCGTCATCTATGTAAAAATTACAAGCGGTGATCGTTCTACGTACTAAGTAGCCAAATTCATCAAATTGTCTTTACCAAAAATTATGTGGTTTTTTCTGCGAAAGAAAGCATACCAAACAAGGAGCCCGACACATCATCATCATCATCATCATCATAGCACAGCGTTGAACAGTAGGGCAAGCCCCACTGACCACTGCCCTTCTCACCATGTTGCACGCTGAATTAGAAAGTATGAATATACAAGATGGACAGGGACTGGACCTACATGGGTGGGAAAAGGAAAGAATGCCCTAGTAGCCAACACACGGAATACGCAGTCTAACTGTACAAACGCACATCGACCAGTCATTCTGATTCGATAGAAAGTGACAACACGACTGCCACTGCTCGCGGTTCGTTGCCATATTCTTCAGTGTCTCCAACCAACTGGTAGAAGGATTTTTTGGACCCCAAACACGAAGACGTGAAGCACCTTTTTTTCCTAAGTCTCCTGTACATTTTCTCATTCCTCGCTGCCACGTCATCTGTTGACCTCCACGTGGTCTCTTCCACTCCCTAGGAAGAACGGAGAATAGGACACGGTACGGTAGACGTGTGTTTGCCATACGTAACACGCGTCCCAACCAACGAAGTCCATTGAGCTAGATGCGCTGTGACAGGACTTTCTCCGAATTAGTATCCAATACTCGATTTCTGACGTCAGCATTGCTTACTCGGCTACTTCACCCAATCCTAGCGATACTACACAAGCATCGGTGGTCAAAAACCTCAAGACGACGAATATCTTCAGCACGCAGACTCCAAGTCTCGCAACTATACAACAAAACTGAACGCACTGCGTCACAGTATACACGACTTTTCAACTTCAGTTAAATGTCAGCTCGACGCCACAAGTGCTTCAGCGTACGCCACTCGAGCCTTGGATATCCGCGTACTCACCTCTACTACTGTGCTCCCATCCGTCGTCACGCTGCTGCCGAGGTAGGTGAAGTGGTCAACAACTGACAGCACCTCCCCATCGAGCATCAAGCTCGGAATTGTTGACGTCCAGTCTTGTAACATCACCTTACACTTTGAAGGTGCAAAGCGCATGCCGAATGGAGCTACACCTCCTGAGAGTCTATCTAGTGCACGTTGAGCATGTTCCGTGGATTCGAACAAACAGACAACGTCATCTGCATAATCTAGGTCACATAGTTTTTCACTATTTCCTAGTTCGACGTCTACATCCTGAAGATTTTGCAGTGCACTCTTCATTATTTCGTCCATGACGAAGTTGAACAGGAATGGAGACTTAGGACATCCCTGTCCAACACCACTGGTCGTTTCGAACCGACCGGATAGTTCACCGTAAACTGTAACGCGGCCAGAAGTATGGGAATACCATGATCTCAGTAGATTCACGAACTTCTGGAGCATACCTTTTCGATGAAGAACACTGAAAAGCGATGTTCGATCAACTGAATCGAAGGCGCCTTTCAAGTCTAAGAAAAGCATTATTGTTGGTCGGCGGTGCGTGTGACGCGTTTCAGGTAGTCGGCGAAGAGTAGAAATCTGGTCGATGCATCCTCGACCTGGGCGGAATCCAGCCTACTGTTCGCGGGCATTCCTCTCGCGAGCCGGTGTAAGACGATGCAGCAAAATCGAAGCTGATACTTTGGTGACTATCGGAATTAGGCTAATCCCACGATGATTTCTACAGTCATTGCGTATTCCCTTCTTGAAGATGGGAACAATCAATGACTCACTCCATATTAACGGAATACGCTCCTCGTTCCAAATGTCACGGAGCAAGGCGGTAAGTGATTTTATCAACGCCTCACCACCCAGTTTGAAAAGAACTGGAGAAAGTTCGTCGGGAACTGCCGCTTTCCCTCGCTTTAGTAATCGAATACATGACTCTACTTCTCCATTTCTATCGCAAATCGTTTCACTGACCTGGATGCGCCGTCCACCGGTGTCATGAATAAGTTTAAACACTTTTTGACTGTTACCTGAAGCAGCTGCTATTTCCATTTCTTCGGCTACCTTCACCCACCAATTTTCGCCTTTCGTAACTTGTCTTCGCAGCTTTCTCCGAATCTTATTCATCTCCTTACAGTTCGAGAGCTGACACTTTTGCTCCATTATATTCAGCGACTCTTGCGAGATCCAGTGTCTTTGATGGACATCGGATCTAGGATCACAGGAAACACCTGCTTATACGTGCATCGCCTGCTCCATATGAGCCCAATGCTCATCTACATTACTGTTCGTCGTAGATCCTAGCTCATGTGCTAACTTCTGCTCATAACGGGTGCGTACTTCTGGATCACACAAACGTTGCACGGCTAATCGGGTTTGCGGTTTGCGACGATGACCATGGAGCTGGAAAGATAATCACATTAAAACTAATGCATGGTCCGACTCTACGTACGTGGATCAGTAACATCTACAGTTCTGAACAGAACTGCGCTACCGGTGGCTTATGGCAATATGATGAACTTGACTCAAGGTACCTGTAGAGTTAGAGCGCCATGTCGCTGTGCGACGCGAGCTGTGTCGGAAATTGGTGCTAGACAAGAACAATTGATTGTCTGTACAAAACTGGAGAAGTCTATCCCCCTTATCTGTACGCTCAGCAGGTAAAGCACAGCGCCCACCTAAACAGGCTTCTGACACACTGAGTTTGCCAACTTGCGCATTGAAGTCACCAGCTAGCACTACAATGTCAGAACCTTTACTGCTGCGAACGAGAGTGGCGAGTTCATCATAGAACTCATCTTTCTGTTTGTCTGAGCTGCAGTCTGCATGGGCGTACGTCGAGATCACTAACAAATTGCGCCTAACACAACTATCCTTTCGAATGCCGACCGGCCCCTGGAGTCTCACAGCACATAGACGACTGTTGACAGGAATCCAGTCTGAAAGAGTAGCCTCAGCCTTGTCAGTCAAGACAATTCCTACACCACGTTGACGCACAGCTCGAGCTACTTCGTCTCCTGAAGTGCGCAGAAAATACCTCGATGAGATACCAGGAGCAGTTAGTTGAGTTACACTGCCCGAATCCTGGATACGCGTTTCACTTAAGCAGCATAAATCAATCTTCAGAGAATCTAATGTGAGGGCTAGGCACGTCTGCTGACCCGCCTGCATGAGTGTACGCACGTTGAAGGAGCCGAGATTGAGAGGCTGACGAGGCTTGAGGAAATGTGAGTTACCAGACAGAGGATTATTCCCGACACTATTCGACAACGAATCGTTGCGAGTATCGACCGTGTTATCAGTGGGAACATTATGGGTGGATAGATGGGGCAAAGAGAGGTGGTTAGTGACAGAAGACAGAGGTTGAATAAAAGAGAGGGAACTCTGAGCAGTATCCCACTTATCACTACCCACCCCGCTCGATGCAATGGGTAGCGCGGTCCTGATTATCCTGCGCGACGACCGATGCAGTGTGGAATTGCTTGAAGTCGTGCAAATCATGGGAGATGTTGGACGGGTACTGCTAGGGTGTCCAGCCACAAAGCAGGAGAACGATTAGGGTCTTCATCCAAAGCCTTTAGTTCTAACAAGAACTTATCCGCAAGGCAGCGGGATGGCTTAGTGGAAGCCTATTTGCTTGGATCAATCATTCTTTCACTGATTTTGCCGATTGAGTTGCCAGCTCAAATCGACCCCTAACCTGGAGGACCAGGAGACTGAACTTTGTCTGACTTCTACCCATTGACCCGTCAGGCATGATTGCATCTTCGGCTTAAAGAAGCCATCCTGTATAGCTCTTTGGGTCATAGAGGCGCGTAAGCCATCACACCACGTCAAGGTGCAATCTCGTGATGCCCGTGAGCCCGACACACTCGTACTTTTTTCCCAATCTCCCATTGCCATTGCCCAATAGGCTGGATAAAGTTTTACTCTAGTAGAATAGAGGAGAATCGCTCGGAAAGCGTTTTTACTTGCCGTAATTGGGTTTCAAATACAGGTCATCCGTTCCATCGAAATTGAAACGTGTGTGTTTGTAGTGTGTTTTATTCCTCTCAAATGGACCTCCATCTGATTCAGTTAATTGCACGAGCGTTTTCTTTACTGTACCATTCGGGCATAAATTGTAAGCTTTTGAAATCACGAACGCCCTTTCAGGGAACCTTACATAAAATTTTCTTTCTTCACTACATTCATTTTTACCGGTGGACTACTAGGAGCGAGCTCAGTAACAAAATTGAAATCCAAACACAAGTACTGAGTGCGTCATACTAGCTGTCCACCTTCTGGCCTTGATTCACTTTAAATTCGCTTTCAATTGCTTTACAGCTCGAACATGAAAATGTCCCTGGCGTTGTTGAATCGTTGAAGTTGATCACCCGGGAAAAATCCGAAAGGTAGGCTGGTACTACTGAAATGTTTGGCTGTGGAATTTCTTATTCCACTTCTAGTTCAGAGGCTACCGGCTATTCCTCACGGACTGCCTAAAGTGATAACCTATTCCGTCTCTGCCTTCAGAATCGCTCATTTTGCCTTCAAATATGCTGTCCGTCATGCTCGGAAGAAAGTGACCGCAGTGCATAAAGCGAACATAATGAAGTTGAGTGATGGTCTGTTTCTGGACACGTGCAGCAATGTGGCCAAACAGTATCCGAATGTAAGTCCAGAACTGAATAGGAATTGCACCACATGTGGTTGCTCATCATATTTTCTAACTTATTTCGGTTTCAGACAGTACATCAGATTATTTCAGGGCATCACCAACGGTGACCTTCTACATAAGGTCAGGTTCTACTGCTAGGAGTTTGAGACGTCGCAGGAAAAAAATTGCTTCATATGCGAGCACGGGTCTTGGTGATAGTCTACGTTCAACTTAACGCTTACCGACATGTCACGGAAAGATACGGAAAACTGTGTCCAGGTTTATCATTATTTATTGTTAACTACACCGATTATATGCCTTTGTTCTGAAGTCGATGAAAGTTCAGAAAACTTTAACAATGTCAGGTTTTTTCCAGTGTGTATATATATTTCACATCCGCCTGATTTCAGGCTGTGCCAAACGAAACATGATACAATTGGGGAGGAAGGGGTACATGGTGTGAGCTTCCATGATTTGTTTGCGGGCGGAAATCTGCCAGATTGCCCAGGCCATGTGGTTTTCTTAGAAGTCCACAACCGGAGCCTTTAGCTATCCAAAACCTAACCCACAAGGCAGCTAGAAGAATTGCAGGGTCAGTGACCCACTGGAGGCCAGTGACTGACTGCTCGGTTAATATGCCCTTCGGATGGGGCCAAACATCCTGGGTGTCCAGTACATACTCCGCCACAAATGCCGGTGAACATACCGTTGTACGCGTCACATACCACCCATGGTTGATTTCAAATCAGGATCTAACCATATCCCCTGAACTGACTTTCAGTTAGCCATCCCGGTGGAGAGCGCCGGACATTTGCCAGTTGTATTGCGACGAGTTTTTACATCACGGTTGTGGGACACCCAGAAATACAAGTATGAAACGGGTTAACATGGTGCTGTTTGGTAGGTAAATCAACGTTACACAAAAGTGAATCGCTCTGCTGAGAACCATCGTGTGGGCCTGTTGAATATAAAGCGTTTTCGCTAAACACGCTTTAGCCACCGTACACTGAGCCTTAAGATGACCTACATGAATCGATTCCGTTCGCATCTATTTTGGTATACGCACTTAATAGCTAAATGAATAGGATCCAACTGGAACCATACATCCGACATATACGTTCTGACCAGAAAAAAATAACTCGATTTAGTCTTATGTCAAACCTCTAAGGAGCTCATCACGACTGAGTTCGATTTATACCGTGTAAGAGAATTTCCCAGAACGCGTGGACCCTTAGAGCTACGCCAGCACGGATTAAGTTGCTTACTGAGGCGTGTCCGATAGCTTGGAGTGATTCTGTGCACAGACTTCAAGTCAGGCATACATTGAACTCACGTGCTCTTTCGCCTTTTTATTACATGCTCGTGCATGAGTGTAATGGAGGGCGTAAACCCCATAGCCACAAAAGCTCAGTGCACCATTAGGGTTAACCGGCAACCAGACCCTGAGCGGAGAACCATAAAGGGTCCCAATAGTTCAGGTATGTCAACAAGCCGAACGATAGTGGATCACTATCCACCTTCTAATTAACACTGCATTTCACAGATTCTCAGGGAAAACCTTGTCGGTGCTGCATATAGTTTCGTGACGCTTCATGGGAAGTTGAAACACGCGTAAAAACGACTAGTTTTTAGGACAATCCAAGCATCGTCGTACCTATCGCTTTCCGGATTGCACTTCGTTGGGCTAAGCCGCAAGGTGTACCCTCAAAAATGTCTATCCAGTATTCTGCCCATCGGAACTTCTGCTTTGAACTGATCAGCCAGGCGGTGCGCCAACTCACAACACAAGCGGCTACACACTTCATACTATTCAGTGAGCGGCTCAAATATGCTAAGCTTGGAAATGTCTTGGATGGATACTCGTAGTGCTCACAGATTAGCAAGCTATATGCAATCGCTTATACGTTGAAACTCCGCGAAATTGATTGCCAAATTGCATTCTATTCTTCGTTCAAGGATGATGCAATATGAGAATGCGGAGTTGTCCTCCGAATGAACCATCTAAATGTGACACAGTAACTTGCCTATGCAAGTTTGTTAACAAATTTTCTAGCTGAATGTCCTTCAGCCTGTGGTATTTTGTACATGCTTATATTTCTGTTCGATGTCTCTTTTGGCCACGATTATTGTCCGTACTGCAGATTGAATTCGACGCCATGATAATAGATAATACATGTATGCAACTGGTCAGCAAACCGCAACAATTCGATGTGATTGTCTTGCCCAACCTATACGGCAATATCGTGGGCAATATTGCCGCCGGCCTAGTCGGCGGTGCCGGCCTGTCCAGTGGTGTGAATTTGGGTCTCAATAACGCGCTTTTCGAAATGGGCACTCGGAATTCCGGCCGGTCACTTACCGGAAAGGATATTGCAAACCCATGCGCTATGCTGCTTACAAGTGCGGACTTATTGGAGTATCTTGGTAAGTGAAATCATCACCAGGTGCTGTCCCAAATGGTGTTCAATTTCGTCGTAATTCAGTTTACCTTTCATCAGTCATCAACTCGAGTGTTCTGGTCCGGGTTTCTATCTCCGTGTGATACAGTCGTAAACAGCAAGAATCGAAGCGCCAATCAGAGGCATCATAAGAAAGCGAAGAGGGATATTGAGTGCAAATGAGCCACGTATCATAATCGAAACAGTAAAATCGGTGTATGAAGCGATTTAGAACTGCCATGTGCCGCGATCCTGAAGTATCTAATGTTACATCAACAGAAACACGAGTGCAGACCAGATAGCTTTCGCGCATTGCCAAATGAATCACCTAGACTACATACTTTCGGGGTGCGGGTTGCTTCGTCTGTGGCTTTCTTAGTTTTCCTTTATCTGAGTGCTAATTTACTTCCCAAAAGACCCTCAATTTATGATGACAATCCAATGAACTTTTAGTCTTCTCAGTCTGGTCAAAAGAACAAACTCCATTTGCTAACACACCAATGAAATTAACTGAGCGATGACACCAAGTTGTTGTCCGAAAAAATAGGTGAAATGCGAAGAATAAACAGAGTTCCACATTACACTTCGATCGAATGCTAATGAGGTTCATCACCTTTGAACAATGCGTAGGTGTCTCACCATTGCTTGTCTACTGTTTTTGCGCGAATATAAGAATACTAATAGAAAAAACCGTAAATAAAACAGTCGCAGTGATGACCGTTAGTTTCTTTTTTTGCCTTCATTACAGGCCACAGCGCGGAGTCGCAGGTGCTGCGGGAAGCTATAATCCACGTGTTGGGTGTTCAACGCATTCGCACACGCGATCTCGGAGGTGACAGTCCGACTCACGCTGTTGTACAAGCTGTGACCAAACGCATTGTGGAGCGGTGGCAGTGACAATCACCATCGATTATTGTTGCTATTTTCTCAGGTCTTGCTCTTTCCCTCTAGCCAGTCGGCCGTGAAGCCCAAATAAGAACTTATATATATGGTCACTAGAATTCAGCTTGTTCCCCACTGGTGACGACCGATTGTATCAGTAGAAATGCTTGCACCAGCCTACGGGTCGCCATTGTTATATCTGACGAACTGAAATCTGATTGGTAGCTGTGGATGGGGCTAGCACAATTCGAGACCACGTGCTCTGTTCTAGGACATTCAAAGGTACGTCTTAATTATTGCTGGTGTTTTGCCGCCGCCGCTCATCATCATCATCATCGTACAGCGTTAAACAGTAGGGCAAGCCCCACTGACCACTGCCTTTCTCACCATGTTGCACGCTGAATTAGAAAGTATGAATATACAAGACTGACAGGGACTGGACCTACATGGGTGGAAAAAGGAAAGAATGCCTTAGTAGCCAACACACGGAATACACAGTCTAACTGTACAAACACACATCGATCAGTCATTCTGATTCGATAGAAAGTGACAACACGATCGCCACTGTTCACGGTTCGCAGCCATATCCTTTAGTGTCTCCAGCAAACTCGTTGACGGATCTTTTGGACCCCAACCACGAAGACGTGAAGCACCTACTTCTAAGTCTGCTGTACATTTTCTCATTCCTCGCTGCCAGCTCATCTACTGACCTCCACGTGGTCTCTTCCACTCCCTAGTAGGAACGGAGAATAGGACACGGTACGGTAGACGTGTTTGCCATTCGTAACACGTGTCCCAACCAACAAAGTCCATTGAGCTGGATACGCTGTGACAAAACGTTCACCGAATTAGTACCCAGTACTCGATTTCTGACCTCAGCATTGCTTTAGTAATCGAAAACATGACTCTACTTCTACTTCCGATGGGGGCTCAGGTGATACCACCCAAGGAGTCACAGTTGTTGACACAGGAGTAACTACACTAGCGTGCAGCCAGCTAAACTGTTCCTTGAAGTATTTGGCCCAACGGTCAAGCCTTCGCTGTTTGCTATGGATGGGTTCTCCATTCCTATAGCAAATCGTTTCACTGACTTGGATGCGCCGTCCACCGGTGTCACGAATAAGTTTAAACACTTTTTGACTGTTACCTGAGGCAGCTGCTATTTCCATTTCTTCGGCTACCTTCACCCACCAATTTTCGCCTTTCTTAACTTGTCTTCGCAGCTTTCTCCGAATCTTATTCATCTCCTTACAGTTCGAGAGCTGACACTTTTGCTCCATTATATTCAGCGACTCTTGCGAGATCCAGTGTCTTTGATGAACAACGGATCTAGCACCACAGGCAAAAGCTGCTGCAAAGTGCATGGCCCTTTTGATATGAGCCCAGTGCTCATCTACATTACTGTTCGTCGTAGATCCTAGCTCATGTGCTAACTTCTGCTCGTAACGGGTGCGTAATTCTGGATCACACAAACGTTGCACGGCTAATCGGGTTGGCGGTTTGCGACGATGACCATGGAGCTGGAGCGATAATCGCATTAAAACTAATGCGTGGTCCGACTCTACGTACGTGGATCAGTAACATCTACAGTTCTGAACAGAACTGCGCCACCGGTGGCTTACGACAATATGATCAATTTGACTCAAAGTACCTTTAGGGTTGGAGCGCCATGTCGCTGTGCGACGCGAGCTGTGTCGGAAATTGGTGCTAGACAAGAACAATTAATTGTCTGTACAAAACTGGAGAAGTCTATCCCCCTTATCTGTACGCTCAGCAGGTAAAGCACAGCGCCCACCTAAACAGGCTTCTGACACACTGAGTTTGCCAACTTGCGCATTGAAGTCACCAGCTAGCACTACAATGTCAGAACCTTTACTGCTGCGAACGAGAGTGGCGAGTTCATCATAGAACTCATCTTTCTGTTTGTCTGAGCTGCAGTCTGCATGGGCGTACGTCGAGATCACTAACAAATTGCGCCTAACACAACTATCCTTTCGAATGCCGACCGGCCCCTGGAGTCTCACAGCACATAGACGACTGTTGACAGGAATCCAGTCTGAAAGAGTAGCCTCAGCCTTGTCAGTCAAGACAATTCCTACACCACGTTGACGCACAGCTCGAGCTACTTCGTCTCCTGAAGTGCGCAGAAAATACCTCGATGAGATACCAGGAGCAGTTAGTTGAGTTACACTGCCCGAATCCTGGATACGCGTTTCACTTAAGCAGCAGACATCAATCTTCAGAGAATCTAATGTGAGGGCTAGGCACGTCTGCTGACCCGCCTGCATGAGTGTACGCACGTTGAAGGAGCCGAGATTGAGAGGCTGACGAGGCTTGAGGAAATGTGAGTTACCAGACAGAGGATTATTCCCGACACTATTCGACAACGAATCGTTGCGAGTATCGACCGTGTTATCAGTGGGAACATTATGGGTGGATAGATGGGGCAAAGAGAGGTGGTTAGTGACAGAAGACAGAGGTTGAATAAAAGAGAGGGAACTCTGAGCAGTATCCCACTTATCACTACCCACCCCGCTCGATGCAATGGGTAGCGCGGTCCTGATTATCCTGCGCGACGACCGATGCAGTGTGGAATTGCTTGAAGTCGTGCAAATCATGGGAGATGTTGGACGGGTACTGCTAGGGTGTCCAGCCACAAAGCAGGAGAACGATTAGGGTCCTCATCCAAAGCCTTTAGTTCTAACAAGAACCTATCTTCAAGGCAGCGGGACGGCATAGTGGAAGCCTATTTGCTTGGATCAGTTATTCTTCCACTGATTTTGCCGATTGAGTTGCCAGCTCAAATCGACCCCCGCCGCTACACTGTGGCCGGTGGAGGCAAAGCAGATTGGGTAGTAGTATTTAATCGGGTAACTTGAAAATGAGCACCAGTATCACGGGCCAAAAGAACGCGGTTTCGACCGATTCAGCCCACGCGATAGTTACCTCCGTATACCTGTAACAATAAGAAAACCAGTCAAATGTGGCATTGTGGGCGGAAACCATAGTGACTCGTTGTTCACCGGAACGAATTCGTCTCGTGATTTGTTGTAAAAACGGCGAGCGGAAAGTGAAGCATGATTAATTGTACGATGATGATTGTGTCTGACTGACCCCTTCCTCCTTGACACTCCGCTAAAAAGAAGGTTTATTCTGCCTGAAAGAGGAGTAAGTATATTGTGCATTCGTGAATCAAACTAGTTTGCATTCGCGATTTCTTCACAGATTTGCGGGACTTTCGAGAAGCCCTGCTGAAGTGTTCATGCTTCATTTTCGCGACCCCTTCTGATTCGTGGCGGGTTCTGAAACCTAACCTCGCGCATGTTCGGGAAAGTGAAATAGACACTGGATTGTAGGAGCACCTCGTCATTCACCAATGGCCGATACTTTTAGGGAGAACCATCAAAAATAACGGTTCTGAATGAGATTCCCAACAAAGAGGGTAAAAATGTAATCGAAATTTCGCATTCACAACTCGTAAACGAACAAGGCGAATCTGATTGAAAGCCATACGGTAGTGGACAAGGAGAGAGAGGATCACGATTCGGCCATTCGGGAATTGAATCATGCTCCGTTCATCCTATCCGTATTCACATCGATGACCGCACCCGGCTGGGCATTCGGAGCGTTGGTTTAGCCAAGCCTATAAAACGAACGGTAGAGTGGAATGTCGATTGTAATTCTGAAAATAGTTTCGAAGATTAAAAATGGAGATAAATATGGGGGGAGTGACGACGACTGAGTGAACCCGAGAGAATAACAAAAGACCAACAGACGAACACAGAACGCCGGAAGGGGTTCAGGTGACCTTTTCGATGCCTATGGCATGATAAAGGTCCGTGTGCATTCACTGGCCGGAAATCGTTAATTTGACTGGCTGATCCGGAATTCAGCGGGTTGCCTTTTGCGCCGACTTATTTTCTATTAAAACTGACCCGACACATCAGTTTGTTGAAATGCGCAAAGTTTCCATGTCTAGCTGTTATGGACATACTCGAGCAACGCAACTCTTGCTTAGTTCGAAGCTTGGTTTGAGTAACCATTTACAGGGTAGCCAGCCCATGGCATGGAAGAAACATGTAATCAATGGGCTCGCCCATTTGAGGCGTGTTAGGCCTCCTGGGTGGGACCGAAGAAATCCGACCATTCAGTGGATAGATACATATAGCTAGGTGACGCTTTTGTGCTCATACTTTTAATCGATTTATTTCTACTATTTGTAGATTTCTTTCTAATTTTTATACTCTCAGTTCTTCTAAATTTCCGACGAGGTTTGCACTGAGCGATAGTAACCAGAACCGTTGCTCCCAATGCACGGTTATCAATTGTTCAAACGGAACCATTTCTATTCTCATGAGAACGAAAAGTAACGATTGATCCTTCCTGGGAACGTTACAAACATCGGGCTTCCAGCGAAGACGAAGAATGATGCTTACACAGTTTGCTTAGACTTTTTGGTTACTCATTTGAACAGGAAACACTTTGCAGCTATAGGACAGCAAATCTGTGACTTGTGTGATGGTCTCGACTTCCGTATGTTCACAAAACAACATCTACACCTAAAGTTTCGTAATGTAGACTGAGAAATTTTGGGAAACCGACCTAGCTGATAGGATTCATGCGCAGATCATGTGCGATTTTAACCCTGCTAGCCAGATCATGAGCTTTGTGTGGAGCCTCAAAGCTGTAAAACTTACATCCGAGGAAAATGTTTAAGTGGGATTATGTTGTGGAAAGCGGTGAATGAATAGGATTTCCGAGAACTCCGTTAAAAAAACTTCTCACAGACATAAACGTAAGTTACTGATGACAGAGCTTATGAGGATACGGCTAATAAGCACTCGTGTACAATCTGTCCAAAAAATTCGGGGTCCCTTCAATTCGGTCGAATTCCCGTTTATACTGCTGATACTACTCTCTCTCGCTAGACAATTGTGTGTATTGTATATTTTTGGCTACTGAGCGTAGCTTCCGTTGTATAAACTGGAATTCGACCGAACTGAGGTGGTCCCGAATTCTTTGGACACTGAAAGCGTTTCTTAAATGAATCGTCATTGCAGTGTGCATCTGGAACGCCCACCGAACCACAGTGACAGCTTAGAGCAAACTAGCACGTGGTCACAGTCAAGAGGAATGCTCCGGTGCAATCGGCAGTCTTAAACACAATCCCGCCATTTGAGGATTATTTCGATGAAGTCGATCCGGGTCCATTGCTGACTCAAGAAGGCGGATGCCACGTGGCGCATTGGTGATTAGCCAATCTGAACTCCGTGCTGGCGAGCAACAAGCGACGGTCAGAGTACCGCAAAAACCTTCCTCTGTTTTCCCAATGGCAGGGATCATGCCCAAAAGGATCTCTTGAATGCACCTCGTTCAATAACAGCCGACTTACTCTAACATTCACATCTCTCAGCAAAATCATGATATCAGCCCGGCTCGATATGAGCAAGACGTGTAGCCTTGGTAGAAATCGTCTTTGACTGAATCTGCGTTGCAATCGGTAAGTGCACAGACAGAAACGACAAACAGGCTGCGTCTATTAGAACGGTGACTGCTCATTCTGCACCAACTACTAAGTCTCACTGTGCATAATCTAGTGTCTATAGGGATCTAGTCACAGTTCGGCTTAAGCCTTTTCACTGGGAGCCACGCCAATGCCAACAAGACCAGAAACTGCAGTTTGAGGGTCTCTACAACGGCAAGTGAAACTACACGGAAGATTTGGGCGAGGGCGTCAATCGAATGACAGCAGTGGAGTCTTGAATGCAACACACGTCGATGGCAAGGGTTCCGAGCGTGCCAATAAAACCTGACCCTTGTCGTGTACAAACCAGGGTTCGTATGTTTAACGTGGTTAGTTAGGATGGGCATCGAGGACGAAGTGGGGCACCAGTCGGCGATAGCAAGTTCGGAGAGGCTTGGAAGCACGAAAGAAAATAGAGTTTCGGCCCGAGGCATCACCG
This sequence comes from Fasciola hepatica, assembly GCA_948099385.1. Taxonomy (NCBI): domain Eukaryota; kingdom Metazoa; phylum Platyhelminthes; class Trematoda; order Plagiorchiida; family Fasciolidae; genus Fasciola; species Fasciola hepatica. Next base: position 411,954 of record CANUEZ040000094.1, read on the forward strand.
CTAATACGGATGGCCGAAGATCCCGTTGGAAGTGAAACAATGTGAGAAGAACGGAGGGTTTGGGCAAACAAGTTGAATGCGGTGTGGGAGCGCTGTCAACCGTGCGAGAATCTATGCGCATGAAAAAACGTTAGGCTACAGCCAAATCTACCAAAGTTAGTGTCATCAGATTAGTGAGCTGCAAGCTTTAGTTGACAACTAGGCCTGAAGGGTATTCGCATATGAGGCCAGTATGGTATCTCTAAAAGACCAAACGTCAACGGGAAATGTATCAGATTCACTACACGCCCTGTCCTAGTAAAATATGTGATGGATCGGACAGTCGAGAGTATGGTGTTGGAGTACATCGAAAGACTGTTCGTTTTGGAGGAGGCAAAATGCGATCGCTTTGTATGATGAAAAAGAGAAGTTATGAAAGTTGTTGGTAAGCACGATGATTTCTGGATCATCGTAGGCGATTTCCTATCCAGGTATCTCTAAGATCAAAGCCTAGTTATCAACCGGAATCGCTGGGCAACAGTTAGTGACGTTGTTAGCACGGCAATACTGATTACCCACTGGCACTGTTTACATAGCTGTGGATCGTAGCGGATAGTCGACAACAATCTTGGATCATTCTGGCGCAGATGATGGTGAGCATCGTCCTTCATCTCTCAAAATTGCGTGTGCAGTGCACGCTACAAATAAAATGAAATCCCGAACCAAGTGATGTAAGGAGTGTATCAGAAATTCGACGCACCATGTGTTGTTTTGATTATGAAAGTTACTGTGTTGTTAACACGGCGTTGTTGGTGGATGTAATTAGCCAACGTTTCGGTTACTGTGAGTAACTTGCTTTGAGAAAGGTTAACCATAGTAACCGAAATGTCAGCTAGTTACAACACCCATCAAAACGCTGTGTTAATGAAATCATCTAAATTACCGATGCAAACGCTATACGGGGATTGTGTGTACTGTCCAGGTTTCCGATCAATGAAAACGTTAAAATATGAAGCGTTCATCAGGACATACCTGCATGTGTTCCAAATGACCCCCGTGACTGCAACCACGACACCAAACGAACAGACCTCGAACAGTCAGGTGACACAATGCGCAGGTCACATTCGCCGGATCGGCTGTAGTGGTATGCCGTGAGCAAGCCCAACCAGCGTGACCGGTCATGCGTTGCGTGGCCTCGCTTGCGTGTAACGGTTTCGAGCACCGACCACAGCGTACGGATAACGTGGTTGAAGCCTGATTCAAAATGGCCACATACGGAGCCAACGTGGTAGCGCCGACGGCGCCTGTCAAGTTAATACCACTTGCACTATTACTGACACCACAACCAGTTTTCCAGCGCATGCCCACCGGGGTCTCGGGTCGACCATCGCCCGTGACAGACGTCCGACGCGGATCAGTATCAGCTGAAGTGTATAAGTGAAAATGTCCAAAACAATGCATCGGCTTCCTAGAGCCTCCAGTCACTATATGAACAAAAATGATGATGCTAAAGTACCAAAAATGAGTGATCTCCAGTATAAGAGAAAAGGCATGAGAAGATAGGTTATGATTGTTCACACAGTACATCAGAATTTGCAGTAACCGGGGCTTTTGTTTTTGAAAGCGCGCGTGGTTATTGATGTCTTTGTATCGCCATGCCGACGCGACTACCTCACATATGGGAATAATGACCGATGCACCAAGCCATGGTTTGGATCTTTGCTGTTTACCAAACAACTGGATACTATATTTTTAGTAGCCAAGATTGAAAATCGCAACTTCCAAAGTGAAGCCAGAAATATTAAACATGTTGTATCAAACCTTTTCCCAACAACCTTTGTCCGCGACCCACAGTCCTTCAGCCTTGATGCACGACCTTCAGCCAAGCCGCTGCAAGTCAGTCAGATAAAAATTATCGGATTATGATGTCAAGAAATGTTGGATCAATTTATCATTATACAAGTTCGGTTCGGGTCAGACAACCATTAACTATGCACTGTGTGCGGTGGCTATGGTTGCTATCTCCTGGCGACAGCCTCAATCGGAAACAATGAGAAACGACAATGTGAAGTGAACAGTAAATACATCTACAAATATTAATATCAAGTCCCTAACGAAAGTTTGTGGATACGACAGAGACACTCAGGCAGTTCCTCTAACATATAAAACCATTAGGTGGGAGGGTCTCTTGGACCTCACCCAGGAAGCCTAACATGGTCTACATGGCCAAGTCCACAGGTTAGGTTCTCCATACCCTGTCATGGAATGGCCACCCTTACTCATCTTCCAGCCGTTACCCACCTCAGCGAACCCCCCGAGGAATCCTGTCAGGGGACATGTGCAACACATGTCCTGACGACATCACCCCGGTGGGTTTGAGTCATTCATTTAATGATGTGGTTCGTGAACCTAAGACTGCCGAACATCAGCATTGCCAAAACGGTGTTCCCACCAGATTCGAGCAATACTACGAAGACATCGGTGTTCAGATACCGACAATCTTTGTATGTCCTTCACCCGCAGTGGCCATGTTTCCGAACCATACAGAAGCACTGGCCTGGCTGCTGCAGCGTACACTCGATCCTTGGTAGATAAACGGATGTCATGTCGACGCCACAGATGACTCAGGTTGCCGAAAGCCAAATGAGCCTCCTGTATACGCAAAGATTTCACCCGATATCCGACCTTCGAGTGAAATGCAGCTGCTCAGATAACAGAACTTATCTACTTGTTTGAAGTCACTCCAAACCGAAAGGTATCAAACCTTTCGGTATCTAGAGTGACTAGAACATTTGAAGGAACTACGTTGTCACGACGAGAGTGCACCTTGACGTGGTGTGATGGCATACGCGCCTCTATGACCCAAAGAGCTATACAGGATGGCTTCTTTAAGCCGAAGATGCAATCATGCCTGACAGGTCAATGGGTAGAGGTCAGACAATGTCCAGTCTCCTGGTCCTCCAGATTTGAGCTGGCAACTCAATCGGCAAAATCAGTGGAAGAATAATTGATCCAAGCAAATAGGCTTCCACTAAGCCATCCCGCTGCCTCGCGGATAGGTTCTTGTTAGAACTAAAGGCTTTGGATGAGGACCCTAATCGTTCTCCTGCTTTGTGGCTGGACACCCTAGCAGTATCCGTCCAACATCTCCCATGATTTGCACGACTTCAAGCAATTCCATACTGCATCGGTCGTCGCGCAGGATAATCAGGACCGCGCTACCCATTGCATCGAGCGGGGTGGGTAGTGATAAGTGGGATACTGCTCAGAGTTCCCTCTCTTTTATTCAATCTCTGTCTTTTATCCCTAACCACCTCTCTTTGCCCCATCTATCCACCCATAATGTTCCCACTGATAACACGGTCGATACTCGCAACGATTCGTTGTCGAATAGTGTCGGGAGCAAAAAAATCAGCTCTCGAACTGTAAAAAGATGAATAAAATACGAAGATATCGGCAAATGCAAGTCAAAAAAAGTCTCAAAAAGGATCAAGAGAGTTGGTGGGTCACACTAGCCGAAGAAATGGAAGTAGCAGCTGCTTCAGGTAACAGTCAAAAACTGTTCAAACTTATTCGTGACACCGGTGGACGGCGCATCCAAGTCAGTGAAACGATTTGCGATAGGAATGGAGAACCCATCCATAGCAAACAGCGAAGGCTTGACCGTTGGGCCGAATACTTCAAGGAACAGTTTAGCTGGCCGCCAGCTAGTGTAGTTACTCCTGTGTCAACAACTGCGACTCCTTGGGTGGTATCACCTGGGCCCCCATCGGAAGTAGAAGTAGAGTCATGTATTTGATTACTAAAGCGAGGGAAAGCGGCAGATCCGGACGAACTTCCTCCAGTTCTTTTCTAACTAGGTAGAAATGTTTTGATAAAATCACACCGCTTTGCTCCGTGACATTTGGAATGAGGAGCGTATTCCGGTAATATGCAGTTAGTCGTTGGTTGTTCCCATCTTCAAGAAGGGAATACGCAATGACTGTAGTAATCATCGTGGGATTAGCTTAATTCCGATAGTCACCAAAGTATCGGCTTCGATTTTGCTGCATCGTCTTACACCCGCTAGTGAGAGGAATGTCCGCGAACAGCAGGCTGGATTCCGCCCAGGTCGAGGATGTATCGACCAGATTTTCACTCTTCGCCGACTACTTGAAACGCGTCACACGTACCGCCGACCGAAAATAATGATTTTCTTAGACCAGTGGTGTTCGACAGGGATGTCCTAAGTCTCCATTCCTGTTCAACTTCGTCATGGACGAAATAATGGAGAGTGCACTGCAAAATCTTCATGATGTAAACGTCGAACTAGGAAATAGTGAAAAGCTATGTGACCTAGATTGTGCAGATGACGTTGTCTGTTTGTTCGAATCCACGTAACCTGTTCAACGTGCACTAGATAGATTCTCAAGAGCTGTAGCTCCATTCGGCATACGCTTTGCACCTTCAAAGTGTAAAGTGATGGCACAATACTAGACTTCAACGAATCCGAGCTTGACGCTCTATGGAGAGGTGCTGTCAGTTGTTGACCACTTCACCTACCTCGGTATCTGCGTGACGACGGATGCGGGCTCGGTAGTAGAGGTGAGCACGCGTATATCCAAGGCTCGAGTGGCGTACGCTGGACTGAAGCACTTATGGTGCCGACTTGATATTTTCTTGAAGTTGAAAGGTCGTGTATACTGTGACGCAGTGCGTTCAGTTTTAATGTATAGTTGCGAAACTTGGAGTCTGCGTGCTGAAGATATTCGTCGTCTTGAGGTTTTCGACTAACGATGTTTACGTAGTATCGCTAAGATCGGGTGGAGTAGCCGAGTAGGCAATGCTGAGGTCAGAAATCGAGTATTGACTACTAATTCGGAGAACGTGCTGTCACAGCGTACCCAACTTAGTAGATTTCGTTGGTTGGGACACGTGTTACGTATGGCAAACACACGTCTACCGTACCGTGTCCTATTCTCCGTTCCTCCTAGGGAGTGGAAGAGACCACGTGGAGGTCAACAGATGACGTGGCAGCGAGGAATGAGGAAATGTACAGCAGACTTAGAAGTAGGTGCTTCACGTCTTCGTGGTTGGGGTCCAAAAGATTCATCAACTAGTTGGCTGGAGACACTAAAGGATATGGCTGCGAACCGCGAACAGTGGCGATCGTGTTGTCATTTTCTATCGAATCAGAATGACTGATCGATGTGCGTTTGTACAGTTAGACTGTGTATTCCGTGTGTTGGCTACTAGGGCATTCTTTCCTTTTCCCACGCATGTAGGTCCAGTCCCTGTCAGTCTTGTATATTCATACTTTCTAATTCAGCGTGCAACATGGTGAGAAAGGCAGCGGTCAGTGGGGCTTGCCCTACTGTTTAACGCTGTACGATGATGATGATGATCGGGTCCAAATACAGCGCCAGCATTTGGTAGAGAATAATAACAGCGAGCAGTTTAGCTGCGATACTAAGCCGCCTTATTCGTAGGAAGACCTGTCACTCTTCTTGTAAATGAGGACGATCACCGATTCACGCCCAATCTTTGGAACCTTTTCCCTATCCCATATCAAACGGAGTTCTCTCAATTTCAGTAAGTGGCTGAGCCGCCGTCTTCGACGAAAAACGGAGGCGACCAACTCGGTCTGGACTGGTATCTGTCTTAAACCGTCCCACTAACCCTAATGAGAACTCAGTTCTGCCTCAGAACCATCCAGTTTTACTAGCGAAAAACAAAATATGTGGGTTCTTGTCACGTGTTTCCACACATTGCACACAACGCACTGGTTCGACTGGTGTGGGCGACCACGCCTTGAGGCTTGAACAACACTGACAAGATTCATCTCTGATCTATCGATCCACTCCACCAACAGGCTGTCCTATCATTCGAGATTCCGTTCTCTCAGGTCTTGGGCTTGGTACCGCACAGCTGCTGATTGTCAACGCGACTTGGCTGTTCGCAAAAGCCCGCTTAATACATTCTCTCACAGGATCTACAACTACAGGTGCCACCATCCCGCTAGTTAGCAAGCCCGTCGTAGATAAAGGCCAGTTAAACTGCTTCTCGAAGTGCTCCACCCAACGAACTAGACGACGCTCCTGCCTACGAATCAGTGAGCCGTTCGCCTCTTTCATCAGCTCACTAACGCCTGGCGTTAGTAGACTGGTATTTCTAATTAGACGGAAAAGGTTGCCGCTGGTGCCGTTCGCGGAACCTTTTCCCATCTCCCTACACTTTGCAATCCACCACTGCCCACGGTCGTTTTTCAGGCTACGAATCAATTGGCGTTTAAGGCATCTCCGTGCATCAACATATATGGAATCCGGAGGAATCGATCTGCGAGCATCTAACAGTACAACTGAGGATGCAGATATCCATCGTTTTTCTGTATCCTCTTGTTGGATCTTGAGCAGCATCAACAGCCTCGAATAGAGCCTGTTGGATCCTGGGCACTTGACTGCATCGATAACCTGGTGGATAATTCTGCTCGGAAAGTAGATCGATGGTTATCGTCCAGTAGCAGCTACGGGGGACGGTTGGCTTTGGTGTTGCTTCGGTCAGCGACGAGATGTAGGCTGAAACGCGCACGGAAAACATTGATTAGTGCATACAGACGCGGACCGAAATGATCGACACTCGTGAATTGAACTGCGCCAGCGGTAACCGATAGCAATGTGGTTAATCTGGGTCTAATGCTGTGAAGGTGCAGGAGGACACCGGGTTAGTCGGTGTCACCTTTCGTGCGAGAACTTTGTACTCACCAAGAATAGTCTATGGTCGGTCACCATTATCCGTTTGATCGACTGGAATGCCAAATCGGCCTCCTATATGCCTTTACCTCTTGTCCGGCTTTCTAACCAAAATCACCAGCAACAACCATTATGTCCGTAGAGCGCATGCTGCGGAGCAATCGAGACAAATCTTGGCAGAATTCGTCTTTAGTCTCAGAATAGCTACCGTCAGTTGGAGCGCATACTGACACGATAAACGGGTATCGATACTACAGTTCATTGCCGTGGATATGCAAAGAATCAATTACCCGAACCGCACACAAACAACTGCTGACTAGGATCCAGTTGAGCAGTGCACGCTTAGCTTTTATGCTCAAAGCGATGCCAACGCCCACCCAACCACAAGCAACAGATACCGAATCGCCCGATACGCGAAGAGTTAAACGAGAAGCCCAGCTTGTATCTGGGAAGCGAAATGTCAACACATAAGTAGGCCTCGTATGCATGTTTCGCAGACACTACACATGTCTATTTTAAACGTTTCAAGAGTGATAGGTAGGGCAGCTTGTTGTCCCGTTTGGCCATCGCACTACGCTAAGGTGCAGTCTCGTCGTGGTAGTATTATCTTAGAAAAGGTAATTGTTGTACAGTTGGCTGAACAAATAAGATCGTATGCGGCGCAGTTGACCGTGGTAACGGTATCAAATGCTGTACCGCAAATTGATTGCAGAACGGCTTTATTATCTACTTTCGAGTATCCATAACTGCGACAGCCCCATATGTTGTCAGTTTCATCGATACATGACCTAAAAGTCGCAGCCGATCGGCATTTTCTGCTCGTCTCGATGTGTCCGAGTTTCGTTCTACTGATTGAATGGTAAGCTTATTAACCGAACAGTAGTGTCCATTCAGCACTCCATCAGTGGACGACTTGTTGATAGTTGTGCTTTGCAATGGAAGAGTCAATATTTCCTCGTGACATGCTTGTCGTAGGGCTTTGTAAAACTACTTTTCAACTGAAAATCACACCACAGATGAGCAGATTCCTTCGGAAATTAATATGAGTTCTGAACATTGACTGAACAGTAACAACAGGCACTTCGTAATAACAATAAACCATTCAACTTCTCTTAAACAAAAGATAGAAACGTACCCATTGATCGTCCGACAAGGGGTCGAGATGCACCTTGAAGAGTCGTTCGACGTAATTCCTTCGATTGCGGCGCGTAGTCCACACCACCACGTGGACTACCACACTGTTTGATAATACGCGCACTCACAATCCATAAACGGAAGCGAGAAAGTAATTCTGAAAAGTCGAGAGCAACATAAATTAGTTACTTGCAGTCCCGTGCACATTGTGAACAAACGATTTCCCCTTGATTGGAGTTGAGACGTTTGCGACCTAAACGCCAAGCTCAGCGATCAGAAACCGTTTAAAATCAAACGTTCTAAACTATTCGAACACCATTGACCGTGATAAACGAGCAACGCAGAATGAAGGTCTGGATCTCAACGTGACACGTAATTAGTTCTACTGAAGCGCTTTTGCAAGACTGGAAGGAATCTCCACCTGAAATCTTTTTTTGTGATGGTCAGCTAAACAGTCTTTAGGGTGTATTGAAAGCTGAAATAGTTGGTGCTTACGGAAAGGTCGCAACAGTGAACGGCAGGTTGGACTTTCTTTAGCGTAAAGTGATTGTCAATTGCCCACCTTACCGCGCACCAATCTGACGGTCTGAGTGCATGGCTAGAAGTGAAACTGTGGTCGAGTTATAATTTGATGTGGGGGTTGGGGTCGATGTCTTGACTGTTCTACAGATATTACAAGAAATTGGAAACAATGGTATCCCATCACACAACTGAACAGAGAAGACAAATACAGTGTGTAGTGTAACTCTTGACAAGCAGTTAACACAAATGCTTGTCGTATTCGTGAGATGTATCTAACCAACAGTTTTGTGAGTGAAAACCAGGCGGAACAGCAAGGGAGTACCACAATCACCGCCAGCGGCCTTTGAACCGTTTACTGAACAGCGTTTCAGCCGATACTTACACATCTGAATTCGGTTCGATTGTCTATGCATTTACAAACTCCGCAGCCAAGAATCTCACGAGGACCGAATACTGCCTAGTTAAATGGGCCAAGTTCCATAAGCAGTACAATTCGTCAAAAAAGAAACAAAATAAAAGGGGAGGGAGAATTGAGACCCACCTAGATAGGATGTGAACCAACTTTCCACGCGCGCCTCGCTAATCCACTCTGATAAACGCAAGCGTTCTGGTCCCAGGGCTAGCATAGCGGTGCACACGGTCTGCACATGACCATGTTCGACCTGAATTACAGAGACAAGAGAAGAGGTGAGTCATCAGTGAGATAAACCACGATCGAATCGAAAGTAAAAGCAAACTACTGATCGCCACAATGAAGGGCAGATACTGGAGTGCGGCTAACGAACAATTTTGAAAGAACGATCAAGCTACACTTTCTCATAAATGAACACGCAATAAGGTCGATTAGTGATTTAGTCTGGTTTTCAGAATTCCGGCTTATTTTCCCAGGTGGACAATTATAAATTTCATCTTGTTTGACGTCCAGGAGGAGGGGGTGGGGCTACTTGAAGACGACGATAGCCAGCTGTAAGGTCATTTAAATGAAGACAAACAGAAAATGAACCTAATCGAAGACTTATCACCATCTTATGTGAAAAGCGCTGAGGATTTTTATCGGGGTTTTACTGTAGAAAGCAGACAATCTTCAGACTGCTGATTCGAGTACGACTTCGGTAAATTCAACAGGTTTGGAGGAAATACGTGGAACTATGCACCACCAAAGTTTACCTATAAAAGACACTTGTGACTTAGTCCGAGACAATCTCTGCCCAGCTACTATCCATTGAGCGTTCAGTCTGACTATCTATGGGACTACTGGAAGAAGCCAACCAATGGAGAGCTGGACAAATTTTATTTCATAATTTTTACATTAGGGAAGTGGAAGGAGTGCGCCTCGTAATCAGAAGAGCAAATCATTAAATAGTGCCAGGAACCATGATTGTAGTGAAGCCTCAAACAGAGCCCTCAATCGGTCAGGCGTAGTACCGATCCGGGAGACAATGAAGTGCTCCCCATGAAGATTGAAATGATGAACCGCATAAGGCGTCAGTAAATCAAGTGTGACGACAAGCCAATTGTTACCCAGTGGTGACAGGTCCAAACCCCGTGGTAAATAGCAATTTACGCTCACCCCCGGCTACTTGTTACCTCTGGCTTATTCGAACCGCGTGTGGTTTCCTCCGCCAGAGTCACCATAATGCAATGGGTCCTTTCGAGTATGACATGTTCCCCTTCCAATGCATTCATACGTAAGCGTAGAGCAAAATGACAATAGTTTGAGATGCTGCGAATAGGAAGTATTAAAACATACCAAATCGTAAAACCACTGAGCCACCAATGGGACGGCATCTGGCAAGTGAGGAGAGATCGCGCTGTTGAACGGTGTGGGTTCATATCCGTAACGCATCATATCCAAAGACCGATTGAAAGGAGCCAGAAATTGGACGGAATCTGACTTGGTTACGGCGTCACACCGAACCGAGACATCGAGCGCTTCATCGCGAAACGCTTTAAACATCTGATCCAAGTGATGCGTCCCGTGGATGCTGAAATCACGCATGGGGAAGAGTAATTAACACTGAGAAACAAAGACCAGACAAGGCACGAAAACGAGCATCGATTGAGTTGCTTACGGATGCAAAGCAGTTGTGTCTTTGACTGAACTCGACTGAGGCTTAGGACCGGTGTGCCGAGGACCACCCTCGTGGGATTTTCGGACCCAGTGCTGTGTGGCATTCGGATCTGCTGAGTTCGGATCCAAATTCAGCAGTCGATCGACGGTGCGTTGTCGAGTCGATGCTGTGCCTGTACTGCGTTGTGCACCGAGACCGACAATCAATTCGGCTCCGGGCCCGCGAGTCGCAGGTCCTAAAGTCCGTCGACGATCTGATGACCCATCCATGCGAGGTGTGGCCAACGACTCGTACAGATGTTGTTCAATTGGATGTCTTGTCTGGAATGCTTCATCTGGCAGAAACGGAACCTCGATGATAACTGGATCATCAGGTCCACCGAGAGCTAGGATTAAAATGGATCAAGTCGAAACAACTGAAGTGAATACCTTTTGAGAAAAAGGTGGTACTGATATATAATGTGATAAGAGTGACAACTGGACAAAACATTACGGAGGTGGTTGTGTCCCGCCTATAGTCCTGTGACTTTGTGAATGAACAGACGCGTATCACATCGCTTTGATCCACAATACTTTTAGTATTTGAAAAGAGAAGTCAGAATCACAATATTGTACAATTCATGTTCAGGACGATTTCGCTGCATGACAGCAAAGTTAAGAACATGTGTCTCACCATGGTAAGCATAGTGTCACATGGTTCTTTATGCTTACACAGCGGTGGTTTCCTATCGTTTGATTGCTGTCGCCTCGGACAATCTAAGTAATTTCGTATGCTCTGTTCCGTAAACCACCCGAAACGCCTTTTTCTTTGTCAACTGGGTGTAGCCTCACCAGTAAATGTTGAGCAGTTGATGATGATGGTGTCTTATCAGTTCGTCGATCGTTGGTGTTTGACGTCTTAGCGTTATTTGCGCGTTGAACCCATATTGAGAATGTTTTCCGAAATCCGATTACGTAACTGCCTTTCCGTTCGACCGACGTAGGTGACTCCATACCCATATTCAAATTGGTGAATCACGTGTGAAGTGGTGTACAAAAAAGGGTGTTTTTTAATCGGCAGAATCAGTGTGCTCTTCGTGATTTTCGGTTGAGCGGCTTAATAATTTCGCGCGATGGCTGACCTTAATCGTCTTTCCAGCGTTTGGATATGGAGCCACCTGCTACTGCATTCATCCAACATGTTTTATGATCGATCTCAAGGCTAATAGTGAACTGGGGCTGCAAATCGCGTCAGTTCTCAATCAGCCTACTTCTGACGAAAATGCGGGGCTTCCATTCAATTCAGTCTATCGAAATCTTATAGACTAAGTACTGGTGACAAAATGCGGGGGTGGGAATAACAATGAAATCTACTGGTACGAGCAATACGCGTCTGATGCGGTCTCAATGCGCACTGGCGCTATCAGTTGGCCAACTGTTCAGCATCCCAGATTTTTACAGAGGAACAGGATTTCGGAGTCAGACAAATGCGGCACGACTAGTATAGTTTGGGAATAGCATCGATGCCCGGTGAACTCAAACACAAGAGCATCAGCGTTGGAGTACGCACAAACTGATAAATACAGATCAGGACGACATTTCAGCGGCAGCGCCTAGATATCAAGTTTTCATACAGGCAATAAGGGTACAAAATATTTCGGTGGAGATTTATTGATTAGGTCTTGAGGAGCCTTCTTGGCATGCGTAGAGAGTGTACAGCCAACCTTTACGCACCTTCGATTAGGTCTGCATCTTGAGCACTGTTCCGTCGAGAACTGAAATCAGAGAAGTAGAGATCAACTGAGTGAACTATGCGTAAACTAGACGGTTCGAACAAACAAAGGGTATGGGAAAAACACGACTACCAACCATCTAAATAAAACCCAGAAGAGGAGAAACAGACAGGGAAAATCACTGAAGATGCTGACCATGACTGATGTCGGCTCAACGCTGCGTATTTCTATCCTGACCAAAAAGAGTGTTAATCAATCGATTGAACTAGCGGCTGAAAGTTCCACATTTCGAACCATAGTTATACTTCAAATGCTATCAATCATTGACTCTTGGGGTAACTTATCATTCTACTTCGAATAGCCCCGTGTGCTTATAAATTAATACCGCCAGAACAAATACGGTGCAGTGTCAGACGTTCTTCTGCGAATAAAATGTGTCTTCGGGTCAGCAGAAACACGAACATTGTGTCGATTCTTCCAGTCATGCTTTGGAAGGAGAATTAGCGCATGGGAATGTAAACGATGAACGAGCACACGTGAAACGTCCAAACTACCGGAAGCAATGGAAGGTGCGTTGAGGTACAGGTATGCCAAAGATACAACTAGTTTGTGAGTTAGGGACAAGTTGTGCCTTATTTTGCAGACTTGCCTGGTTCGGTTTAAAAAATCCATCACCAGAAGAAATATGATATTACACTGGCAGAAGGCGTACGACTGAAGGCAACGGTCGTAGGTCCTGTAACAACAAAACTAAACTAAAAACTCGGCACATCCGCCGATGAAATCATTTCTGCCATCAAAAAGAATAAGCCAAAGAACATCCAATGAGAACTTCATACAACTTCCGTTGTTTACCTTTTAGAATTTGCTAAATGCGACGGTTTATCCGTTCCATCAGTTTCCGAGGTCCCAGTGGATGGGACCCTTGACGAAATCCCAAAAGCTGTGCCTCCCTGATTCGAGGCGTAGTGCAACAGAAAATCGACTGGTTCACCCAAACTGTCACAAGTTTGTGCGGACGAGGCAGACGCACCGAGGGTTGTCGTCAGTGGTTGTGGAGAATGTGAACTGGGTTTGGACAACTCACTCAGGGAATCACCTCGATTTCGCCTGATAGCAATTGTGTGAGACATGGCATGCGGTGGATGCGCCGGAGTGCCTGGAGGTGAGACAGGTTCTTCGTGTAAGAACAGGTCGTCATGAGGCCGGGCGCAGCGGGGCATCGAGACACTGCTGTGCGGAGCTGGGATGTTACTCCACAGAGTGGAAGAGTTTAGCACACGAGGCTGGATGGTGGGATCAACCATTGTGGAATCGAATGTGACTTGTTGTGATTGGTTGGCATTAGATACGAGTGTGTCAATTTTTGTGGCATTCACATCTACAGTGCTTCGGTCTGTATGCATTAAAGAAACAATGGGAAGCACAATTTAGAAACAATACAATACTATTTCTTTCAAATGGAAACTTATCCAGTCTGATTTGCAAAAAAGAACTGTTTTTAGCTACATCATGACTAAACACAAACTTAACACTTGAGTTTCTCGTTGGTTGTAGTTGCCCAGCGAAAAAATTAGCAATATAAACAGTACATAAAGCTCAGTCTCGGTTTAATCAAGCACTAGTTTCACATTTTTGTGCTGTTTTCCATTCCAACCTCGAACAAAAACACCCTGTCGGAGATGACGAACCAGAGCATAAGGAGTGATAAACTGAGCCGCGTATACCAAAACTATCAAGAGGGAATAAATCCACTTTCCAATGACCGCGAAACGATCATGTCGTCAACCGTTCGGTTTACAGATTGAATGAACTTAGCTCGGACGCCTAGCACTAGTTCAGTCTCTCACACTGTTGTTCCACGTAGTCCATGAGCCATGCAGATTTGTCTTACAAGAGCCGCCCGACTCTGAATTCCACGTTGGAATATGGGCAACGCTGAAGAGATATCGGTGTTCAAACGAGTCTACGTGGGGCCCTATGCCTGTGCAGATATTTTCTCTAAACCGTTTGAGAGAACTGATTCAACTGGCACAAAATATCGCCGTTGGTGGTTGATAATTGCGAAAGCCAAACGGGCCTTCAGTATACCTGATGATATTTCGTCTGTCAAGTGGGATGCAGCGCGACCGAGATAATGAAACTAATCTACCTCAACCGATGCTTCCGATGCTGCGATACGATTTGCTACGGAACCAACCCAGTCCTGCATTAGATGGCTCTCCCTCGAATCCCGAGAGGAACATTCAAACAGATTATATCTACTGTCAAAGTTTTCAGGTCATGTTCTCCGATGACCGCTGATTTTATTGTCCAGTAACTACCAATCTCAAAGTGTACATCGATGAAGGCGACTTAGTAAGAAGCATATTCTACAATGCAATCACCAATCCGTGTTAGCAATCCGCGAGTACCTTTTCATGACAAGGACACAAAAAACTAACCGCTTCTTTGATAATCGTTCATATGCCCCAACCATGTACTCCATATTGACGGCATTATAAAGAACAGAAAATCAAACAAAACTGTGATCCAGCTGGGATGTGCATTTTGCACATGCTCATGCCCCCATGTGCAGTTGATATCAGTCAAAAACTTCGCACTCAAAGAACAACTCACTTAAGTTGGTCGTAGAAGAACCAGATCGCTGAGAAGCAAACCCGGCAGTAATACGCGAATTCACGTGAACCAGACCGATCGCTTGTAGTATTTCGCTGAGATAAACGCCTGACCGAGTGGACATTTTCTGATCGGATACTATCAGTGAGGGAGAGTTTGTTTTATTCGCAATGAGTGATTTCGATTGATTTGTTTCGGTAATTTCTGGATTTCGGGCAGCAGTAGCGGCGGCAACGGCAGCAGAATCAGCACCGGTCACAGCGATAGTTGCCGTGGTATTCGTGTTTATCCAGTTCTGATCAGCTCTATTCGCTTCGGAATCAAAAACCACTGCGGGACCAGTCGCATCAGTGACGGAAGATAGGCCGGCAGAACGGGCACTCAGTTTGCGACGTTCTGATTCGGTAGGCAAGTGACCGTAAATGGATCGAAGCATAGACCAAAATTGTACAAGCTGAAGTGGAAAGACGTGGTTTAAAAGAAGAAATGCACAAAATATATGCATAAATTCGGCAAAAAAATCTCAGCAGGTTATTGTTGAATGCTTCTCGATTGCAAAGTAAGACGTTCGAGGAGAAGACTGTTATTCAAGGACAGTGCCAAACATGCAACACATCAGGCAGTACTGATGTAAGGCGAGGTGTTATTTACCGCATTCAGGCAGCCTAGTTATTGTTCCAAACTGTCCCATTATAGCTGACAAGAACTTTTCTATGCTCCCGAACGACTTCGTGGCATAAAACGCAATGATTGTTTGGGGCGTTGGCCCTTGTACCCAGTAACTGAACCATACTGATCCGAGTGATGTGGACGATCAAACCTTCTAATTGGCTGGAGCTGAAGCTAAACAATGCTTAGCAGGATTCATAATTCACTTTATTAGTGCTATTGATCGGCTGTCCTATCACTGTCTCAAACCTCGACCTCGATACTGGACAAGCTCTGCTTATGCATTCCACGACTCACTGGCATTGGTCTGCTAAGCACAGACTGCATGCTGGTCACGAATTAACAACTTCTCTAGGAGTAACGATAGCTGAACGATGTAAGTCTCTGATTATCGTGCTTGAGGTATGCAATTCGAACCTTGACAACGCCAGTCAAACACTCAACGAAATTAAGATGCCAAAATGCAGTCTAAGTCTCTTACATTTGTCCACCGACAGGTAGGCATCTGTAAGCCAATCGATTGTATATTGATGAAAAACAGACAGAGTTCAACTTACGGTGTCCTAGCGTACATGCGTGAAGCAAACACTGAAGGCGACATGGAGACATCTTCATATGAAAAAGCTTGTAACACGAAGAAATTTATTTTCGATATATCACTTCAGCTTCAACTTGATGAACCTTGTTCGTTGTGTGAACGACAGTAAGTGTGAAATGTGTAACCACATAAGGGTGAAAAGACAGGTGTGTAAGAAGAGGTGCGGGGCTGGGGAGAATTTGTACATGGGAACCAGAAGAGAATCACTTGTTACGGCCACGGCAATAACAACTGTTGCGCGAGGTTACGTTGCTTACACAACTCCGGTTTCAATAGTTGAATTGCTATGGCTTCTGACGTCATCAACAACCGCCTGCGTAATCTTTTCGCGTGAACTCTGGGAGTTGTCAGGACTAGTCTGAAGGCCGTCACCGCGTCAATTTGATGTCCACTATCCACCAAATCTTGTTGGATTTCACTACTGATAGTCCGAACCGTTCCTTTGCGTAAAGAAGCCGGGGTGTTCTGATATTCTCCTAGACAGGCGTCTCGTCGTGTTCAATATACTGTGCACTACAAGAGCACGTAAGCTGATGGAGAATAAAAAATTGAGACTGATGAGGCAACCTGTCCTCGGATTGTTGAACAATGAAAGGCTTGGTATTTGTTAAGATTCGGACGTGCAGCCGGAAAGGACTTCCCGAAGGCCTTAGATAGGCGTAGCTCCAGTATTTCTAAGGTTTTGTCACCCTTGAACGGGACAGTCAGGAAGACATCCTTTTTCTTGGCCATTTGCACTTTCATTTTGCGTCTCCTCTCTCCCATATGCTGACGGATGAACGGTTCTGGAAAGCATTGGATTGGCCGTTGGCCACGGCTGAAGCGATCGCCATACGTTTACGAAGCCCGGATCTGTGCGCGCAAAAGCGACTAGATCAAGCACTTTAGTTGCCTTGGCCAAAGATGGGGCATCCGAAATGAGAAATGGCCCCTGAAAACCCACTAACAGTGGTTGATTCAGCATCACCACACACTAACTGACAAACACCACACCACGCACCTATTGTGAAAAACTGACCTTCAATCCAGCCAACAGCCAATCAAACGCATAACTGTCACCTATATGATGTGTAATAATACAGTTTCACCAGACAATCTTCTCTGTCGCCGGGATTTTACGCGTCACTCGGCTGGTCCCACTGGATTTCACGGGTGAAACCTATAGCACACGTGCAGATCTGTTTTCCCATCACTAAGACCATTGCCGAACGGATAGATCACAGTACTACAGTGACTGTTTAACTATACCTAGATTGAGTGCTATACACAGAATCTTGGAATGATTGGATTGAACACTGATCGGCCCAATTATTAAATCACAGAGGTAAGTTCAATATTTAAACCCTCTTTGAGTGCTCTAAATCGATTTTGAAATCACTGTGCATCGATCAGTAGTGCCAGCAGACACGCGTGAAAAGCGCTTATCAAAGTTAAAACTGATTAAATTAGGACATGACAGATTTACGCATATTCACCGATTTCGGAATTCCACTGAGTCGTAACTGGGACTAAAGACGAGCGACTGGATTTGTAACCCATTTTATTTGTTCGAACTAATTATTCAATTTGCATTCAACTGATCGGTGATTTTCTATTGATCATAGTAACCTATGGCTTGTAGGCAAGTAAGTAGATGAATATGAGGACAATGAATAGCTCTTAAGAAATAAAGAACAGTAGCCGGGTTTGGTTTAGTTTTGTCAGTCCTTCACCTTGAACTTGTGTGCTCTGGTTTTAGTTGCTACCTCCCAGCATCATCTAATCAAAGACAAAATAAACAGAAGCATAAAAAGCAATTAAACAAAAAAGAACGTCACAAATGAAAATCACATAGACAAAGAAATTGTTCGAATGCAACCACGCCACTAACCGAAACGCCTAACCATATTACTTAATTTATGTAGTCAGTCAGTTCATTCAACTCCCAGCCTCGCATTCTTATGCTCTGATTTTGATTGCTACCTTGTAGCATCGCTCAGTTGAGGGCAGAATGAATAAAAGCATAGTGAAAAAGAACCAAAAAAGAGAATAATAAGCAACTTATGCATCCACCCCACCCGGTGGGCGGATCCTCGACCCGGAAAGCTAACACGGTTAAGTCTATTGGACAGTCTGGTTCCCGGGACAAATAGAAACCAGCACTAAAATCAATAACAGACACAATCTGTCCACGTGGACCGATAGTAATGGGAGAACACTTACAAAAGACTGTCCGAATCTCAGTGCTACGGCTGCGTTATGCGAACACACTCGGTCCACATTGGGACCGATAAACTCGTAATGTTTGGCCAAAGCGATGATCAAATCGGGAAGGAGAGCGGTGGTCAAACGGGCCGTATCCGGATGACGGATCGACTGAAATAGGAACACAATAGGAAAACGCGTAAATGGAAGAGGAGTGAAGGAGTAAATTGACGGTACGAATGTGCGAAGAAAAAAACAGGTGTGTACTGACATCATCGTAGAGGCAAATTCGTTAGACTTCGAAACTCAAGGAACCTAATTTGCTTTACTGTGGCTGGCACTTTGAAGGAAGGATAAGCAGGGTTCGTGATGACATGATCGTGAAGTTTCATGGGTGTTTGGTACAAGAGACGTCCCAAACGTCACTCGGCCTTTTTCGAGGGCGCATCTCTAGCCTTTGCACAACCAAGTGCGGGCTGCAATACAGTAGCGTGCTGCCGGTGGCTCCCTAAGAGCTGGTTCACTACTTGATTACACTGAATTCAACCCAGAAGCGCAGCTCTGTTAGCTCGACAGATTTTACTCACAGCAGTTGGATCATACAGAAAATTTCATTCGCCCATTCAGGGGTTTTTGTCTTCGCACGCCGAACACCAGCTAACCGAGGTTATGCTCAACCTGGTTTAGTCTCCTGTCGAGTTGTTTCCCGGAGTGTGACCGCTGATGTATGCTCCAGCTTCGAGGATCCACAGGTGGGAGCTGGGTACCTGGTGCAGACCTAACAGATGGTGGATGCCCCGAGGTACATGACAGTATACCAACCCAGAGGTGCTGTTACTATCAGACTCCTCACACACACACACACACACACACACACACACACACACACACACACACACACACACACACACACACACACACACACACACACACGTAGGAAACGCAGACTAGCGATCTGTTTTTGCTGTTATCTCATCGGGCGAATACAGTACATTTACCAAGGTGTTCGGAAAACGTTAACGTAACCGAGGAAACAATGAATGTAGACTATGTTGCGTTGGATCTGCACGCACGACCGTCTGCTTGTTTCGCCGTTTCGTTGACCTCCGACAAACTGATATACCAAACTAGAAGTTTGTGAAATGTGTCGATTTACCTCAATCCTCATGAGTCCAACAGTTGATCCTATCCGTTCGAGTTTATCGTTTACGTAACCTAGTCCACAGTGCATGTGTATGAGACAGCCACAGTATGCCGGTCATGCAGAGTGCGTCCGTGGGTGCACACATGTGCATTGCACGTGTGCGGCCACAGCGACATAGGCAAATCGGTGATATAGTCTCAATGTCCATTGCCGGAAGGTTAGGGGTATCCCGTGCGGCAGGTGACGAATTAACGATGCCAACACACTTGCAGTGGGTGTGGGTGGGTGTTTACTGGCGCTTGCTTGTGCGCTGGATTGTGTGCGCCCACCACAAAACACAGAAAGTGGTGAGATAATCTCAGGGATTATCTTAATGCCCCCGACAGCGTGATTAAATATGACCGGAAAACTGTTTCAGCGCTTCAACGTGAAGATGTGCATGCAGTGAACTCACATTGACAGAAGCGACCACACCGCTGGGGCTGAACGGTGCACGGTGAATATGGGAAAGTGCGTTGAAAGAGTGATGCTTTTTGAGAAGTTCTAATATGAATTGAGGAAATGAAGTTATAGTTACGGAATGCTTTGAACAACACAAGTGAGGTCCATTCGTATCTAGCACCTTTAAGGATTTAGGGTGGTTATGGCAAGAGGACGACAAGTGTGAGCAGCAGACAGTTTGGCAAATCTATTTTACCAATACGGTCGAAATTAAACGAAGAGATTGTTGTTGTAAATCAGAAATATCGGCGACTACACGGTCTAACAGAGCTGTATGATTTTACAACAATTTCATCACGATTTACTTCAGTTTTTGAAAATGAAGTTAAGTGAAGTAGAATTTACCAACATATCCACCCCCCACCCCAAGTTATCTGAACTAATACCTAATCACAACTTACGGAGACTTCACCAACTACCGGACAACAAGGAACATGTTTAAGTTTGAAATAAGCACAGATGACTATGCAACGAAAATAGTGGTTACAGTGAATTCTTCCAGAACTATCCTACGTGGTTATCATACCTATTTAACGTCTTTATTGAAATTGGTGCCAGAATGTTGACAATTGTCGATAAGATGCAAATATTAGTTTCATCACACTTATCAAAAGCTACATGAACCTTGTTGGAGTAAGTGCCATTAAGTGAACAGTCCATAAGATGGATGTAATACATTGAGACGGACCATTGAATTTGACTATTTTTCTTGAGTCACACTTCCACGACACCCATACAACCAGTGATCATAAGCAGACAGGAAGACACGATAACATATCATGACAAGTGAGGCATTTGTATTCACATGACCTAATCATCATATTGCTGTGATTATTTTTACTTCTCTTCCTACTATGCAATACTATTGATAACTTTCATTTCCTAGTTAGGCTGCTGTTGAGAAGTAGCAACCAGAACAACCAAAATCCAATAGCCGATTTTGGTTATTCCAATTTAACCAGATTCAGTGAAGTCTTTCATATTCAGAAGACCAAACTGAACATAAGAGATCAAACCCCAAACGGGTGGGAGATAAACTCTGTCCAACTAGATGACATATCACTGGTCTAATACTACATAAGTTGCCATTCGACTCTGATTTTCTATGCAAAATAACCCGTTTAATCATAATGAAAGATTTCATGTCCGTTTAATTACCACCAAGGCCTCACTCGACTTGCGTGGACAGCTATATCCGATCACTTAAGGGTTAAAAAGCAGCATCGAATGTTTAATTTACAAAATCCGTTGGGTTCACCGATTTCTTAAGCAGACAATGCGGCGCAATTTTTCTCGCGAGAATTCAGATGTCGAAGCCTAGCTACTGCCAATATTTTCAGTAGTAGTATTAGAAATTCGAAGCTCCAACGCTGTAACGCTTCCCAAAGAACACTGTAAATATCTACACCAGCTTCAGATGAAGCAAGGTGCCAACGCAACAACAACAATTATAAAAAAACGGGAGAACGACAGCAGAATAACGTAGAAAAGACACTTAGTAAGGAAAAGCTCACTCTTTTGCTTCCGACTGCAGAATCCTTTGTGTTTTTTGCCATGTTGTTTGGCCGAATGACATTTTTGTGAGTACGGGCACAAGAGTTCGATAGACAGAGAGACCACACAGTATTCGCGTTACTGACTTCTATTCTCAACCATATCCCTCACCATCTCTAACCAACGACAATCCTTCTCTCTTGGGCCCATACCAGAGAGGTGGGAAGCACCAACCGAAGTCAATGCTTTTGCTAGATTCTTCACTCCTCTACACCGCACCGCTTCTTCCAGCCTTGCCAAGCACGTGCGAATAAGGCATGAAAAGATAGGCAATACGCAGACATTTGCAGGATATGTCCGAGCCACAGGAGGCGGTATACAGCGATCACTTCGTTAAGAGGGCCACTATCCGTGCCTAACAAACAATGACCCACCTCATCATTACTCACTCAATGTTCCCACCAGACGCAAACAATACTTCGGAGACATCGGTTGTCGAACACAGAAAGACACCCAAGCATCCTCAATAAGAAGCGGTCACGTCTCGCAACCGTAGAGTAAGACACCACGATTCGTGGCAACGTACACCTGTCCCTCAAGAGAGCCGAATGTCACGGCGACGCCACAGGTGTCGCAGGTCTGCGAAAGCTGCTCCAGCTCTCGCTATGCGTGAACTGATTTAGTCCCCAACACCAACTCCGGCTGCTATCAAGCTCTCAAGGTACTTAACATTCTTGATTAAATCAAACTGATCACCTCAAAGAAGGAGTGCAGGCACAGGCTCCTGCCAATCTTGCAAAGTACTTTGCACTAGGAAGGCATAAAGTGCATTCTTTATCTGGATACCCCAGTCGCCATGCGGTCCAAAGAATGTTGAATTTACTGTGCATTATCACTGAGCAGTGCGACATAATCGGCATATTACAAGTCGAAAACTCTGTTCCCCGAAAGGAGTTTAACTGCAGCGTTTGGAAGACCAAACAAGGCGTTCCACAGAACATATCTTTGGGGAAGGTTGAAGAAAACTGGGGATTTAGGGTTACCGTAATCCACTGGAGACAAAGGGCGCAAGCTGAGATGTGACGATACAACTCTTTGAGGATGGATAGATTATTCTCCTGTACTCCATTTCTCAACAAACAGTTCCATAGTCCAGTCCTATTGACGGAGCCGAAGGCCGCGCTAATGTCCAAGAACACGACGACTGTGGGTCTTTGGAAAGTGTGACGGTGCTCTAGCAGTTATCGGAGGGTGAAGATTTGATCGACAAATTTACGACCGGCGCGAAATCTAGCTTGTTCCTCGCGAGGTTGCTTTTCGCGCGTTTGGCACAACTTGCAAAATACGACAGACGCAAGAGGCTCCGACGCTTTTGGGATAAGGCTTACATCACTACGGTTAGCGGAGTCACTGCGCCAGCCTTTCTCCAGGATGAAGACGACAATCGACCGCTGGTTTATCAGGTAGGGTTATAACTAACTTTTCAGCTAGCACGTTTTGAAAGGGGGATTGGTGAGATGGATCGGAAAGCTTATCGGAATCTAACTGTCATTGCAGCATGCATTTTGAACTCTCCTTGCACCACAGGGACAGCTTATTGCAAGCTAGTGTGTGGTCGGAATCAAGAGGTTCTCCAATACGAGCGACGGCCTTATATGCAACCCCGACATTTGTGGACTCGGTAAATAAAAAGGTGCGATCGTTCACGTGTTATCATGACTCGGATCGACCAAGTGATACAACATCGCGCTGATCCCGGTCTTATTGACCTCTTTGGCTACGCACGGCAATGTTATTAAACCTGATCAGACAGACGCTTACGCATTCCGCTCCACAGGAGCGAAAATAACGGTCAAATGACCGGAAAGTTTGTTTCCCAGTATCAGTTACAAACTGCTTTGTGTTGAAAAGGACTTGTTTAGAATATCCTTACCATTGGGTATCGCAAAGAAAGACGAACTGTTATCACGGACTGGTAACTTCATTGATACACCGAAATTGCAAGCCAGCCAGTCTTTGGAAGGTACAGACAAACAGTTAAAGATATCACGTGATTTTTGTTTATTTTGAACAATACTATCTCACACGGATTTTGCAGGTGCATTTCCAACGGAGCCAGCTTCGACATGATCATACGTTCAATCGACCTTTTGCACGCCAAGATGAACTTGCGAGAATAGTTCCACCAATAAGATTATTACTGACCAAGTAAGCCACACAATCATCGAATTGCGTCTTTTATATTGTAATACGTTCAACCACATTTTGTCAATGTGTAGCCTGCAGGCATTTAACTACACACACAAACACATACATGCATACATACGCACATACACACTCCAGCCGACGAATGATTACGTCTGTCTTATCACTGGTCCCCGCTGACCATTTGGGGTGTTCACCTGTTCACAACCATGTGCCGACATAGCTAAAGAGAAAAAACAGTTGCCTGTCAGCGCCCGGTGTTAAAACGGTATTGGTTTACGCAATCACCAGACAAAGCATACACAATGGAAAAAGGCAAATGGTTGATAAAATGAGAGCAAAAGTAAAAAATTCAGATAAGAATGGATGTGGGCTTCTCAACGGTTCCGGGTCAGGCAACTCATTGAGGATGTATGGGATGTCTGACAAGAGTAGCACTTCCACGTTCGTAGACTGTCGAAGACAGATACTCCTTAACAGGCGGACGAGATGTGCTGATGCGGTTACAAAGGAACACTGTCCAACCTACCCGACCCGCTACTCCAGAAAGGCCGAATGAACCACACAACAGGCCACTTGCTCGTGTGGGACAACTCTGCTGTCTTGCAGTCTGCACTTGATCGTGCAAAGGCTAGAGTACAATCTCTAACAAAAAGCCGGACAGTGGCAGAAAAGACTATAATTACTCATGGGAATTTGTTCACACATGCTACAGCGTCCCCGGGAAGCGACGCGCCTCGTGCCCCAACGGCCGAGGTGATATGATAGCAAGCTGTGATTATTCACTGCAGGAAAAGAACACACGTACCCTGTTGGAATGTCAGGACATCGAACGGTGGCTGACCCACCAGTTTAGCCGAGGTCATCAGAATAACTGTCTGCGGCACTTGCCAGAAACAGCCACTAACATGGTACTCCAACGGGCATTGCCCTCTCGACTGGGGCATGTCTATTCTGCTGCCCATTCTGAAGAAGGTTGATTAATCGGCTTGCGAGCCCTATCGAGAAATCGGCCTGCTCGATGTTACCGCAAAGATTTCTCCGCAGCAAGAGACCAGAGCTTTCACATCCGATCCAAGACCAACAACTCAACTACTATTCATCAACGAACAACTAATCGAATACGTCCTTATATTCAAATACCTAGGCTCGGTTATGCTTTCGAAAAGCCAGGAAAAAAATGAAGTGGTATCAAGGATCGAAAGCACCAGAAAAGCCTTTCTCCAGCTAAGACGTTCACTGTGGACTCACAGCGAAATCAGCTAAAGGAACAAAATTCATGTTTACCGTGCCGCTGTTCGCCCCGTTCTCACCTAAGGCTGCGAAACCTGGCCACTGCGAGCTAAGGATACCTAAAGGCTGGAAGTTTTGGATCACTGGTGCATGTGGCAAGTCCTCAAAGTTTACTGACGTGACAGAGTGTCCAAATAAGAAATAAAGAGATGATGCTCTGACGTCGATGCACTCTCCGTTCTTCTCCAACGTCGACCGCTGCAGTGGCTGGGTCATTCCCTTCGGCGGCTCGAGTTAAGGCTAACCAGATAAACATTCTAATCTGCTCCTTGCCCTGGTTGGAGTGGTCGTCTTAGTGGGCAAATCAAAGCAAGGACCAGCACGAAAAGAAAAGACGTAGAGCTTCTAGGTCTTTGATCAGTCAATGGACCCCATGGATGGAAAAAGGTACTGGTTCACGATATGTACCGAGCTTGTCTCCAACCGCCGCACGTGGTCAGCAATGGTCCGTGATATAAATGGAGCCGACTTATCCTCCCGTGGAAGACAGCCGGGTGAACGTAAAAGTAAAACAACTCACTTCGGGAGAGAGCTCCAAGTAGTATAGCAAACTCTGGGCTTGTGAGACAAACAACTCAGCCGAATGAACCGAACCCATAGGAGGTAGATTAGAAAACGTCTGCTGCTGTCGTCGTTGTTTTTCGTCAGTATCTTTATCTCGATTTCCCATCTGATCGGCACATTTGTGGGGAATGACGTCCAGCATGTCCGGAGTTTTTGGGGCAGCATAAAATCCGGGTGGACATTCGGAAATACCGAATCCCGAAGGAGTCCACGAGGGGAACTGAGAGGTTGAACTTTTCAGGGCGAGGTAATCTAAATTGAAGTAAATGCACAGCAAGTATATCGACCAGGCGTGAAAGGTCAGGATGAAGAGAACGAGACTGATTCTGATACATCCATAAAAATGAAACACTGACCTCGTTTTTATTTCGCGACAAAGGGACTCATTACAATATCGGGAAGTTCCGGCAATAATGATCCTGAAACTAAGAGCGGGGAACCATTATGGTACCGATTCGCAAGATAGAGGATAGGTGCCAATCATCAAAATCGAGATTCGATCTGGGACGCGATAACCGTTAAATCACATACTCGGTGTGACTGGGACCGTTGTCTGAGTATTTGGCAGTTGTATGGGCAAGCATGGGTTTTACATCATCCTTCTCTGAACTGGCGAAATACGTGTGTTTTGTTTCACTGTATAAAACAATTTGTTTTGTGCAGTCTTAACGATGCTTGGCCATAGATCTTGAAAATCTGTGCCAATAATGGTTATACGTGAAACCGTAACGGCATACTTTTTTTCCACTCACTGATCAAAAGGCTCGCCGGAAAAGGATCAGCTTGAAACCAGGCAGCTGCATCACTTGGAAGCCAAAGATCAAAGTGATCGTGTATGCACTAGTTGAAGCTCCTCATCAGAAGTGCCACTGCGAACCGAAGAAAGTCCGAATTCACCAAAGGCTCTACTGTATCACTGTTGCAAAATTCTGTCACCGTAATTAACGAGTCAAGAATTTTAGAAGTCTTCTCAGTATGCCAGAAGTTCGAGTCCTGCCATCACCGGTCACTTTGGTGGTGGACAGTAATACGCTGACTGGCGCGATACCACACTCGACCTATTGGAACCCTAGGTGGCCCTCCACGCAAGTCTCAGGATCTGGTTGGCGGTTATCTCTAATAATGCACTGGATCTTTGTGACTGTTGAATGCGGTCCCTATATCACACTTATGCGCGAGCAAGTATAAAAACGGCCGGAAACTGCATCTTGCGGGAATATCGAAAGAAGCAGTGGTAACCTGCAGTATGTAGTACCTACATTGGTCTCATTCAGAGGGAAAGAACTTACAAGGAGATTGCGTAACCAAGTTGGTTTCATCCACCACTGGCGGAGGTTGACGGGCTAGAACTCGATCTCGACTGACTGCGTGCGCCAAAGCTCCACGAACATTAATGGACAAGGCCACAGGAGAAGCGCTCTCGGCCGGTCGTAATCCATCCGCCACGCAATGACGAATGATCAGACAATCGCGGCCGACCGTGTAGAAATGATTGGTCTCACATGGACTCCAGGCGATTGCTAAGTAAGGGGCGGGAAAAAAAAGATAAAGCACCAATTCAATAAGCTTTTCACCGAGAAAGCCAGAAATCACTTTCGGCGCAAGTATCAAAATAAGCAATGATAGCATTACGACCACTAAGCATGACAAAACAAAATCGAGGTGCGCTGTATAATGCGGATAGTCAGAGAGTATCACCAACCAGAACTTATCTGATGACTTACTCTGTCGACTGCAGTAACAATTACCCACCCACCCCCCCCCCCCCCCTTACAGGACTCAGTAAAACGTTATTCGCACAACGATGAGCGGAACAGTGACTACAACTTCCATATCAAAGATTCCACACATTGGACCGGAATGAATGAGATAATTCGCCTCGACGATTAACCATCAAAATATAATTCTTTGTGGCAGGTTTGAAAAGTGTCAGCTTTAATCCTCAAGGACTGCGTTGGATATGAGCAACTCATCATTATCATCATCATTGTACAGCGTTAAACAGTAGGGCAAGCCCCACTGACCACTGCCTTTCTCGCCATGTTGCATGTTGAGTTAGAAAGTAAGAATATACAAGATGGACAGGGACTGAACCTACATGGGTGGGAAAAGGAAAGAATGCCCTAGTAGCCAACACACGGAATACACAGTCTAACTGTACAAACGCACATCGATCAGTCATTCTGATTTGATAGAAAATGACAACACGATCGCCACTGTTCGCGGTTCCCAGCCATATCCTTCAGTGTCTCCAACCAACTGGTTGATGAATCTTTTGGACCCCAACCACGAAGACGTGAAGCACCTTTTTTCCTAAGTCTCCTGTACATTTTCTCATTCCTCGCTGCCAGCTCATCTGTTGACCTCCACGTGGTCTCTTCCACTCCCTAGGAGGAACGGAGAATAGGACACGGTACGGTAGACGTGTGTTTGCCATTCGTAACACGTGTCCCAACCAACGAAGTCCATTGAGCTGGATACGCTGTGACAAAACGTTCTCCGAATTAGTACCCAATACTCGATTTCAGACCTCATCGTTGCTTACTCGGCTATTCCACCCAATCCTAGCGATACTACGCAAGCATCGGTGGTCAAAAATCTCAAGACGACGAATATCTTCAGCACGCAGACTCCAATTCTCGCAACCATACAACAAAACTGAACGCACTGCAGCACAGTATACACGACTTTTCAACTTCAGTTAAACGTCAGCTCGACGCCACAGGTGCTTCAGTCCAGCGTACGCCACTCGAGCCTTGGATATACGCGTGCTCACCTCTACTACCGAGCCCGCATTCGTCGTCACGCTGCTGCCGAGGTAGGTGAAGTGGTCGACAACTGACAGCACCTCCCCATCGAGCATCAAGCTCGGAATCGTTGAAGTCCAGTATTGTACCATCACCTTACACTTTGAAGGTGCAAAGCGCATGCCGAATGGAGCTACAGCTCTAAGAAACCCTTTATCGTTGGTCGGCGGTGCATGTGACGCGTTTCAAGTAGTCGGCGAAAAGTAAAAATCTGCATCCTCGACCTGGGCGGAATCCAGCCTACTGTTCGCGGGCATTCCTCTCGCGAGCCAGTGTAAGGCGATGCAGCAAAATCGAAGCTGATACTTTGGTGACTATCGGAATTAGGCTAATCCCACGATGATTTCTACAGTCATTGCGTATTCCCTTCTTGAAGATGGGAACAATCAATGACTCACTCCATATTAACGGAATACGCTCCCCATTCCAAATGTCACGGAGCAGGGCGGTAAGTGATTTTATCAATGCCTCACCTCCCAGTGCGAAAATAACTGGAGGAAGTTCGTCGGGACATGCCGCTTTCCCTCGCTTTAGTAATCGAGTACATGACTCTACTTCTACTTCCGATGAGGGCTCAAGTAATACCACCCAAGGAGTTGCAGTTGCCGACACAGGAGTAACTACACTAGCGTGCGCCCAGCTAAACTGTTCCTTGAAGTATTCGGCCCAACGTTCAAGCCTTCGCTGTTTGCTATGGATGGGTTCTCCATTCCTATCGCAAATCGTTTCACTGACCTGGATGCGCCGTCCACCGGTGTCACGAATACGTTTGAACAGTTTTTGACTGTTGCCTGAAGCAGCTGCTATTTCCATTTCTTCAGCTATCCTGACCCACTAATTTTCGCGATCATTCTTAAGGCTTTTCGTAACTTGCCTCTGCAGCTTTCTCCGCATATTATTCATCTCCTTACAGTTTGAGAGCTGACGCTTTTGCTCCATTATATTCAGCGACTCTTGCGAGATCCAGTATCTTTGGTGGCCATCGGATCTAGGACCAAAGGCAAAATGTGCTGCAAAGTGCATGGCCCTTTTGATATGAGTCCAATGCTCATCTACATTACTGTTCGTCGTAGATCCTAGCTCATGTGCTAACTTCTGCTCGTAACGGATGCGTACTTCTGGATCACATACGTCGCACGGCTAATCGGGTTCGCGACGATGACCACGGAGCTGGAGAGATAATCGCATCAAAACTAATGCATGGTCCGACTCTACGTACGTGGACCAGTAAGATCTACAGTTATGAACAAAACTGCGCCACCGTTAGCTCACGGAGATATGATCAATCTGACTCAAGGTACCTGTAGAGTTAGAGCGCCATGTCACCGTGCGACGCGAGCTGTCTCAAACAAGCGCTAGACAAGCACAATCGATTGTCTGTACAAAACTGGAGAAGCCTATCCGCCTTATCTGTACGCTCAGCAGGTAAAGCACAGCGCCCACCTAAACAGGCTTCTGACGCACTGAGTTTGCCAACTTGTGTATTGAAGTCGCCAATCATCGTTGCGAGTATCGACCGTTTTATCAGTGGGAGCATTATGGGTGGATAGATGTGGCAAAGAAAGGTGGTTAGGGACAGAAGACAAAGGTTAAATAGAAGAGAGGGAACTCTGAGCAGTAGCCCACTTATCACTACCCACCCCTCTCGATGCAATGGGTAGCACGGTCCTGATTAACCTGCACGACGAGCGATCCAGTAGGGAATTCTTTTTATTCGTGCAGTTCACGGGAGATGTTGGACGGGTACTGCTAGGGTGTCCAGCCACAAAGCAGGAGAACGATTAGGGTCCTCATCCAAAGCCTTTAAATCTAACGATAACCTATCCGCAACGCAGCGAAACGGCTTATCGGAAGCCCATTTGCTTGGATTATTCATTCTTCTACTGATTCTACTAACTGAGTTGCCAGCTCAGATCGACCCCCCAAATCTGGAGGACCAGGAGTTTGTCTGACCTCTACCCATTGACCTGTCAGGTATGATTGCATCTTCGGCTTGAGGAAGCCATCCAGTATAGCTCTTTGGGTCATAGAGGCACGCAATCCGCCACACGACGTCAAGGTGCAGTGTCGTCGTGATGGTTTACAATATCGCCCGCACGGACCACATAAACGGTAGAGTTGACACCTCAATTCAACTTGTGTTGGTCGTCACCAATAAACGCGTGGTACCTTGTTGTGCCTGGTTTCTCTGTCCAGCTAGCGGGCTGGCTAGCATAATTGAAGTTCGTGCCTTGTGTTCGAGTTGTGCGCCAGTCAAGGTCAAATTTCGTCGTGCGATTACGGGTCTAGAAGGTTCGACCGAAGCGGTCCTGCTAGGCCGAAGGTACCACTCACCGTTCGCCATTGTATTCTGTGTCTTGTTTGCCTAATCGGCTTGTGTTTCGTGTTCTGTTTTGTGTGTCTACGTGGCCCCGTACCCTGTGTTTTCCCTACAGCTTGTTCATTTAGCATCGTGTTTGTGATTGTGTTGTGTATCTATTTGGGTGTGTGCTTTTATCGTGTGTGGGGTCCTAACGCCAAATAATTTGTTATCGAGTTTGAGTAAGTTGAGACCTTCAGTGTCCAGTGTGTCTTCCTTGCGATACATTAAAATGAAATTGATATTCCTGATAAAAACGGACGTTCGTTCAATTCGAATATTGCCTAAGTAATTTCAGAACATTGTACAGTCATATAAGTCGATTCCGTCCAGAAATTTCTAGATAGGTCATTCGCGATAACAGAGAATGACTACAGCGGTAATGAAATATCCGGCTGCGCAAAATCGTCGATCAACTGCCGTTGTTGAGATCATCCTATCCTATCATCTTATCTAGCCCCGTTCCATGACGGATACTGCGAATTCGTATGGGTACCAACAATTGCCAGAACAGCGAATAAAAAAGGTTGCTTCATATGACATGACAAAGTGTCCGACAGACAAAAGATCGAATACTCACATGTGACAATCCCCTTGTGTTCCTCAAATGATGCATACGGTAAGTACGGTCGGCGCAAATCCCACAGATACGTACTGAGATCGAATGTCTGGTTACAGCTGGAGACCAGTTGAGTATGCTGGTAAACGTCGGTGGTTTGGAAAAAAGAATTAACGGGATGTTGCATTCGAAGACGATATTTTAAAGGGACGGCCAACAAAACGTATGTTACCGATTTTCCAACAACGTAATATTAATAAAGGGTTCCTAAGATGAAACTGCCGGTGAATTTCATCAAGATGAAAATCAGATACATCACGATGATCATGCAGTAAAACTTTCGTGTAATCATACACGCCATCAGATATCAGAATAAGAAGTGTTTCATTACCTGACTAAGTGCAGCACAGTGGAGCAAGTCAGGTAAAAAGGGCAACCAATTAGATCGGTTTAGGTTCGAGAATGAAACACACACATCTCTGCAGACCGATATGTGATCAGTGTTGTCGATCAAGGGGAATCAAATAACTCGTCGTCCATCCATCAAACACGTGGTGTCATTTAACTCGCCAAAGGGGTTAATGCAGGATCACGACTCTGACTGATTGCTTTTGATTGCAAATAGGGTGAGTCTGCAACTAAATCACAGACGAATTGGCTTAATTGATACAGGAACTCGACCCGGCGACCTTATACAGGACCTAAACTACTTGAGCGTGTCGATGGAATGCGGTTTGCCTCCCATTTCGTTATAAAATGTTACCAAAAGAAAAATAATCTACTTAGGGATATCGGCGATCCACTCATTCGCACACCGTTATATTTTTGTGAGGTTATTTTCCGTGTGCGACAGAACGGCGCCTTAAAAACGTGTTATGGTTGCTGCTCATGAGGTGCAACAGGGGATACCGTCAATACAGATTGAAACTCAATGGAGAGTATTAGGGAGGGAACCGATTTCTTGGTGGTTCCTGGCCAATTGGATCGTGCCGAGTTGTGTATTCGGTTGACTGCCGAGGCAACAGTACCACCTAGTCAAGGCACTGGAATGATTTAGTAAATCATGGTTCAAATCTTCGACCAAAGCAGCAGAATCAGTACGCACGATGTAGCTATTACACGTGGGCAATGCTGTCGCATAGCGGAGTTAGAGATGCGTTCCTGAAATCTTGTCTTTACATTTTTTTGCATTCGAAACGGCCGTGATCCGCAGACGTGCATGAGAAGGGGGAGAGTGGTTGCCTGATAGGTGCGGTTAAATGTGGAGGCTTATTATACTGTGATTGTAACGGTTTGACGATGTGCAAGAAGGATGCACCTTTTTACTGGATTGGCGGATTCGGTGTATTATGAAATCAAGATATTGAAGACTCAGGGTTACTTGTAAAAATGCTCCGATTATGTCTGGAGTGTCACAGAAAAATTGAAAAAGTCAAAAATCTCTTCGTTTCCGGAAGAAGCCACTAGCAAATAATTCGACTCTGGCACTTTTTTTTCAGCGGGAAAGCTGAACAAATTTTTTTAACGTTGACGGGAGGCCTCGAATAATAATGAACTTCTCTTCACAAATTCACGTAGGGTAAGAAAAGACCGCCAAAAAAATGTGGTTAGCCTAATCGAAAACCGGCAAAAAATCCAGGAAGGACCATCATTTTCAGTCAACAGAACATGTCAAAATTTAATGTGCTCTTCCACTTCAAGGTCATATTACATGTGGTTATACAATTAAAGAAAACATTGTGATTTGGAAACAAAAAAGAAGATATTCTACGAAATGTCTTTTGGGGGTAACCTTTTTTGGCAGTAGTATGATGGACGCCAGTCTCCCATATTGCGGAACATTTTTTGTGGATTACAAAGTGACTGGAAAACGTTTGCTATCACTGAAGGTAAAATAAGAAGAGTACATTCACTTAGCAGCCTAGACCGCAACCCATATGGACCAACGGCTTCACCACATTTGTCGTGGAGTAGCTCCTACTAAACTTCCAAGAGGTCATTCGCATTTGGGTGTTCCCTAATGCAGTCTTCGTTGAACGGTGGTGGTCGAGTGGTTCAGAGTGTTTGTCTACCAACTCGGATATCAGAGGTACGAATCCTCGCCACCACCGGTTGTTTCGGTGGTATATGGTAATCCACTATCGTTCGGCTCGTTAACACACCTGATTTATTGGGTCTTTATATGGTTCTTCATTCAGAATTTCAGAATCCGACTGCCGGTCATCCCTATTAATGCAGTAGGCCTTTGTAATTATGGCGCATACCCCAACCATTGCACTCATTCAAAAGCACTTAATTAAACAGAAACGTTTTCGTTTACCATGGGTGCCGAGCGTAGAGTTCTCAATTTCGGTGACATATCAGTCATGTACAATAATTCAGTTGGGAATCTTCCCATTTTTCATAGCAAGAGAAAAGTACGAGTATATAAGCAGTTGGATGTATGGAATCCATCTGCATATTCCGTAGTTTTCGAAATAAACCACCTACTAGCAAGCTTCAAAACAGTGAGTTTCCAGTTTTCACCTTCCCTGGGTGCTTATGGATTCGTTTCATACACTGTCCAAGTATAGTGGACGAGGTAGAACCCATAATCATACGGGACAAATGAATTACCAAGAACAATAGGCAGCTATTATTCAAAATTGCAGTGGTAATAAGTAAAAGGTCAAACTGATTAAGTGGTGGTAGTGGAACGGGCAACAGCTGACCGGCCACAACGGTTTCAAACCAGGTCCTCTAGGTTCACCAATCTGTAAATGATACCCCTAGACCAACATCAGACCAGTCCCAGTACTTCAGTCGCTGTTTCCAGATGATAAATGTAAACCTTGGTGAGATGCGCCGGTGAAGTCCGAAGGAGCACTGGAGTCAAACCAAGCTTAATACCATGTGAAATAATTTTGTTATCTGACCCGCGTAACTGATGATGTCAAT
This sequence comes from Fasciola hepatica, assembly GCA_948099385.1. Lineage (NCBI taxonomy): Eukaryota > Metazoa > Platyhelminthes > Trematoda > Plagiorchiida > Fasciolidae > Fasciola > Fasciola hepatica. The sequence continues at coordinate 446,033 of CANUEZ040000094.1, forward strand.
CGACTTCGTGATCAGCATATGCGTGGCTGATCAACCATCCTAACAACACAGAAATCAGACACAAGTAGATTTTTCCGATATAAAAAACACTTGTACTGCGGCACAAATAAACGCCGTCGCCAGCGTTCTCGTCAGATTTATCATCCAAATCGGTCTTCGTGAAACTATCTAACGAAGTTTATACAACTGGATTCTTGTAAAAGAGCAATGATTATATATATATATATATATATATATATATATTGTTTACCCCGGCTTCAAATCAACTATGGTGCAAATGGAGCGACGACAATTACAAAATGAGGGAAGGGCAGTACAGAACAGCAAAAGCCACAGTTAGTGAAACAAGAAAATGCTGATCTTTTAGCTTTCCACCGTACGCCTTTTGATATTATTGTCATTTTGTTCGCTTGCTCGCTGGACAGACAGACTACACGGTATTCGCGTCACTGACTCCTATTCTCAACCATATCCCTCACCGTCTCTAACCAACGACAATCCTTCTCTCTTGGGCCCATACCAGAGAGGTGGGAAGCACCAACCGAAGTCAATGCTTTTGCTAGATTCTTCACTCCTCTACACCGCACCGCTTCTTCCAGCCTTGCCAAGCACGTGCGAATAAAGCACGAAAAGGTAGACAATACGCAGACATTTGTAGGATATGTCCGAGCCACAGGAGGCGGTATACAGCGATCACTTCGTTAAGAGGGCCACTATCCGTGCCTAACAAACAATGACCCACCTCATCATTACTCACTCAATGTTCCCACCAGACGCAAACAATACTTCGGAGACATCGGTTGTCGAACACAGAAAGACACCCAAGCATCCTCAATAAGAAGCGGTCACGTCTCGCAACCGTAGAGTAAGACACCACGATTCGTGGCAACGTACACCTGTCCCTCAAGAGAGCCGAATGTCACGGCGACGCCACAGGTGTCGCAGGTCTGCGAAAGCTGCTCCAGCTCTCGCTATGCGTGAACTGATTTAGTCCTCAACACCAACTCCGGCTGTTATCAAGCTCCCAAGGTACTTAACATTCTTGATTAAATCAAACTGATCACCTCAAAGAGGGAGTGCAGGCACAGGCTCTTGCCAATCTTGCAAAGTACTTTGCACTAGGAAGGCATAAAGTGCATTCTTTATCTGGATACCACAATCGCCACGTGATCCACGGTGATAACGAGGTACATACTTGTTAGGAATTCATTCAACTTACCATATTGTGCTCAGAAACTCCATGAAGTCGTGTACGGAAGTTGGGTCTCCGTGCTCGAAACTGAGCAAACAATACGAGTCTGAATTCAGTGGTCTCTTGAGATATCCTGTTTGAAGAAGTAGTGAAACGTTGGACTGTTGTCCTCCAGCACTGTGAGGTAATATGGAACGGCTCAGATACACTCGGGAAAAAAGTGAAAAATCCGTATCCTAGTCATATCTTTCGGCGCTTCTGTTCAGGCTCACTTCAAATTGCTGCTCTCCTCCATCCCTTATCTTGCTTAGCCTCATAAGTCAGTCTGACGCATTGTAATATTTACTGTATGCTTACGACAAGTGTGGAGATCCGGCCAGCGTTTCACACTGAGGTAAATCAAAGCGAAATGTGGAACACAGAATGATGCGCAACGAAAACAAAACCGGAAATACCCTTTGTAACTTACAAAACTCGGTCGCCAACGCACACGACTAACATTGCTCGTACGAACAGAGTAGAGCAACGACGGACAGCCAGACGGACCAGGAGCAGGTTGGTCGAAGTTCCAAACTTTTATGAGATGATCCCCGGCACCGGCCGTCGCCAGCCAATTTCGCCTGACAAAAAGAGTGAATGAAGAGGGCAACGCGAGAATGAGGCCCGCGTTTAGTTGAAAACAAAAGCGACGGGCAAATTTGTTTTTGGTCAGGTGTGGTAGCAAACAAAGATCAGTAGTGACAGTGGAGCATGGTGATTGTAAGCAACCGTATTACTGAAAACACTTGTAACGGCAAACCGGTCAGTATACCACTCAATCTGGATGGAGTTCTGAAATTCCAAGAATGTGTGCGGGGTAGCTGTTGTGTACGAATATAATAACAGAAAAAGTAAGTTGTTATCATGTACGCACAAAACCAGTCCGTATCCGGTGAGCAAACAAGCAGGCAAGTTAATAAGAACTGATCGCAGTTACATGCACTTTCACGAGCAAACCACGCATTCATTCGACTGAGGCCAAGTAAGATCAATCGCGATACAGCGAGATCCATCAGTCAATGACGAGTGAATATCAACACTGTGCGGGCGTACGTTCATATCACAAAGGGATATCGATTGACAGTTCGCGAAGTGTACGGGCGTATACCAGTCTGAGTTATTTCGTGGACACTGTTTAGAGCGAACATAACAGCAGTCAAGTCTACGGATTACCAAGACGAAAAAAGTAGCTCTCATTTACAGACCTTCTAAACACCACGGTTAACTAGAATGCAGACTTGAAACGTGAGTGAGACAAATTGCTTTCTTACTGTAGCTAGTAACAGGCGACGATGCTGCAATACGGTCTTTTCTAGGGAGGAGTCGATTGTACCAAACTCTCGCCTGCGCACTTGATCATTGCTGACCCGTTGCTCCCACCAAACACGAGCAATGCTACGTGAGCAGCGGGTATTAAACACAGCCAGGCGGCGGATATCTTGAACTCGAACGGGCCATGTTTCAAAACCATACAGCAGTACGGGGCGTACGGTGGTATTGTACACTGCCTTTCAAGGGAAGGCTGATGCCGTGTCGGCGCCACAGATGCCTGAGGCTCGCATGGATATTTCCTCCCCCGGATTGCCATTTCTAGTAGTACTGTTGTGAGTGTATATACTACTTATTAAGTAGTTGATTGCTGAAGACAGAACTATGGACAATTGTGGATTAACGAACACAGCTAAGTTCAGCAATCCGGGCGCAATATGGTAAGCGACGATCTGCAAACCACCTGACCGCTCCTCCGTTGGACGATGACTGTTTTCAAGTGAACAGGACAGCCACTTGGCAAATGAGGATGTTTGTAACGTTTGTTTTGTTTTGTCAATGTTCGAACACGTTGATGCCAATAAACAACCTACTAACCCAGGCACGCCTTGTGGGTTATAACAGTACAACTGCTTAGGTAAACGAAACTTGCAATCTCCAGTCTTTTGTTGCCCAAGCAGAGCGTGATTACATGCTCTCGCCGATCCTGGAGTAGCACCTTACACTTTGACGGGGTGAAGTACATTCTGTTTCCAGCCGTTTCAGTTAACATGCGGTTCCGTAGAAGTTGACCAGCTGAGATGTTAGAAGCGAGCAGAACGATGTTGTTGCCGTGTTCTAGATCAGTGATCAGTGATCCTGGGAGGAGTTCAACACCACGACCTACGAGGCTCTCGACGATTTCTTAAGGGCATCGTCAATTGCGAAGGTAAAGAGAAAAACTGAAATAGGACAACCCTGTCCCACTCTACTGGAAACATCAAAGGTGGGCGAAAGCCTACTGTAAGCTCCTACTCGTCTCGAAGTATGGCGGTAGAGAGATTTGACAATTGACACATACTTTTCAGGAACGCCGTTTCTCAACAGGCATTTCTATAGAGCAGTCCTGTCAACGAAATCAAAGGCTGCTCTGATATCCAGGAACACGGCGATGGTCAGTCTTCGGTAAGCGTGTCGACGCCCCAAAAGCTAACGGAGGGTCAATATCTCTGGTCAATGTAGCAAAACCCCGCTTGCTCCTCTTTGTGGGATGGCAATCTACGAAGAACGACAGACGCTAAAATCTTCGTTGTAATTTGGGTTAAGCTGATTCCTCTATGATGGCCACAGATTGATCAGGATCCTTTGTTGAAGACAGGGACCACGATCGATTTCATCCAATGCACAGGAACTTCCTCCCCTTCTCATGCTTTAGAGAACATATGTGTTAGCTCTTTCACCATATTTCTACCTGCCTCTTTGAATACGGCTGGTGGTAGGCCGTCTGCGCCTGCTGCCTTGTGGCACTTGAAGAGTGCAAGTGCACTGGAAATTTCAGCTTCCTTGGTCGGATCCAAGGACACGGACCACTGGTTATGGTTATCCGTGCAGGAGGCCAGCTGAATTGCAAGTCGATGTGTTCAGCCTATCTTTCTAGGCGTCGATGAAGATTGTGAGTAGGCATTCTGTCGGCCTCATAGATTGTGTCGCTGACACTGTTTTTTGGTACCGGCATCGCGGATAACGTTGAACAACTTTTGAAAGTGCCCGGAGGCAGCAGCTGATTCCATCTCAGCAACGCGTTCCAAGCACCACTTCTCACGGCCGTTTCTTAGGCTTGCGGTGAGCTCACGCTTTAGAGTCAGACGAGCTTCGTTGGTAACTAAGTCCACCGGGAATTCAACTGCGAGTATCCAGAAGTCGGAGGGAGTTTGCCCTTATCCAGTGACTCACCGATCTAGAGGTAATGCCGCAAGTAGCCGTTCAAATGGAATGCAGGTCCGATTTCACGAGAGCCCAGTATTGCTCTAGGGGGCACGGTGGGATGTTGCTCAATCTACCTTTCACTTCATTCTGGAAACTGTCCCGCATCTTAGGTTTCGACAGTCCGGAGACATCAACTCGAGACAACATCTTTTTGGTTGTCCCAGCAAAGCACATAGACAGAGCGGCACACATCCGTGCGTGATCAGAATCGAGACTAGATCTCCAGTATGAACAGCAGTTTGGTATTCAGCCTCATCGTTTATAGCTAATTGCAATGTGATCTATCTACGCCGAATCTTAAGTTGACGAAGGAGGTTGCCAGGTGGTTAAGCGGCACTTTGTATTGCTAAAGCTGCTGCTGGATAAAAGTAGTCCGTGATGAGAGCACAGATTTAAAAGCCTTTTACCATTATCTGAGCGCTGAGAATCAGGGTCAAAGCGACTTCCTAGATGATGTTCACCAGGTGAAATACCACTGACCTTGGCATTTAAGTCTCCAGCTAGAACGACGACGTCCGTCTTTTGCGCTGTTCCTATCAGATCGTGCAGGTGTTGGTAAAGCCTATCGTTCGCTACATCCAAACTACAATCTGTAGAAGTGCACGCAGAAATCACTAAAAGGCATCGGCTATTAGATCGTTCTCTGCTTACTTTGCATGATCCTCTGATTCGTACTGCAGATAGGCGACTATCAGCTGGAATCCATTCTAGAAGACTAGCCTCAGAACTATCATTGAGGACTGTTCCAATGCCTGTTTGGCCAGAGGCCTCAACTCCAGGGTCTTCAGAACAGCGTAAATGGAGAGCAACGTCCTTTTTGGTAGGCAACAACTTTGTTCTGTGACTGGGGTCCTGAATGGAGGTCTCCTGTAGACAGCAGATATCAACATCAACCTTCAGCAAGGTCCTGGCTAGCCCAGCTCATTGACCTATGCGCATAAGAGTGCGCACATTATACATTGCAAGTCTGAACGGTGAGCGTGGTCGGAGGAGAGTTGCGGCATCAGAGAGTGGAGGGTTGGGGTTATTAGTGGTATCTCGGACCGCGCTCGATTCTGCACCAGTGGCGAGGAAATGAGATAAGAATACGAGTGAGTTTGTGGGTGGTCGTGCACGCGACGGAGAGTGAGCAGAGCGATTTTCTGAACTATTCATCGACGTAGAATCGAACCTAGTATTTCCGTGATTTGTCAATGGGCACTATTCTGCCAGGTTGCCCACGTCAAACTTGGTTGTTTTCCTAGGGATCCCCAACCGGAGCATTTAACTATCCAAAGCTTAGCCCGCAAGGCAGCAGGAGGGAGCATGGGGCCCGTAACCAACTGGGCTACACTTATTACATCATATTGATATCAGAGGACTCGTGGAGTTTCAGAGCGAAGTACGCTAGTCAAATGGAGATACCACCACATTTGTAAGCAATGCCGCTGATCGCCCATGGCTATTGGAGAGGAACAGGTGACGGTTAGAGCATAAGGCTAGGAGACTCTCCTCGTTGTTCAAATGAGATGAATTAGGCCCAAGAGGGTCTCTCAGGTACACCTCATTCGATGAAAGCGAACCTAGTCTTGCATTCATATCCTCTGCTAATACCGCAATATTTGCGCGCTTTGGTTCACGCAGAAGGTCATGCAGTTTCTGATAAAAATGGTCTTTGTCTGTTCCTGGGCTGCATTCGGTAGGTGCGTAAAACAAAACGACAAAAGGAGTTTACTCAGTTTTTATGAGCCTCCTAGTCTCACTGCGCACAGCTGACTGACGACTGCGACCGTGTCAACAGTGTGGTTTTGGCCATAACACTTAGGGCTACACCAACGCGTCGCTGATCAGATGTCGCAGACTCGAGACACCCAGAAAGGCGTGGGAAAGACTTTGCACAAGGATTGAAAGGGGGCGTTAATCGGATGATAGAACTGAAATCCTAAATGCGACCTTCTTGAGTACAACACACATCGATGGCAAGAGCCTCGATTGCACGGGCGAAATGCGACTGTTGACCTAGACATATCTGTGTTTGTCCGCTTAGTGTTAAGCGAAGACCAGTCACCCAGTTCAGAGTAGACCATTCTGTTCGGGGACGTACCTCTAGGTTTTACACAACTGAGTGAAACTTGCAAGGCTGCAGAGATGTTTCAGACGAACCGGTGGTCAGTAATAGTTCATACGCCTAATTTGAATTACCTTGTCGAGTGTGCAGCACGACTAAAAGACAATGGCCATATTTCATACCGAGTTACATTCACCGCGCCACAGCAAACTGTGTAGTGCTGAGCAGTTATACAAATAACTGGGGTAGCTAGGGGAACACTGAGCAAAAAGCATAAAAGCCCACAGAGTAGAAAAGAGAGTTATCAATGGAATTCATGAGAACCCAACTGCTGCAGTGCATACTCAACCACTGATAGAAAATCGAATGCCATCGAAATACCACGTATTTCAAAGTGGCAATGACCCAACGCACCTTTGTATGCGCGACCACCTGGTGAAACGTAACCGTCTAGGTGACAAAACATACCTACTTAAGTTTGGGCTGCTCCTACCAGAACAGCTTTTGGTGTAGGGCCATCCCAGTCTTGCCACAGTATGCTACACTTGGAAGATGCAAAATGCATACCAAACACCGCGACATTGTTGTTTGGATAACCTAGAGAAGCTTGGATCTTAATTCAGAAGCCTATCAGACAGTTTACGGTCTGAACAAAGATCGACGTCGCTATTCTCACACAAGGGGATAGGCCTGTCTCAAAAACCACTCCAACTACAAATTTAAACAGGAAGAGTGATGGAGGGTAAACCTGGTGAGTAATACTCATTGCGAGCTCGGATGAACGATCAGTGTAAGTAAACAACGATTAAAAGGGAGAAGTGAATCTCTGGCACACCCTCGAATGAGATACCGCTAGAAGACTATGTGGTTAACTGAGACAAAGGTCAATCTTAGATGAACAATAGAGAGATTGTGGATTTACGGAGTGTGAGTATGCTCCAAAATTTGTCAAAGAGCGAAGGTGTGATCAATAAAACTTAGACCGGGCTTGAAACTGGTTTATAATAGTAATAATAATAATAATAATAATAGGTTGATATTGAGGTGAGCTCGAGGCATACTTGAAAGCAAGATCAATTGGTACATGTGGGGTCAGCATGGTTCACATAGAGAACTCAGATAAATGTATACAAATCAGAGTACCAGGGAAAGATTAAGTACGCTGAACTGGCGATAGCGCCCGGTAAGGCTGAAAGTCAAGTTCAGACGGTCGAGTCAACCGGAGTAAATTGGAGCTGGGCGAAATGTCGAAATATGAACGGGAAGCAAACAAAAATGGATGAAACCAGTGGTGAGTCAAACAGGAACAATGGATATTTTTAAAAGAAACAGTTTTTGTTACGACAAATGTTAATGGACAATAGGACGCACCAGTGGATAGAAGTCGGTCAAGGAGGAGAGGACGAGGCAGCAGTGAAATTAAGTAAATTGGTAAACCGAATAATTGGTAATGATCGGTGGATCACAACTGAAAAATACACACTATTCGAAATTGACCACAAGTCAGGGGAGAGACTGCGAACTTCGTAATGAGGAAATAGGTCGGTGAGACCAGTAAACTTGGAGCAATGGATTTTCTTGAGATGACCACAGAGAACGAGAGCGGGCAGAGTCAAACGACTCTGTGGATGTAGAGTAGTAACTGAAGGCATTCGGTGCCTGACAGAAAATGATTCATGAGCCCGAAGCTTGATTCTCACGCGTACACTTTTCGCTAGTGCTGGATAACTAGCGAGTAATTGAGATGCGATACATACCAAACTCTGCTATTCTTATGAAAGAATCTGTCACTTTTGTGGTAAACCGGCATAATCACCGACGCACACTATTCCCCGAGAGTAAACTCACTTTCCGATGCCAAAGCTTCGCAGCGATGCCTGAGAATGGAGGGGGGAAACCCATCCTGTTCAGCAGCTTTGCACCTTTTAGGAAAACCTGCCTCCCGGATAACCTACGTTTGTGATGGAAGCGGTGTCTGTTTGCACTGCTTCTCTTGCATTTACATCCGGCAGGTCCAATGTGGAAATGCGCTGACTAAACTATTCCTTACAGTACTCCGCCCAACGTTCCATAGGACATAGTAGAGTTCGAATGAGTAAGCCTGACTGCCTTGGACAGGCACGTCGAATCAAACGGTGAAGTTTGTCACTTTTGTCAATAGCCGCAGCCTTCTCCACTTCCATGCATTTTGCAACCCAGCACTGCTCAAGATAATTTCACAAACCCCCAGTTGGTTGACACATCAGGGATTTGCGCACCTCATTGACTATGGCATCTGAAGGGACGGATTTATGATCATCTAACACAGTCACTGATGTAGAAAGCATCCATCGTTTGAGTGGCTTAGATAAACTGGAGTTTTGTCATAGTGACAGAGACGTACAAGACTTCCTTGCTCTGTTGTCGGTGCTGCCATGAACCATGGGCATCTGGTTGCATCGATAGCCACACAGAAACCTCTGCCAGGAAAGCAGATTCTTCGGTTTCTTCTCGAAACGGGCGGGTGGTTTTGATGCGACCGCAGACAAGACGCGAAAACGTTTTTACGAGTGATCTGTGTCCGCGTGTGGACCACAAAGGACGATAATCGACTGATCCACTACAAGCGGTTACTAATGGCAACACTGGCAATCTGAGTGCAACGTTGTGGAAGTGCAGAAGGACACCAGTTTAGTCTGTGCCACTTTTCATGGCAAAAGTTTGCACCCTCCAGAAAAAGTCAGTGATCACAGCACAACTGAATGGGATGACTGTCACCGTCAGTTTAGTCGGTTGAGATTGCAAGTCGGTCTCCTGGGTTTCTCACCATCAGCAAAAAGTCAAGTTGAGTATTAAAACTAAAAGCACCGTTGCTCGGAAAACGAGAACGGCCTTTGATCCTGCGTTCAAACCCCCGCCTGTCTCTCGCCAGTACGAACTTTAGATGTTCTAAACGTCGGTAAATCACGTGGCGTCCGCCCTATTCGAGTCAGCAGTGGACCGATATCCACCACAGGGCTATATGCCACAAATGACGGGGTTGTATACAAGACTATCGCTCGTATTGGAGCAACCCCCTTGATTCCGACCAAACACTAGCTTTGTTTAAGTTGTCTATGTGCTTCGATGAACGATCTAAACGCATCTTGCAACGACGGTTGGATTCCGACAAGCTTTCCGATCCATCTCGCCTAACTATCTTCAAAAAAGCGCTAGCTGAAAAGCTAGTGGTAGCCCCACCTGATAATACAAACCAGCATTGGCCGCCTACTAAGAATGCTTTGCATTCTTCTGGTCCGGAAAGTTGTGGCCCGTCTCTTCGTTCCGTAAGACCCTTATTTCTTCTGAATCTCTGCGCCTTCTCGACGCACGCCAGTCGATTCTGGCTGAAAGCCAGTATAACGAAGCACGAATCGTAATGTGAAGTACACTTACCGCGAGTCTTCGTAGGGACCGCGAAATCTAGTGATCACAGCGTGCATCAAAGAAGGAACGTTCTGACGCTATGGAAAATTTCCGTAAGTTGTTCTATCTCATTCGAGTCGCCCATGGGAAGCCAATAGGTGTGTGAAACAATCTATAAAGTTGACGATTTGCCCATTCACAATCAACAGCGGCATCTCATATAGTTCAGCCGGCCCTGAATGTCAACCTCCTAAAGCTCCTCCGGCACACGTCCAGGAGTCCGTTTCGACAGATCCATCTGAGGAGGCAAAGATCCGAAAGGAAACCCAGGTCTCAGGACGTCACAAAGCGCCGGGTTCTAATGGCCTCCCTCAAGTCTTATTTAAAGATGGTGAGGTGCAGCTCGTCAGAGAACTCCGTGTTTTGTTTTCAAAAATGCGGAATTCTGAGGTAGTTCTCTCCTTGCGGGGGGAATCGACTGTCATCCCATCTCTAAGAAGGGCTCGCGCAGTGACTGCATTACCCATACGGTTGTAGACCTTACTCCAAAACCGTCGAGGCTGCTTACGTGTCATACTTTGCAGGCTGTACCAAACGCGTGGAGAGCAAACTCGCAAAAGCATACTTGGTTTTGTGCCGGTCGTCGATGTATTAGCTAAATCTTCAACCTTCCGCAGCTGTTAGAGCACTGTCGATAGGGCTGCACTATGGGTCGTTTCCAGAGGAGTGGAGTGACTGAGAAGTATGTACCAAACCCTAAGAAGCTGCAACGTCACACTTCACGTTGGCTTAGGGCCTACGGTTAGCCTTCGACCTTTTTGTCGTCCCCAGTGGAGTACTCGTTCAGTGACAACGTTTAGGCGGCTGAACACGTTTCGAACCGCTTGGAGATTGACGAATCACGATATAGAATATACACTTTGCGATTTCCTAATGCAAAGTACTTTGAAAGATTGGCAAGAGCCTGTGCCTGCACTCCCTCTTTGAGGTGATCAGTTTGATTTAATCAAGAATGTTAAGTACCTTGGGAGCTTGATAACAGCCGGAGTTGGTGTTGAGGACTAAATCAGTTCACGCATAGCGAGAGCTGGAGCAGCTTTCGCAGTCCTGCGACACCTGTGGCATCGCCGTGACGTTCGGCTCTCTTGAGGGACAGGTGTACGTTGCCACGAATCGTGGTGTCTTACTCTACGGTTGCGAGACCTGACCGCTTCTTATTGAGGATGCTTGGGTGTCTTTCTGTGTTCGACAACCGATGTCTCCGAAGTATTGTTTGCGTCTGGTGGGAACATTGAGTGAGTAATGATGAGGTGGGTCATTGTTTGTTAGGCACGGATAGTGGCCCTCTTGACGAAGTGATCGCTGTATACCGCCTCCTGTGGCTCGGACATATCCTGCAAATGTCTGCGTATTGCCTATCTTTTCATGCCTTATTCGCACGTGCTTGGCAAGGCTGGAAGAAGCGGTGCGGTGTAGAGGAGTGAAGAATCTAGCAAAAGCATTGACTTCGGTTGGTGCTTCCCACCTCTCTGGTATGGGCCCAAGGGAGGAGGATTGTCGTTGGTTAGAGACGTTGAGGAGCATAGCTCCGAACAGTAGTCAGTGCAGCAGATGTTGTGCGGTCTACCTGTCTGTCGAGTTCCCGTGCCTCGTAATCACAAGTCATTCCGACAAGCAAAATGATGTCAGAAAAACATTTAAGTGTGTACCATGAAGAAGAAAACTTCTCAGTATCTTATATTTTACTGACCTTTTTGTTGTGTTCTACTCGCTGTCTATTTCTGCAATTGCTGTTGCTGCATTGGCACCATGCTTGATTTCAAGCAAATGTAATGGAAGGCATTAGGCACACCGTGCGCTGGAGGTGCGCTTCGAAGCAACTGTGAAAAACTTTGATAGAAGTAATCTTTCGCCTCAGGAGAACTGCAGTCAATGGGGGCATACAGACACGATGAACAAGCATCGTTGCTTTAGTATATTACTACTGATACCTGCAGAACCATCCGAAAGAACCCCATCTGGAAGAGCACGCTCGACTCTCGTGCAAATAGCGACCCCAATGCAGGTCTGACCGCGAGTTCCAGATACCGACTCCCCTGATATGCAAAGAGTGAAGCGAGAGATCGAACGTTGGTTGTGAATTGTGATGCGCATGAGCGTCTGGAAAACTGCATCATGTTCCTCCATGTGAAATATTCTGTGAACGTTGAAGGTATCCAAATGAGCCTCAATAACTCTTAGCATCTTGCATCAATCATCAATTAAAGAAAAGAAAGTGAATGAGACATTTTATGCAGGGGATGCCGAAGATTTCTGGGTGAATCCGAATTCTGCACTGGTCACACCGCAGAATGGCTTTTTCTTTAGGAACGCTTAGCGGAACCTGTGACCCCACAGTCTGATCCACAAGGCAATGGGAGGGTCAACCCAGCATGGGAACGTTACCGAAACACCGTGAATAAAATTTTGGTCTGCTGCCTTCATTAGTACACAGTGGCGTTTTGGTGCAGTGGGAGGGATACAAACCATAGGCCCGAAGACCCACTGAAATATTGGGGATAGTCGGGAGACCTGAAAAAAAGAGCTACATATGATCCCAATAAGTTAGGCGCGGTAACAAGCCGGGGGACAGTGGATTACGGTCTATCACCAAATTGAACGGCGGTGGTGGGAATCGAATCTCTCGCCTCCGAGGTGGAGGATAATCACTTGACATCACTCAATCACCACTGGTCAAAGTTGAATCCTAATTGCTGGTTTCTTCGTGCTGTGTTTGCCGGCGTTTCAATTATCGATGCGATTTTCGGATTGAGTCCTTAGCCCCATGCACTTAATGCAGTAAACAATTGGGAGGGAAATTAGAACGGTTTTACCACTTCACAGGACAGATGAAACTCACCCGCTACCTTTCCAATTTGGATGCCAGTCCAATGTAGCCACAGAACATGTGTGACCTTGGAATCCAAGAACTGGTCGTACGCTTTTTCGTGTGTCCCAGATGCTCACCATCCCGTTTTCCTGAGCCGCAGCAATCAGTGTCGGACTTTTCGGACAGTATGCGACATCGCGAAATGGTGACGAAGAATTCGTACTCCACTTGAACGTGCGTTGTGCTGAGCCAGAGAGTGGACCACGAATATCCTACAGGAAGAACATAATCATTGCGCTTCTTGATTAGCGATTTCACATATGATTTGCCAAATGTTACAACAGGAAACACGGGGAAGGGAGGGGGGTTCTAGAAAGAACACTCATTTTACGAGCAAACGAGAGGTGGAGGCTCGAATCGCGTTAATGCCGGCACTTAGTAGAAAGAATCCCGCTGTCGCCCGGCTTATCACTACTTATCATTACTTTTTGTTACGTGCTTTCGCGTGTGTGCAGCGGAAGGGGTATACATCCCATTGCCATGAAGGCTCACTGCATTATTAGGCATAACTGGCAGTCAGACTGTGACTTGAAGTGAAGAACCACATTAGGTCCCAGTAGGTCAGGTGTGACTTATAGGGACCTCATGCGGTTGTACCCCCAGGGTCAGGTTGCTGGTTGCAAAAACGCAGTGCAATCTTTCGCTTCTTCCATTTATTATACGAAAATGTACATTATTTCTTGGGGAGGGGGAGCACGGCCAATCAAAAGCTGATGAATAGGGAAGTGATCTGCGAAGGTGGGAATCGAACCCGGAACGTCATGGTCCAAGTTTCATGACGATAACCCTCTGACCACCACCGATTATTCCTCATACATTGTAGTGAACCTTCAAGGCTATGCACTCACATGCAAACATGTAATAAAAGATAAATGAACTAAAATCCATAACACCTATAGAGTTTGCTTTCTCCTTCTCAGTCACACTAATCTCAAACTGAACTCTGTTGTCCAATTTTCCGTTTTTCCAACTGCACCATAATTAACTTTGACAACTATCAGAACGATCCTCCGTTATATGCCTACCCACGTGTGCACTATATGGGACAAAACCCGTAAACACAAAGCACCATAACAGCAAAGAGAACCGGCACGTATGACCACGGGAACTTAAAGTAGATAAACACGAAAGGCCTTCTCAGTAAGTCGTGTGATAACGGGTCACAGGCAAGCAGGGTCTAGCGATTGCGCAGCAGAACCACTACAAACAAAACACTTACAAAGAGTTTGAGTGTACCATCTTGTGATGCTGTAATCAGTTCGGCTGGATTGGACGGATGAAACGTGATGCAATGAATCGATCGAGTGTGACCGGAAAAGCACGTGACTATAGGAGTGTGCCGTGCAACGCACGGACGATAAAGGGAGTAGAAAAGGACATAAAGAGCCGGTTGAAGAGTGGATAACGAACATAATCCGAAAATAGGCACCAATTTAAGTATGGTAAACGCCAGCGAATATGAACTGACTTCCAAAAAACGGTAGGATTTGAAAATGTAAAGATTAATCAGTGTTGCTTCAGGAGGAAAAATTGAAGTGTGGAGAGAATATTTTCCTTTGAATGATAAATCAACTGAACACTACAGCTGCTGAGTTCAGCTCCGTGTGCTTTTATTGCTTAGCACCCTGAATTCGGTAAACACAAACGGTCCTTATTCGTCCAAGTTGGACCACAGCCCGACCACTCCGTCTTTTCTTCAAAGAAGGCGCAAAGTGAGAACATTTGGTAGACGATTAAGAACTTAGACATTTCGACTAACAGTAATTCTAAAGAGACTACATATCACATCTTTAACATTGGTGAGAAAACTGATATGTTAGTACCATGAAATAACCGCTAGCAGGAAATAGTTCGCAGAAATCATCCTATTCGTTGCCGTGGGCTGCTTTCCTATTCCTTCGTTCAATCCAAGGTAGAAAGATGACTGACAGGGTCACACACGGCATTTTGTTCAATGACGTACCTCTGACTATTGCACAATCACAAACGACCTACATGCAACATTACAGAGTTCCACAGAGTATGGTAACGCAGTGAATCGATAGACAGAAGTCGCAGTACTCCAAAACTTGACAGCATCACTTTCATGGTCGTTGGATCTTAATGTGCCCCCCCCCCCCCCCCGTCCCACCGAAGCTGGAATTCTATGCTCCAACAGAACTGTATCACCGAGACTGTTAAGTTTTATCTCCCATCTATCTGGTTTTGTCCCCAAATTGAACGGTTTCTTAGGGGTATGATCGCTGGCAAAAGTAGCAGGGGGTGAGGGAAAGTAAGATGGAGCCACAAATCATTAACAAGGCAACACCAGTTGCATAACAAATTTTTTTGTGATACAAAGTTGAAGCTATGGGTCGACGACGTTAGAAAGCTGGAGTTGTTTAACCAGTGGCGTCTGCGACGAACGTTCAAAGGTGTTTGGCGTCATGTGCTTTTAGATGATTACAAGACAACGATGATCCAATACGGAAGTTGTCAACGCTCATTCAAAGCCGACGACTGTAGTGGGCTAAACATATCCTATTGCAGCGGGGAATGCTGGAGCGACAGAACGACGCGAATATCAGATCGATCGAGAGCTGCAGACCAAAGAACAGACGACGAATATGTCGGAGGCATCCCGAAGCAGATAAAAATAAGCATACCGGCTTGCAGATGGGAAACAGTGGGATCCCAGGCAGCCAACAGGATAGCCCATGAGAGGGAGTACCGATCAAGCAGTCAACCGGAACAATCGGACCAGCCGAACAAAAACGGTGCACAAGAGGATCAAGCTAATGACCATTGGCAATCGGCGGATCAATGTTGCTGCAGCGCGGTCTGGAAAAAGGACTACCTAAACGATTCTACATGTTTGATCGACTAGACTTGTTTGGCCGTCCAAATACAAGTGTACTCATTCATCTTGGCTTTTTTGTTACAATTAGACGAGTCAGTTGGCTTTTGTGTTCAATGCACTGATTTAAAGTAGTAAACAGTACCGCTCTTCTGTTTCACGCCCAAGATGGTGCTGTCGCCTTGAACGACAGTTGGAAATATGGATCATCACTATCAAATCCGACGTTTAGCGATTGGGACTCCAGTCAGTGTACGACGTTCACATATGGAAGCAGAACTGGATCTCTTTGCGCTCTGAACTCGCCTCTGACCATCGCTCGTGAACAGGTGTCATCGGCGAAATCCTCTCGCAGGAGTGAGCCGTATAAAGGTAAAAAGTAACCATGGCCACTGCCCCCATAAGCCGCTTCGCAAAGTAATGGTCAAGAAATGGGTGCCGTGTGAATACCAACGTAATTAGTTTAACGTAAACGCGTCACGACGGGCAGTAACACCGATCAGTTGCCTCCGTACCGGTCACGGGATGAGACCACAGTATCCGGCGAAGCCCAACCCACTATTTGAGCTGACCTTTTATCAACCAAGTCAGTCTGAAAAGGACGCAAACCAACTGGGCGCAATAGTATGTGCATTCGAAAGAGCAGGTTACCTTACCATCAATATACTAGTTTTGCGTCGCGTGCAGATGCGTCCTAGTTTTCTCACTAGAAGCCTGGTGCGATAGGGGTTGCGGGTCGAACAAGGGGCCGTCCACGATGGTTGCAACAATGCTGTTCCATATACGTAAACGGAAGCGTTTCGTGCCCATCCGATATTTTTAATATCTTGTTCAATCAAGTGATGACCAATCACAACATTCAGTACCCTCTGTTATCAAGGGTTTGTAAGAGAGGATTCAATTGAGAAATCAATTACAACAGTTTAAGTATCTTTTTGATACCTTGCTAGTGGTGATTATAATGTAATGTAAAATGCGACTGCGTCTAGCGATACACCGTCACAGATGATACTTCTGCACATTTTTAGCAGGACTATTGTAAATGATTAGAAGCGTGTAACTCACTTTGTGTCATATTGCGACCCACATCCCACAGAGTGATATCACCCCCGGTGGAGCCAGTAGCCAGAATATCTATGATAAAACGAAGAAAACAAAATTTACAGGAAAGAAAAACAAATAAGACGTTATCGAAAACGCATGGAGCCCCAAGCTGATGTCAGTTTAAGTAATAACTTCAATACATTCACACTGATTGGTGGTGGTCGAGTAAGCCAGATCATAGACTGTGAAGCCACCGCCATCTCCGATTAGCGTTCGTGAATGGAAAACACTCCAAAGGCACATGGCTCGTCACCATGCCTGTCCCCTACTGAGACCTTCACAGAGCGGTGGCTGTAGCGACAACTGAAAAGGGAGAGCACAGAATCCATCGCGTCAATCAACCAGGACTAGTATCAGAACAGTTCGCGAGAGAGATTACCAGAAGCCTGTCGAAAAACATGTAGAATAAATCAAAACCCCGGCCGACGCAGATATGGCTCAGCCTAGGAGCATAAGATAGCAATGTCATTCGGCCAATCTGGTCAATTCAGCAAGAATGCTGCACGGAGAAAGAAGCTCAACGCCCAAAGCATATTGCCGGAAAGGAGCAAGATTGAGCACGTATCAAGAGAATTGGTTTTCGTGGAGTGAGTACGTGAAGACGGACCATTTAGGCAACGTCACGAGTTATCTTACGGTGGGGCGAGTTGGGCGGTATTGCTTCTTTACCCCAGAAACAAGTTCCTTGTAACTAGTTCGTGTTTATTTACAATACGCGTCGGATTTTGATGCCTCTTGACATTCGCACTACTGACGTTCACACACTGCCTTCGGCCTGACACGTAACCGTTTCGCCGTTCGTTGAAGTCGACATGCCTACTGTGTGGGAAACGCGCAAAGAGCAACACCTTGCTCAGTGCATAAGTGACGGAATAAATGCGTCAGATGATCCTGTTACAGGGCTCTCACACTGATAGTTAATCCGAATGACAGAATGACTGATCCAAATACGAAAAGGATCTACAAGTAGAGAATGAAAATCCGCTTGAATTTCTCGCATCCAAAAAATCACGCCTGAAGCCAGATCTACAAATTACACAATTCTGGTACGCGGTCCTGATTAACCTGCACGTCGACCGATGCAGTACGGAATTCTTTCTATTCGTGCTGCTTATGGGAGATGTTGGATGGGTACTACTAGGATGTCCAGCCGCAAAGCAGGGGAACGATTAGGGCTCCCAACCAAAGCCTTTAGATCTAACAAGAAACAGTCCGCAAGGCGGCTGAGTGGAAGCCCATTTGCTCGGATCAATTATTGTTCCATTGATTTTACCGGCTGAGTTGCTAACCCAACCTGGAGAACCAGCGGACTACTTAGTCAGTACTCCACTCATTGACCTTCCACGTGTGATTGAATCTTTGGCTTAAGAAAGTCATCCCGTACAGCTCGTTGGATCGCTGGGACGCACAAACCGTCATACCAGATCAAGGTGCAGCCTCAGTGCGACGATCGGCCAGTCCTATGCTGTTACACCCACACCTGCGGTATTTGTTCGCAGCCCTTCGCGGTCTCCGCTTAGCATGACGTGCGCAAAATACCATTTGAAAGCCACAGAACGGTATGTTGTGCACCACCTACGTGCGTTTTCTCATTGTGTACGCATCTTATTTATTCACTGACTGGCTGCCCTGTTGTGTGCTCATGACTGTTTTATCACAATTGGTTGTACGTTCTACTTCAGATTGTGTTCATATTTGCATTTAGCACCAGGTCCAACTGTTCTGACAGTCAAATGAACGCTGCTGCACCAAACTGCCGTAATTCTGTACCTGTTGCCGTATTGCCGTTCATATACGTTTTTAATCCCTCTTCAGGGTTTCTTATTGACGGTCATGTTATTTGGGACTGTGTAAGATCGAGTGACCAATACTCGCAGGACCGAAAGGCGTACGGGATTCTACGACCACATTTTTTGCGTTGTGAAAAGGTTGTATCTAGGACCACGTCATTTATGAAGTTAAACCGAAAAGGAGAGGAGTAGCTATGACGATGATGTTAATCGTAGTGTTCATCATAAGCAAGAGATCAACCTCGAGTGTTCGCATACTGAGATCTGATGAAGGAAATGAAGTCCGCTGGTACACCCTTTAGCAGGGGGTGAGGCCGGATAACTGGGCATTCGACTGGATCGAAGGTAAATTTCACATTAGAAAAGACACGTGCTGAGCTTATGAAAAGCGTGCATGCGTTCCAAATTCTGTGGAAAAGTGAATACATGATTGAAATAAGCTCGACCGGGCTTAAACCTAGCTTGATTCTCATTTAATCACCGCCCCGAAGAGTTAGATAAGCGACGAATAATAGGGCCATTAGGTGATTCAACGGAGGTGCTAACTTTCTTATTACATGCTCCGCATGAGTGCAACCAAAGGGCTATACCCCATAGCCTCAACGGCACTAATAGGGATAACGGGCAATTAGATCCGAAGTAGTGACTCAGAGTGAAGAGCCATATAAGGTCCCAATAGGTCAAATTTGTTAGCAAGTCGGACAAAAGAGGATTACTATCTACCACCAAAGTAACTGGTGACGGCGAGTATTCAAACATCTGGCTTACAAAGTGGTAAGCAAATTCTCTAAACCACTCGACCACCACGGGTACAACGGTTTCTAGAATTGTACTCATTGCGATTCAGCAGGTCCACTGTGGATGCGATCGCCTCCTTAGTCCACCATGTAACCCAATCCTTGGATGGATCAGCAACGTCTGAGGTGCGCTTTTCTAGGTTATTCACCTGCTCTTGATTCTATTCTGCGGTCTCTCCTCGGTAAATTGGAAGCTTTCAGTTGTCCCACACCCCTACTAGCATGGTTGTCTGATTATTTTACCGACACAATTCAGTGCAAACAACTAGGTTTTAAAGCATCCAAACTCTTGGAGAACAACTCAGCAGTTATTCAAGGAGCTGTGCTTTCCCCTATTTATCTTCCATCTACATTAGTGATCTTTCATCCAGTACTCCTGCACACTTATTTAAATAAGCCGATGATGTGGCCCTTGTCAAGCTGCTTCAGTAACCCAGGACTTCAACGGATTTTCCAGTAATCTGTCCCATATTTGTGATTTCTCTGTTTGATCTGGTTTAACTTTAAATTTCTCCAGATGCTTTGAATGCATCTTTACCCTTTCTCGATCGGCTTATCCTTCTCATCAATCTGTCGTTTCCACGGAACCACTAAGCAGGATGGCTTCTGTCAAATACTTGGGAATCAATATTGACGCAAATTTGAAGTGGTCATCTCGCATTCCAAACTGTGTGAAGAAACTACGCTGGCTATCTTACCAAATCCGAAAGCTTAGGCATTTTACCGTTAGACAGAGTGTTATTTCCCTTTTTGTTTATCAATATGTTTTTCCTGTTCTACTTTACTGTTTCCCTGGTATTTTAGCAGGCCTACTAAAGGAAGATTTAAAAAAAACTTCGTCCAAGTTTATCTATTATCAGTCGGGTTTCTTTTATAACCTTAACTGAAATATCTGTTGAGCTGTGCGAACTACACCTGGCCGCATGGGAAAAGATTGCTCACAAAATCCTTGCAGACACCACTCACCCTTCACACAGTGACCTATCCAAATGCAACTCTCTCGTTTATACGAGTTCCTCCTTTTGATCCATACCCTCTCGTATTACCATCTAAAAAAACTCTACCGTTTGATATTTGGCCCGAATCCTCACAAACCAGGCACGAGCATCGGCAGAATTTCTAGGCAATTTGATATGTAACCGCTTTTTCATTCCGTTGATTCGATGAGCTTCCAAGTGTGAATCTTTTTGACTGACATGCGGACAACTGTCTGCACAAAAGTCTAATCAAATACAATACAATACAACGTCGTGGATGGAAATCATTTAAGCTTCACCTAGCATTCTAAACGGCGCTTCTGAGTCTGAATCAGTCATCAGTTGTTACAGACAACTGATTCTAATGGACCAATATCACACGGTTGCGGCCGTTGTCAATCATCTGTCTTCGTTATCTCCCAGAACTTCAGAAGCCACCATCCGGAGACTCGGTAATTTATCATGCTTCAGATCAGTTATTGTCTATCACAACCCGGAGTATCGCCATGTCTAGAATTCGGAGGAATCGATCTGCCAGTGACAAACTCAGGTCCTGGGAACCCCTAGCAGCCTCAAAAAAGACCTCTAAATTCTGAGCCCAATGTTCACCTGCATCCTGGAGATCTGATTGCATCGATAACCTGGTGGATAACTCTGTCCGAAAAGCATTAATTCCAGCGACGCGTTTTCAGAATCAGTTCCAGTTTACTCAACCATTAACCTCGCACTTCTGTGCTCTGGTTTCCGTTACTACCTTCCAGCACCGGTGAGTAAAAGACACAAAGAATAGAAGCATAGTGATAAAGGTCCAAAAATCAAAAGAATTAGGGGAAATCACGAAGACAAAGAAAGAATCCGAATGCAACTACGCCACTGGACGCGACACCTAGCCATATCACTTAATGTCTCCAACCATTTCGTAGGCGGATCACGAGGACCCCAACCTGGAAATCTAACATGTCCCACTTGGCCAAGTCCACTGGTCAAGGTTTTCATACCTTTTACCATGTCATAGACTGACCACTTCGACCCACCTTCCAATCACTACCTGCCTCAGAGAACAGCGTACACCAAGGAAGTATATCGGTGGGCATGCGTAACAAATGTCCCGACCACCCTAGACTGTTCAGATTCAGTACGTGATCCACAGACTGACCTCTGGTTCCCAACACCCTACATCTAACTTTAGCATTGCCGATACGATGTTCCCACCAGCAGCCTGTTGCCCTATCTGACATAGTGTGCGAACGTTAATGACAGCCAAGTGAAATGAACACTTAGGCTTAAGAAGTGCATTTGATTTATACTCAACTCCTGATCTATTGCTTTCATCACAGCCGAAATTACCCGTGGCGTTTCGCATCGATCTTAAATTAAAAGAAAGAAAATTGGTAAAGCCCTTTACACGAAAGATACCGGAGGCTTCAGGGTGAATCATACTTCGCGGCTGCCCACACCGCAGAAGGGGTTTTTCTTTGGGAACCCTAAGCAGAGTCTTTGACTCAAAAGTCTCACAAACAACGTAGTGAGGCTTTAACCCAGCACGGGAACGTGGCCGAAGAACCCGTGAAGGAACTTCTTCTGGTCTGTCACGTGAAACCTGATTACTGTATGCGTTTTGTCCTGTCTTCGCTGGTGCTATCTTATCGATCCGCTTTTCAGATTCAGTCCTCAGCCCCATACACCAAATGGAGCAAACGGAACGTGGACGGAGCAACATCCTTTAGGATGGGAGCTGCTCAGCTTAGGCGGGCAATAACTGCCCAATGAAGTGCGATCACTTCTCCCACCGTCGAGAGAAACCCTAGGTACTCCACTCCTACGTTCATCTGGTGGAAGTATTTTAGACTGGTAGACTGTTTCTCTTCGTGTATATTCGCTGCAGTGTCCTCTTCAGGGGCACAGTGGTTAGAACCAGACGTTGCCAATCAACTGGATCAAAGATTGGACTTCGTCTGGTCTCTGCCCATTGACGTATCAGGCATCATTGCATCTTCGGCTTAAGAAAGCCATCCTGCATAGCCCTTTGGGTCAAAGAGGCACGGCAGCCATCACACCACGCCAGGGTGCAGTCTCGTCGTTATGGCGGCAACGCGTGACAATCAGTGTAACCTCCATCGGACATATGAATGGAGACCCAGTCCCCATAGTCACTTTTTCCCCAATTATCAGGCATCATTGCATCTTCGGCTTAAGAAAGCCATCCTGCATAGCCCTTTGGGTCAAAGAGGCACGGCAGCCATCACACCACGCCAGGGTGCAGTCTCGTCGTTATGGCGGCAACGTGTGACAATCAGTGTAACCTCCATCGGACATATGAATGGAGACCCAGTCCCCATAGTCACTTTTTCCCCAATTTTCATCCGACCGTTATTGTTTCCTCGTTGTGACCCGGTCTGTTCCTACACTGCTCAGTATCGTACAAACCGTAGTGACCGATTGTTTTATCGCATCAATGTGGCCTCGCCCTGCCTGATTTGCCTGATTCATTTCCGATGCCATGGCCGTTGAAGTTGGACAACTGACACGGTGATCGATAACTACTGGGGTTTGCCTTTTAGTTTGTCTCACTCTATCTGAATGATACCGCGTTCGTCCTCGTTCTTGACTGGATTCGCCTTGATTATGCACGTAAATGACCTTGTTCAATACGGAAGCTACAGATGGCTTGGGCGATAGGTTACATGCCATACCTGATTATTGTACTTCTCATCTCTAAATCGCAGGTTCATGGTTTTCGGCCTTCCATGGTCTCGTAATGAGCTACTACTTTCACCGTACTAGTTTGTAAGCATTAAACAAGTAGTACACGACCTGAATCACAAAATTTATCAACAGGTTTCAACATACAGCACCGCAAGCAAGCCGCATGCAAGAAATGATGAGGTTTTAATGCACCCGTATATACATGAGCAGACACGAGTTGAAACACACCCATGAACATACCATCTGCGCACGACCAGGACACATCAGTCACGCTGTGCGAGCGAGGGGCTTGGATGGATGGCGGGACCGTCACAGTCGTGATTCCGGTGCCTGCGGTATTTCCCTCATATAGGTGCGACTTGTTTGCTGTGATCGACGAGTCGCTGTAGCCGGATGTCGATGAAGCACCGAATATATGCGACGGCGTTTTCGACCGAGGGAGCTAAGAGATATAGAGTTTGAAAAGACAAGAAAAAAATTGTTTGGCATCTAGATAATTACATCAATGGCGACATCCGACGTTGTAACACAAATGAGGTTTCCAAAAATTGGAAGCTATAAATAATAGCAAGATGTAGTGTAGCAATTTCTTTTTATATTACCAAAAGTTGGCTGATATCTGGACGGTTTTTCTTATCGCTGATACTGTGTCTCGAACACTACTGTCCTCTTTACTCAACTGAGGTGGCACTATTCAGGAAGACGGCTATTTCGGACTATACTGGTGCTGTTCAACTTTCAAATATGATTGAATTGTTGTTTACAACGGAATTCTATTGATACATAGCAGTAAACTGCAACAAATTGAAATTTGACGCCTACTCACTTGCTTAAAAATGCTTGTACCTAGTTCGGCGAACAAACTAACAGTTGCATGAACACAAGCAAATAAGGATATAATACCATTACCATTGAGAAGGAACGGGAGACGAACACAATACAAACTGAATGTCAGAAGAATACGAACAGTCAGTCACATCTACCTGGGTCTGTCAGTCTGTTCCCTTTATGGGTTCGGATTAGATCTAGCAAAGCATTTCCGAATTTGTTTGGCACTGTCTGCTCCGATTTTGTTTCTCTGAGTCCTCGTTTTGAGGTGAATTAGCAGGTTCCAGGTATGAGACTGAGATTTAAAAAAAAGATTCGAACCTCTGGTTTAATTTATCACTCAAGTCGAAATTCGTCCCACATGCTGCACCCACGATTTAATAAGTCTTCATGCGTCTGAATTTCAGGTATATAGGTGGGATTGCATCGAACTGGAGCAGAGTTGTGTTTAGTTCAGTTCATCCCACCATCAGACTTGCACTTCATTGCTCTCACTGGAGTTACTACCTCGCAGCATCGTCGAGCCAAGGGAAAAAAGAACAGAAACATGAAGTTAAAAAGAGTCGGAAATAAAATCAGAAACGGAAATCATGAAGAAAAAAGAACACCGAATGCAACTAAGCCACTGGCCGAGGCACTCAGTCGTATCACACAATGTATCCAACTACCTAGTAGATATGTCTCGTGGACCCTAACCCGGAAGTCTTACAGGTCCTACTTGGAGGAGAATTGTGTACTATCGGGTGCATCTCCAGGTCGTGTATGGGAAGTGCAGCCTAGAAACAGAACAAGCCGGACTGAGTTAATGAGCATCACAAAAGCCCTGAACGTTCCCAAAAACAACGCTTCGTACCCTTAGTCCCAAGTCCTCAATAGATATTTGTGAGATTACGCGCTCTTGTCATGCTACGTTGTTACCGGTAAGCGACGATGCTCGTATCCCGGCGGTTGAGGTGACAAGATAGCGAACAAGAAAACAGACACACACAGTCTGTTCGAATGAGAATGCTGTCAGACGTTGGTAGTTAAAGTATGGCGATACGAACGCTAAATGATTACCAAGTAGAAATTGCTTGTCTTTCGGAAGTCCAACTACCCTGCTCCGGTAAGCAGTGTGTTAAGGTTCCGGCAGTGGACAGTTTATTGGTTCTGTCACAGTAGGCCTGAGGATAACTCCGAACACCAAGGTGTCGCATTCGCCCTGAGAAATAAGACCACCAGCGCCCCGAGATCTTGGAAACCGACTTCTTCGAGGTCGACCCAGGCACGCCTCGAGGGCTCTCCCCAGGACCTGTCGGTGATTGCGATCCGTGAACCGAGCAATGCGGCTAAAAATACAACGGAAGTTAACTTCTACGATAAATTACAAGATTTACCCAATAGTATCTCAAGGATTGATATGTTTTTCGTCGCCGAGGACTAGAATGCACCGACGGAATACTCGGATGAGTTCACCCACCATGCCCCAGGAAAGTCTGGATTAAGTCAACATAATGAGAATGGACACCGTTTAGTGAATTTTGTCGATGCTAACAGATTGGTCTGCTGCAACACACGCTTCCAACACTTCAGAAAAGGTTACTGTTTTGTTCCGTCCCACGATAGCGAGAACTCCGGTCTGCCTCAGAATCATTCTCCGTTTTATCAGTGAAAAACGAATAATATATAGATTGATCTCACATTCGCCCACGCGTTGCCCACACTGCACTGGTTTGACTGGTGTGGGTGGCCTTGAGGCTTGAATGCCGCTGGCTGGATTCGTCTCGTGTATCGCTTCCCGCCATCGATCGGCTGTCCTGCCGCTCGTGATTTTGTGGACTCGGTAAGGGCCAGTGCTGACGCACTGTTTTTCAGTGAGACTAAACCGTCCACCCAGCGATGTGTCAGACCATACCGTCACAGTTACCTGATCTCAAACGACGGCCGCACAAATCACCGAATCCCGTTGAGTTTCGTCAGTGGAAGACTACCGAGTGTACCGCGGCGTGGTACCAGAAAACAAGAGCGGTACAGACCATGCTTTCGTAAGTGGGCACTCCGAAATTTATCTGCCTACGCGCCTCAAAGTCTCACAGCTCCCAAAAGGCGCAACACGCTCTCGAACGACATTGCGATCGGAGTGATTACGATTACCAGCATGCAAACAGATTGGTCCTCGGTGGAAGAACATTGAAGGTGATCGAATAGGGAGTCGAAGAGGCTGCTTGGAAAGAACTAGGGATAATTGGAAAACGTCTAAAAGACTGGATCACAGCGACTACTTGGAAATTATCGGCCAAACACAAGAAATCCGGATATAAATGAGCATAGAAAGCCGTAAACTGGAGGGAGATCTCGCACTAGGCTAGAGCCGATCATAGGAGGTGCTGGATAGATATGGCAGATAATATGAAGACCGCGTCGGGTCATAGCGAATTCAGTAAGTTAATTTGATTCATTCACAAAACTGAGCTTGACCTACGTGATGTAACAGGTCAGCTTATCCTTGAACAGAGAAGAACTGAACGTTAGGTGAAGTATTTTGACCAGCTTCTCAACCGATCTGACCACGCTATTAGTTTACCACCCTCCTTGAGTTCAGAGACATACGACGTCAACCGCGAGCCCCCAAGCGTGACGAAAATCGCCAGGATCGTCAAACAGCTGAAAAACAGAAAAGCTGCTGGCGACGATAGTATCCCGCCAGAAGTGTACACGACCTGTTTGTAATCACTGGTCGACAAACTCCACGAGCTATTCCGCTCTATATGGGAATACCAGACGTTTCCGTGGGATTGAGGTATCTCCTGTGATATTCATACCAAAGAGACAAGGCAATGTGCGAGAACCACCGGAAATCAGCCTGACTGATGTTGCTGCAAATGTTTTCTGCGCGCTGCTACTCAATCGCATCTTAACTGCCAGACACTCCTGTACTCGATCAAACCAAGGGGATTTCCGCCGCGGTAGAGGCTGTTTCGTCAAGTACTGGAACACCTCCACAAGCTCCAGCAGCTGACAATAGCCTGCTCGGTAGTGATATTCTGAGTGTCAAGCACGAACGAGATTCGGTGTGTATCGAAAAAGGATGCGCCATGCGGTATGTCAAACGAGAAAAATGTAGTATTATTACCAAGGAAATGTCGCAGGAAAAATTATAACCAACCGACCTTTCGATTACGCAGGTAAACTTTTTCAGGGTAAATCTGACTGTTTTTGGCTTCCAAACGGCCAGGCGAAGGATGAAAACTTCTCAAGGACTGGCAACCCACAGAGAACGTTCCTTGGGCTCCGGCCTGTGCTATGGACATGGAGCAAAATCAGTCTTCGAACCTACGTTCGCCGCTGTCCGATGAGTGCTTACATACGAATGTGAAAGCTCGCTACTAGAAACTGCTGATACCAGGAGGAGCTCGACCACTGGTTCTGCGCCGAATTCTTCGTATGAAATAGTAAGAAAGTATATCAAACGATAATATAACGAGGCGATGATGCGCTCTCTGTCCTTCGACACCGTCACCCTCAGCTGCTCGGCCAAATGATCCGGCGACCTGACACGGAACTGTCCAAACAAACGCTGCCTTGCACTGTGTACGACATGGCGCAGTCGCACTGAAAACCAACTGAAAACGTGGTAGAGCAACGCTGAAAAAGACATGGAGCACCTACGACTTCAAATAACCCACGGCTCGCGGTACTGGAAGGAAAACTGGGTCGAGGTTCGCACTGAGCTTGCGTGCAACCACCGGGTATGGTCGGTGATGGTCCGCGAAATCCATAGAACCGATTTGTTTTGTAGCAGAACATAGTCGTGAAAACAAACAAAAATAATATGGTGTATTTAAAACCTTAACTGATGGATTTGCTAACTTCTATTTCTACTCAGTTTTAGCAGTTGACTCGTGAGTTTACAACAGCGGCGTCGAAACGCAGGCACAGATTGGCGTTTATATTTCAAAGCGATGTGTCCGGATATTTGGTCGCCGGACGTTTCATCGACATGGTTTTATTGTGTATGTAAAATCCGCTACAACTTCATACGCTATTCGTTCGCCTTTGACTGCATTCCCCGTTCTTTCCTTTTTCAATAACTCTAATATTTTTAAAGTACCATTTTTCTTTTGTCATCATCACAAGATTGTCTACCCAATAGATATCAACGAACTGAAGTCTCTTATGACTTGTTGAGTCTCTTAATTATCATCTTCGGTGTTTTTTAACGTTTTACTTTCTACATTTTTCCCTGATAACTTGTGACATAATTGCTGTGCAGTAATCCTCCAGGACCTAGTTGAGAAGGATCTGCTCGCATTTTAGAGCGGACTGGCTGTTATCAACCGGTAACACTGAGTATAAAATCTATTTGAAACAATTTGCGGCGCATCTGCCTGTTGATACACTCACGATCCCGTTCAGCGGAAATAACGCCAACCTAATTAACGTTGGGCTTCTAAAACCCGTCCGCCTACATCGTAACTAACCCAACGTGACATATCGTATCCATATTTTAACAATATTGGAAAATAAATATATGCGCAATAGTTTTCTAGAGGTTATCAGCAACTGAACACAAAAATTGTGCATGGTTGTACTCGTCATTCTGCTCTGCTAAATTGTGCAACCGTTCATTGATAAGCACGTATTTGTTTTTCGATGATAGCATAAAGATGCTGGATGATGGATGCTTTATTTTTAGCTACCATTTTCAGTGTTCTTTCCTGATTTTTCCCCACAAAGTAGCACAGTGTGGGGTGTTCCATGAGCATTCTCTGTTCAAAGTTTAAGTGCCAACCCTTAATCGAGTTTGTCGTTCGTGGGGCGACGTGTAACAAGCGATCACGCACATACCGCAACCACGGCCTTGGTCTTCGTCCATTGTTACCGTCGATTATGCCACTCTAAGTGCCTTAAAAGTAGAGGAGAAAATTTGAAATCTCGTTCTAGGTTTCAGGCTCGAGGTTGGATGATAAATCACGGAAAACTGTAGACATTTCGCCAAGTGGAACGAATACCAAAGTCCGAAGTGATTTCACGATGATAGCAATAGTTTCGCTGTGGTATCAACTTCGCAAATCCAACGACTATATTTTCCACCGAAGGCACTATCTGAAATTAAAAAAATCAATACACGTTAGTTCTGGGAAAGGTTCTTCCAATACTGTTCATCGCAGCTTTCTTATAATCAGCTGGTATGGAAGTAGGGTTGGGTTCTGGTTTTGCTTGTTTGTGCGTCTCAAAAATCACATCATACGTAGATTGTCATCATTGTTAATACAATATACCAGCAGGACTGTGTGGTCCCCACTCAATAAGGCTTGGCAGTTCGGTGGTGCCGTATCAAATGTTCCGTCACACTGGCAGTGATTCTTACCTTTCATCAGCTGCAAATTGCGGAGCACGACTAAAATAGTCAACTCAGAACTATTGTGAAGAACGAAATTTTCCCCATGAACAGTTTTCATTCGAGGTTATGATGGCGAATTAGTATCCGTTTCCTTCTAACTGTTCAAGACAGCGCTTTTTTCTTCGGAAGAACACCCACAACGTCAAGTGGAAAACCACGAATAAAGTTCTGAGTCAAGCACGAAGTCACTTTCTCCGACGACAACGCCATCTGTTCGATGCGCTGCATCGTCTACTGTGCAGCATCAGGAGTATGTGATTAGTTGGTACAAAGTAGAACAGTACAGTTATGGGTTTTCAGCCCTTCACAACATCGACCACATTTTTCACATTTTCAGTAGGTAACGTCGCCGTTCTTTTTGTCTACCGTATAGGAGTAGCCTGGGTAGAGCAATTTCTTTCCAATTCTACTGGAAACCATGAATTCTATTATGTGCAACATATCATCTACGAACGCTCAGACTTACTTTGAGAGGACGTCCAAACGCTGCGAGCAAGTATCGGCGTAATGAATGAAAGCACACGTATTCCTCTGCTAACATTTCAGCTTACATGCTTTAAGAACGACGGACAAAGAGAACTACACGGGTGTGTTATGGAGCCCAGTTGTAATAATAAGGCTCGTCTATCCCCAAAAAACGAGTCAGCCAGAGAAGCTCAAAGGAATACATTGGAACACATGTCTGACCACTGGTGAACAACTGCTGAGCTAACGGCTCAGGGCAAGTCGAAAATGCCTTTGTTTTCGCTGAATTTGACTTCGAGACCAGTAGTCTCCGAGTAGTATTCGAGTCAGTGCAGGTCTGGCCGAAGTGCGGCTGGAGAATCTCTTAGCACGACAACGTTATCTGCAAACTCCAGGTCCGAGATGCGCACCGTTGGACTCAACTGGACACCGGAGTAGTCAGCCAAGGCTTTGTTCATTGTTCAGTCGACTGCATAGTTGAAAAGCATCGGTGAGAGAAGACATCCCCGCCTAACCCCGAAATTAATTTCGAACGCCGAAGATTTTACGCCATACATTCGGACACGTGCGCTTATGGAGGCATATAAAGCCCTCAGAATCCCTGAGAGGTTGACAGGAATACCGTCAGATTCTAATATACCCCAAAGTCACGTATGACTAACTGAGTCAAAGGCAGCCCGGAAATCAATGAAGCAGGCTACTGTTGGTTACTGGGACTTGTAGCGGTGTTCCAGTACTCGACGCAATGTGAAGATTTGGACCTTACAACCTCGAAATGGCAGGAACCCTCTTGATTCGGACGAGTGCGCTGGTCTCTTACCTCAGAGAAACAGTTCAGTAACAACGCACCAAAAATCTTTGCGGCCACATCGATCAAGCTAATCCCTCGGTAGTTCTCACATGCCGATTTACCACCTTTCTTCGGAATGGGCAGCAGAATGGACATTCCCCAGTCGGGTGGAAACGCTTCTATTCGCCAAATGGAGCGAGAAAGTGTACACAACCTGCCGATCAATGACGATGAACAGGCTTGATATACTCCTGGAGGGATGCTACCTTTCCCAGCAGCCTTCCTGTCCTTCAGTTTGATTATTTCTTTGATTTCCTCAGTACTGGGCGGGTCACAGTTGCTTCGTACTGGACTGGAGGGGTCGATATTGGGTGGTCTGCGGGTGGTTTGTAGGCCAGTTAAGCAGCTGACCAAAGTGTTCGACCCATCGGTCCATTTTCTTATTCTGTTCGGGTACTAGGTTTCCTGCCATTTCACGAAGAGGGGAATCCTGTTTACAGAACCTATTCGAGGTGTTACAAATGAGGCGGAACGGTTCGCCAAAGTCACCAGTTCCGAACGCGGTTTCCATTTTTTCAGCTGTTTCTATCCAGTATGTTTTGCGATCAGCCTTGACGGAGCATGTGGTCTCCCGTTGCAGTCTGCGACGTTCAACACTACCTGCCAGTCGGGTTTCATGCGCTTTGGTTGGCACCTGCAGCATGTTGTCGGAGATCCAATCTTTCGCCTGCCTTTTCGTTCTTCCGAGTACCGTCAAAGTAGCTTCTTTGATTGTCATCTTTATTCGAGTCCACTGCTCTTTCGTGGAAATTTCATCCTCTTGTGCGTTGGTTGCGGTGATAAGTCGAGTTGTGATTGCTCGTGACAACGCTTCTCGCTTCTCTGGATTTTCTAGGGCAGCAACATTTATCCGGGAGGGTGCAGAGACTCTACAACGTGTAGACGGATGAATTTTGAAACACGCGAGTAAGGGGACATCGTCCGTGTCATTTGTATTGCCCATTTTTGCACCTCGGTACACTCAACAATCCTCCACAGACGAAGCCCAAAGGGATCTCACCAGGATGTGGTCGAGTTAGTGTGCAGTGTGACAGTCATTGGAGTACCATGCGAGTAGATGTTTCTTGGGGTGTTGAAATCGGGTGCTACAGACAACCATTCTGTTGACATCAAATAAACCAATCAGTCGGCTACCGTTCTTGCAGCGCTGACCGAGACCGAATTTCGCCAGGATATACTGAGTAGATTCGTCGGCCGCACCTGCGCGAGAGTTCCAATCTCCTGTAACGAAAAGTACGTCGCGCCTTGAAACCCGGTTGAATACCACCTGCAAACTATTGTACAGTCTGTCTTTGGTTTCGCCATCGGCCGAGTTGGTTGGAGCATAGATCATAGTCACCGACATCTAGAAACGTCCTTACATTCCAACAAGCTATGTGTGTTTTCCTCCTGCAGCGAATAGTTCTAGCTTGCTGTTTTATCACCTCGACCGCCGGGACGCGAGGCACGTCGCTCACAGGGGACGCCGAAGCATGGTGACTGCATGAGGTTCCGTGAGTAACCATAGGGTCGCGGGAGTCGGGTACGAAGCGGTGTCTCAAGCACCGTTCAGCCTTTTGTTCGGGAATGTACCTATAGCCCTTGTACACCCAAGTGCAGACTGTAAAGCAGCAGGGTGTTTCTAGAGGAGCCGGTGGCCTGCTGTACGGTTCGTTTGCCTCTTTTGGAATGCCGGATCAGGTAGCTGAACAGTTCTCCTTTGTAGCCGTTGGATCAATAGATCTCATCCGCCCATCCAGGAGAATATATCTTCACACACCAAACACCGTCTCGCCGAAGTTTTTTAGACCTCGGAAACCCTCGACCTGGTCTAGCCCGCCTGTCGAGCGGTTTGCCGAGGTGTAGCCACTGATGTATGCTTCAGCTTCGTGGAGCCAACGGTGAGAGCTAGGTGAATGACAGAGACCAAGGTGATGGAGGATGCCCCTAGGGATACGACAATCAACCAACTCAGAGGTGCTACTCCTCTCAGACACCCCATACATCCTAGTCAAAATGAGTGCAAAAAAGTAATTCCATCGGTTATAAGGCAAGAATTATTGAATACTCCGGAGCCAAGAATCTTATGGATTTCTGGAAGGCGAAAAAGGTTGACTTCCGAATGGTCTGGAAATGGAGAACATAGTAAGATAAGCTCAACCGGTAAGTGGAAGAAGAAAGTGCTAAGAAATGTAAGTGTGGATCAGCTCGGCGGCCTATATTTTCTGGACTGGAACATATCATCTGTGAATCGATTGGTGACAACAGAGCAAAGAATTTGATTGTGTCTGTAGAGCTGATATGAAGCATTTGCACTTGCAAAGCCGTCACATTTTGAAACACCCACAATAGAATGCAAAGCATCACAACACTAGCTGGATGGCTTTCTTCAGCGGTATGAACTGTTTCCAAGATCAACCAACAACATAAAGGTGGAAGACAGTGAAGTTATTGAAAGCACACTTGCATTCAAGTACTATCCTAATGGAATAGAATTTCCTAAACATCAACTCGGCAACATTACTGCCATAAATGCAACTGGAGTGTTTATGGGCTGAGGAACTCAAGCGACATTGATCAGACGGGTGCGTTATCAATCTACATTTCGTTCACTGGTTACGAAGTACAAGTTTATCCGTATTCTGGGAGCTTATCTGGACGGAAGGAAAATTCAACGTCTAATCGCCACCAAGAACAAAAAAGAGTAGACTGAAAGTGTTTCAGTTAATTATATTCTGGCAACCAAAAAAGCCTGGTGCGCAAAAGAAGTTCTAAGAAAATGGGTCGATTTAATGCTACCTCTAGCTTTTCCGGGTGATCAACGATGCCTGCTAGCCTGGGATTCAGCCGACACCCACAGCACCAGAGACACGAAGAATTTCATTGCAGAGAGAGGAATAGATTAAATAATGACTGCCAAAGAAATGACTTCATACCTCCGAATTCCTGATATTGTAAACTGTTTAAGGACCGTTTGCGCTCAGAAATCAACGAATACACTAAGAGTAGAATGGAGACGAATCAGCGTTTAAACTTTGTGAAGCCTGGTTTGGAGGAGATCGTGACTTGAGTGAAGAATTCGTGGAATAAAATCTTTTTTTTATTACATGCTTGCCCATGAGAGCAGTGGGAGTATATACTTCACAGCCATGAATGCCTACTGTACTATTACGGATAACCGGAAACTAGACCCTGAGACTTGAAGTGGAAAACCACATAAGGTCCCAGTAGGTCAGTTTTGTTACCGATACACTATCAGCAGGCTAAATAATTAATGAATGCTCATTTAGTGAAAGCTTTATTGCCAGACACGAGAGACTGAAGTCAACGGTTATACAGGAAATGGAGTCGCAAGAAATTCAGGCCCAAATTCATGATTTGGAAACTTATTACGATATTCCGGGAGATGACATAGCTAAACTTGAACAAACGTGGAATTCCGTACATGCATAAAGGTTGATTTTCATATCTGGAAAAAACACACCTGAAAATAAGTCCTGGTGCAAGTTTTGAGAAGAAAAAAAAAACAAATATGAGACCGAGTCTAATTTCCGGGGAAACACGGTAGTATATGTACGCTAGATGTGTATTGATCAAATGTTCATTCGATGAAATATCCGACGACCAAAAGTCCGGGAGCCTTACACCGACCATGCTAGTTGTGACGTTGAAAAACCAGTGGTCCACAGTGTGATATCTGCATGCATGACTCAAATGATTCAGACAAAGAGGTAAGTAAGACGACAAAAAATCTGATCAACGGTAGGCAATTCCGGATAGTCCGGTACCTTTTTGGTCACTTTGTAAGGCACTGGCGTATAACTGGAATAAAAAATGTAATAACCTAATTGATCGTCAAGCGTGTGTAAACAATCAAAATAAGCGTTCCAGATTGATAGGGAAGAAAACTGAACACAGTTAAAAAAACAGGCGTGTACAGATGATGAATTAACTGATTACTTACCGAGACAAGTTTGTCTTCATGAATTGTAAACACTTGGAATAAGTTCCTTCCAGCAACTGCCAACACTTCCGCCCTCGGGTTTACCGCAAGACAATTCAGTGGACTGTCGGCCGTGTAAATTAGGGTGCCCTTTCCTGTGCGTTTCATCACCCCTAATTTAGGTTCCGCCATGCCGCTGCTATAAGATGATTGTGATAAAATAAAAGTGAAACTGCGAAAACACAACTCCTCAAGACCAATATAAAATGTTCGACCGCATATATTATCGGAGTTCTCGGGGAAACCTATTTCTTATCATCCTAAGTAAACCAAATTTAGAGACCAATATAGTTAAAGAAGTACAATACCCCAATGAAGAATGCAATGCAACAAACGTACGTACAGGTGCTGATCTAAAGGACCAACTGGGCACAGGAAGTTGGCAGTTGGGCACCAGATCAGATCTGAAAGAGTAGAATTCACACAAAAGTAACTCCACGCGACGGATGCGCAAATCGGCACCGTGCTTATCGGTCTACCACTTGCCAGGGTAGCTCCCTCGCTCACTTGTGTAGCAATCAGCAATCTGAACGTGTCTGTGAATGCATTACCGGCTTGAGGAGTTGGGATTTTCTGGACGAAGCGATCGCTTGTTGTACCAATGTTAGTCATGCAGTTCCTTTAGTTACTTGGGCTTGTCAGGCGGATACGCCTGGGTGCAAGATAAGCAACTACATAAAAAGAGAAGCTTTACCCGGCTCGAGATTAATGTAAACCGAAAACAAATTAAAATTGCCAGTTGTGAACAGGCAAGCACGTGTAACTTTCGAACACTTCGAAAATTGTGTGGTTCTGATGCTAATAATAGTGGACAAAACCATTGTCACCCAACACATGGTTTTGAATGTGGTGAATTCTCAGGGTTTTAAAAATCATTACTATTAGTATGGTAAAGGAAAAGTTCGCGAAAAGACCAATTATGTGCGCAACAATGGGCTTCACCTAAATCAGGCTGTTCGAAGGATACAGACATGACTCGATCAGTTCCCGTGAGATGAACATAATGCTGTAAAACAAATTCCGTGGCGTGTAACATTTCTACTTCTTGTCGCAATCATAGAGACAGTAGTGATGTACAGCGAAACAGCTAAGCGAATTTCACGTCCCCATTCAATAACGCAGAACTGCAAGACAACAAGGGTGTTACGAAGGGGTCACCAAATAAAACATTCACTAGGGCAGGTTACGGTGGATGATCCTTGTTGATCCATGAACCACTTCATATGCATTAATTACCAAAGTCCACAGTTATTAAAAAATTGGTAATACCGGTTAGTCTATACCGTGAACATTTAAGTTTGCTATGTGTATCGTAATGGACTTTCTTGGTGGGATCCGTCAAGCCTATCGAAAGAATAATCAGACTACAAATAATATAGCCGCAATATAACAGTAAACAGTATAGTATCCACATTTAGGAACTACATGCTTCCACGTAAATAAATGTCATCTCCATTTCATTATTCATTTATCGCCCGACCAAGTATAGAAGAAGGCATGATGAAACTGGAGAACAAATTTGACAAGCATCTGAGTACAGTGGCAGCGGAAGTGTCTGGATATGCATTGACAAAAGGAAAGCGAGAAAACTCATCAACGAGTGTAAGGATAAATTAAATCCTCGAGTCAGGGAGCAGAGGTCCTTTAAAATGCATGACTAAGCGCTCAGATGGTTGTATAGCTTTGACCAGGCGGTGTGAGGTGGATTGTCTAAAGGGGGTTTGATTTTGGCACATGTGGAGCATTGGGCTATATTTGGCTTCACGTCTTCAGATGAAAACGGTAAGTTGCGGATCCTGACAAAATGCATCATTCTGTTTTTCTTATTACATGCTTGCGCATGAGAGCAGTGGAAAAGGGAATGTACCCAATAACCACGAAGGCCCACGGCACTAGTACGGATAACCGGCAACCATACCTTGAGACTTGGATTGGAGAATCACACGAGGTCCCAATAGATCAGGTGTGGTAACGATCCGGACGATAATGGATTACTGTCTACCTTCAAAATAATCGGTGACGGCGGGATTCGAACCTCGGACCCCCGAGGTGACAAGTAAACACTCTAAACCACTCGACCACCACCGGTTGCATTTCGGGTGGCACAGAGATTCGTGTTCTTTCGAATCGGAATGAGAGACGGATCCAAGGAAGCCCCAGAGTGTGTCAGAGGCGCAGTTCTGTGGTTCGGGGCGATACACGACGTCCAAATGGAAGTCGGCAAGTTCAAATCACTAGCGATGAGTCTTTCAGTTTTTTATTCTACTCTTAGGTGAACTATCGAACATAAACGACACGAATTTCTAACCAGTCGCTAACCTGGAGCTGTAGAAGCTTTTAAGAAATGGGAACATTTTCTTTCATGAAGTTCGAACGCCGCCATCACCGGTTCTGATCGTGTCTCCTCATTCATGTCTGATGAGCTCAAGAAATTTATTCACAGTAAAGGAATTGCCACCAGTCGCACTGGTCCTTACAATCATCCACGAATAACACTATCTGGAAAGCCACTACCCTAACAATCCGACTTAGAAATCTAGCCATTCAACAAGAGGAAGTTCTCCCTCTCAATGCTCTCCGATCATTCCGACCTTTACTGTACACGGCGGCAAACTGTGCTCCTCATAAAGAATGTTCCTGCACAACCGGGAGCGAAATAATGACACTGAAGTTGGGTCTTTCATGCGTATTTCGGAGACACAAGACACGTCTATGTTAAAGATTTCAAGAGTCCTAGCTAGGGCAGCCTGTTGACCCGTTTCATGAAATGTGCGGACGTTGTAAACAGCTAAGTGAAAAGAATGCTTAGGTCGGAGAATGGATTCTTATTCTTCCCGTCTCTAATTTGCTACCCTTTCCGAGAGCTACAAGTTCACAGTCACGACTCATCGTGGTTACTCGTATGCATTTAGAATTGGAAAAAAGGATAAGCAGCAGAGAGATAGCGAATGTTTCCCGACTGACCAGATAACCGAAAAGCAACAGCTGGTACGCAGCAATCTAGTTTGTTGCCGAAATCACGATCAGATTTCCACACTTCACCGACTACTTGAAAAGCATCACACGTACCGCCGACCGACAGTAATGGTTTTTTAGACCTGAAAAGCGTCTTCGATTCAGTTGATCGAACAGCGCTTTTCAGTACTATTCATCAAAAAGGTATGCCCCAGAAGTTCGTGAACGTACTGAGACAATTGTATTCTCGTACTTCTGGCCGCGTTAGGGTTTACGGTGAACTATCCGGTCGTTTCGAAACGACCAGCAGTGTTCGACAGGGATGTCCTTTGTCTCCATTCATGTTCAACTTCGTCATGGACGAAATAATGAAGAGTGCACTGCAAAATCTTCAGGATGTAGGCGTCGAACTAGGAAATAGTGGAAAACTATGTGACCTAGATTATGCAGATGACGTTGTCTGTTTGTTCCAATGCATAGAACATGCTCAACGTGCATTAGATAGACTCTCAAGAGCTGTAGCTCCATTCGGCATGCGCTTTGCACCTTCAAAGTGTAAGGTGATGTTACAATACTGGATTTCAACGATTCCGAGCTTGATGCTCGATGGGGAGGTGCTGTCAGTTGTTGACCACTTCACCTACCTCGGCAGCAGGGTGACGACGGATGGGAGCACAGTAGTAGAGGTGAGCACACGGATATCCAAGGCTCGAGCGGCGTACGCTGAACTGAAGCACTTGTAGCGCCGACCTGATATTTAACTGAAGTTGCAAGGTCGTGTATACTGTGCTGCAGTGCGTTCAGTTTTGTTGTATGGTTGCGAAACTTGGAGTCTGCGTGCTGAAGATATTCGTCGTCTTGAGGTTTTTGACCACCGATGCTTGTGTAGTATCGCTAGGATTGGGTGGAGTAGCCGAGTAGGCAATGCTGAGGTCAGAAATCGAGTATTGGATACTAATTCGGAGAAAGTCCTGTCACAGCGCATCTAGCTCAATGGACTTCG
Organism: Fasciola hepatica; assembly: GCA_948099385.1. Classification (NCBI taxonomy): domain Eukaryota; kingdom Metazoa; phylum Platyhelminthes; class Trematoda; order Plagiorchiida; family Fasciolidae; genus Fasciola; species Fasciola hepatica. The sequence goes on from CANUEZ040000094.1 coordinate 484,534, forward strand.
TTGGTTGGGACGCGTGTTACGTATGGCAAACACACGTCTACCGTACCGTGTCCTATTCTCCGTTCTTCCTAGGGAGTGGAAGAGACCACGTGGAGGTCAACAGATGACGTGGCAGCGAGGAATGAGAAAATGTACAGGAGACTTAGGAAAAAAAGGTGCTTCACGTCTTCGTGTTTGGGGTCCAAAAAATCCTTCTACCAGTTGGTTGGAGACACTGAAGAATATGGCAACGAACCGCGAGCAGTGGCAGTCGTGTTGTCACTTTCTATCGAATCAGAATGACTGATCGATGTGTGTTTGTACAGTTAGACTGTATTCTGTGTGTTGGCTACTAGGGCATTCTTTCTTTTTCCCACCCGTTTAGGTCCAGTCCCTGTCCATCTTGTATATTCATACTTTCTATTTCAGCGGGCAACATGGTGAGAAAGGCAGCGGTCGGTGGGGCTTGCCCTACTGTTTAATGCTGTACGATGATGATGATGAACTCACGTAGGGCACTTCTCCGTAGAACCAACCGACCGCCAAATTTGATCCTTTAGACGAGGAAGTTGAACCTTTGAAGTGCGACCCCAAGTATGCCCACTTTCGTTTTACTAACGGTCGACAGGATACAGTACTTCTCAGACATATAGTGGGAGGTGAGTAACTTAGGATCCTTGTTGGCTACTCGTCCTAAACGCCTCTCGAAATAGTCCCAAATGACCGCGAGTCCCATATAGCTTCTGCTGTGGAAGTCCTACACACTGCTTTCTCGTGGTGGTATTTCCACAAAAGTGCGAGTGCGAAGGCGAACGCTTGGCGCTCTGCACCGGATTGACTGACTAATAGTTAGTCTAGGGGAGTTGGCTTAACCCTGAATTCGAACAAACCACGGGTTGCGTATGAAGCGAACAACACTGTTCTCACCGGCATCTGTGGCGGAGGGATGTACCGGGCACCCAGAATTGTTAGCCTCATGCGAAGGGCGAATATACTAAGCAACCAGGCACCGACTCCCAGAGGTTCCCGGAAGAAGCGAATGAACCACACAATTGGTTACCGGCTCATCTGGACCAATCCTACTGCCTTGAAGGACGTGTTTGGTTGCGCAAAGGCTAGAGGTACATCGGATAAAAATGCCTACTCTGGACCGGGCGGTCGAGTGGTTCAGTAGCCCACAACGTCAACAACAATGCTGCCGATGGATACCTCACAACTCGGTCGTTACGCTCGTCGAAATCATGCTCGCACTGATGTTCACACACCGGGCACACTCGTTGATTTCTCTATTTTCACACTTTATCCCCGCGCACTAACATCTTCAGATTCTTCGGAAACTGCAGTCGGCCGTATCTGCGGTAGTGTCCTGAGGAAGTCCTGTTCCTGTTCTCTCAGGTCCTCCTTCGTCTAATATCCAAGTCTCACCGAATCCCCTTCCGTCAGCTGATATTCTTCTTCGTCCCAGGCGTCTTTTTAAACTGGTCACATCTAATGCGCGAACGCTGATACGTAAAGGAAAACAGGTGTGTTTAGCTCGTATGCTGAAGATCCTCGCCATCGACGTGTGTTGTATTCAAGAAACTTGCATCCAAGACACCAGCTCGGTCGTTCGACTGATGCCACCATCCGATCCTTCTGTAAAGTTTCACTTGCGTTTGTCTGGGGACCCTGAAGCTGCCGCTGCCGGTCATGCTGATGTAGGGGTAGCTTCTAGTGAAAGGGCTGGAGCTGCTCTACTTAACTGGATCTTAGTTGACAGTCGGTTGTGCGCAGTGAGACTTAGAGGTTGATGCAAAGTAAGCAAACGCCACCCCGACAGATGCACCCTGTTTGTCGACTCGGCTTATGCCCATGTAGATTGCAACCCAGAAACAATCAAAGACGTCTTCTACCGAAAGTTGCATGATCTCCTATGTGAAGCAGAACGGGGTGATTTCGTGGTTTTAGCTGGAGACAGGAATGCTAGACTCGGCCGGCCGGCGCATTTGAGAGGCTCTTTTGGCCTCCATTCCTGTCGTGCAGCCTTCAACTCCGTAGATAGATCTGCATTGTGGCAATGTTTGTTAGCGAACGGTGTACCCGAAAAGCATGTGTTGGCCCTCAAAGAGTTGTATCGTAATACCTCAGGTTGGGTTAGGGTCTATGGTTAGCTTTCACCACTCTTTGTCGTCTCCAGTGGAGTACGACAAGGTTGCTTTATATCCCCGTTTCTTTTCAACTTTCCTATAGAGGATGTCCTACAGAACGCTTTTTCCGGTCCTCCAAACGATGAGGTTGAACTCCTCCCAGAGAACAGAGATTTGCCTTGGAGTACGCCGATGATATCGCCTTGCTGAGCGACGGCGCACAGGCGATTCCACACGCATTGGACTGCTTGACGCCTTCAAAGTGCAAAGTACTTTCTCAAGACTGGCAGGCGCCTGTGCCTACATTCTCTCTTAGTGGCGATCGGTTAGAGGTGGTCAAAAGCTCTAAGTACCTCGGGAGCTTGACCACAACTGGTGGCGGTATTGAGGAGATCACATTACGAATTGCGAGAGCAACAGCAGCTTTCGCGAACCTGCGTCATCTGTGGTGACGCCGTGACATCCGGCTTTCCCTCGATGAAAGGGTGTACAGTGCCACAGTTCGCAGTGTTCTTTTTTACGGTTGTGAGACCTGGCTCCTCCGCGCTGAGGATGCTGGGAGTCTTTTTGTGTTCGACAACCAATGCCTCCGAAGCATTGCTCGCGTCCGGTGGGAACATTGGGTGAGCAATGACAAAGTCCGTCGTCGCATGTTGGTGCTGATAGTCGGCCGCTGACAGAGATAATCGCTCTACAACGTCTCCGATGGCTCGAGTATATTTTGCTTATGCCTGCTTATCGTTTACCCTTTCAAGCTCTTTTTGCACGTGCCGGGCAAGGCTGGAAGAGACGACGCGGCGGTCAGGCTACGACTTGGCGCAGGGGCATGAAGAAGCTAGCATTGGTTTTGGCTTCGGTTGGTGCTACTCGCCTTTCTGGTTGGGGCCCACGAGACATCTAGCACTGTCAGCTGAACAACCTATCGAGAACCAACCCTAAATATCAGAAGGTAAAACGGAACAAGGTCTGGTTCGCAGTTTCAGAAACGGATCTCTCTGCTGCAGTATAATTAGACCTATCTCTTACTTCGTTAGTTGCAAAAACCATCGAAGATACCACTTAACAACCTTCACTGGATGAAATCCACAGTCTCCAACAAAGAGTTCGCTCTTATTGTCTAAGAAACCGGGATACACGAATCATATGCCGTTTGTGAAAATGCTCTTACTCTTTTTCTTTAGGCGTATCCACCCATGTCCCTCATTTCAATGTGCGCACAGAAAACACTCACCAGAACGTCAGTTTTCAATGCCAAGCTTGAAATCTTTACGTGCATTCTGAACGGCGCTTCTGAGTCTGAATCAGTCATCAGTTGTTACAGACAACTGATTCTAATGGACCAATATCACACGGTTGCGGCCGTTGTCAGTCATCTGTCTTCGTTATCTCCCAGAACTTCAGAAGCCACCATCCGGAGACTCGGTAATTTATCATGCTTCAGATCAGTTATTGTCTATCACAACCCGGAGTATCGCCATGTCTAGAATTCGGAGGAATCGATCTGCCAGTGACAAACTCAGGTCCTGGGAACCCCTAGCAGCCTCAAAAAAGACCTCTAAATTCTGAGCCCAATGTTCACCTGCATCCTGGAGATCTGATTGCATCGATAACCTGGTGGATAACTCTGTCCGAAAAGCATTAATTCCAGCGACGCGTTTTCAGAATCAGTTCCAGTTTACTCAACCATTAACCTCGCACTTCTGTGCTCTGGTTTCCGTTACTACCTTCCAGCACCGGTGAGTAAAAGACACAAAGAATAGAAGCATAGTGATAAAGGTCCAAAAATCAAAAGAATTAGGGGAAATCACGAAGACAAAGAAAGAATCCGAATGCAACTACGCCACTGGACGCGACACCTAGCCATATCACTTAATGTCTCCAACCATTTCGTAGGCGGATCACGAGGACCCCAACCTGGAAATCTAACATGTCCCACTTGGCCAAGTCCACTGGTCAAGGTTTTCATACCTTTTACCATGTCATAGACTGACCACTTCGACCCACCTTCCAATCACTACCTGCCTCAGAGAACAGCGTACACCAAGGAAGTATATCGGTGGGCATGCGTAACAAATGTCCCGACCACCCTAGACTGTTCAGATTCAGTACGTGATCCACAGACTGACCTCTGGTTTCCAACACCCTACATCTAACTTTAGCATTGCCGATACGATGTTCCCACCAGCAGCCTGTTGCCCTATCTGACATAGTGTGCGAACGTTAATGACAGCCAAGTGAAATGAACACTTAGGCTTAAGAAGTGCATTTGATTTATACTCAACTCCTGATCTATTGCTTTCATCACAGCCGAAATTACCCGTGGCGTTTCGCATCGATCTTAAATTAAAAGAAAGAAAATTGGTAAAGCCCTTTACACGAAAGATACCGGAGGCTTCAGGGTGAATCATACTTCGCGGCTGCCCACACCGCAGAAGGGGTTTTTCTTTGGGAACCCTAAGCAGAGTCTTTGACTCAAAAGTCTCACAAACAACGTAGTGAGGCTTTAACCCAGCACGGGAACGTGGCCGAAGAACCCGTGAAGGAACTTCTTCTGGTCTGTCACGTGAAACCTGATTACTGTATGCGTTTTGTCCTGTCTTCGCTGGTGCTATCTTATCGATCCGCTTTTCAGATTCAGTCCTCAGCCCCATACACCAAATGGAGCAAACGGAACGTGGACGGAGCAACATCCTTTGGGATGGGAGCTGCTCAGCTTAGGCGGGCAATAACTGCCCAATGAAGTGCGATCACTTCTCCCACCGTCGAGAGAAACCCTAGGTACTCCACTCCTACGTTCATCTGGTGGAAGTATTTTAGACTGGTAGACTGTTTCTCTCCGTGTATATTCGCTGCAGTGTCCTCTTCAGGGGCACAGTGGTTAGAACCAGACGTTGCCAATCAACTGGATCAAAGATTGGACTTCGTCTGGTCTCTGCCCATTGACGTATCAGGCATCATTGCATCTTCGGCTTAAGAAAGCCATCCTGCATAGCCCTTTGGGTCAAAGAGGCACGGCAGCCATCACACCACGCCAGGGTGCAGTCTCGTCGTTATGGCGGCAACGCGTGACAATCAGTGTAACCTCCATCGGACATATGAATGGAGACCCAGTCCCCATAGTCACTTTTTCCCCAATTATCAGGCATCATTGCATCTTCGGCTTAAGAAAGCCATCCTGCATAGCCCTTTGGGTCAAAGAGGCACGGCAGCCATCACACCACGCCAGGGTGCAGTCTCGTCGTGATGGCCTAAGTGTGTATGGCCACGCATGAATTTATCTGCAGAGCTAACACATCTTCTCATCAGCTTCAAATCGAGCATGGTGCCAAGGCAAGAAGAATTAGAAAACTGGGAGAGGTAATAGAACAGTGAAAGAGAGCCGGTAAAAAATGCTGTGATTTTCTTCTTTTGCTCAACGAACATCTTTTGATGGTTTTTGTCGGAATGATCTTATTGTGATAACGGTACCCGAGAGCTCGACAGACATGCTCAGAAGTCTGACCAACGGTGTTAACACATCCAGGCCGTCCTGTAGGAATTGTTTATCTGCATAAGGGCGAAGTACGCGGCACCACTTTCGGTCGTCTGTGTAGAGAAGACAAGAACTGAAAATGACTGATAGATCGTTGATATCAGCCAGGAATAGTAATGTTCTCAGTACCGATTCCTGGGGAACACTATTGGAGATGGGGTACCACCTGGATAGGATTCTGGATAATCTGACTGCAAACTTTCGCCTACTGAGAAGGTCTTCTGCCCATCGCAGTAATGGATCTTCTATTCATAATTCTAGTGGTTTCTGAAAAATTCAATAGTGTGGGTTCTTGTGAAACGCATCTTTCGGCGAATTATGTTTGAAAAGAATACAATAATTCGTGAAAAATGAACATATATTATGCAAAGCTTGTGAATTACGTTCATTGACGATTTTGTGTTCATTTCTGCTAAGTCAGTTGGATGGTGGTCCTGTGACCGGTGATAGTCGAGTGGTTTAAAGCGTTTGCTTACTACTTCGGGGGTCCGAGGTTCGAATTCCACCGTCACCGATTACTTTGAGGGTAGACAGTAATCCACCACCGCCCGGATCGTTACCACAGCTGGTCTATTGGGACCTTATGTCGGTCTTCGCCACTCCAAGTCTCAGGGTTCGGTTACTGGTTACCCCCAATAGTGCAGTGGGCCCTCGTGGCTGTGGGGTACATACCCTTCCCACTGCACTCATGCACAAGCATTTATTAAATAAGAAAATCGGTATCTGTGAAGAGAACTGGTAAGTACACATACATGCATGCTTACTAGTTCCTGCAGAATTTGTTCGCAGATAACAACAGCGTGTACGGGACGAAAAACACCACCAACAAACCAAACTAACAGAAATGAATACATCGTTTTTGTCAATGAATGTAATTCGTTAATCTTTTTGAATATAATCCGCTAACTAGTGCCTTAGGACCATAAAATTGGAGGATTTACATAGGTTTATTTGACTAAAGCAACGGGGTTTCATTTGAAAGTGGTAAAGGGGGTACTAATTTCCCGCGCGTTTTTTCCCCTATGAAGTGTGGACATGTCAGTATATGCCCCACCTACGCTCTAGCAGAGCTGCCTAAATACCGTAATGTTAGTGTCCACAGCTTTCCCACAGTTTGCTCAAACAGGGATCATATTGGCCAGCTGCCTGCGTTATCCCTGATGGTAATTTTTGAGTATGTTCGTTAGACAGATGTAAATTACCACTATGGTCCGTCTACGGTGCTTTGTAAATGACGTTTCCGATTTACGCATCATGACTCAGTGAACGCTCTAATGCATAATGTCCTTTGCAGTTGATGTTCGACGAGGCTCGGCGTTCTCCTCTCATGTCTAACGGCGAATCGACAAAATTCACCGCGTAATGGTAGGTGTCTAACTTGTAGGCATAAAGACGGAATTCTTCGGGTTCGACTGGCCCTGGCCGTTACCTCCACTGTGCAATATGAACTGAATTGAAATGGCTTTTGGTGCAGTGAAGTACGAGAGAATCAGCGTTCCCGGGATGTTTGCAATAAGTGGTACCATTAAAATGCAGCCGGCTCTATTTTGCTGACCTAAAGCTGTATGGTGGTAGACAATTCTGCTGTCGCCCAGCTTACAACCACGCCTGATCCACTAAGGTCATATGTGGTTCACCACTGTCACGTTTATTTATTATTTTCTATCTACCTTAGTTTTAGTACTGTTGTTCTATCAAATTTCTCCTTTGTTGTTTTCAGATCGCACCGTTCAGTTGTATGTCAAATGAAGCCTAAATTCTAGGCCTCCGTCTTCTGTTTGCCTCAACCATTCGGATTTCGTAACCAAATACGTATCAATTTATTTGACATACACCGTCTCAAAAAGGAGCGCTATCTACATCCTGAACGATTCGACGCAGATCCAAACTCGACCGCTTCTTCGAAAATTTGGCGTCACTGGCTCTGTACGTTCGATAGATTTCTCGCCAAAGTTGGTGTAGACGATTCCGAGAAGCTTGACTTCCTAAACAACTATGTCTCTCTGACCATATACGATTATGTGGCTGAATGTACTGCATACAACGATGCCATTCAAATCGTTGAAAAATTGTTTATCAAGCCGCCCAGTGAAGTCTTTGCACGCTACCTACTCGCAACATGCAAACGGGAAACGGGGCAGGATTTCAACCAGTTCTACCAAAAACTAAAATCCTTAGCAAAGGATTATAACTTCCGGGCCGTGACAGCCGAGCAAAATCAAAACGATGCTATTCGAGACGCTTTCATAAGCGGGATGCAGTCGAACATTGTCCGGCAGCGACTCCTTGAAAATGAATCTCTGGACTTACAAACTGCCCTAGAATTAGCCCGATTGCTCGAAGGGGCCCAACAACAATCCAGCGCCTTCCAGACACCATCAGCATCGTATACGGCTTCGGCGTCAACACCCACTGAATCAACTGATAATTGTCCCTCTGGCCACAAGGAACGTAGCAACTTATTCATGGAAACAACGTCAGCGGCGTTAAAAACCAAGTGTTATTTCTGTGGAAATGACACGTTCTCGATTCAAATGCGCTGCTAAGGATGTAGTATGCAGTAACTGTGGAAAGAAAGGACACTTCAAACGCCTGCCGATCACTTCCTCTGCCACAACACCTGTGCTCTCTACCATCGTTGCCGCCTCTTCTCCGGATTGCCTCTTAAATGCGCTAACAACGATTTCTGTGAACAAGATCCCCATGGAAGCTCTGATAGATACGGGGAGTTCCGACAGTTACATCTCCGAATCCGTGGTACAGCGTCACCATCTCAAAATCATACAGTCATCCAGCGTTATCGCCATGGCTTCCACAAGATTAATCAGTCAAACGAAGGGTCACTGTTTTGTTAACATATGTCTCAAGGATAATTCGTACAACAACTTCAAACTCTGTGCTCCCTCATCTGTGTGCGGATGTATTACTGGGGCACGATTTTTTTGGAATTCCACAGAGCAGTTGAGATCCCATTCAGTGGCAGTAAACCAACTCTCTCCCTTTGTAGTGTGACAGCTTCACGTATTGAACCTTCTCTTTTCGAGAACTTCCCACCAGATTGCAAGCCTATCGCAACTAAATCACGACTCCACACTCCTGAAGATGATAAATTTGTTCGGTCGGAAATTCAGTGACGTCTGAGGAGTGGAACAACAGAGACATCAACGTCACCCTGGCGCGCTCAAGTCCTTGTTACAACAAACGAAAAACACAAAAGACTCATGGTAGTTGACTACAGTCAAACTATCAATCGATACACGTTACTGGACGCTTATCCTCTACCCAGAATCGATGACATGGTATCTAAAATTTCTCGATATTTCACTTTCAGTGCATTGGACTTGCAAAGCGCATATCACCAAATCTCCATAGAAAAACAAGACAGGCCATACACTGCTTTTGAAGCCTGTGGGAATTTATATCAATTCTGCCGGATACCGTTCGGAGTGACGAATGGTGTTGCTTGTTTTCAGCGTGCTATCGACAAAATTATTCGTGGAGAAAACTTGAAAGGGACGTTCGCCTACATCGATAATATAACTGTGTGGCACAAAAAAACAAGACCACGATAAAAATCTTACTAAATTCCTTAATGTTGTGGAAAAATACGGACTTACTCTGAACGAAGAGAAGAGTATCATCGGTACAAAAAAACTTAAACTCTTGGGTTATGCAGTTTCACATGGTCTGATGAAGCCCGATCCTGAAAGATTACGATCCCTTCAGGAACTCTCTCCTCCAAAAGATATAAAATCTCAGCGACGAGCTATAGGTTTATTTTCATACTGTTCTCAATGGATACCACGCTTCTCAGATAAGATTCATCCACTGGTTCATAACCACGTATTTCCCTTATCAGACGATGTCAGAGTGTCATTTGAAACACTCAAGAGCGAGCTCGAACGTGCCGTCGTCACCACTGTCGACCCTGAGGTGCCATTAGTTGTTGAAACAGATGCCTCGGATATAACTATCTCAGCCACACTATCACAAAATCACAGGCCGGTCGCATTCTTTTCCCGGACTCTGTCTCAAAGCGAAAAGCATCATTTATCCGTAGAAAAAGAGGCAAACGCTATTATGGAGGCTATCCGGAAGTGGAGGCATTATTTGCTGAGTACACATTTCCGACTGATCACGGATCAAAAGTCGGTCGCTTTTATGTTTAACTCCCGACACCATGGGAAGATCAAAAATGATAAGATTCAGAGGTGGCGAATCGAATTATCGTGCTACAGTTTCGACGTCACTTATCGCCCCGGTAATGAGAATGTCGCAGCCGATACACTGTCTCGCAGCTTTTGCTCCGCGTCTACGTCACTCGCGTCACTCAAAGAATTACACAACCCACTCTACTACCCGGGTGTTGTCCGTATACTTCATTTCGTCAGGACAAAGAATCTACCGTACTCAGTCGATGACGAGAAATTTGTCACCGGTGGTTGTACACGTTGTACCAAATGAAAACCACAGTTCTGCAAATCACCTGGGGTGTGTGGAGTGTCTGAGAGGAGTAGCTCTTCTGAGTTGGTTGACTGTCGTGTCCCTTGGGGCATCCTCCATCTCTTTGGTCTCCATCATTCACCCAACTCTCACCTGTGGCTCCACGAAGCTGAAGCATGCATCAGCGGCCACACCCTGGCGAACCGCTCGACAGGCGGGCTAAACCAGGTTGAGGGTTACCGAGGTCTAAAAAACTTCGGCGATACGGTGTTCGGCATGTGAAGACAGATCCTTCTGAATGGGCGGACGAGATCTACTGATCTAACGGTCACAAAGGAGACCTGTTCAACTGCCTGATCCGGCATTCCAGAGGAGGCAAACGAACCGTACAGCAGGTCACCGGCTCCTCTGGGAACACCCTGCTGCCTTGCAGTCTGCACTTGGGTGTGCAAGGGCTAGAGGTGCAACCTCGAACAAAAAGGCCGAACGGTGCTGGGGACACCGCTTCGTACCCTACTCCCGCGACTATCTATGATTATTCACGAAACCTCAAGCGCTCATCATGCTACGGCGTCCCCGGTAAGCGACGCGCCTCGTGTCCCGGCGGTCGAGGTGATAAGACAACAAGCTGGGATTATTCGCTGCAGGAAGAGAACACACATAGCCTGTTGGAATGTCAGGACGTTTCTAGACGTCGGCAGTCAGTGCATCACAATGCGAACTCTACACGACTATGACGTAGATATTGCTTGCTTCTCGGAAGTCCGCCTGCCCAACTTAGGTAGCCGACAAATAAAGGTCCCGTGTGTGGATACATCCTACTGGCTCTATCACCGTGGCCCGAAAGACAACTCCGGTCTCTACGGTGTCGCGTTTGCTCTGAACAAAGCAGCTAATGATGCAATGACCTCTTGGGAACCAGTCTCATCCAGACTCGCCTTGGCACGTTTTAAAGGCTCCCCGCACGACTTGACGGTGATCGTGATCTATGCTCCAACCAATTCAGCTGATGACGAAACCAAAGATGAATTCTACACTAATTTGCAGGAGGTAATCAACCGGGTTTCGAGGAGCGATGTACTTTTCATCGCAGGAGATTGGAACGCTCGCACAGGTACGGCCGATGAATCTACTCGCCATATTCTCCGGAGATACGGCCTTGGTCAACGCTGTGAGAACGGTGGCCGACTGATTGGTTTAGCCGACATCAACAGAATGGTTGTCTGCAGCACCCGATTTCAACACCCCAAGAAACATCTACTCACATGGTACTCCAATGATGGCCGCACTGCACACCAATTCGACCACATCCTGGTGAGAGCCCGTTGCGCCTCGTCTGTGGAGGATTGCCGAGCGTACCAAGGTGCAAAAACGGGCAACACAAACGGCACCGACCATGTCCTCCTACGCGCATGCTTCAAAGTTCATCTGTCTACACGTGCAAGGTGTCTGCACCCTCTCGGATAAACGTTGCTGCCCTAGAAAATCCAGAGAAGCGAGAAGCGTTGTCACGAGCAATCACAACCCGACTAACCAGCGCAACCAATGCACAGGCAGATGAATTTTCTGTGGGAGGGCAGTGGACTCGAATGATGACGACAATCAAGGAAGCTTCTTGGACAGTACTCGGGAGAACACAAAGGCGGACGAAGGATTGGATCTCGGAGAGCACGCTCCAGCTGTCAACCAGAGCACACGAAGCGCGACTGGCAGGTAGTAACGAACGCCGCAGACTGCAACGAGAGGCCACGCGCTCCGCTAAGGCTGATCGCATAAGATACTGGATAGAAATAGCCGAAAAAATGGAGACCGCGTCCGGAATTGGTGACTTCGGTAAACTGTTCCGCCTTATTCGCAACGCCTCTAATAGGTTTTGTAAGCAAAATTCCCTTCTTCGTGACACGGCACGAAACTTAATACCTGAACAGAGCAAGAAAATGGACCGATGGGTGGAATACTTTAGTCAGCTGCTCAACCGGCCTACGGACCACCGGACGGACCAACTAATATCAACCTCTCCAGCCCAGTACGAAAGCAACTGTGACCCGCCCCACACCGCGGAAATCACGGAGATGATAAACAAACTGAAAGACAGAAAGGCTGCTGGGGAAGATGGCATTCCTCCGGAAGTGTATAAAGCATGTTCATCGTCATTGATTGACAGGTTGTGTACACTTTTTGGTTCCATTTGGAGAGCGGAAGCATTTACACCCGACTGGGGAATGTCCATACTGCTGCCCATTCCGAAGAAAGGTGATAAATCGGCATGCGAGAACTACAGAGGGATCAGCCTGATCGATGTGGCCGCAAAGATCTTTGGTTCGTTGTTACTAACCCGTTTTTCCGAAGCAAGAGACCAGCGCACTCGCCCGGACCAAGGGGGTTTCCGCCGTGGCAGAGGCTGTGTGGATCAAATCTTCACACTGCGCCCAATACTGGAGCACCGCTATAAGTTCCAGCAGCCGACGGTAGCTTGTTTCATCCACTTCCGGGCAGCTTTTGATTCGGTGAACCGCGAGTCTCTTTGGACCATAATCCAATCCGATGGAATGCCCGATAAGCTTTTAGGGCTGTTAAGGGGATACTACTCGACAACCGGTGCTACGGTTCGTATGTACAGTGAAGAGTCCCGCGAGTTCACACTCACTACCGGGGTTAGGCAGGGCTGTCCCCTCTCACCGGTGCTGTTCAACTACGCCATCGATTGGACAATGCGACAGGCATTACACAACTACCCTGGCGTTCAGCTTAGCCAGAAAATATACATCTCGAACCTGGAGTTCGCGGATGATATTGTCGTGCATGGAGACTCCCCCGTTACGCTACAACCAATGCTCGACCGAATCAGTTCCTTCGCGAGGTCCATCGGACTTGAAGTAAACTCGACCAAAACAAAGGCTTTCACAACCCATCTGGGCCCGGCAATTCAACAACTGTCGATGAATGACCAAACAGTCGAATACGTCCCTTCATTCAAATACCTAGGCTCAACTCTGCTTCCGAACGGCCAGGCAAAAGATGAAGTGGAATTACGGATCGACAGCGCCAGGAGAGCCTTTCTTCAGCTAAGACGAACGCTGTGGACTCGCAATGAAATCAGCTTAAGAACCAAAGCTCGTGTTTACCGTGCTGCTATCCGGCCCGTACTCATCTATGGCTGCGAAACCTGGCCACTACGAGCTGAGGATACCAGAAGGCTGGAGGTTTTCGACCACTGGTGCCTGCGGCAAATCCTCAAAGTCGAGTGGCGCGACAGGGTGTCCAACGACGAGGTAAGGAGACGATGCTCTGATATCGATGCTCTCCCCGTCCTCCTCCAACGTTGACGACTTCAGTGGTTCGGCCATACGCTTCGGCGACCCGAGTCGGAGCTAACCAAGCAAACACTCTGTCCTACTCCCTGCCCTGGTTGGCGTTTTCGCCTTGGTGGGCAGCTCAAAACGTGGACCAGTACAATCGAGAAAGACGTAGAGCTTCTAGGCCTTCGGTCAGTCTATGGAGCCCGGCGATGGAAAAAGGACTGCATCAAGATCTGTACGGAGCTCGCCTCCGACCGCCGCGCGTGGTCAGCAATGGTTCGTGATATCCATGGAGCCGACTTATCCTCTCGCAGGAGATAGTCGCGTAAAAGTAAAAAGTAAGTAAATCACCTACCGGAAATCTGATCAAAGCCACTTCGCCGTTTGAAAGACTAAACATTGATTTCAAGGGGCCGCTTCCCTCAATATTCAAAAATCGGTACCTAATAACTATCATAGACGAGTACTCCAGGTTCCCGTTTGCTTATGCTTGCTCAGACCTGTCGACCGCCACATTCATCCGTTGCCTTTCCCACTTGTTTTCGATTTTCGATATGCCGTCCTACATCCATTCGGATAGGGGTTCTTCGTTTATGTCTGAAGAACTAAAGAACTTCCTCCACCGCAAGGGTATCGTAACCAGCAGAACAACGGCCTACAATCCTCAGTCAAACGGACAAGTCGAGAGACTCAATAGAACCCTCTGGAGAACTACTGTTCTTGCAGCCCAGTCAATGCGACTACCATGCACCCAGTGGGAGGATGTTCTCCCTGACGCACTCCACTCCATCAGGTCACTACGGTGCACTGCAACAAATAAAACACCGCGTGAACGATTATTCACTTATCACCGTAAATCAACATCCGGGGTCTCAATACCTACCTGGTTGAGTAGTCCAGGATCGGTCTTGATGCGTCGTTCCGTGAGATCAACAAAGCACGACCCCTTGGTCGATGAAGTTGAACTGATTGAATGCAACCCGAAATACGCTCATGTTCGTTTTCCCGACGGACGGGAAGACACTGTCTCTATACATCATTTGGCACCTAAAAGCCAAGTATCAGAATCACCGAAGACCGTGGAATTTGCTGAAAATCAACCTCCGATTTTGAATGATGACTATCAGCCTTCACCCGACACCATATGTAATCCCCTTGATGCACAAGAGTCTACAGACACCCCCTCTTCTCACACACCAATATCAGAGTCATGCATTAACGAATCCAGTACACACCGCTTAGTGAAAGCATAGCAGCGAGTCCATTCCTATAACCTAAGAAATAGGGAAGCATGAAACTTCTCCGACACAAACGTTCTCAATCGAAACAGTTCGCGGGGGTGAATGTCATGTTCATTTACTTTTTTCCATCTACCAAATTTCTGCTTTATTGTTTTCAGATCGCACCGTTCAGTTGTATGTCAAACAAAGCCTAAATTTTAGGCCTTTGTCTTCTGCTTGTCCCAGCCATTCGGATTTCGTAACCACACACGTATCAATCGCTCCTACTGCTATTATTGCAATTTGATTCTACACGATCTGCTCCACCTCATACATTTCTTCCATAACGAGTCTGGTACGCCTACGCTTTGCAGCAATTTTTCCTTCACAACAGAAGAGAATATACAAGATCCGGGATTCTTTGGACTTGAGTCTCGAACTCGTGTATTAGGTTTTAGGTCCAAGAATTCGAAATTAGAGGCAGTGGGACATCTCCCGTATGAGCCTCATCACCGTCCACTCTTGACTATGGCCTGATGACGGAGATCCACGCCAACGCTCTGTGAGATGTGCGTTTTTTTGGAAAGTTTGTAGTTTTCCTCTTCCACCACATCAGCTGGCAGTGGGTTCCAATTTGGTTGCCCCCTTGGGAAGACGGTAGAACAGCGGTAGCCCAGTCGACTGCAGCTTCATGAGAGTCATTGAGTGTCCCCTTGTTCGCTTGTGGCCAAGAAGGGGGAATGCCGGCTGCAACTCGGCGCCCATTTCGCCCCGGAGTATTCGTCGCATGCATATCAGGTCACTTCGCACTTTTTAATATGCTTCCGGAAACAGACTGGTTAACTCCAGCTGCCTGTTGTAACTTATCCCTCATAGTCCAACAACGAGACGAGTGGCGCCTCGCTGTATGCGTTCCAGCTTCGCAAGTTCAGAAGCCGTGCAGGGAAATGTAGCGGCTCCGCCATACTCCAGTCGAGGACGGACGTGTGAGGTATACAAGAGTCTGAAAGCACCGCCAGGTAGCTTCTCAAACGTCCGACGAATGGCGCCATAGATGCTCCACGCCGAGGCACACACTTTGTCAGTGTGACTGCGGGTTTTGAGCGTAGATGACACTATCACTACCAGGTCTCTTTCACCGATGGACACTCGAAAAGTTGTTCCTTGGAAAGAGTAGGTGTCATTAGGCCTCAGTCCCCCTAGCTACAGCAGAGTGTACCTTTGGACAGACATTGGGAGAGCCCACACATTCGACCACTGCTTTAGTGTCCAAACCCGCCTGTAGTGCCTCGTGATTCGCTGTCGTCTTGATTACATGCCAGATCTTGGAATCGCCGGCCTAGACCAGAAAAGGGCACACCAGTTGTTGCGGCAAGTCGTTGATGAACGCCACGAACAGCAATGGGCCTAAAGCCGAGCCTTGTGGTACTCCGCTGGAGGCTTCATGTCACTCACAGTATGATGAAGTCATTGTCACAGAGAAGGACCTCCATTTCAGAGAGTTTTCAATCCACTCGGGTTGTTGTTCTGCCACTCCTAACGATCCCAACTTAGTGAGCAAACGGTTGTGCAGCACGTTGTCGAACGCTTTGCAGAAGTCAACGTAGAAAACATCCACAGAGTGGCCCTCCGCTCTAGCCTGTGCCCAATGTTCGTATCTTATATCGTATAAATTCCTATTTCAGATCATGTACCTTCATTATTAGTCAAGTAAAAGCGTAACATTCCTGTCACCGAATCTCGTTCTCTCTGATAAAGCTATCACCGTCCGTTGCTAACCGTACGTATCAATCTACTTGACCAGTAAAATCATGGACCGTTATCTACGACCGGACAGGTTCGACACCGATATCAACGCTGCGGATGCTTGTAAGCGATGGACTTACTGGCTTCGTACTTTCAATACCTTTTTGAAACGAGTACAGTCCGATGAATCTGATAGCTTTGAGATGCTCATCAACTTCCTTTCCCCGTCAGTTTACGAGCATATCTCGGAGTGCGAAACCTTTGGCAGCGCCATTTCAGTCCTCCAGTCGCTGTGCGTGCGCCCAAAAAATGTCGTCTTCGCCTGGTATCTACTCGCTACATGTTAACAAGATTGCAAGCAAAACATTGATCAGTACTTCCAGGTTATCAAGTCATTGGCTAAGAATTGCGACTTCCGCTCGGCGTCCGCCGAAGAGTATTGCGATGACGCTATGCGCGACCCATTTATCACTGGATTGTAGTCTAACAGCATTCGAACAAGATTGTTGGAACAACCAGCGCTGACGTTAAAGGCTGCTTACGATATGGCTAGATCACTGGAGGCAGCCCACAAACAGTCACAGTCTTACAGGATTGAAAACGTTCCTTGTGCGTCCACGACCCCTCTAACCCCCACTTCCGATGTACAACTTGCACCTGCCCCAACAGCTGAACCCGAACCGATCACATCGGCTTTATCTAAAGCCACGTTATTTCTGTGGTTACTCCCGGCATCCCCGCACTAAATGCCCCGCTCGAGAAGCAGTTTGCAAGGCTTGTGGAAGGGCTGGTCATTTCAGAGGTGTGTGCAAATCAAAACCGACCCCTTCCCCTATTACCTCTGCCCTCACTCCCCTGTTGTCCTCTGTCATAACGACGGCTGCCCCAGTCTGTTTATCTCGCGCAACAACCAAAATTCACGTGAATAACATCGAACTTCAAGCTCTGATTAATACGGGTAACTCCAATAGCTACATATCTCAGAAAATCATCGACTCCTTTGATTGGCCAGTCCACCCTTGTGACTCGAAAACTACTATGGCGACGACGTCATTGTCCTGCGTCATTTCCGGCTACTTCTGTGTAACAATTCGTTATCAAGATGAAGTCTACGAAAATTTAAACTGTCGGTCATGCAGAATCTATGCGCCGGAGTTCTTGGTCACGATTTTCTCGGGTTACATGAAAAAGTCGAATCCCATTTGGGGGAACATGCGGCTCTTTCTTACTATGCGGACTGCCCGCCGCTAAAATCCAGTCCCCGCCCCTGTTCGCTCATCGGTCTCCTGACTGTGAGCCTGTTGCCACCAAATACCGCAGACACTCCTTCGAGGACGAGTGCTTCACTAAAGAGATACAACACCTCTTGGACGATGGCATAATTGAGCCGTCGAACTCTCCATGGAGAGTCCAAGTTTTGTTTACTAAAAACGCGAACCATAAGAAAAGAATGGTGACTGATTATAGTCAGACGATTGACCGTCTTACGCAGCTTGATGCGTATCCACTACCACGTATAGATCATATGGTGGAGAACGTCGCCCGGTACGCTGTTTACAGCACCCAAGATCTCGAAAGTGCGTACCGTCAAATCCTGATCGCGAAAGATGAAAAGCTCTTTACAGCTTTCGAAGTAGCAGACAATCTTCTTCAGTTCTGCCGAATACCTTTCGGAGCCACTAATGGCGTGGATTGTTTCCAGCGCACGATCAATCAAACCCTGAAAACAGAAAATCTGAAGGATACTTTCGCCTACGTTGACAATGTAACTGTGTGTGGTTTGACAAAGACGGGCCACGACTGGAACCTCGAATGCTTCCTGAAAGCTGTCGCCAAATACGGCATAACTCTGAACGATGCAAACTCAACCACAGCTGCCACAGAAATCCGACTACTTGGTTACCACATAACACAAGGCGTAATCAAACCGGATCCTGAACGAAAGAAGCCTTTGCGTGATATACCGCCTCCGACCGACATCAAATCATTACGACGCGTGGCAGGTATGTTTGCTCATTATTCCCAGTGGATACTGAACTTCTCTGACAAAATTAGCCTCCTCGTCCGAAACACAATTTTTCCCTTACCGTCGCTTGTGGGAAAAACATTTGAGGATCTCAAAGCAGCATTGGAAACCAAAATGATTGTGACGGTGGACCATAATGTTCTACTTGTTGTCGAAACGGACGCATCCGACGCAGCTATAGCCGCTTCATTGAGTCAACACAATCGACCAGTGACCTTTTTCTCCCGTTTACTGACTCCTAGCGAACAACGCCATTCCGCCATCGAAAAAGAAGCTTGCGCAATCGTCGAAGCTATTCGGAAGTAGCGGCACTTTCTCCTTGGTACTCATTTCAAACTAATCACCGATCAGCGATCTGTCGCTTTTATGTATGGTCGCACACAAAACAGCAAGATCAAAAATAAGATCCAGAGATGGCGGCTGGAGTTGTCTGCATACCACTACGATATAGTCTAGAGGGCCGGAAAGGACAATCGGGTTGCTGACGCCTTGTCCCGTTGCTTGTGCCTCCACTCTTGATAAGAACATCTAGAAAATTCTCCATGATTCATTACGTCATCCCGGAATAACCCGTACGGTTTACTTCGTTCGTCCCAAGAACTTGCTATACTCAGTAGAAGTCAAAAACGTGATCTCTAGGTGTACTGTCTGTGCTGAAATGAAACTACGTCTTTACAAATTGCCTGCATGTAATCTTATCAGGGACACACCACCATTTGAAAGACTCAGTATTGACTTCAAAGGGCCATTGCCTTCATCGAGCCGCAATCGATATCTACTCACCATTATCAACGAGTACTCCAGGTTTCCATTTGCATTTGCCAGTTCGGATATGTCGTCTTCTACAGTCATCGGTTGTTTGTGTCAATTGTTTGCAATATTCTGAGTGCCCGACTATATTCATTCTGATCGAGGATCCTCGTTTATGTCGTCTGAACTGTCTCAGTTTTTTGCGAGACAAAGGAGTAGCGATCAGTCATACAACCGCCTACAGCCCACAAGCCAACGGTCAAGTGGAGCGTTTGAATGACACTCTGTGGAAAGCTCTCTTTGACCCTACGTACAAGAGGTCTTCCAATCTCAATGGGAATCAATTCTTCTGGACGTACTCCATTCCATCCGTTCATTATTTGTACCGCAACGAACACAACCCCTCATGAACGTCTTTTCTGCTTTTCCCGACGCTCATCTAGTGGTTTTTCTATGCCTAGTTGGCTGATAACTCCTAGCCCTGTACTCCTCAAACGCACGGACCAATCCGCCAAGTATAATCCTTTGACGGATGAAGCAGACCTTATCAACTCCAATCCATACTACGCTCTTGTAAAACTGCCTGATGGCAGTGAGGATAATGTTTCTATTCGTCGCCTGGCCCCTTGGGGAGACATACCAGCATTAACACCCGAATCTTACTTACCCATAACAGTCAGCGGAGACACGCCACATGTAGATCATTTGTTAGTATCAGAGCCCGACAACACCATCATACACAATACAGACAGTGACCCATCACTCATCACCCCGCTGCCACCGAACTGTTAGAAAGACAACAGAGAACACGTCCATACTACTTACGAAATTGAGAGGCCTAGACATTCAGTTTGATAAACATTTCAAATCTTGCTACGAAAAAAAACTTTTTGTAAACTCCAATTTTCCGGCCGGGGTGAATGTCGTGTAATTTTCCTTGTTTATTCACCTTGTCTTGTTTACGTATCTTACATCGTATCAATTCCTATTTCAGACCATGTAACTTCATTATTAGTCAAATAGAGCGTAACATTCTTGTCACCGAATCTCGTTCTCTCTGATAAAGCTATCACTGTCTGTTGCGAACCGTGCGTATCAACACACTAGTAGAAGGTTTGACGGACAAGATCAGCCTTTTCGGAAACCGTGCTGCTGGTGGCTGAGGAGCTCACGACTATTTAGGAACTCATGCAATCGTGTCGAGGCTAGTCGTTCCATAACCTTTCCGACCTCACACGTAAGGCTCACTGGATGGCAATTTGTAGCTTCCGTCTTTTTACCGCCCTTGGACATCGGGATGACAATGTTTTTTCCATTTGGATGGTAGTTAGCTTTCTTCCATCGAGTTGTTAAACAGTCTTGTGAGTGGGGGCGCAATGACTTCAGCTAGTTCCCGAGGGACTAATGGATGTATCCCATCCAGACCAGGCCACGTATGTAGCCGGAGCCCTTGCAAAGCATCGGCAATATGTTCAACCACGAACGATTGCCATACCATGGTGATTGCGCTTTGTGGAGGCTGGGGTGAAGATGACCTTTCCGTGGCATAAACATCAGCATAATGTCCCGCCAATAGTGCTGCTTCATCGTAATAGGATTCCGCGATGTCTCCATCACATAACAGAGTAAAGATGCCTGGACGAGCCTCAGTTCTCCTCCTTAGGTATGCAAACAGCTTTTTCGATGCTGAGGCGGAATCGGACGCAAGTCGTTCTTCGTACTCGCCTCTTCAGCGTCGAATCATCATCATCATCATCATCGTACAGCGTTTACCAGTAGGGCAAACCTAACTGACCACTGCCTTTCTCACCATGTTGCACGTTGAATTAGAAAGTATGAATATTGATACATATTCGGTTAGGAAATCCGAATAGTTGAGGCAAGCAGAAGACGGAGGCCTAGAATTTAGGCTTCATTTGACATACAACTGAACGGTGCGATCTGAAAACAACAAAGCAGAAATTTGATAGAACAACAGTAGTAAAACTAAGGTAGGTAGAAAATAGTAAATAAACATGACATTCACCCCCGCGAACTGTTTCGATTGAGAACGTTTGTGTCGGAGAAGTTTCATGCTTCCCTATTTCTTAGGTTATAGGAATGGACTCGCTGCTATGCTTTCACTAAGCGGTGTGTACTGGATTCGTTAATGCATGACTCTGATATTGGTGTGTGAGAAGAGGGGGTGTCTGTAGACTCTTGTGCATCAAGGGGATTACATATGGTGTCGGGTGAAGGCTGATAGTCATCATTCAAAATCGGAGGTTGATTTTCAGCAAATTCCACGGTCTTCGGTGATTCTGATACTTGGCTTTTAGGTGCCAAATGATGTATAGAGACAGTGTCTTCCCGTCCGTCGGGAAAACGAACATGAGCGTATTTCGGGTTGCATTCAATCAGTTCAACTTCATCGACCAAGGGGTCGTGCTTTGTTGATCTCACGGAACGACGCATCAAGACCGATCCTGGACTACTCAACCAGGTAGGTATTGAGACCCCGGATGTTGATTTACGGTGATAAGTGAATAATCGTTCACGCGGTGTTTTATTTGTTGCAGTGCACCGTAGTGACCTGATGGAGTGGAGTGCGTCAGGGAGAACATCCTCCCACTGGGTGCATGGTAGTCGCATTGACTGGGCTGCAAGAACAGTAGTTCTCCAGAGGGTTCTATTGAGTCTCTCGACTTGTCCGTTTGACTGAGGATTGTAGGCCGTTGTTCTGCTGGTTACGATACCCTTGCGGTGGAGGAAGTTCTTTAGTTCTTCAGACATAAACGAAGAACCCCTATCCGAATGGATGTAGGACGGCATATCGAAAATCGAAAACAAGTGGGAAAGGCAACGGATGAATGTGGCGGTCGACAGGTCTGAGCAAGCATAAGCAAACGGGAACCTGGAGTACTCGTCTATGATAGTTATTAGGTACCGATTTTTGAATATTGAGGGAAGCGGCCCCTTGAAATCAATGTTTAGTCTTTCAAACGGCGAAGTGGCTTTGATCAGATTTCCGGTAGGTGATTTGCAGAACTGAGGTTTTTATTTGGTACAAAGTGTACAACCACCGGTGACAAATTTCTCGTCATCGACTGAGTACGGTAGATTCTTTGTCCTGACGAAATGAAGTATACGGACAACACCCGGGTAGTAGAGTGGGTTGTGTAATTCTTTGAGTGACGCGAGTGACGTAGACGCGGAGCAAAAGCTGCGAGACAGTGTATCGGCTGCGACATTCTCATTACCGGGGCGATAAGTGACGTCGAAACTGTAGCACGATAATTCGATTCGCCACCTCTGAATCTTATCATTTTTGATCTTCCCATGGTGTCGGGAGTTAAACATAAAAGCGACCGACTTTTGATCCGTGATCAGTCGGAAATGTGTACTCAGCAAATAATGCCTCCACTTCCGGATAGCCTCCATAATAGCGTTTGCCTCTTTTTCTACGGATAAATGATGCTTTTCGCTTTGAGACAGAGTCCGGGAAAAGAATGCGACCGGCCTGTGATTTTGTGATAGTGTGGCTGAGATAGTTATATCCGAGGCATCTGTTTCAACAACTAATGGCACCTCAGGGTCGACAGTGGTGACGACGGCACGTTCGAGCTCGCTCTTGAGTGTTTCAAATGACACTCTGACATCGTCTGATAAGGGAAATACGTGGTTATGAACCAGTGGATGAATCTTATCTGAGAAGCGTGGTATCCATTGAGAACAGTATGAAAATAAACCTATAGCTCGTCGCTGAGATTTTATATCTTTTGGAGGAGAGAGTTCCTGAAGGGATCGTAATCTTTCAGGATCGGGCTTCATCAGACCATGTGAAACTGCATAACCCAAGAGTTTAAGTTTTTTTGTACCGATGATACTCTTCTCTTCGTTCAGAGTAAGTCCGTATTTTTCCACAACATTAAGGAATTTAGTAAGATTTTTATCGTGGTCTTGTTTTTTTGTGCCACACAGTTATATTATCGATGTAGGCGAACGTCCCTTTCAAGTTTTCTCCACGAATAATTTTGTCGATAGCACGCTGAAAACAAGCAACACCATTCGTCACTCCGAACGGTATCCGGCAGAATTGATATAAATTCCCACAGGCTTCAAAAGCAGTGTATGGCCTGTCTTGTTTTTCTATGGAGATTTGGTGATATGCGCTTTGCAAGTCCAATGCACTGAAAGTGAAATATCGAGAAATTTTAGATACCATGTCATCGATTCTGGGTAGAGGATAAGCGTCCAGTAACGTGTATCGATTGATAGTTTGACTGTAGTCAACTACCATGAGTCTTTTGTGTTTTTCGTTTGTTGTAACAAGGACTTGAGCGCGCCAGGGTGACGTTGATGTCTCTGTTGTTCCACTCCTCAGACGTCACTGAATTTCCGACCGAACAAATTTATCATCTTCAGGAGTGTGGAGTCGTGATTTAGTTGCGATAGGCTTGCAATCTGGTGGGAAGTTCTCGAAAAGAGAAGGTTCAATACGTGAAGCTGTCACACTACAAAGGGAGAGAGTTGGTTTACTGCCACTGAATGGGATCTCAACTGCTCTGTGGAATTCCAAAAAAATCGTGCCCCAGTAATACATCCGCACACAGATGAGGGAGCACAGAGTTTGAAGTTGTTGTACGAATTATCCTTGAGACATATGTTAACAAAACAGTGACCCTTCGTTTGACTGATTAATCTTGTGGAAGCCATGGCGATAACGCTGGATGACTGTATGATTTTGAGATGGTGACGCTGTACCACGGATTCGGAGATGTAACTGTCGGAACTCCCCGTATCTATCAGAGCTTCCATGGGGATCTTGTTCACAGAAATCGTTGTTAGCGCATTTAAGAGGCAATCCGGAGAAGAGGCGGCAACGATGGTAGAGAGCACAGGTGTTGTGGCAGAGGAAGTGATCGGCAGGCGTTTGAAGTGTCCTTTCTTTCCACAGTTACTGCATACTACATCCTTAGCAGCGCATTTGAATCGAGAACGTGTCATTTCCACAGAAATAACACTTGGTTTTTAACGCCGCTGACGTTGTTTCCATGAATAAGTTGCTACGTTCCTTGTGGCCAGAGGGACAATTATCAGTTGATTCAGTGGGTGTTGACGCCGAAGCCGTATACGATGCTGATGGTGTCTGGAAGGCGCTGGATTGTTGTTGGGCCCCTTCGAGCAATCGGGCTAATTCTAGGGCAGTTTGTAAGTCCAGAGATTCATTTTCAAGGAGTCGCTGCCGGACAATGTTCGACTGCATCCCGCTTATGAAAGCGTCTCGAATAGCATCGTTTTGATTTTGCTCGGCTGTCACGGCCCGGAAGTTATAATCCTTTGCTAAGGATTTTAGTTTTTGGTAGAACTGGTTGAAATCCTGCCCCGTTTCCCGTTTGCATGTTGCGAGTAGGTAGCGTGCAAAGACTTCACTGGGCGGCTTGATAAACAATTTTTCAACGATTTGAATGGCATCGTTGTATGCAGTACATTCAGCCACATAATCGTATATGGTCAGAGAGACATAGTTGTTTAGGAAGTCAAGCTTTTCGGAATCGTCTACACCAACTTTGGCGAGAAATCTATCGAACGTACAGAGCCAGTGACGCCAAATTTTCGAAGAAGCGGTCGAGTTTGGATCTGCGTCGAATCGTTCAGGATGTAGATAGCGCTCCTTTTTGAGACGGTGTATGTCAAATAAATTGATACGTATTTGGTTACGAAATCCGAATGGTTGAGGCAAACAGAAGACGGAGGCCTAGAATTTAGGCTTCATTTGACATACAACTGAACGGTGCGATCTGAAAACAACAAAGCAGAAATTTGATAGAACAACAGTACTAAAACTAAGGTGTGGTAGAATAAACATGACAAATATACAAGATGGACAGGGACTGGACCTAAACGGGTGGGAAAAAGAAAGAATGCCCTAGTAGCCAACACACAGAATACAGTCTAACTGTACAAACACACATCGATCAGTCATTCTGATTCGATAGAAAGTGACAACACGACTGCCACTGCTCGCGGTTCGTTGCCATATTCTTCAGTGTCTCCAACCAACTGGTAGAAGGATTTTTTGGACCCCAAACACGAAGACGTGAAGCACCTTTTTTTCCTAAGTCTCCTGTACATTTTCTCATTCCTCGCTGCCACGTCATCTGTTGACCTCCACGTGGTCTCTTCCACTCCCTAGGAAGAACGGAGAATAGGACACGGTACGGTAGACGTGTGTTTGCCATACGTAACACGTGTCGCAACCAACGAAGTCTACTAAGTTGGATACGCTG
The DNA here is from genome assembly GCA_948099385.1 of Fasciola hepatica. Lineage (NCBI taxonomy): Eukaryota > Metazoa > Platyhelminthes > Trematoda > Plagiorchiida > Fasciolidae > Fasciola > Fasciola hepatica. The sequence goes on from CANUEZ040000094.1 coordinate 509,924, forward strand.
TGACAGAACGTTCTCTGAATTAGTACCCAATACTCGCTTTCTGACATCATCTTTGCTTACTAGGCTATTCCACCCAACCCTAGCGATACTACGTCGAACGCCAGTTTCGGATTTGTTTGCAGCTGTCATATCCCGTGCCGGAGGACCGCAGGCGTAACCGATCTCGGTTCCGTTGTCGCTACTGACTTCAGTGCCAAACCATGGTGGTCCTTTAGCATGACTTCGTCGCTTTTGTGGAAGTGCAAACAAACACACCAACGTAGCTGTTTTCCATTTAAAAGAACTCCAGGCTTTATCCGTCATCACCGAACATCGAATCCCATGGAACGGCAGCAGCAACTTCTCTCATTTCAACAAAGGGTATGTGCCATACGTCCAGCTCGCACTCCGGTTTCTGATTATGGAACGCACCGCGCTTCTAATGGATGACTAGCAAAGCGTGGTCCCTGAATCCCAACGGCGGTAGAAGATTGATTCCATTTGTCAGTAGTTCGCAGGGTGTACACTAGATCAAGGATGGATACCTGATCCGCCTGATTCCCGGCGGGTTCTTGTACATGATGACGTAAGGTGAGGTCACACACTGTTTTATGTAGACAGCGGGAGAACCTGTCCGCGGTTATCTTGCAGCTGTTCGATACCCAGTCAACGTAAGGAGCGTTAAATTCGCCAAAAACCAGACAGCGGAAGTTCGTCATTTGTCGATGCATAGAATCCAGAATACCTTGCAAGTTGGCCGCCGAAGTGCGACAGATGGTCCCAAGCACCACGAAGCCACTGCTGGAGAGTTTTACCCTGCCACAGCGGCTCTCCGTACCCATATTGGTCCATATGGGTATCAGAGGTGTATGGGGCATTTGAGAGGAGTTGCACTTCTGAGTAGGTAGACTGTCGTGTCCCTTGGGCATCTTCCATTTCCTCGGTCTCCATCACCTGCCCGACTCTCACCTGTGGCTCCACGAAGCTGAAGCATGCGTCAGCGGCCACACCCCGGAAAACCGCTCGACAGGCGGGCCAAACCAGGTTGAGGGTAACCGAGGCTCAAAATCTCGGTGAGACGCCGCCCAGCATGTGAAGGTGGATACTCCTGCATGGGCGGGAGAGATCTCCTGAGATCCAACGGCTACCAAGGAAATCCGTCCAATCAACAGGGTTGCATAGAACCCTGGATCTAGGTGACCTCTACCGAATGGCGAACGAGCTCCTGGAAAACCACTGGTAACCATACACCAAGATCGCTAGGACGCGTTGGGCATCCTGGATTGGTAGACCACCATCCAAAGGGTGTACGAACTGCTCGTTGGGTCACCAGCTCCTAACACAAAAACTTCCCGTTTCCCGACAGGGATCACTTGGTCGCGCACGGGATAGAGTCGCTACCTTGAACAAAAAGGCCGAGTGACGCTGGGGACGCCACTTCGTACCAGGTTCCCAAGACTCTTCATGACAAGTCCCCTCACACACATCGCTCATGCTACGGTGTTCCCGGTAAGCGACGCGCCTTGTGTTTTCCCCGCAACCGGGGTAACCAATGTGCTAGCTGGGGGTCTTAAGACGTGGAATCACATCCAAATCGCCTTCTGGAATGCGAGAACACTCTTGGACATTGCACGCCAAGCCATCACTGCGCGAACGCTATATAACTACCGCATCGAAACCACATGTCTCTCGAAGCTCGGCTGCCAAATTCTGGCACCCGCTGTATAGGGGTTCGCGAAGTAGACGACAGTCATCACCCGTATCACAGTGGACCCGCGGTCAGTTCTGGTCTCCGTAGCGTAGCGATAGCTGTCAGTAACAAGACTGACAAAACACTGCTTTTATGGAACCCGATAACCCCTCAGATTGCTCTAGTTCGTTTTTGGGCCTCACACTTGAACGTATCCGTTGTTGAGGTCTATGCCCCGACAGTTGCAGCCGAAGAAGCGGCAAAGGACGAGTTCTACCATCGGCTACAAGAGGTGATAAACAGCGTCACGAAATTGGTAACAAGGATGGCACCGACCACACACTCGTTCGTGCACGCTTCGAGATTCACCTATCCAATCGCTGCTAAAACGCTGCCCCGACTCGGATTATTACAACAGCGTTAGGATCACCGAGAAGGCGCCAAGCGGTCTCAGACGCTAATGCTTCCCATTTAGTCACCACGATCATAGGTGGAGAGGAGGTACACGTGAGAAATCAGAGGACTTCACATAAGGTATCGATCCAGCAATCCGCCTTAGAAAGACTGGATCTCAGGGGCGACTCTCCAGTTAACCGAAAAGACTAGAGATGCCCGCCTAAATGGTCAGCCAGACTTCCGTGATATCTGATGAAAAGCCACCCGTACAGGGTGCGTGGACCAAATATTCATCCTCCGCCGAGTATAAGAATATCGGTACAAGTTTCAGCAACCGACTACAGCTTATTTTATTGATTTTCGGGCTGCCTTTGACTCGGTTGACAGAATTGTCATGGACTACACTACAAACGGATGGAATGCTCCAGAAGCTTCTCAGTCTCATGAGATCGTACTACGCAAATACGCAGGCGGGAACACGCATCTACGGAGAAAAGTCCAGCGACTTTTCCCTCAATTCCGGTGTTAGAAAAGGCTGTCTCTTGTCGCCAGTGCTGTTCAACTAAACCATCGATTGGATAATGCGCCAGGCGCTCACCAGTTACCCTGGTATTCAGCTGGGCACCGATGCCTTCCTTGCAGATGTAGAAGTCTCAGACGATATCGTCATCCTTGGAGATAGCACAATTGCATTACTGCGGGTTCTCAGTCGCACAGAATCTTTTGCAAAATCCATGGGACTCGAGAGCAATACGTCGAAGGCCAAGATCCTTTCGACTTGCATTACACAGTCCATTCTCCAGATGTCACTGAACGGCGAAAAAATGGAGCACGTTCGAGCGTTCAAATATCTAGGCTCCACGATTCTCCCGAACAGTCAGGCTAAAGATGAAGTCAAGCTGCACACTGAAAAGCTTAGAACTGCGTTTCTTCAGCTTCGCAATGTACTCTGGACGCACAATGAAATCAGTCTCCGGGCCAAAGTCCGCGTCTTCCTGGTCGTTATTCGTCCAATACTGACCTACGGATGCGAGACGTGACCACTACGCGTCGAGGACATCAGAAACCTGGAAGTATTTGACCACTGGTGTCTGCGACGGATACTAAGAGTGGCATGGCGAGAGAAGCTTTTAAATGAGAAAATCATCATCACCGTACAGTGTTAAACAGTAGGGCAAGCCCCACTGACCAATGCCTTACTCACCATGTTGCACGCTAAAATAGAAAATATGGATACACAAGATGGAGAGGGACTGGACCTAAACGGGTAAGAAAAAGAAAGAATGCCCTAGTAGCCAACACACAGAATACAGTCTAACTGTACAAACACACATCGATCAGTCATTCTGATTCGATAGAAAGTGACAACACGACTGCCACTGCTCGCGGTTCTCTGCCATATCTTTCAGTGTCTCCAGCCAACTGGTTGATGAATCTTTTGGACCCCAAACACGAAGACGTGAAGCACCTTTTTTTCCTAAGTCTCCTGTACATTTTCTCATTCCTCGCTGCCACGTCATCTGTTGACCTCCACGTGGTCTCTTCCACTTCCTAGGAAGAACGGAGAATAGGACACGGTACGGTAGACGTGTGTTTGCCATACGTAACACGCGTCCCAACCAACGAAGTCCATTGAGCTAGATACGCTGTGACAGGACTTTCTCCGAATTAGTATCCAATACTCGATTTCTGACCTCAGCATTGCCTACTCGGCTACTCCACCCAATCCTAGCGATACTACACAAGCATCGGTGGTCAAAAACCTCAAGACGACGAATATCTTCAGCACGCAGACTCCAAGTTTCGCAACCATACAACAAAACTGAACGCACTGCAGCACAGTATACACGACCTTGCAACTTCAGTTAAATATCAGGTCGGCGCTACAAGTGCTTCAGTTCAGCGTACGCCGCTCGAGCCTTGGATATCCGTGTGCTCATCTCTACTACTGTGCTCCCATCCGTCGTCACCCTGCTGCCGAGGTAGGTGAAGTGGTCAACAACTGACAGCACCTCCCCATCGAGCATCAAGCTCGGAATCGTTGAAGTCCAGTATTGTAACATCACCTTACACTTTGAAGGTGCAAAGCGCATGCCGAATGGAGCTACAGCTCTTGAGAGTCTATCTAATGCACGTTGAGCATGTTCTGTGCATTGGAACAAACAGACAACGTCATCTGCATAATCTAGGTCACATAGTTTTCCACTATTTCCTAGTTCGACGCCTACATCCTGAAGATTTTGCAGTGCACTCTTCATTATTTCGTCCATGACGAAGTTGAACATGAATGGAGACAAAGGACATCCCTGTCGAACACTGCTGGTCGTTTCGAAACGACCGGATAGTTCACCGTAAACCCTAACGCGGCCAGAAGTATGAGAATACAATGGTCTCAGTACGTTCACGAACTTCTGGAGCATACCTTTTCGATGTTCGATCAACTGAATCGAAGACGCCTTTCAGGTCTAAGAAAATCATTACTGTCGGTCGGCGGTGCGTATGACGCGTTTCAAGTAGTCGATGAAAAGTAAAAATCTGGTCGATGCATCCTCCACCTGGGCGGAATCCAGTCTGCTGTTCGCGGGCATTCCTCTCGCGAGCCGGTATAAGGCGATGCAGCAAAATCGAAGCTGATACTTTGATGACTATCGGAATTAAGCTAATCCCACGATGATTACTACAGTCATTGCGCATTCCCTTCTTGAAGATGGGAACAATCAATGACTCAGTCCATATTAACGGAATACGCTCCTCATTCCAAATGTCACGGAGCAAGGCGGTTAGTGATTTTATCAATGCCTCACCACTCAGTTTGAAAAGAACTGGAGGAAGTTCGTCGGGACCTGCCGCTTTCCCTCGCTTTAGTAATCGAATACATGACTTTACTTCTACTTCCGATGGGGGCTCAAGTAATACCACCCAAGGAGTCGCAGTTGTTGACACCACAGTAACTACACTAGCGTGCGCCCAGCTAAACTGTTCCTTGAAGTACTCGGCTCATCGGTCAAGCCTTTGCTGTTTCCTATGAATGGGTTCTCCATTCCTATCCCAAATCGTTCCACTGACCTGGATGCACCGTCCACCGGTGTCACGAATAAGTTTGAACAGTTTCTGACCGTTACCTGAAGCAGCTGCCATTTCCATTTCTTCAGCTACCTTCACCCACCAATTTTCGCGACCATTCTTAAGGCTTTGCGTAACTTGTCTTTGCAGCTTTCTCCGCATCTTATTCATCTCCTTACAGTTCGAAAACTGACGCTTTTGCTCCATTATACTCAACGACTCTTGCGAGATCCAGTGTCTTTGATGGAAAACGGATCTAGGATCACAGGCAAAACCTGCTTACACGTGCATCGCCTGCTCCATATGAGTCCAATGCTCATCTACATTACTGTTCGTCGTAGATCCTAGCTCATGTGCTAACTTCTGCTCGTAACGGGTGCGTACTTCTGGATCACACAAACGTTGCACGGCTAATCCGGTTTGCGGTTTGCGACGACGCCCATGGAGCTGGAGAGATAATCGCATTAAAACTAATGCATGGTCCGACTCTACGTACGTGGACCAGTAAGATCTACAGTTCTGAACAGAACTGCGCCACCGGTGGCTTACGGCAATATGATCAATTTGACTCAAAGTACCTTTAGGGTTAGAGCGCCATGTCGCTGTGCGACGCGAGCTGTGTCGGAAATTGGTGCTAGACAAGAACAATCGATTGTCTGTACAAAGCTGAAGAAGTCTATCCCCTTTATCTGTACGCACAGTAGGTAAAGCACAACGCCCACCTAAACAGGCTCCTGACACACTGAGTTATCCAACTTGTGTATTGAAGTCACCAGCTAGCACTACAATGTCAGAACCCTTACTGCTGCGAACGAGGGTGGCGAGTTCATCACAGAACTCAGCTTTCTGTTTGTCTGAGCTGCAGTCCGTTGGGGGTGTACGCCGAGATCACAAACAAATTTCGCTTAACACATCTCTTTTCGAACGCCAACTGACCCTTGGAGTCTCACAGCACATAAACGACTATTAATCGGGATCCAGTCTAAAAGGGCAGCCTCAGCCTTGTCAGTCAAGACTATTCCTACACCACGTTGACCCACAGCTCGAGCTACTTCGTCTCCTGAAGTGCGCAGAAAATACCTCGATGAGATACCAAGAGCAGGTAGTTGAATTACACTGCTCGAATCCTGTATACGCGTTTCACTTAAGCATCAGACATCAAGCTTCAGATAATCTAATGTGAGGGCTAGGCACGTCTGCTGACCCGCCTGCATGAGTGTACGCACGTTGAAGGAGCCGAGATTCAGAGGCTGACGAGGCTTGAGGAAATGTGAGTTACCAGACAGAGGATTATTGACGACACTATTTGACAGTGAATCGTTGCCAGTATCGGCCGCGTTATCAGTGGGAGCATTATGGGTGGATAGATGGGGCAAAGAGAGGTGGTTAGGGACAGAAGACAAAGGTTGAATAAAAGAGAGGGAACCGTGAGCAGTAGTCCGCCAGTAGTCCACCCACCCCGCTCGATGCAATGGGTAGCGCGGTCCTGATTATCCTGCGCAACGACCGATCAAGTATGGAATTCTTTATATTCGTGCAGTTCATGGGAGATATTGGACGGGTACTGCTAGGGTGTCCAGCCACAAAGCGGGAGAACGATTAGGGTTCTCATCCAAGGCCTTTAGTTCTAACAAGAACCTATCCGCAAGGCAGCGGGACGGCATAGTGTAAGCCCATTTGCTTGGATCAATTATTCTTCCACTGATTTTGCCGACTGAGTTGCCAGCTCAGATCGACCCCTAACCTGGAGGACCAGGAGACTGAACTTTGTCCGACCTCTACCCATTGACCTGTCAGGCATGATCGCATCTTCGGCTTAAAGAAGCCATCTTGTATAGCTCTGTGGGTCATAGAGGCGCGTATGCCATCACACCACGTCAAGGGGCAGTCTCGTCGTGAATATCGTCTGTCGGCTAGGTCTTGGTACGTGAAATGACAAGGGATTTTGGCCTGCGCAAAAGCCTCCAGCTTGTCCTGTTTGTTCAGTTATCTACGTACATTGGTCAGAAGCAGCTTGGTGGAAGCCGTCCGGTTTTCCCCTACCCGAAAATCTACTGCTGCGCCCGGAGTGTGCTCGCCGGTAGCTGTGGCCAGCGTGTCTGTAATCTCTTCCGAATCACACAAAAACCCGTTTACAATGGTCCGTTTTACCGTTTTCTTACCTCTCTCTAATTCCCGCAGAGGCTTAACTCATCTTCTGACGATCTTCAGGGGAAAGGTGTTGGCGAAGATGAACTAGCTCTCTTCAGACGGTCGAACCTCTCTCGCTTGCTCTTGAGAGGTAAGAACCACTGTCAGATTCCGCGGTATTCCGGACTCCTGAAGCTTCCTGAGTGTGAATCCCGCTTTGACTTGAACTGTTTCTGCCAGTGTTGCTTCATCTTCCGTGAACAGCTTATTTTGAATCAGTATGAGTTGCATCAGATCGTGATCCAGTCTGCCCTGGTGGGGGCGCTGCAGTGGCTTATGGGGTGTTGATTGCCAAAAAGCATTGTTCACGGGGTGGTGGAGCCCTCTTTGGGATTGACGAAATCGCCTACTTGTATGTGTCACCCTGAGCCTCAACCGGTAGGTCCGGTGGCATTGGTGGTTCGACGTCTGGTGCTTCACATAATACATTGTCTTCCATCGCAGGTGGAGGACCGTTCTTCGTCCTACTTGGCAAGAAGCCTAAGTTGCAGCGGCGACCGAGGCACAGGACAACGAGAGGTTTACATTTGGTGTGTATGTCTTCGTCGGTGAAGTGCTGGGAAGCACTTGGGTCGGCGGCGAGTCTGGTGGGAGCTGGAGCTGTCGCCGCAGTAAGAATATGCGATTTTATTAACCATGTTCTAACACCGTTTCAGTTACCCATATTTATCTGCGGGAGTTTTGGATCAATGAATGTGGATCCATCGATAACACCCGTCAAAAAACAGGGCCTTTGCCCTAGATCGCATAGTTTTCACAGAAAAAACAATCGTACGCGTTATTTAAATTGGTGACACTCATAACATTGCAATAACCCACCGAGAGAGAAATAATAATCCACAGATGATTGGAATACGTCAGACCCGACGTCACATGCCGCCGGCGTAGCGCAGTCAGTTCAGTTCAGTTCAGTTCAGTTCAGTTCAGTTCAGTTCAGTTCAGTCTGCACAGGACAGGTAATGGCCACGGCCAATCGAGCGTCCAGAATTCCTTCGGTGGTATGCACACCACTTATGCACACACCACTGCCGAGTTTATTTCGTCGAATCCCCGCTAAAAATGGGAGGGAAGAGGAAAACCTCATCGCACATCAACTGCGTGAGACATTATGCATCGTGAGCGTTCACTGAGACAGTATGCAATGAGATAAAAAGTCTGCTAAAACATACTCCAGAAGGACCACAGCTCTACCCGTCATCCATCTAGTTGATATACTCAAGGCTCACTACAAGAAAAGATCTCGTACCACTTGCGATCTAGGGCACCTTTGAAGGATTGGACTGTCTGCAGATCTACCATTTCACCAGGCAGACCGTTCCAACTGTTCACAACCCTGTTGCTGAAGAAGTGCGATCTAGCCATCAACCTAGATAGGGCTTTTATCAACTTCTTTTCGTGTCTCCTTGTTCTGGAGTCAACGGCCACTTGGAATAGACTATCTGGTCTAAGGCCAGAAAAGCCCTTCATTACCATGAACGTTTCTATGAGATCCCATCGACGTCTCCTCCTTTCCAACGAGAAGATATTCAGGTCACAGAGTCTCTGCTCGTAAGTCTTACCCCTCTGCCCTTCAACCATTCGTGTGGCGAGACGTTGGACTTTCTCGAGGCAGGCGGCGTCCTTTTTGTAGAAGGGTGACCAAGCCTGCACGCTACCTTCTAAGTGAGGTCGTACTATAGCCATGTAAATAGGTACGAATACCTCCGGCTTCCGGCAAGACAAAGCTGATCGCAGTCTAAAGAGCTCCCCACGAGCCTTATGCGCAGCAGCCTTGCACTGCTCCGACCATTTGAAGTCACTGTTCATGATGACCCTCCAGGTCTTTAACCCTACTGGTTGCCTCTACGGTGAACAGCCCTTGATCATGAGCGACAGTTAGGCTCTCTGTTGCCCTTGACAACAAATGGCTTTTTTGAGCGTTTAGAGGTAAGTCCCACTTGTATGCCCAGTTAAGGACGGTACCTATTTCCCTGCCCAAGTCCGCCCTACCCTTAGATCCAACAATCTTCACATCATCCGCAAAAATAAAGCTGGGCGATTGAAGAGTGGATGGTAGGTCATTAATAAATAACAAGAATAGGACCGGGCCTAGGACGGATCCCTGAGGTACACCACTAGTGACGTTCACCAAAACTGGAGCACCTGTGCCCCACTTTGACGTAAAGCGTCCTGTGGGAGAGGAAGTCCTCCAGACACCTATATACTGGCCCACCTATACCGAAAGTCTCCATCTTGCGTAGCAAAAGACGATGATTAACGGAGTCCAACGCCTTGCTAAAGTCGAGGTAGCATACCTCTACTTCCTTACCTTCGTCCAGTCGTCGAGTTACTTCATCTAAGAAGCACAGGAGATTGGTCAGACAAAATCTATTTTTCAAGAATCCATGGTGCGCCGGGCTTAGCATGGAGTGCTACAGTAAGTGCTGGCAGATATTGGCACGGATGATCTTCTCCAGGACTTTACAGAGAATGCTAGTTAGGCTTACCGGCCTGTAGTTCTGCACATCCGACTTAGGCCCACTCTTATGTATTGCCACGACTGCCGCGACTTTCCAGTCCTAAGGCAGCTCAGTTCAGTTCAGTTTGCACAGGACTTGGTGTGGCTAGAACCAATCGTGTGCCCAGATAGTTGTGTTGTCGGCGCGTTTCCGTAGCTCCCTTCACTGTGCGATTTTTTTTCTTGAAGGCAGAAATTTTAGGCAGTATCAGCCCTGGATGAGTAAGGTGGAAACCATAAGTAAATTGTATCTGACCCTAAAATCTGATTAAAATAACTCGGGGTATACTGCCACCCAACAAAGGTCTACTGCTTTCTTAAAAGCCTTCATTGTTGTGGTATTTATGACCTCTTCCGGGAGCTTATTCCAATAGGGTACCACTCTGTTTGAGAAGTACTTCGCCCTAACTTGGAGCCTCGAATGCTTCCTTTGTAATCTAAGGCTATCCCCCCTTGTGCCTCTCTCGGGGATCAGAGAAAAAAGGTCTTCTCGACTTATTCCTGACAGTCTCTTCATTACCTTGAAAGTTTCTATCAAATCCCCGCGAATGCGCCGTCTTTCTATCGAGAACAGGTCTAGGGCACGGAGACGCTGGGTGTGGGTAAACCCCCTTTGCCCAGCCACCATTCTAGTGGCTAGCCCTATAGGGGAAGGTCCCATCTGCGTGCCCAGTTTTGTACTGCTAACACGTCAAGTTCTATATCTACTCCAGCTATCTTGATGTCACCGGCAAACATAAAAGTGGGGTTTGTAACCACACGTGCTAGGTCATTAATGAAGATGAGGAAGAGCAGAGGGCCGAGCACAGAGAGTAACGACCGGTCGTGGAAAATCCTACTAAAACCCTTGCGATTCAGTATTTTTCCTAACATCACTCACTTGTTCTTACTATTGGCGTGTCTTTACGAACTGCCTGTTTTATAGACCAATTGTTGTTTGTTCACGCCCAGAGCGCTACTTTGTCATATCCTTGTTCTGGACCTGTGTGACGCACGTGCTCCTTGCTCAGACGCTGCAATTCGGTTTCTCGTTGTTGAGTCCCTGTGATCTCCTTATTGAGGTATGTATCTCTTTGGTGTCACTGTTCATTCAATAATCTAGTATCGTAGAAAATCACGGATAATCGTCTTTCGATTTCGGGATCCGTTGTGAATTTGGCTACGCATTGCGCAAACGTGTGTTACAATACTCAATAGATCAATTTGGAACGAGGAAAAACACGCAAAATGCCAAGAAAAGGATCGAAAACATTGAACTCTGGACAGGAAGTAATGCGACAAGTGTCTGGGGAGGTTTTGGGTACATTTGATTCTTTAGGTAATGTCAGATCTTCTAGTCCTGTCAGTGCTGGTTCATGTGGTATTGAGGGCAGTATTGATCGTCAGGATGTTGATCTATATAAGCTGAGAATACTAGATCTAGAAAAACAACTGTTATCGGCTAGACAATAGGCCCAGGAAGCAGAAGGGAAGTGTATACAGAAAGAGCGTGAGCATGAAACCAGCGACTACGACACCTTCGATAGATCAGGGCACAATAGAATAGGGAACCCCACGCCGGTCGCCGACTATAAAACACCATCGATCGATTTGCCTACAGTGGAAATAACGGTTCTCGACGGGCGATTCGAACACTACTTCAGGTTTGTCAATCAGTTCGAGACGTTCGTCAAAAAAAAGGTAGCCGACCCTGGGCAAAGGCTTCTCTACCTTACTCACTACTGCCGAGGCCGAGCAAGAGAAGCTATCGACGGGTGTACCATGCTCGACCCAGAACAAGGCTACACAAGAGCAAGGAAAGTTCTAAGAGACTTGTTTGGCCAACCTTTCAAAGTAGCCCGTAACCTAATAGAGGGCGTGATGGTAGAGGCAAAGAGAACCAAGGGCGACGTCTACACAATGGCCGACCTGGTGATCAAGATGCAGAACTGCTCAATATCCCTCGACCTTTTAGGTTACAGGGCTGACCTAGATGCCATGCACACCTTGGAAACCATAGTCCGCCATTTTTCCCCGAACTACGGGGCCAGTGGGCGGAAGAAGCAGAACGGATAATCCGAAGCGACAGGGAGGCCAACTTCGAAGACCTGGCCGAATACTTGGACAGGCAAACCAAGATAGCCGACAGCAGGTTCGGCCGACTTATCCGGGACAGCAACCGAACAAACAAGCCCAGTAATAACCTGGCTCAAACCCCTGCACGGGAACATCCAAAATACCAACCTTGGACCAATACACACGCCATTTCACGCGATGCCACGGCGCAACCAAATTGCAGATCCTGTGGTTCTAGCCATGGCCTACCAGAATGCCCCAAGTTCAACAACGCCATAATAGATGAACGGTGGGAAATGGCGAGGATGGCGGGAGCGTGTTTTACTTGCCTCAACACCTCGTACCGGGCGACTACTTGTAGGACATGGGGCCGATGTGATTACGAGGGCTGCACGAGCAGACACCATCGATTGCTGCACCAGGCGAGAGTAACCTCACCCGAGGCGAGTGTAACAGCCGGTCGTGGAAAATCCCCCTTTTTCCCTCGCGATTCAGTGTTTTTTCCCAACATCACTCATTTCCATACACTATTGACTTGTCTTTACGAACTGGTTGTTTTTCTGGACCAATTGTTGTGTGTTCGCGCCCAGAGCGCTATTTTGGGACATCCTTGTTCAGGACCTGCGTGACGCACGTGCTGTCTGCTCACACGCTGCTATTCGGTTTCTCGTTGTTGAGACTTTGTGATCGTATTATTGAGGTTTGTATATTGTTTATGTCATTGTTTATTTCAATAATCTAGTATCGTAGAATTATCACGGATAATCGCCTTCTGATTTCGGGATCCGTTGCGAATTTGGCTACGCATTGCTCAAACGTTCGTAACAATACTCAATAGATCTATTTGGAACGAGGAAAATTCACGCAAAATGCCGAGAAAAGGATCAAAAGCAGTCGAACCCGGACAGGAAGTAATACGGCAAGTCTCTGGGGAGGTTTTGGGTACATATGATTCTTTAGTTAATGCTAGATCGCCTAGTCCTGTCAGTGCTAGCTCATGTGTTATTGAAAGCAATATTGATCGTAAGGATGTCGATTTATATAAGCTAAGAATACTAGAACTAGAGCAACAGTTACTTTCGGCTAGACTACAGGCGCATGAAGCAGAGAAGTGTACACAGAAACAGCGAGAGCATGAGACCAGTGACTTCGACACTTACGATAGGTTAGAGTGCAATAAGGTAGGGAACCCCACGCCGGTCGCCGACTACAAACCACCATCGATCGATCTACCTAGAGTGGAGTTAACGGTTTTCGACGGGCGAGCTGAGCAATACTGCAAGTTTGTCAAACAGTTCGAGACGTTCGTTGAAAACAAGGTAACCGACCCTGGGCAAAGGCTTCTTTACCTTACTCACTACTGCCGAGGCCGAGCAAGAGGAGCTATCGACGGGTGCACCATGTTCGATCCAGAACAAGGCTACACAAGGGCAAGAAAGATTCTGAGGGACTTGTTTGGCCAACCTTTCAAAGTAGCCCGTAACCTAATAGAGGGCGTGATGGTAGAGGCAAAGAGAACCAAGGGCGACGTCTACACCATGGCCGACCTGGTGATCAAGATGCAGAACTGCTCAATAGCCCTCGACCATTTAGGTTACAGGGCTGACCTAGACGCCATGCACACTTTGGAGAACATAGTCCGTCACCTCTCTCCCGAACTACAGGGTCGGTGGGCGGAAGAAGCTGAACGGATAAGCCGAGGCGACAGAGAAGCCAACTTCGAAGACCTGACTGAATACTTAGACAGGCAGACGAAGATAGCTGACAGCAGATTCGGCTGACTCATTCGGGACAGCAACCGAGCAAACAAGCCCGGTACTAGCCAAGTCCAAACCCCTGTACGGGAATATCCAAAGTACCAGCCTTGGACCAACACCCACGTCATTTCACGAGATGCTACGGCGAAACCAAATTGCAGATCCTGTGGTACTAGCCATGGCCTACCAGAATGCCCCAAGATCGGCAACGCCACAATAGACGAACGGTGGGGAATGGCGAGGATGGCAGGAGCATGTTTCATCTGTCTCAACACCACGCACCGGGCAGCAGCCTGTAGAACAAGGAATCGATGTGGTCACGAGGGCTGCACGGGCAGACACCATCGGCTGCTGCATCAGGCGAGAGTAACCATATCCGAGGCGATTGCCAAGCCCAGCGTGATTTGTTCAACTTCACAATCTGCCAGTAAACCGGTACGTTTAGGCGTAGTGGCCGTGGGAGTAGTGACTCCGACTGGGATAGTCAAGGCGTTGGCTTTCGTTGATAGTGGATCCGACACCACCTTAGTGAAAGAGCGGTTTGCCGACAAACACCAACTGGCTAAAGGTGCGACGTCGTTAGCAGTGAGCACGGTGGGCGGAACACAGGTAATGACTGCCGGTAGATTAAGGCTGCAACTCATCTCTCTAGACACTAACGAGGAAATTGAACCAACGGAGGCATTCACGTTAGCGGATCTCCCCATGCGAGCACCAAGGTCGGTGAACGCAATCTTGACTCGGTGGCCCCACCTGCAGGATGTAACCGTTGTAGACTGGGAAGATGATGAAGTGGATCTCCTCTCCGGCTGCGACGTGCCAGAGGCGCATTGGGTGCTTGACCAGAGAGTGGGCGACCACCAGGCACCTTATGCCGTACGCACAATTCCGGGATGGATGCTATACGGTCCAGTAGGGGTACGCGGTTCCGTGAATTACTTATCCGCCGAAACGGACAGCATAGAGTATCATCTGCAACGGCTTTATGAAAAGGAGTTTCATGACATTGGAGACGAAAGACCGACGTTGTCTCAAGAGGATCACTTCGCCCTACAAACGGTGCGGCAAGGCACTAGAGGCCTCAAAAAACAGTTCGAGGTTCCCCTCCCATGGCGCACACCGGTCGACCCGTGGACTGACAACAGAAATTATGTTCTCCAACGATTACTACGACTAAAAGAACGCTTCATTCGAGACCAGAATCTGTGGGAACGATACGCGGATTTGATGAAGCGAAACGAGGCCCTCGGTTACGTTGAAAAGGTGCCTGCCAACACCGACAGCAAAAGGGGTATCTGGTATCTGCCTCACCATCCGGTTATCAACCCCAAGAAACCCAATAAACTGCGGGTGGTTTTCGACTGCGCGGCCAAGTTCCAGGGCAAGTCGTTAAACGATCGCCTACTACAGGGGCCTGACTGGACCACACCACTGATCGATGTTTTGTGCCGTTTCAGAGTGCGTAAAGTGGCTTTGTCTGCTGACATTAGGGAAATGTTCCATCAGGTGAAGATTCCGGTAGGAGAACGAGATGCTTTGCGTTTCCTGTGGTGGGAAGGGAGCGACCGGGACAACGCAGTGGTGAATTATAGGATGACCGTCCACCCGTTCGGAGCAATATCGTCACCATTTTGTGCCAACTACGCCCTCCGAGAATCAGCGAACAAGCATGGCGATCTAGTACATCGGACGGTGGTAGAAAGCGTCAGCAGGAACTTCTACGTCGACGACTACCTTGGGTCATTCGATGATGTGGAATCAGCTCTAGAGCAGTTCAGGGGTCTGACGAGATTGCTGGAAGAGGGTGGCTTCCATCTAACTAAATGGATGTCAAACGCTTCAGAAGTGCTGAAGGTCATCCCGTATCACGAAAAGGCCGAAAGGGTAAGAGATTTGGACGGCTCTCCACTTCCCATCGAGCGCACCTTAGGGATACAATGGGACGCGGAAACGGACGATTTTGTTTTTGAACTGAACGTTCCCGAGCTGCCAATAACCCGTCGTGGCATACTATCTGCCGTCTCAAGTTTGTTCGACCCGCTCGGTTTCGTCTCACCATGGCTGCTACCCGGAAAGATCTTGCTGCAGCGGCTGTGCCGTAAGAAAGTTGATTGGGACCAGTCACTGGACCGAGGGGACCGGCTGGACTGGGAAGAATTTTTGAACACCTTGAAAAAATTAGGGGACATAAGAATCCCACGATGTTTGACTCCTGGCCATACGACACGGACTGGAGAACTACATGCTTTTTCCGATGCATCCGAAGTCGGTTATGGAGCTGTGGTGTACGGACGATGGTGCGCAGGAGATGGACAATATACCACGAGGATCCTGTTCGCCAAAGCCCGCGTTGCCCCACTGAAGTCGGTCTCAATCCCACGCCTTGAACTCAGCGCAGCCGTGTTGGCAGTCAGGGTGGTGCAAGCTGTGAAGAGATGTTTCGATCTCTACATTTGGTCGGTGAGCTTCTGGACGGATTCAACGATAGTACTTTACTACATTAACAACGTGCGGAGCCGGTTTAGTACTTTCGTTGCTAACCGGCTCACGATTATCCACGATGAATCAGCCACGCACCAGTGGAGTCATGTCAGGTCTGGCGGTAATCCGGCCGACCTGTGCTCCCGAGGTGCGAACAACTTCAGGCAACTGGACACGTGGACGAGAGGGCCAAACTTCCTGCAATTGCCCAAACAGGACTGGCCCGTGTTCGAATTAAAACCCCCTACGGAATTGGAACTGGAGATCAAAGGCGTAGTGATAGCAACCAACGTCGTCGAAGCGTCGCCCATTTTATCGCGACTGGTCAGGTTTTCTTCCTGGATGAAGACGCTTCGTTCGCTAGTTTGGTTAACCAGGTTTAAGAGAAATTTACTAGTCATGAAAGGGCTACGCTCCGCAGGCCGGATACGGGTCGGTCCGGTAGGTCCCGATGAGCTACAAGCGGCAGGGTACGATATTTTCAGAATGGTACAACGCGAGGCTTTCGCCCAAGAACTCAAGAGGGCGGAAGAAGTGGGGCCGACCAATAAAGACATGCCATCTCCAAGAGGCGAGCTGAAGCGTTTAAACCCCAAACTCATCAACGGACTGCTGCGGGTGGATGGTAGGCTGACCAACGCCCACCTGAACTTCGACACAAAGTATCCTATACTGCTGCCTGCGAGACAACCTGTAGTAGAGCTAATGATTCAACACGTCCACGCCATGGAGGGACATGCCGGGGAAAGTCACGTGACGAGCGTCATCCGAAAGCGTCTTTGGTTGTTGAGAGGACGAGAGACTGTAAAACGCGTAATCCGACGGTGTGTGCAATGCAGGAGACGCAATGCCACAGCAGGCAAACAACTCATGGCCCCACTACCAGAATGCAGGGTGACTACGGGCTGGTGGCCGTTCAGTGACACCGGGTTGGACTATTTCGGGCCCTTGTGGATCAAGTGCGGGAAAAGATTAGAAAAGCGATACGGATGTATCATGACGTGCATGAAATCACGTGCGGTACACCTAGAAGTCGCACATTCGATGACGACCGATTCGTTTCTACGGGCCTTGCAAAGATTTATCAACCGACGAGGCGTGCCGGCCGATATATACTCAGATAATGGATCGAACTTTGTGGGCGCTCAACGGGAATTGCAGCGTTGGCACAAGAACATGAACAGGGACGAACTGCAGAATCGAACCGTGGCCTACGGCATACGATGGCATTTCAACCCCCCACAGGCCAGTCACCGAGGCGGCATATGGGAACGCATGATCCGGTCCGCCAGACGGATATTGCTCTCAATCATGGAGCAGCAGCCGCCCGACGTCCAGACGCTGAACACCGTCATGACTGAGGTGGAGCGAATCCTGAACAACCGCCCCCTGGTTCCAGTATTGAACGGCGACCCCACCCACCTGGCGCTCACCCCGAACGACTTATTGACGTTAAGGTCGAACGAGAGTTTCCAACGGCCGGTAAACCTTCGTGGGAGCTACCTCCACGGGTGGAAGCAAGCGAACTATCTGGCCAAGGTCTTCTGGAGGCGATGGCTACGGGAGTACCTACCGCCTTTGCAGACTCGACAGAAGTGGCTGGCCAGAAAAAGACCATTCAAAGTTGGGGACGTGGTTATGATCGCCGACGAACGCTCACATTTCAGCGCTTGGGCTTTGGGAGTAGTTACGGAAACCATCAAAAGCACTGACGAAATGATAAGAACGGTGAAGGTGAAGACAGCTAACGGAGTGCTCATTCGTGACATACGCAGTATTAACCTACTCGAGAGCGAAGACGGAGGAGCTGATAACCCTGTGGCCTAGTAAACCTTTTTCACACCAGTAATCGCGGTGGATAAAGAAACACCATATATACCACACAATCTCCGTCAAACACGTTAAGGTGCTCGCGGTCCCTTCGTTGACATTACAGAAGGTTCTTTCCGATATGTGGTGATGAGTGCGATCCCATTGTACATCCCGATACATACACGCATGCACGACGCACTCTACATCCCGTAAACCCATCATACATGTGACAGTGTTCTTTGTTTGCCTTTTGTTGACGCTACCGAATGCCCCTTGCATATGTGGAAGTGGCAGAGCTCAGGTCACACATACATGCTACATTTACTCGTTTTTCTTGCCACGCGGTCTTTTGTTGACATTGCAGAAAGTCCTCCTTTGATGTGTAGTCATACCTGTGATTTCATTGTACACCCCGGCACACACACACACGCACACACACACACACACACACTCAAGCACGTACATCCAGGACCGGACGGCCCTTTACGAGGACAACGTCTATGTGACCATTCACGCCCGCCATCGGTCATTTGGTCTCGTGGAAGATGTAGACTAGCCTCACTGCTATGTATCCAATGGGTTAGGTGCGACCTGTAGTAGAACGTCGACGACGAGCATTAGACGTGCGCACTGACAGCAGGGCCTAGGCAGGTAGGAAGAATCAGTACCTTTATACCAAACCTTTGACTCTGCTAAGGATCCAGGAGGATTTTGGTGGGCGGTGTAACAGCCGGTCGTGGAAAATCCCCCTTTTTCCCTCGCGATTCAGTGTTTTTTCCCAACATCACTCATTTCCATACACTATTGACTTGTCTTTACGAACTGGTTGTTTTTCTGGACCAATTGTTGTGTGTTCGCGCCCAGAGCGCTATTTTGGGACATCCTTGTTCAGGACCTGCGTGACGCACGTGCTGTCTGCTCACACGCTGCTATTCGGTTTCTCGTTGTTGAGACTTTGTGATCGTATTATTGAGGTTTGTATATTGTTTATGTCATTGTTTATTTCAATAATCTAGTATCGTAGAATTATCACGGATAATCGCCTTCTGATTTCGGGATCCGTTGCGAATTTGGCTACGCATTGCTCAAACGTTCGTAACAGCGAGTAATAAACCCAGTGTTATTTGTTGAACGTCGCGGTCTGCCAAAAAACCAGTTTTTTTATGAGTATTTGCCTTGGGAGTAGTTACTCCAACTGGGGTGGTCAAAGCGTTGGCCTTCATAGCACCCTACGCAGTACGCGCTACATTCGGCTGGACTTTATATGGCAGTACAGATTGAAGATGCGGCAAACAAATCCAAATCAACTGCACTTCGGTGGAAACGGTGAACTTTGAACAGGCATTCCAACAACTGTATAACACCGAATTTGCCGACCTGGCCATTGATAGGGATAGAGCGGCTTTGAAAATGGTAGCTTAGAACGCTGAGTATGTAATAGATCGTTTCGAGGTTCCTGTCCCGTGGAGACTCAACATGAAACCTATGCCAAACAGTCGAGAAATGGCTCTGAAAAGATTATGCTTCCTCAAAACCAGGCTAATTCGGGAACCACAATTAGGGATAGAATGCACACGAGCCATGCAACATAACATCGACTTGGGTTATGTAGAAAGAGTGGATACAGCCGTTATCAGCAGCCATTTTGAGGTGGTACCTGCCCCATCACCCGGTCGTGAACCCAAAGAAACCGGGAAAGGTCAGAGTGGTTTTCGACTGTGCCGCGAAATGTCAGGGTGTGTCACTCGACGACCATATACTACAGGGCCCAGACTGGACAACGCCACTAGTCGAGGTTTCATGTCGTTCCCGGCTAGGAAAATTAGCCGTCTCTGCGGACATACGTGGATTGTTTCTACAAGTGAGGATGCCCGTTAAAGATAGGGACGCCTTTCGTCTTCTCTGGTGGCCTGAAAACGACCGAAGTCGCGCACCTGACGAGTACAGGCTGACCGTTCATCCCTTCGGGACCGTAGCATCTCCCTTCTGTGCTAATTTCGCCCTCCGAGAAACTCTCAAGCGTTTCGGCGGCACCAGCAGCTTGTTAGGAAGGGCAATGGACTACTTCTACATGGACGATTTTTTGTGCTCCCTTGACGACCCAAATACTGCTATTCTTTATATGACCGAACTGATAGCCACTCTAAATTCCAAAGGAGTCAACCTCACTAAATGGACTTCAAACAGCCAAGAGGTGCTCAATGTTATCCCGAAGTCCGAGAGAATGGAGTGTACGAGAGAGATATTGGGATCCTCTTCACAAACGGAGCGCACGCTTGGTCTCCAATGAAAACCCAGAGGGGACGAATTCATTTTTACTCTAGACCTACCCAAACGACCAGTCACACGGAAAGGAATCCTATCATCAGTCTCAAGCCTCTATGACCCCCTAGGTTTCGTTTCGCCATGGTTGTTACCAGGTAAGTGCCTGCTGCAATCGCTGTGCCAAAGAGGGACGAGTTGGGACGAACCTCTCCAGGATGACGACGATAAGCGATGGCGCGGTTGGCTGTACAGCCTGGAGCAACTTAGCGAGATCAAAATACAAAGAAGCTTGACAGGAATCAAGTGCACAAAGGACGGCCAACTCCACTTATATTAATAATAATAATAATAATAATAATAATAATAATAATAATAATAATAGTATTATTGGTTTATTTCGAAAAGGCCCGAAGCATTCCATGTGCAAGATCTTGTTGATACAGGTGATGGAATGGACAGATATAATTCATGGAAATATGGAAACTCTCATGAGAATATTGGATAAAACGGCTCAGAAGGGGGAATAGAGTAGGATGAAAATAGGGTAAACGTATGCACACCATAGAGATTGTGTGGAGTTTAAATGAGCTCAAGAGCAGATTTGGATGGACGCCCGGTGAGTTTGAAAGTCATGGTCAGATGGACGGTAAGGATGAATGAAACTACCACATTAACGTTTGAACTGTTTTCGCGCCAAGAATTTTAGCTGAAAAAAGGCGTGACCTTGATAATAAATGGCTAGTAAAATACTGAGAAAGACCCTTACTTGGGCGATATATGCTTCTGAGAGTAGTTTGATGGCAAATCTGTAACCTAAAATTTCGATTGAAGTTCGAAAACAATAAATCCCCTCAAGAATTTCCAAGAATTAGCTAATTTTCTTTTTCCCCTCAGATTGTGGATGGTCGTTCAATCCTTGACTTTCTCAGATGGACTGAGTTGCTCGTCCGGGCAATTACATATGGAGGCCGACTGGTAATCATGAGAAAGGCTGAAAATCGGTATAAGGAACTGCAGTAGCGAGGAACGATGGAGAAAAAAGTGAAGTGCACTGCAGTGGATTAGATATTAATGAAGCATTGGTACTTTGCAGTAGGTTGTCGGCGGATAGGACACAAAACTCACCGTAAACCAGGCAGCGAGCAATGCAAGACGTAGAGGGATGATCAAATGACAAAAACGATTTGGAAGGATTGAATACCGTAGGTGTGAGGCACAGATGTAGAGTTGATGGATGCCTATGATGACGGTCGTTGGGATGATAGCAAGAGAAATGGCCGGTGAGGAACTGCAAGATGCAGAGCGCATGCACACGAATATATATATATATATATATATGCGTAAGTTTATATATATGTAGATATATTATATATATATATATATGTATGGTTATAAGAAAAGCAGAAGCAATAACAATGAGGTCCTAGAAAGAAATTATCAGTCATTAGGAGGAGTAGGTAAGGTTAGATCAAATGGTTGTAGAATTAACTTTGGAATATCGTGGTGGATTAACTTCATGACAAGTGCACATGGCAGCCCAACGGAGAAAAAAATAGAATGCGGAAGCACAGAAGTGATGAAGACTGTGAGGAGCAGTTCATGGGAGAGTGAAGATGGAAGACAGGACCAAGAAAAACAGTTAAGAACGGGTCTAATTATTTGATCAGTGCAGGTGCGAGATGTAGTGATGGACCAGAGGAATCGGGTAGTGACAGGTCAAACGATTTGGAACTGTAAAAGAACACCGTGACGTAACGTTGTCATTACAATGGTGGAACATGGAAAAGCGGACCACACTGGAAGGTACAGAAAAATGCCTGTAGCGAGCAATAAACGGATCAAGGGATGAAAGCATTGACCGAGGAGACACAGGTAAGAACTCACCAAACAGATCATTTTACTGCAGATGAAACACGAAGAAGGCGGACAAGGAAGCAGAACGCCCCGAGATAAGTGAACCAGTAATAGAACAAAAAGGCCACAAAAATGAACGCGCAACGGAGTTAGGGCAATGGAGCTGGAGAGCTGTGTGCCGGCAGACAATTGAACAGGTGAATACTAATCAGGACACTGGAAAGAGCCACAGAGGAATCGCGGATCCAAGTGAGGAAAATATGGTGGTGGTGATTAGATAATAAATACGACTGTAAAAGATGCGAAGTTTGGAGCGGCAAGTTCTAATATGCGGATTGGTCATGGGTGCGGGTGCGATTGGTGCATCATGGCATTGGACATGAGGAGGGAGAACAAGGAGTGATTTAACAGAACGACAAGTTTAAGGAAGCTATCACTGGGCGTTCTGAGCAGAGGGTAACACCAAGCGTATAGAGGATAGAAGCCAGCAATGGCGGCAGGTGGGAAAAGATATATTGGCGAGCATTGACAGAGAAGAGGGGTTAGGACGATAGTGACTCAAAGCAGTGAAAGTTGATGTAGAGAGAGGCGATAGGAGGAAGGACAAAACGGGTAGGTGTGCATACCGTGGCAGGGCGACAAAAATGTGAAGTGGAAACAGATGATAAGAGCTGTAGGTGAACAAGCTGTGGCGGAAAAAGGATGAGGAGCATGCAATTTTCAACCGACAGCGTTGGATTTGGTAGTCCGAGAAAAGTTAGAGCGTTCCATCCGCAACAGACGCTAGTAGGTGGGACTAGCCGTGCGCTGGGCACCCAACCTGAAAAACACTTCGTGAAGTGAACGCAGGAGGTGTGATCCACCAGTCTAGTTGCGCTCGCACATCGTTGCAGACGGCCTGCACGCCCGATGTGCGCCGGCCGTAGCGGTGGATCTGACCGCGCCCCGCACTGTTTGGAGTGGCACGAGTGTTCATGGATAACTGTATAGGGGACAAAACTACCGCGATGGGGGTGCGTGAACCAGGAACAATTGACCAAGACGTGAGACCAAAGACGGGAGAGCCAACGGAAACAGCGAGTGGTAGACGACCATGTAGCAATATTATCCAAGTGCACCTGCCAGGGAGATGGTAAGTACAGTGCCCGAAGTGGTTGGCCGTCACCGAGGATCACTGGAAAGGGAAAAGTGATGGAGAAGCGCAGTCTGGGTGTGCCCCAGCTGAGAAGCAACGGATAATGAGGAAAAAAGTGGATGTGATAGATAAGAGACGAACGTAGGTGAGCAATAGGGTTACCTTATGATGGCAGGAGGTAGGTTTGCTATGCATCAATGAGGGCAGTGGCCTTAGTTCGCCGCACTTGAGAGTGGGGAGGTGTCGGACATGGGGTGTACCTAGTGGCCTGTGGCGCAGAGGTAGTAGAGTTACAGTGTGAGGCCTCTTTCAAAGGCCAGGTCGGCGGAGGGGAGCTCAATGGTGAACAATATAGCATTGGGGACTGTTAAGTATGAAAAAGTGCGCGCCTAAAAGCG
Organism: Fasciola hepatica; assembly: GCA_948099385.1. Classification (NCBI taxonomy): domain Eukaryota; kingdom Metazoa; phylum Platyhelminthes; class Trematoda; order Plagiorchiida; family Fasciolidae; genus Fasciola; species Fasciola hepatica. The sequence goes on from CANUEZ040000094.1 coordinate 533,496, forward strand.
AACATTGAGGAGGCACTGCGTAAGCTAAGAGGGAGCTTATTCCAGGTTTTGGAATAGGCTGACAGAAAGAATCGGGACTTCAGACAGAGATTATAATGAGGGACAGTGAGAGAGAAGGCACGGTGTCGGATCGGGTAGGAGCAGGGCGCAGCGAATGAGATGGGATAAGCGGTGCAGGCCAGGTTATGGATTAGCTCAAAGAAGAAAATCAGGTTGAACCTCGTGCGACGAATCCATAGAGGCTCAATTTGTGGGAGCTCACAGCGCTGGCGGTATGTTAGGGCTAGGGATACGCCCAACAGCATTTTGGTGAAAGTACTCCGAACGTTCTCAAGAGATACAATGGAGGAACATGGTCAGAAGCTGGAGGTAGTGGGACAATATTCTAGGAGCGGTCTCACGTGTGAGAGGTATATGGAGAGGCGATTGGCCGGTATTAAGAAGCACCGATTGATCAGGCCTAGGGTTCGCTTGGCCTTAGCGGTTTGGAACGATGCCTGTTCTGAGAAGCTAAAGGAACAAGAGTAGCGTACGCCAAGATCGATAACCATGGAGTGTATGGGGATGGGCAGGCCGTCCAGACAAATTTGGCCGGGTGGTGCGGTGAACTTGTATGGTAGGAGGAAGCTTTTCTCCGCAGAGAATTTCATGAACCACGAGACGATGCATCAGAAATAGGCTACAGGATAGTTGCTTACGGCTGCCAGGTGGACGCTAACGGTGAGCGGCACAGCCAGATACTATTAGCAAGGGCGAGAGTGGTTCCACTGGAAACGGTGTCGATTCCAAGGCTGGAACTGACGGCAGCAGTACTGGCCGTGAAAGCCGCGAAGCTGATTAGGAGATGCTTCGATCGGATAAACCGAGAACCAAACTTTTGGACGGACTCAGCCACGGTATTTCATTACATAAACAACACTACCACTCGTTATAACGCTTTCGTGGTCAACAGACTCACTATAATCCACGAGTCGACTAAAACCGATCAATGGCACTATGTACAATCCACCAGTAACCCGGCCGACTTCTGCTCAAGAGGCCTGAAAATACTAGAGAGGTTGCGGATGTGGACAATGGGACCGGACTTCCTAACTGCAGCCAAAGAGATGTGGCCAATGCTATTATTACCTAAGGCTAATGATGGCGATATCAAGACCAAAAGACTGATACTGGCTATAAACTTCACGGGAAGCGTAAGACTAATAGAAAAACTGTACCAATTTCCCAACTGGACAAAAATGTTGAGCCGTGGTCTGGTGGACACGATACAAAGTATTCTTATTGATTATGAAAGGCGCAAGACCACAGAAGACGTTGAATGTGGGGACGATACTACCGAGCGAGCTGAATCAAGTCGAACTTGACGTTCTACGCCTACTGCAACTAGACGTTTTCCCGTTCGAGGCCGTGAGCTAGCCAGTATAGATGGTTACACCAAAGGAAGCAGGCTGTTGCACAGCAGTATCCAAAGATTAAACCCCATGCGAATCAACGGACTACTGAGGGTTGGAGGGCGGCTGGCGAATTCAAATCTAGAGTACGAAACAAAACACCCCATAATAATCCCTGGTGACCACCACACAACGAGATGCCTGATAGATCATGTACATCGAGAAGAGGGACACGCAGGTTTGAATCACTTATTGAACAATATATGCCGACGATTTTGGGTGACAAAGGGACCAGCCACGGCCAAGCGAGTCATAGGCAACTGCATCTTTTGTCGTCGCCGGAGAGCGGTAGCAGGCCAACAAATGATGGCCCCCTTCCAGCCGTAAGAGCCCAACCGGGATGGTGCCCGTTCGTGGAAATTGGCGTCGACTGCTTTGGCCCGTTGCTTGTGCGACAGCAAAGGAGCACCCAAAAGAGGTATGGCTGCCTGATAACATGTTTACAGTCCAGAGCAGTCCATCTTGAAGTAGTGCGTAATATGACCGCCGATTCATTTCTAGTGGCCTTTCAAAGGTTCATCGCGAGGCAGGCATCCCCTAGAATATATACTCCGACAATGGCTCAAACTTCGTTGGGGCTCATAAGGAGTTAGAGGAATGGTGGAACGGCCTGGCCCAAGCCAAAACACAAAAGCAGACCGTAGCAAAGGGGATAGAATGGCACTTCAAACCACCTTATGCCAGTCATCGTGGTGGCGTTTGGGAAAGGCTGATAAGATCGACTAGGAAAATACTCACAGCCCTGACCTCACAACAAACCCTGGATGACGAGACGCTGATTACTTTACTAACAGAAATAGAACGCATATCGAACAACAGACCCCTGGTGCCGATCGTCCCAGACCCGGAAGGCGAACCGGCACTCATCCCCAATGACCTGTTAATACTTCGGTCAAACACAGGAGCAACCACACCGAAAAACCTGAGTGGAACGTACGTCGTTGGATGGAAACAAGTGAACCACCTAGCACATGCTTTCTAGAAACGATGGACGAGGGAGTGCTTACCGACACTGCAGCTTCGGCAAAAGTGGATCTCCAAACAAATGTCGTTCAGACTTGGCGATGTGGTCACATTCGTGGAGAGCCACTTACATAAAGACGATTGGCCGTTTAGAGTGATCAAGGATGCCGTACAGAAATCGATGGCCTCGTGCGCACGGTGGTGGTGAGAACGAACAAATGAGACGTATTACGAGAGATCTGTAAGATATGTCTGCTTGAAGGTGACAGTGACGTGGGCGAGATCGACGCTACAGACTAAGCTATATCCATGTCTGCTGATACCAAATGAAGCTGAATTCATTTATTTATTCCTCATGCATCCTCCTGTAGGGCCCAACCCTCCACTCCGTCTTTGAAATATATTTGTGTTTAATTTCATAGGGTGTTCACGATTTACTATGGAGTCACTTGTCCAAACCTTAGTTTATCACACGACACGACATTGCATGTAGAAGTAGAGGAGCTTAGGTCAGCAAACATGCCTACGTTTTACTCGTTTTTGCCTCACAGTCCCCGTCAAACACGTTACAGTGCTCACGGTCTTTCGTTGACGTTGCAGAAAGTCCTCCTTTGATGTGTGATGAAACTTGTGATTCCATTATACACCCAGACACATACACACACCCGATGCACGCTATACCTCGCAACCCCTATCAAACATGGGACGGTGTTCGCAGTTGCTTTTGTTGACGTTACTGAAATGGCTGTTGCATTTGTGGAAGCCGCGGCGATTTCATCGTACACACATACTCATGCAAGCACATACAGCCAGGGCAGGACGGCCTTTCCAAGGACAGCATCTAGTGCCCACTTCACGTCCCCCATCGGTCAGTTGTTCTCGTGGAAGATGTAGAATAGCCTCGCGTCTATGTGGCCAACGGATCAGGTGCGACAGTGAGTAGAACGTTGACGACAAGCATTAGGCGCGCAAACTGACAGCAGGGTCTAGGTAGGTAGGAAGAATCAGTACCTTTATGCCAAATCTTTGGTTCTGCTAAGAATTCGGGAGGATTTTGGTGGGCGGTGTAATGACCGGTCGCAGAAAATCCTCCTAAAACCTTTGCAGTTCAATGTTTTTCTTAACATCACTCACTTGTTCTTACTATTGGCGTGTCTTTACGAACTGCCTGTTTTATAGACCAATTGTTGTTTGTTCACGCCCAGAGCGCTACTTTGTCATATCCTTGTTCTGGACCTGTGTGACGCACGTGCTCCTTGCTCAGACGCTGCAATTCGGTTTCTCGTTGTTGAGTCCCTGTGATCTCCTTATTGAGGTATGTATCTCTTTGGTGTCACTGTTCATTCAATAATCTAGTATCGTAGAAAATCACGGATAATCGTCTTTCGATTTCGGGATCCGTTGTGAATTTGGCTACGCATTGCTCAAAAGTGCGTTACATCGAGCCCTGTGGCACCCCACATGTTACACCTTCCGGTTTTGAGACATGACTCCCCACCCTAACAGTAAAGGTTCGCCCTGCTAAGAAACTACTTATCCATTGTCTTGCCTTTCCAACAATTCCCATGGACTGCAGTTTGACGTCCAGAAATCTGTGGTTCACGGAATCAAATGCCTCGGAGAAGTCCAATTAACAGACGGAAATCGACTGTCCTTCGTCTAGCTACATGGTTACCTCATCGAGGAACAGCAGGAGATTCGTCATACAGGATCGTCCTGCCACAAACCCATACTGAGCATTTGATATGAGGTTGTGTTGAACCAAATGCTTAGAGATCTGTTTCCTGACTATTCCCTGCAGGCACTTACACAGTACTGAAGTCAAGCTAACCGGCCGGTAATTTCCCGCCTTTTATCGGGTCCACTCTTGTAAATGCCTACCACTGTTGCTCTCCTTCAGTCTCCCGGCACAATTCCCTCTCTAAGTGACGTTTCACACAGCTTCGTCACCGGAGCATTCAGGACCTCGGCCAGAGGCTGAACGATTGCTGGATAAATCCCAACTGGTCCTGCGGCTTTATTTCTATTCAACGTTTGCAACTCCGCGTACACTCCTTCTTCTTCTACAGTAAGTTCGGGTATTGGAGGCGCCTGTGGGCTCTCCATTTTTTCCTCCAAACTATTTTCTGGTCGATATGTGCTCTTGAAGGATTCCAAGAGCATGTCAGCCTTGTCTTCGTCGTTTAAAGCTAGTCGTCCCTGTGCTCCTTCCAAAGTTGCTACGCTCTCTCTCATACCTTAGTGAGATTGCACGTAGGCGTAGAATCGCTTTGGGTTTGTGCGGACCGACGCAGCTAACCTACGCTCTAAGACATATTTCTCCACTCTTTGGATCTCTTGAGCCCTGTTCCTAGCCATCTTATAGCTATTCCATGCCCCCTGAGTTCTGTACAGCTTGTACGCCGCCCAACTTTGCCTACGAATAACTATGGTCTTGCGGACTTTTGACTTCCGCCATGGGGGTAGGTTTCTACTGCTAGCCACCCTCAGGGGTACGAACCCATCTGCAAGTTCGAGTAGCCCCATCTTGATGGTCTCCCAACTTTCCTCTACGGAGTCGTTTGTGTATCTCGATGTCCACTGAACTTCCTCCCCCGCCCTCTTTAGTCCACCTATATTGATTCTCCCATAGCGCCGACGTAACACGATTTCCTTCGGCGCCTTGCTAAGTCTTAGTGTGACCCTTGGGACTGCATGATCACCTTTTCCAAGTGGCTCTTACCGCTTAGTTTCTTTATTGTCATGATTGCGCCGCCTTTTGATTAAATCAGTGATATAGGCTGTGGGTGTCTTTCCCGAGCAGACCCCCCACGACAGCTCAGTGATGTAGACTCATACGTGATTCTCCTACCACCAACTGTTGGGAAATAAATCCAGAAGTCGCTCGAAAAATGTGTCCCTAGGCTCTTCAACCTCTTCGGGTGGCGGGGAGTTCCACATTTTAGTCACCCTCCGAGATAAACTGAACACCAGTGAGAGGCCCACCGACTGCAGCATCTTTAGATTTAGTGGGTGTCCCCTCGTTCGGCCATATCCGCGAGGAGGGAGCTCCGCACGTAGTTCTGGGCAGAATCCGCCCCTGATTATACGCCTGGTGAAGATCAGGTCTCCTAGGACTCTCCGGTGGACCACTGGAAACTGCCATGTAATCTTTGGCCGCCCTTCGTAGCTGACCCCGCATGGCTCTCCGCGAATGTGGGTTGCGCCTCTCTGTACTCTTTCCAACTTTGCGGCTTCTGCCAACGTACAAGTGAAAACAGCTGGCCCCCGTATTCCATCCTGGGACGTACGTGGGTTGCATTCAGTACCTTGAAAGCGTTGAGTGGGAGATGGCCGAATGATCGAGTAATCGGATCGAGGAAACTTCACGTTGACAAACAGTCTCTATCAGCGTTGTGTTTCGTCTTTAGGGACGAGGCCACCATCACTCCCAGATCTTTTCCGCAGACAGAAGGCCGAAGGAGTGCTCCGAGTATAGAGTACATCCCACTTCTGGACGGCACTCTTACTCGCATATGCGCATGCTTGTTGTTGTTGACTGGCAGTGAATACAGATCTGACCATCTTTCAAGGGCTTTGATGCCCTCCTGTAGAACGAGCTTAACTTCATTTTATGCAATCGTTCATTAGATCTTTAGGTCGTCTGCGTAGATGAGACACGGTGATTGAAAAATTGGCGGTAGATCGTTGATACAGGCCAGGAAGAGGAGAGGGCCTGGAACCGATACTTGTGTGCCACCAATAGTAGCCACTTGTCAAGTTGACATTGACTGTGCTAGTCGTACTGCAAAGGTTCTAACTTTTATAAAGTCCTCTATCAACAGAACCCGGGGATCTACAACACCAAGAGCCTTAGGCTAACCTAATAGACGGTTATGCGGGACTTCGTCAAGTGCTTTGCTAAAATCCACGAAGATTACGTCCCTAGGCTGTCCTTCGGCCTTAGCTATCGTCCAGGTTCTCGTGCGATTTCCAGGTTCTTCAGGCACGATCTAATTTCCGAAAAACTATGCTGTTGTCGGCAAAGTAAGTCACATACCCCTATATAGTCCCGGATTCGCGTTGCCAGCAGGCGCTCCGTAAGCTTTCCCATCCTCGGAGTTAGGCTGAAAGGTCGATAGTTGACAGCCTCGGCCTTCGCCCCACCTTTGTGTAGTGGCACTACGACCGCTTCCTTCCATTCTTGGGGGAGCTTCCCGCTGCTAGTGACGCGTTGCACTATCGTGTGACCGGTTGAGTAAACACATCGGCCGGCTCCCTTACCACTAAAGGATGAACACCGTCAGGTCCCGGGGATTGACTGACTTTGATGGTGTGCATTGCTGCTGCTACTTCTTCCTCGGTGGTTCCTTGGCGCGACATTTGAGGGGCATCCACTGCAATATGTGAGGGATGATTGCGCTTCTGTTCAGAACCATACACTGACAAGTGGTTTCTCGCCAGTATCTCTGCCTCGCTTTTATCTGTAACCCCCATCGAGTGTCCATCCTGTAGGGCTGAGGTTGCAGTTGTGGCTTGCGTCCTCCGTCGCAGATATGCAAACAGGCTTTTGGGTGCACGAACCAAGTCCATTTCCAACGTCTCGAAGATAAATTGCTTTCCTCGCTTCAGTTAGGTACGTCTATCTCGGGTAGTGCGGCATGGGTCATATCCCTAATCAGTCGTGTAACATTGTTTTCACGCTCGATTCCGACGTTCCATGAGAGGCCTAAGTTTTGAGTCAAACCAAGGTGGGTCTTTAGCATGCTGTCGCTGTCTGGATGATGAAACAAAAGTTTGGCATTTTCGAAAGGCTTCATCCCGAATTACTCCCCAAGCCTTGTCTATTTCGTACCGTCCCGGCGAGTACCACATCGCTGAGGACGCGGCCTCCCTGACTTGTTGGAACGGCATTCTGCAGAAGTTGAGTCCACCATGTGGTCTGGGAATAAAAGTCGCTCCTCTTTTCCAGCTGGTGGTCAACACTGCATGGTTACTGCACCCTAGTGGAGGTATGTACCCAATCTGATCGACATCGAAAAGCCTTGGAGATGTCTCCAGATCTAGGATAGACGCTTGGTGATCCTGGGTTCGGGTCAGCCTTCTGACGTGTTTGTTCAAGGGCAGTTCTAGCTCCGTTGAAAGAAGCTCGCGGGAAAATGAATCCGCTCCTGCAGTGCACCGTAAGTTCTCCCAGTCCACATTCGGCGAGTTGAAGTCACCCAAAATTGGACAGTGACCATCGAAAGCCCAAAGTCGTACGCCAGTCAGTACTTCCCGAAGATTTCCTTCTGGGGACTGACGAATGACTCCGACAGACTCAAATTCACTGGGTGTCGAGTTCACGCGACACCAAAGAGATTCTTCAAAGCCCTCCGGGTCTATCAGGGGATCCAACCGCAGCGAGGGGACGTCGGTTCAGAAGCACATCGCCACTTCTGCTCCTCCTCGGGCTTGGCTCCTATCAACTCCTCAAAGTGTGTATCCTGGGATAGCCACTTCCAAATCCCGCACCTCACAGGTAAGCCACGTCTCAGTCAAGGCGATCTTTGTTGGCGACTTGCGGGCCACACACGCCTCGAGGTCATCTCGCTTGTTCAACAGACTCTTGACATTAGACGACATGATAAGTGCTTGCCATCTTCCGTCATCCCTATCCGTGCGGACCCTAATTGCAGCTCCACAGCCGCAGCCGCCTGGTTGGTCATGCGGTTGAGAGTGAACGGTTCCCACCTCAGTTGAAGACGCCTCCGTTGAACCCGAAAATCCCGGGTGAAAAGACCTGTTTCCCCATTTGCCTGGCGTTTGCAGAGCTCTCTCGACGCTAAACAGAGCCTCTCTTTTTTCTCGGGGTCAAGATTTCAGAGGAATCGCCGTTTTTCTTCTTTTAGTCTGTAGGACCGCTGAAGCACCCAGCGGCATTCCTCGTCGGAACCTAAGACCACCTTGAGCGGACGAGGGTTACCACTGTCATTCGTTTTCCCTAAGCGAAAAACGGCTTTGACCTTCACATTATTTACCAGGTTTTCCTCATTTGAGGAGGATATTTTGGCAAATACTTCCCGTAGAAGAGAAACGTTGTGCTCTAATCTACTTTGAGGCGCCGACTCTTTTGATTCCGACAGATTCACGACCAGGAAGCATTGGGTCCTAGGTTGCGGCGCCATCCGTTGAAGTGGCTTTATTGTTTTCCACTGACTCATGGTTTCCATCGGCCTTGGATAGGGGCCTGTATCTCCGCCGTCTGCATTTGATACCTGCGGAACAGAAGTATCGTCTTCCGAACTAATATCTACTGCTGCTTTGTCGGTAACCACGGATTTCCTTCGACTTTGCTGCTTCACTGCAGTCGATGGGCTGTTTGTAGCGCCTGAAGCGTCTCCGGAGTGGGGCCTGGGGCTCGTTGCCCACGGTGCCGCGGGTGCCTGGTTCGTCACTGTATCCGAATCTTCTCTTTTTCTTTCATTTGTGGCGGTACGTTCTGTGCACAGAATTGGCAGGGCTGGAGAGCTGCAAGAACTCAGCCAATCATATTTATCCTTATCGACTTCTGTACACTTTAGGTGAATCCACCCCTTACAATAATCACACATCAGGTCTTTGACCCGCGGGCCAATATTTTTCTTGCATACCAAACACGCACATAAATCTTCAAGGGTGATTAAACCCATATTCTTTATAAATCCGACGAGATGCCACAAACATCATAAAACAGTGCTTATCTACGGAGCACAACAGTAGACACCCGATGTAGGCCAGTAGCCCAATCCAAGCCCAGTCTTCAGCCTTCGGGCTAAGGGCAGCGGGAGGTCATCCCTTATGAGTCCCTTCGCATCGTACCCTGTTGACTCCGATAGATGTCGGTGCTCCACCAATAATCCCTCAGAATCTGAGCCAACTTCCACTTAAACAGTGTCCCGGTTTCCTCTTTCACCACTTCGTTCAGTTCAGTTCAGTTCAGTTCAGTTCAGTTCAGTTTTCACAGGACGAAAGTGGTTGAGACCAATCGAGAGTCCAGATCGTTGCGTTGTCGGCGATTTTCCTTGGCTCGCAACACTGCTAGTTGAATGTTCTTTCTGAAAGGTGGAATTTGCGAGGCCATATCTTCTTCACAGACAAATTCATTTCAAAAATACAAGGGGCTCAATACCTCACCCCTCGTTCACACGACAAGCTCCGGGAAGGCTGAGCTTCAGAGTGGACCCATGGCCTCCTTAAAAGTTGGTAAGTAGCTGCATCGAACAGAATCCTCGGAAGGTCTATTCCACATAGGTACAACCCTGTTTGTAAAACATTTACCTTGTACTTCTAGCCTTGGGCATGCCCTCAGCAGCCTAAGACCGTGCACCCTGGTGCCGCACCCAGGGGCAGAAACGATCCAGTCACCCGTGTCCAAGCCCGACAAAACTTTTTTGATCTTAAACATTTCTATTAGGTTGCTTGGCTACTTACACCGCTCTAAAGGGACGAGAATAAGGTTTTCTAGACGCTGGGAGTGAGGTTTCCCCATCTAACCGGTGATCTTTCCAGTTTCAAACCTCTGCACCTCCTCCAAGCACTCCCTATCATTGCGATAATAGGGAGCCCTGCCTGCACAAAATACTGCAGAAGAGGTCGCAACAAAACCTTGTAAAACGGGATGAACACTTCTGGTTTTTTATGAACACATCAATTATTACCTCTCTGGCCATGCAGGCAGTTCTCTGGCACGGCCTTAAAGGCTTGAAGCCCTGTATGGCTAAAACACCTAGGTCTTTTACTCCCGACACTCTTTTAAACGAAATACTGCTACTTTTGTCTCTGCCAATGGTCAACACTTGACATTTGGCAAGATTCGGCGGTAAATCCCATCGTTCTGTAATGAACGTTTCAGCAATGCGTAGCCAAATTTGCAACGGATCCCGAAATCAAAAGACGATTATCCGCGATATTCTACGATACTAGATTATTGCATGAACAATGATATCGAAAAATACAAACCTCAAAAATACGATCACAAGGACTCAACAACGAGAAACCGAATAGCAGCGTGTGAGCAAACAGCACGTGCGTCACGCAGGTCCTGAACGAGGATGTGCCAAAGTAGCGCTCTGGGCGCGAACAAACAACAATTGGTTCATAGAAACAACCAGTTCGTAAAGACAAGTCAATAGTGTAGGCAAATGAGTGATGTTAGGAAAAACACTGAATCGCAAGGGTTTCAGGAGGATTTTCCACGACCGGCTGTTACAGCTCTGCCTGTATGCACACCGCATTTATATCCTGTGCTAAATCACTCCCCGCTATCTTCACTTCACTTGCAAAGATGAGACACGAGTTACTCAATTCTTCAGCTAGGTAGTTTATATACAAGGGGAAGAACAAGGACCCCTGTGCTGAACAGTGCAGCGCACCGCTGGTAGCCTTCTCCCTTCTCGATAGATAACTGCCCACCTTGACACAGAAGCTACGATTCCTTAGAAAGTGTGCAACCCGGCATCGCTTTCCCGCTTATCCCAAAAGTCTGCAATTCATAGTCCCGCAGGCCATGACTCACTGAGTCGAAAGACCCATTGAAATCCAAATAACAAACATCCGCTGTCGTACCTTCATCCATTCCTCTTGTGGTCTCACCTAAGAATATCAGTAGACTTGTCAAACACGATCCTTTTAACAAATCCATGTTGTGCAGGTGTCAAAAGGTCGGTGATAACCAGAGGCAGGCACAATAGCCTTCTGATTACTCGCTCCAGGCACCTGCGCAACACTAACGTTAGGCTAACCGGTTCCTAGTAATCCGCCTTCTACCCGGACCATGTCTTATGAATTTTTATGACAGTGGCGTCGCTCCAATTCTCTGGCACCTCACCCTCCATTAGAGAAGCTTCGCACAGCCGGGTAGCAGCCCATAATAAGATATCAGAAAGAAGGTAAACGGTCGGTCGGTAGAGCTTTTCGGAGATCGGTCACTGTCTCTGACAATCGATAAATGGCCGCCAAACCGGTGCAGAGCACCTTACGAAGCTTCAGGGCATGTCCTCTGGTACGATCATTATCCCTGAGTTGGAATTCCGACTGTGGTTCTCGTCAAGACCCACCACGGGTTTTTCGTCTGGCACGGGTGAGGTCACCCCATATACGTCGACAGGCAATGAGAAAAAACCGGTGGACTATCGACATCTGTGATGATACCTCATCTTTACCAGGCTTCAATTGAATTTCAATTCGGTTCCAGGACTTGACGGCAGGATGCGCGAATGTCCGGATTCCTGCACTGGTGAGATCCTTGGGTCCTGGTGCTTCGACATTTGGAAGAGACTACTCTTCCTCAATACTTGGCCGTAATCAGTGAGGGCTCAGGTTACATTTTAGTACTTCGGATACCAGGCACTAACTAGATCCAGAGAATGGCCTATGGAAAGGAAAAAGTCAAAACTTCTGATTCGGGCCAAAAGACGGTAAACCTCGATGGAATAGGTGAAGGGGGTTTTGTATTGAAACAATGTCGTTCACGTTTACTTTTGAGAGCGATACCGGACGCGATACTAGCTAATGGAGCTAAAGATTCAACCGTCAGCAAGCAGAGCAGTCAAAAATGTGTCATTCAATTGAAGGAAAACAATTGTCCGTACAGCAGGCAGACAAACAACGAACAGACCTGTGGACTCGCACAACACAAAAACCGCTTAAAGCAAATTGTAACGTACATGTGTGGAAATCCTCTCTAGCCCTCGTCAGGGTCTTGTTTTGTTGAGACTGTGCTCTTTAGCCTAATGATTCTTGAACAAGTATGGTGTGCATCAGCCACTACGCTTGAACATTTGTTCATATTTTGCTCACATGCCGTGGCATATTTTTGATTTGAATTCGGACTGCCGTGGCGGTGGTACCTAACATAGACCTTTTTTGGATTCTGGTCAACGTTGTCAAAAGTTGCGGCCGTACAGTTGAGGTCTGAACATATTTATATGCGTATAAATTATTAATCCCTCACCGTCGAATCAACGAATCAATTTTGTTCTTGCCTTGGGATTCGTCAGTTGGGCTGGGCGTTACTCACGATTGGAATAATCGTTAAGCTAAGTGCTGATGGGTAATGTTTGTCTAGAGTAACTTTTGGTCATGAATTGACACATTCAAAATCAGTCATATCCAGGTCGCTACAAGACCTCCAATACCCTTCAACTTCATCAACTTTCTGGACCACATCCGTTGGGCAAGCACACCTCAAGGTCAACTCCCTCGCTAATAATGATAGTATAGTAGGGAAAATTGGTGTTAGATGAGAGTTCCACTTGGGTTGAATTGAAAGGGACTGGCCAGTTGTCCACAAAAATGGTAGTAGACCCCTAGTCTTATTCTTCCAAACACTGTCATCCACATTCTATCTGACCTCCTTTTTGAACTCAGACACTGTGCTCGCTTTTATCGCACCCCCTGGCAGCCTATTCCTGTCATTATCGTTCCTAACTGCGGAAGGCTGACCTCTGATTAGAGTCAAAGTTCTCTCTTTCTTGCTTGTTAATGCTTGCCCCTTTAGGCATCCATTCCCTCGCAGATTAAAAAAGGCCCCACTGTGAACTTAAGCTCCTACAAACCCCTTTAGTATTTTGAAGGTCACTATGAGGTCACCGAGTCTTCTTCTTTTTGGAGCAAATAACCCCAGTTGCTCCGACGTTTGTAAGTAGTGCAAATGTCTGTGATAATAAAAGCTTAATTCAGAGGTGCCCAAAGCACGCCTTAAGCTTGATCAATATTTTTACAGGCAACAAAACAGAGAGACAAAATCTGTGAAAAATTTAGAAGTGTGCAAGGCAAACTAAGTGTAGGTAGAGCTAGAGGTAAGACGAGGGGGATGCAAATGTGTGCACACCAAGGAATAACGGAGGGGATGTGAGTGAACCCAGAGGAGTATTCAAACAGGCTCCCGGCGGTTTTGAAAGTCATGATCAAATGAAAGAGATGGCTTAGCCACGCGGAGGAAATCAGGACCCGTGGGTTTCACATGGGGAGGACTGAGAATCGGCATGAGAAACTACGGTAAAGCGAAACGAAGAAGAAAACAGAAATGAAGAAGGGAATAACAAAAACTGAGTTGTATGGCTAGGGATTAGGTAGCAATGAAGTAAGCCTCAGTGCAATTAACGGACTACGTCAAGTTGTAAACAGGGAGCGACTAACGCAAGACATCAAGAGTGGGTCAGATGGCAACCAAGGTTTGGAATGATCGAGATGCGGTAAGTGTTAGGCAGATATATGGGCAAAATGGAAGCATATCTTGAGGGGAGGCAGGGCTGCAATGCAAATGGCCGGCAAAGAGCCGGAGGATGCGGAGAAAATGTGTGGACATATATATACGTTCAAATTTATATATATATATATATATATATATATATAAGAGCACCAGCATATAGCAGTGAAGGGATAGAACATGGAAGTAGTAGTGCTTGGAAGGGACAGGTGGGGTTAGATCTAATGGTACAGAATTAAATTGGATAAATCCTGATGAATTTGTTTATGATAGGTGAACATGGGGATCAAAAGAGGAAAAAACGACATTGGAAGCACAGAAGTGATGGCTGTGAGCAGGATTTCATGAGAGAAGGAATACGAAGGAAAGGATCAAAGAAAATAGGTAAGAGTGAATCCAAAAAAGTGATTAACGCAGATCTGACATGTGGCGACCTTCAAAATGGATGAAGCGATGATAAATGGATAAGCTTTATGCAGAAGGAAGAGGGCCGTGAAAATGGCTAGAAAGCGCAGAGCGAATGGAAATGCAGAGTGCTAGGATTAGTGTAAGAAATCAGTGGAGAAGGGCAACTCGGAGGTTGGACGAGCCATGGTGCTAGGAGGCAGCAGTTGAAATGGCGAATAACATAGGGGAGAAATAAGGAAGCGGAGGGCCAGAAAGTTCACTTAATGGCAGGTTACATGGTTTGAAACTGTAGGTGAAAATAATGACGTAAAGATAAATTTACCACTTTTGTTTACTCAAACACTACATGACTTTACTGGTGTATTTCGGTTGCTGTGATTTATAAATTTAGAATTTGTAAATACCTCACATTGACATGTACTGCTGTATACTCTGATCTTGCCTTGTGCATGTGTATTGACCACGGTCAAGAAATATACTATACTATACTATACATTAGGTGGGACGCGGGAAGGCAGCGCAGCAAGAAAGGCACATTGAAGACGGCTGTGACGAGCAATATTCGAGTCAGATGAGAGTATTGCCCGGAGAAAACCAGGAAACAGATAACCAATTAGATCGTTTCACTGCAGATAACACAGGATGAAGACCGAGAAGAAAAGAGGAGGAAAAGTACCGGGACTGGAAAACCTTTGACGGAATAAGAGACACGAGAAATGTGTGCACCTCGGGGTTGGGAGAATGGAACTGGAGAGCTGTGTGGTCGCAGAAGATTGCGCAATTAGATAGAACCGGAAACTGCTAACTGGGGCACTGCTTAAATGGAAGATCGACAGAAGAAATGCGGGGGCCAATATGGAAAATAAAGTACTGGTGACAGTATAGTAAATTTGGTCGTGAAAAAACTGCAAGGGTGGGAACTGTGAGTTCTTGTATGGTGATTTGTCATGGGCACGGACTTGTCCGGGGCGTAATGGTGGGAGATATAAGATGGACAAAAGGGACATGGCAAAATGGTAGCTGTTGAAAGATACAGTCAATCAGATTTATAACTATATGGAGGTACCGAGTGTAACGAACGTTTCAGCAATGCGTAGCCAAATTCGCAACGGATCCCGAAATCAAAAGACGATTATCCGCGATATTCTACGATACTAGATTATTGCATGAACAATGATATCGAAAAATACAAACCTCAAAAATACGATCACAAGGACTCAACAACGAGAAACCGAATAGCAGCGTGTGAGCAAACAGCACGTGCGTCACGCAGGTCCTGAACGAGGATGTGCCAAAGTAGCGCTCTGGGCGCGAACAAACAACAATTGGTTCATAGAAACAACCAGTTCGTAAAGACAAGTCAATAGTGTAGGCAAATGAGTGATGTTAGGAAAAACACTGAATCGCAAGGGTTTCAGGAGGATTTTCCACGACCGGCTGTTACACCGAGTGAATACAGATTATGAGACGACTAGGGAGAAGTGGGTGGAAAATGAAATGTTTCGGTCTTGGGCAGAGTAAAGTGGATAGGGCGAGCGTGACATCATTCAGTGAGGGTGGTCGAGGTGGAAAACGACAGGAACAAAAAAAGAATGGATGGTTGTGCATACAGAGGTAAGAAGACAAGAAAGGGAAGTGATGAGAGTGCTGACACGAACGATAGATGAGCGAGCGGCGACGGAATAAGAGTGATAGGATCATGCCCTCGGCAGCCTACGTTGATGGATGCGGTGAGGCGAGGAGAGCTACGGCGTGCATTCCGTAACCGGTGCTAGTGGCTTGCGTCAAGTTTGCCCACCCTCAAACTTCCTGTTCACTTTGGTGATCAGTGACATCCTAAAAGGAGTTCAAGGAAACAAACGAACGAAGGATTTGAGTTCTTACCCGGCAACAGACTTTTAGACCTAGACTATACAGATGACATCATACCGGTTTGGAAGAATGCCACTGTGATACACTGCCTTCAATACAACCTTGCGTCGCCTGTATTACGGTACGGAATGTGCTGTTCGCCCTCCAAGTGCTTCTGCAGGACCAGCAGGAGCCCATACCCGTACTTACCCTCGGTAATGACTGGTTACAAATTGTTGAAAAGCTTGTCAACCTGGGAAGCTGTATAACTATTGATGGACCGATTAGAGACGATGTGGTTAACCGAATGGCAAAGGCTCAAGCGGCTTCCTGCAACTTACGTCACTTGCGGCCAGGGCGTGCAGGTCAAGCCAGAACATGGCAACAATATGTCTGGCATCGAGACATGCTTCTGTCGGTTCCTGAAGCTCGGTTGGTTGGAGGCTTCGAGATCCATTACACAGCTCGCTGGAAACTTTGTTGAATGTGGATAAATGTCGTGCTTAGTGGCGGTTATATCGCGATAGCTTGTGTTCGAACTCCTTAATAACTTTTCCCTGGATTCTTCACTTTTATCTTTATGTTTCATGTTCTTACATGGCACCACGCCTCTGCACATTGTGCCGGTTATCAGTGAATATATATATAATATCGAGTCGAAGGTGGTGCGAGGGAGTATGGAGCATGCGGCGGTAAGCCGTTGGAATTTGTATCGGTGTTCCAAAACATTCCGGATGATGAATTTTTGGTCGGCGCATCCAATGCCACAGTGGGAGCTTATTTCAATCGTTTACGACTCTAACTCCAAAACACTGACTTTTGATTCGAGTCAAAGTTCGCTGTATCTTGATTGTCAGTACATGCCCTCTTAGGTAGCCGTTCCCTCGCAGCTCAAATAAAGCCCCTTTGTGACCTCGGACTTCTGTGAATCCTTTCAGTATTTCGAAGGCCACTACGAGGTCACCTTGTTTCCTCCTACTTTCTAGCGAAAATAACCCTAGTTGCTCCAACCTCTTTTCGTAGCACATATCTGTACTCAGCAAACCATAGCATGAGTCGCCGTTGTAGCTGCTCGAGAGCCTTGATGTTCCTCACCAAATATGGCCTTCACGCATGGACACAGTTTTCTAGACGAGATCACACGAAGGCCTTGTATGATGGCAACAAGACTCGCGGTTTCCTAGAGCTGACTGCCCTTTTTAGTTGGTGCAGAGCTCTGAATGGTTTCCGCATTACTTTTTGACACTAGAGACTTGGCTTAAGGTCAGCGCTTACAATCACCCACAGATCCCGAGCTTCTATGGTCGGAGCTAGTGACTCCCGATTGTCTGGTGGATCCATATACCAGGTGAGCCGTGGTCCTTCCCCTTTGGTGAGATGTTAACATTTGCTCAGATTCATGGGAAGATCCCATATCAATGACCACAGATATGCCTTGTCTAGATTACCCCGAACAGCTGCACCATCTGGTGCTCCTACCACGTCCATGTCATCCGCGAACGAGAAGCACGGGGCTTCCAACCCGTCCGCTAGGCTGTGTATTAGGAACAACAGGGGTCCTAGGACTGACCCTTGCGGAACGCCGCTGTGCAGCCCCCTATTGTCCAACAAGCAGTCTTCTACTCTCGCTCGGAAAACCCTCTCCTTTAGGCTTTGTAAAATCCACTCCTTTATTTTCGCCGTAAGTTGGGAGAATTCTACCTTTGTTTCGAGCAGTCTATAGTTAACCGAACCGAAGGCATTTTGAGAATCCAGATAGCAGACATTCACATTTGCTGATGGAGCGTCCGCTTGCGCTTGAATATTTCATCATGTTGAGTAACGTGTTACACCATGATCATGCGCTTGCGCGTGAGTCTCGATCATGGCCGAGAAATATGCCACTATTATTATTATCCGTTAGCATCCATGTTACAAACGAAATTCTTCATCTGTATGAACTATCTTCGCTGAAATTCCGATTGTTTGTTTTATTGCTCTAAATCTTTGTCACAAACCTGACTCCCACCGTTGCCTCCAGCGTGAGTCGCTCAGCTTGACCTTCCTTGAGATTGTATTCGGTAATCTCATCTTCTATGTATAACCCTTTGCAGTGATTCAGCTGCAGCTGTTGATTTGTTGTTCAATTTGGAGAGTAAGAGCCTAGAAAGAGCACTATTTAGGTTTGATTATTGTAAAATTACTGGATTTGTTTTATATAGTACTGTGGTTATTTGGGATCGACTTTGTTTTGAATCGTATGGAAATTGGTTGCTACTCGTCGCTCGAACATTTCGACGGCTGGACTTTACACCTAGTTTCGGGATTATGACGGACTTCGTGTCTTCCAAGTCCAGAATAAGTCGCAGCCAATCGGCGCAGATGGCTGAGCGAAATAAGAGGAACACTCGACCAAACAAAATTTCGCATACGAGCACCCGCTATCCCGGAAACAGTCATAGTGTTAACCTGGTTACTTAAGGTAAAAGTGGTAGTAATAAGCAGTATGTTGCGTTTATGGAACCACATAATGTGACGGAATGTTCTAAGTTCCTTGAGATGAAGGCCACAGGGAGATTAGAGAAGCCGCAGAGACACCACTTGTGTTTTGTGTGCTTCGAAGGACACCATCGAGCGAGTGATTCTGTTGCATAAACCAGTTGCAGTTTGAAGGGCTGTTTGGGCTGGCACCCGTCAGCTGCTGCACATAATCGCGTCAGGTGTCACACCTCCACCGTCCAGAGCCAGTAGGGGTTTCTGCGCGTCAACTGAACCTCAAGACAGTCATGTATCCCTGGGTTTGATTTCTGTTAAACTGGGAACTGAAGATCAGGTGGTGAGTGGGTACTCTCTTCTGGACGATGGCCCCTACTAGACACTCAGTAGAGAGGGCCTAACACAACAGTTATGCCCACAGCGGCGAAGTGTCTGCGTAACGGCAAAGACGTCTGGTGTAATCATCGTACTGGTTCGATAAGTGACACCCCTCGAGTGCTTCCTAGGGAAGAAAACAAGTCCGTGTTTGTGGAACAAGCCGTAGAAGTTAGGGCACTACCCACGGCCAGACCGGATGGTGAGAGATCGGAGGGAGTGGGGCGATTGTCACAACTTGCTAATTTGCCAGTGGCGGAGAGCGATGGAGAAGGGTTGGTGCTCGCCGGAAGTGGCGTACTGTAAGCTCACTGGGTTCTATGCCAGAGACTCGGCTGCCGGAAGCTCCCATTTGCCGTTCGCATCTAGGTGATTTGGGTGACATTCGGGCCTTCGAACTACTCAGCTGACTAGTCGAGTTCTGTCAATTGCACTTCAACAAGCTATCCTTGGTTAACCGAACAATTAACAAGGATGTACGACGCCGACTTTGCAGGTGTGCATCCTTTGGATAAGACTCCGTTGATGGAGATCGAGAAGGCTGTATCCGTAGTGGAATCAGGCACGCAGTTCACAGATGACCACTTTGTGGCGCCCCTGCCATGGAGGGAAAGTGGAAAGAGAGGGCTCGATAATTGAAGGATGTGTCCGTCAATCAGCCGGGTTAAGCGAGATATGACGGATTAAAATGATGACTGGTATACTAACAGGTTGCGCGTGGACCGTTATTTGTGTCAATCGCAATGGCGATATCGGCAGGAGGGGCTTCGCGTAAGAAAACATTAACCGATCTGATGAGCAGTCGGGGGTACTTTCTGTCTTAAACTAGAAGAAACTATTATGGTGTCGGTGGTGATGCACTAGAGGAAGGTGGTCTCGTGCCGAGAAACGCAGCCGGTTCGATGGAAAAGTGGATTGCTGCAGAGGACACTAAAGTGGAAAATCTCTGCATAGACTTGAGCGTTATTACGCTGTGTCACTGACGAATATATGTATTTGTATATGTTGACGCTTTTGACTACAGTGTTATTCAGCGTCATTTCTTGTAATGTACAAGATCGTATGTATATGTTTCGTCAGGCATGGCAAAGTGTGTGTCGGTCTATCAGCCTAGTAGGGCGAAATATGACAGATTAAGCTGGCGAATGGTACTGACCGGTATTTTAGCAGGATGAGCGTGAACTGGAATTTGTTTTGGCTGCAGTGGGGATATCGGCGGGACAGGCTTAGAGTTAGAAAACGCTGAACGACGTGATATGCAATTGGGAATAGTTCCTGTCAGGTGGCCTGATTTCGGCCCCAGTTGCTATGAAAGGTTCCACTTAGGTCTCTGCCGGTATGAGCCAAGGTGGCGTCTTCGGTTTTCCAGTTTGACGACTTAGGCAGTGGGAGACAACGAACCTGAAATAAAAGGGGACTGCAGTCCGGACGTGGTTCCGGCTGTGGGCTATGATAATACATGAAGACAATGATAATTAACTGGTTAGGTTTATGCGAGTGGGGCATGGACGAAGTGTCTCATTTGAGCAGTCAGTGACATCTACTTTACATTCTGGGTAAAATAGGCTCCCAACCGATTTACAATTTACGGCTACAGGCTAACGAAGTTGCGTACGCCGGTTGGGCAACTGCGCATGCATTTCAAACGACTTATGGTTTGCAGGTTGGCACGGCAGTGCTCGGATACTAATGAAAGTCCTAAGGCTTCACCGTTTGGAAAAGTTAGAAGTTCTAACTCTCAATGCCGTTTGCTTAAGCAGAAGGAAATTTGGTACCGAGGCGATAAGACTGACTTGAAATAACAGACTGTGAGCGAATGGGACCGGCACACCTTTAGCGTAGCGCTATATTTTTCACTGCCCCTTCTGACATGGTGGTTATTCCATACTCAGTAGTTTCCGAGGAGCCTTAAAGTAGAGGAAACTACTGGGGTGTCGGTGGTGATGCTTTAGAGGAAATTGGTCACGGGCCGAGTAACGGTAATGTGAGTTCGTCTATGCCTTTACTCGGTCGTGCTGTCGTACCGAGATTATACTTGGTTGTGAGCAAGGGAATCTGGAGCAGAGCTGATTGCAGGGTTATCGTGGTAATTTTTTCGTCGTTAGCTTATTGCGAAGCAGGGCAACACCCATGTAAGGACCGGTTTGGAGAACCGTGAAAGGTAGGAATGAGATGGGTCCGAATTGTCATAGGGGAAGCAAACTGTTGCGGTCTACATTCGGTGCTCATGATAGGCGGCACAGTGGACTGCTTCAGGTAGAGAGGTAGCAGTACACACAACCAATGGCATCCAGCTCGTGGCTCTCCAAGAACGATCTACACATTTTAGACGTTTTTATTATTTTTTATAGTCTTATCGCAGTCAGATATCTGGATGTCAGAGAACAGGATTTCCTGAAATCCTTTACACCGGCCTCCAAAGGACGACCCGGATTTTTCTTGTGGACCTTCAAATGAGGTTGGCCTCAAGCACCGGCTCGCCCCACGGTTCCTTAATTCCTTAAACTGATCACCGTCAACAGCAGCTTCCAGTTGGACTAGTGGCTCAACTCTCAGTGGTCCCTCCCGGTTCGGTAGATCCGAAGACTCGCCTCCCGCTTGAGGAGAGATAGCTTCTGAACTTACAACGTCAGTGTCCGGTTCAGCTTCAATAAGGAAAACCTTTCTCATGTCATGCAGCTCTAATCCTCCGCTAGTTCGCACTGTTGCCGTTCGTACCGAGCCATCGTCCGAGGCCGAGAGGCTTTCGATAACTCCGATCGGCCTCTGGTCACACAACAAAACCTCTGAAACTAGTAGCACTACTCCACCCGATCTGAAGTTGCGTTCTCGAGTTAACCATTTCGGCCGCTGTTGTAATAGCGGAAGATATTCCATGGTCCATTCCTTCCAAAACTCAGATGTGAGGTAGTTTGCCTGCCCCCACTGACGAGCCATTCTATCTCACAACGAATTCGACGAAAAGTCTCGTGGGTTCGCCCTTAGGATAAATAGGTCATCGGGTATGAGTACTGGCAGATCACGACAGGCCGAGGTTATAGGTACTAGCGGTAGTCCTTTCACCATCCGTTCACTTTCCGCAAAAAATATCAACAATATTTCGTCAGTCATCGGCTGCTCGTCACAAACTGAAAGAAGTACTCGTACAGCCGAGCGCTCCACGATTTCTCACGTGACACCACGGTGACTAGCATGAGGGGGATTGAAGCGCCACTGCACGCCCCTTTGCAACAGTCTATCGGCAATCTTATCACCAGACCAGTTCACCATTAGGTTCTTCAATTCCCTTTGAGCCCCAACAAGGTTTGTGCCATTGTCACTAAAAATCTCGAGAGCTGCCTCTCTCCTCGACATAAAATAGTTATAGTTATAGTTATAGTATATTTCTTGACCGTGGTCAATACACATGCACAAGGCAAGATCAGAGTATACAGCAATACATGTCAATGTGAGGTATTCACAACTTCTAAATTTATAAATCACAGCAACCGAAATACAACAGTAAAGTCATGTAGTGTTTGAGTAAACTAAAGTGGTAATGGTTGAGGCGGGAATTTCGAATCGGTTTCGAAATCGCCGGGGGGCGGTGTGGATAGCTGGACAGTCGTGGAATTGCTGATATAAGCAACAAATGGACGGTCACTAACAAGTAACCGGGCGTAAGAGATGCAAAAGAACATTGTTAGAAGTAAAGCAAGCGTGGGGCTTTCAAAGTGCAGTCAGAGATACCAGCGGGATATTGGACACTGATCCAGCATTGGGTAACTAATTGTGGAGGAAGCATGTGAAACAAAGGCAAGTGATTCAAAGGTGATAATAAAACGGACCTTTTGTGCAGGTGATTACAGTGTCATATGGAAATTCAAATGAAGGCGAAAAGCTTCGCAGGGACTTCAGTGAACTTTTGAAGAGCATGAATGGTGTATGGACATATAACGGACTATTAAAGAAAAGAAAAGCCGTCAATGAAACGGATTAGTGGAGACAAACGTCAATGGTTCGGCTAGGCAGGAGTTGGAAGAGTGTAAAATGTTTTTTTTGTATTTGATAGAAAATTGGTAATCAAATTGTGGTTGGCTGCAGATGGCTGGTATTCTGTTCCGTTAAGACCTTGGTTGCAGGCAGAATGTTGTGGGAAGCAGGTAAAAAAGGGCTGGTTTGACGAAGTTGACAGCTGCGAAGGCTGGGTTCCGGCCATTGATTTCGTACTCTGCGATCCGGTGAGACTTTCATGAGGTTTTGTTAATCCATGTACGGTGCCCCATGTAACGTCAGCAGGCGAGAGTATAGGTTTAAACCATTGATCAAATCGTCCAGTCCTTACGGTAATCCGGAATAAACGTCGATTTAGCCGATGGATACCCAAGTAACCAATGCAATCTGGAAGAGATCAGGAATGCGGCAGTCTGGAGAGTGTTCCAGCTGTGGGTTATGATTATCGTTTATATGGAAGCAAGAAAATGAACATTTTGATGTCCGAACAGTTAGTTATCGTTTGGCTAGTGGACAGGTCTATTAGGGATCCCTAGATGGAGACTGGTAGCTTTCTAGGGTATTTGGGGCGATATCAGGTAGGCAGTGGATGAGGAGAGGGTGTCCGTTTGGGAACCAGGAATAAAACAATAGTAGATGGTATGGTCTGGACGAAGAATGAGAAAATAAGAAGAAAACAGTCTGGTCAGTTCACCAGCTGTGGTAAAGGACGGCAAACAGTAAAAAGGGGGGAAAACACAGTGTTAAAATGAGGATTTTTCATGTGGGGGCAAACGTGCTGGTATTCGGCAGGGGCATACGGATTCCGGTTGGAATGGGGTCTTAACTTACCATGAGCATGTGCGTAGAGAAGTGGAGCCTAGTTACTAAGGAATGGTAATCCGTGTGGGAAGTACGAGAAAGGCACAAAAAAAGCAGGATGGGACGGCTGAGTTCTAGCCTGAGCCAGGAATTAACTGAGAGCGAGCACTCATCGCTAAAGGACGGAACGGTTTAATTTATATATACGCAAATTGTGTGTAGTAAAATGGCACAATCTAGTTAGGAAGGGGGACAAGTGAGTGGAGCGTACCCAAGGTATATATGTATACATATATATATATATATATATATATATATATATATATATATATATATATATATATATATATAGATGTATACGTGGGTGCGATCATCGGACGCAAAAGACTACGGCAAGAAAAGTGAGATAGAGTGACGCAGCCGAGGATCAACGGTTAACGGAAAGAAGAACAAAAGTTAAGCACGGGCTCATCGGTGCGGCGGATCCCAAAGGCACATTGAGGCCATGAAACGTGAGACTAAAGGGGAAACGCCTAAGTGTGGCTAGAACTTTCAATGGGAAAGTTAGTATTTCGCCTAGAGTGGTCATTGAGCAGGAGTAAAGACCAAGTTCTGCATGAAATTACAGAAGAACCTTAGCTGGAGGATAGGGTGGGAGCAGAAATGGTAACGTCATAACTGGGTGGTGAGTTCAGTTAGTGAGTCACGCTAAGTGCGATGAATCAGACTGGATTTTCCAGTTCGAAATCGCAGAGGTGGTGAGCGAAGTATGAGTGGTGGGACCTGGTGCGGAAGAGAGGCATTATAAGCTAAGAGATATCGAGGACCGTTGAGTTACTCACCATGATTTTGTTATTAATTATAAGACAGTAGTGAGTGTATATATATATACATATATTATATATAAAAATGTTATATATTTACACATATGTATGTATATATATGAATAGGTATATATATATATTATATATATATATATGCATATATATGTATATATATATGCATATATATGTATATATATATATATATGAACAGGTGTATATATATATATGTATATATAAAATATATATATTGCTGTATACGTGGGTGGTATCATCAGACGGGTCCTGCGAGAGCGGTCGGACGCAGAAGACTATGGCAAGGAAAGTGAGATAGAGTGACGCAGCCGAGGATCAACGGTTAACGGAAAGAAGAACAAAAGTTAAGCACGGGCTCATCGGTGCGGCGGATCCCAAAGGCACATTGAGGCCATGAAACGTGAGACTAAAGGGGAAACGCCTAAGTGTGGCTAGAACTTTCAATGGGAAAGTTAGTATTTCGCCTAGAGTGGTCATTGAGCAGGAGTAAAGACCAAGTTCTGCATGAAATTACAGAAGAACCTTAGCTGGGGGATAGGGTGGGAGCAGAAATGGTAACGTCATAACTGGGTGGTGAGTTCAGTTAGTGAGTCACGCTAAGTGCGATGAATCAGACTGGATTTTCCAGTTCGAAATCGCAGAGGTGGTGAGCGAAGTATGAGTGGTGGGACCTGGTGCGGAAGAGAGGCATTATAAGCTAAGAGATATCGAGGACCGTTGAGTTACTCACCATGATTTTGTTAATAATCATAGGACAGTAATGAGTATATATATATATATATATATATATATATATATATATATATATATATATATATATATATATATATATATAAATCCAACCAGGGGTTGGATACTGAAGCAGTTTTTATGGAAATGTTGAGGTTGGTTTCAGGGCCGCATACGCAATATAACTAAATAAAGTTAATAAATCGTGGAGCGAGTGAGAGATATTGACAACCTGTGGGGAGTAATGCGGTGGTCTCTATAAATGCGAGCGCATCTGAAAGGATTTGTTTCAAAGTTGAATTAGCAGGATCCTATAAGTTGGTATGGATAAACAGTTAGTGGACGCAGACATGCTTACATATGTCGATGGCGAAGGCTAGGAGAAGCGGTCAAACAAAGCAATCAGAATTTTCAAAGCGGTGAGGTTATTTTGGAAGGTAAGGTAAAGAGAGAAAGCAGAGCAATGGCTTAAAAGTCAAGGCCTATCTCGTAAGCTTGACGTTCGGTTACGTGAACGTTGAATAAGCGCAAAACAGTTGGGACAGTAAGGAATTTATCAATAGCACGCACGAATGCATACTTTGACCGAGAAGATCTGATGTGCAAGGGAAGTTTATTCCAGATTCTGGAGTACGCGAAGAGAAAGAACTTAGAGCGTAGAACAGTCCTCGCGGAGGGTGTGGTAATAGTATACTGTCTATTCCGGAGTGAATATCCAGTATCCGGGGAGAAGCACAACTGGTTGGAGGAATAGGACTGCTTAGTCAATAGCTTACACAGAAATATCAAATTGAGCTTGATGCGACGAAGCCATAGTGGTTCGATTTTGAGAGATAAGCATCGTTCCCTGTAGTTTAAGTTGGACGACCAACCGATAAGCTGTTTTGTGAATCTTCTTTGAACACATTCGATAATAATCCTGTCGGATTTTCTCATGCTAGTGAAGATTAGGGGACAATATTCGAGAAGGGGCCTGGCATGTACTTTGTACATGTAGAGAATGCTCTGCCTAAGCTGAAAGGATCTGAATAGAAGACCAAGACACTTTCTAGCCTTCGCCGTTTGGAGGACAGCATGTTCCGAGAAGTTGAAAGAGCAAGAATAACTTAAGCCAAGGTCTCTTACTAAAGGCTGGCTGTCGATGGGTGAACCGCCAATGCATAAGGAACCAGGAGGAACCTGGCATTTGTAAGTGAGGAAAATACACTTGTCGGCGGAGAATTTCATCGCCCAGGTTGAGCACCATTCATCAAGAGCGGCTAAATCAGCAGAGATTTTAGGGATAGTAGTACTGAGGTTGCCAGGCGAGAAAGTGTAGACTATCTTAATGTCGTCCGCGAACAAAAACGGCGTGCCATTAAGTATTGTCGGAAACATATCATTTATATATAGGAGGAAAAGCAGGGGTCCCAAAACACTGCCCTGAATAACACCGCTAGTAACAGGCTTAGGATTAGAGGTGTGCCCGTTAATTAAGACAACCTGTGAACGATGAGATAAGTAAGACGAGAACCAAGAAAGAAGTGGATCGACAATCCCAAATGACCGTAGCTTTGTTAAAAGGTGGGGGTGAGGGACACGATCAAATGCCTTGGATAAATCAAGATAAAGAACAACAAGAGATTTCCCACTTTCAGCAGAGCCGGTGACGAGATTCAGAAAATCATACTGACAAGTCATGCAGGAACGTGAACGGAGGAATCCATGTTGGTTGTGATTAATAAGACTGAGGCTTAATAAATAGTTAATAATATTATCTTTAACTATTTTTTCCATTATTCTGGATAAGATGGGGGTATGGTTTATAGGGCGATAATTGGATACCTCATGTAAAGGTCCTTTTTTATGAATGGGAACGATTACCGAGCGCTTCCAATTAGCAGGTACGGTGCTACCATTAAGTGAAAGAGTGAAAAGGTTAAGCAACAACAGGGGGAGATCCGGTCCACCATTGACGAGTGCAATTGGTGGTAAGCCATCGGGGCCTAATCGAGGTGAGGGTTTGCTATTGGATAGTAGCTTGGAAATACTCCTGGCATCGAAGGGTATCGTAGAAAGGACAGAGTCGGTAAGTGGTGAAGATGGGGGCGGGGCAATGACAGTAGCTGGAGCCATGGCTGAAGCAAAGAATGCATTGAAGGCTTCGGCTATACAAGGTGGGGAGGTGATAGATGAGTTATTATCCAGAATTAGAAGTTGGAAGTCGGCCTTAACATCAGCGTTTCTAGACTTATGCAACATAGAAAGAAGTTGCGACTTGTTAGAATGACTCAAAGCCTTAGCTTCTTGGTCACGAAGTCGCGTATTATCTTGTCGTTGAATAAGTGTGGAGAGGCGGTTTAGACGAATAAAAAGTGAAAAGTCGTTGGAATTATGTAGTTGTTTGAGAAGTTTATGGTACTTCTTATGGAGTGGCGAGACAGACGACCTCTTTTTAGGTACAGCCTGGGCAGTATTGGACAATTTATCCAGACAATCGGAAAAGAAGGAGTAGAAAATATCCGCAGCATGCTGAGGGTCCTGGGTGAGGAAATAATCACCCCAGTCTTTCTGCCGAAGAAGCGTGACTAGCAAGGCCCAATTTCTGCTTAGGAATGTATTGTTGGGGGGGTGTGCGGGACTAGGTGGGCCACTAAGGGGCAGATGGCAGATAACCATTTTATGGTCACTACCGGGGAAATTTCGTATTACGGTCACGTCGATGAGAGGCATGTTATGAGTAAATACCAGGTCTAGTATGTTCCCATTTCTGGTAGGTTCGACAACATGTTGTGTCCAGCCGCCAAGATGAATGCTAGTGATCAGGTCCATAAGATTGGGAGGAGCCGAGAGGGTGGGCCAACAAATGTGAGGGAGATTAAAGTCACCCGCAATAAGCTTGGTTCCAGAAGGAAGCAAAGAGAGGTATTCGAAAGACCTAGTGAGAAGTGGAAACAATGAACTGGGGGAATTTGGTGATCGATACACGCAGCAAATGTGAAGAACAGTGGTTTGGAGGTTCATAGTGAACCAGAGAGAATCGGGAATAGAATCGAGTGCCGTATGTAAAAGAGGGGTCGTGGTGTAGGCTTCCTTGACGTAGGCTAGGCACCCACCACCACGCCGGTTCGGTCTATCGGTCCTTAGAAGAGAGTACCCTACCAAAGATACTTGATCATTGGAAGTGCTCTCAGAAAGCCAGGATTCCGTTATTAAGATAATGTCGTAATTATTTGTAAGGACAAGTTTTTTAAGGTGCGGGAGTTTGTCAAGAATAGAACGCGAGTTGAATAAGGCTAGAGATATACCATTTGTGGGAGGTGGTATAGGCACATCAGAGGGGTGGTGTAATTTGGAAGGAGGCAGGCTATCGCGATTGGAAGGAGCGGAGGTTAGGGTCAACGGGGAATATGTTGATGTTGGGGCTAGTGGAGGTTCAGATGGGGTGGCTTCCAGCCAAGCTGGATTAAATGTTGCAGTGAGAGGGACTGCTGAGGGGTAGAGAGATTGGGCATCAACGGAGGGGGAAACATCGGAGCAAAGGGAAAAACCTGTGGGGTTTGGCGGGTCGATATCAGACAGGGGTGATCAAGAGCTGTCGAGAAATACCGGCCAGTCGGAATCGAGTAATGGCTGAGGGGGGGTGCAGAGGGCAGGGTTGAAAATGTGTGAGGAATAGGGGTGTAGGGTGGTAGGTTAAGCTGCACATTGTGGTGGGGGTAACTCAAGTTGGGTGGAACACCAAATATGGAGCAGTTAGAAGCGGGAGCAGTGGAGATAGTTTTTGGGTGAGAAGTACGGCGTGTGGCAGATTGGACGGCATGTGGAGGCCGTATTTCGGTATTGACAGGCAGTGAGCACGGTGAATTTGTAGGGATCACCGATGCATTGGAGCAAGGGGTATTTTTTAAGGTCGAAACCTTATTCCGTGAGTTAAAGCGAGTTGATTTAAGAGGAGACAGTTGAATGAGGGAGGGGCTTGTGAGAAGAATGGGAAGACTGTTAGACCTATTCCTCTGGACGGCGAGTAGTTTATCACCGGAGGGAACAGATGGCGAGTTAGAGTTCGGGGTGTATCCAACAGGCGATGAGGTGGGAGAGCGAGGCAATAATTGGCGTCTCTTACTGGGTGGCAGTAAAAGGGGAGAAGCGGAAATGTCAAGATCAACAGAAATGGGATTAGATTTTAAAGAGTACAGTACGGGAGCAGATGAGGAGGCAGTGGGCGGTTGTGAAGAGGCGGGAGACGCGTGTAAAGGTAAAGCAGTGGGGACTTGAGAAGGAGCTGTGGAGCGACCAGCCGTCTGTGTTGAAGGCTCAGAACTATCAGGCGTCGTTCTAGTGGGGAAAGTCGAAGGAGATCTGGTAATTTCCCTTTGAAGTGGGGTTTTATCTTCGGCTATTTTTATGTTTTTATAAGGAGAATTAGAAGCTATAGTGGAACGCATTTTTATGAACTCTTTGGCAGACAGATCATCTGCAAATCGCATAAGGATTGGACAGTTGAAGCGCTGAACGCGCTTACGCAGCCTTGTTATTTGACAAGGAAGGTGGGCCATACCACATGCATTCAACAGTGTGTGCTTGACATGCTCCAGAGGTATTCTCTCTGGGACATTAAACACGACTGAATTACGAGAGTTCCTCACTCTTATGAGAACTTCGGATGCAACAGAGTCGATAAAGCGGCCCGCGGCTGTCAGGTTTTGTAAGGTGGAATTTTCGATGCGTTCAGTGATGCACAGTAAGGGGGCGAGTTTAGATATCGTATCTTCCAAATTCAGAAGCCGAGACTTTATATCTGAAATACTTCGGTCTAGAACAGCTGTTCTTTCCGTCGCCAAGCCTACAAAGTCACAGAGGTCAACCGAACATTGTTTTAAGGCCACGGGAGTTTGAAGAAGCCTATTTTTCCTAGTGACCGGGGTATGAGTGGACGGGGTAGTATTGGAAGTCTTCTTTGCTACACGTGGCATTTTGGAATATCAAAAAGATGCTGTGAATGAGGTGGAAGAGTAACGGAAACTAGAGCTGGGTTGGAATTTACCACTGAGGAAAAAAAATACCGGAATTTCTATGGGTTAAAGGAATACTCTAAGGAAATATAATTTTTAGTATTTCCTAAGACAGATGAATGAAAACTATATATGCCGCACGTATCTGTAGGCAGGTGAAGATGCGTCCATATCGTTTCTCCATGCTGCTCCCATGGTTACCCGCAAATGAGCCAAAATAATCTATCCTCACGTACTTGAATGGGAACCGACCTTGCTTGACTTTAACGGATGGTGGGGAGCCATTGCATGTTTGCCCACGACTGCCAAACGCTTTCAAAACTTTCAACATCCTCCTAGTACACACTTGACGGCAGCTACCCCCTGTACAATCCAAAATATTTTCCGAAGTTCCACGAGTAATTGAGATCGAGCTGCATGTTCTTCCATAGCTTGATATCATCGGATTATCAAATCTGTAACCGGGCAAGCCTTGGGCAGTATCACCTGGTGTTTCACACCATGAGGCTGACTGGAGTACTTCGTTCGTCCTCCGACACAAATAACTCCGTTTAACAAAATTGGATTGAGTTTAGATAGAATCGCCTTCATCGGAGATTTGTTAGCGCATAGGTTATTGTTCCTGTCCCGTAACCACTTTACCTGTTCGCCGTAGACCTCAGCTCCTACAATCAGAATAACACTTTTCTCCGCTTGAGCAATACCGTATTTCTTCAAGGGCCCAGGATCTAATCCTATATCTGTGCGACCTCCTGTCATGACTGCAATGTACATTTTAAAACGGGTTAGCCACACTACCGTCCCCATCAAGTGCAACCAAATGGAGTACCTAGCTAGAAGTGCTTCCCTCCATGTGTCCTGCATCATTGTGAGAACTGTACTCAGAGGCTGTTTCAACTGCACGTCCGGTGATGCTGCAGCAACCGTAGGACTGGTCGGCCATAAAGTTTCATCATTTATCATGAAGTGAGAGCCTTCGAACCAGCAGCTGATATCACTCGGTGATGTTGTGCCTGTTAGTGCCACATCTGCTGGGTTAGCCTCCAATCGGGCATGACGCCATTACCAGGGATGAGACCACTGATGGGTTTCAACCAGGCGGTTTTCAATGTAATTACTAAATCTCGTTTTAGTGATTTATGTAGTGCAAAATTATGGCAGAGTCTTTCTACTAGTAAGTCTTATTGAATTTAGTTCCAGTTTTTTCTATAAAGTTCCGAGAGACTCTAGTGGCCAGTCTTGAAGCGGCTCACTCCAATCAAGGGATCGTTACGGCCTTCGGAGGAGCTACCCTTGATTTGGGGAAAAATAAGGTACAAAGGGCTGCCATGTCCTTTAAAACCATTCTGGAATACGCCACCACTCCATAGCCAACATTAGAAGCGTCACAAAATACATGATGCTGTGCACCTTCTTTCAGTGAGTTACCTCTAATAACAGAACGCTGAATTTTGAATGCGCAAATTTGTTCTATACTACTCAACCACTCATTCCACTCATTTCTTCGACCGAGTCGTCCCAACCAAGCTTCAAGTGACACAGTAACTGCAGAAACACATTGCCTGGCGGAATGAAAGTTGAAACCAACCCCATTGGGTCGAACACTGACGACATCATGGACAACAAGCCAGCCTTGTTTGAGGATTTTCGCGTATAGTAAATGAAAATTGGAACGTGTCTTCTATTGCTTTCCATTCCGATCCCAGCGTCTTCTCCGGCACTGGAGAGCAATCACCTATCTCCGAAGTGAGATAGGCTGGCTCATATTTTGGCAAAACGTCCAGCACTTCTTTACGATCGTACACCCACTTTTGTGGCCTGAATCCGCCCCGTGATAGCTATTCACTCGTCTGGGTGGAAAAACTTTTACATTCTCCGGCTAAGGAAGGACACAAAACAGTCGTCTACACAGAAGTTAATATACACGGCCCTGACGACTTAATCCCCATGCTGTCATCCTCAATAGTCTGCGGTGCGACGTAATGCATAATTCGTACAAAATGGGGAGGAAGTGGCACCAAATGGGTAGGCATTCACTTGTTATTCAACAAGATTACCACCTAGTTGACCATTTTCCCATCAAAGGGACCTCAGTGCTTCTTTGTCTCTCGTCGGCACTCGAACCTGCATAAACACTTCTGCAAAATCCGTAGGCAATTCGACAGATTTCTTTCGGAAACGAAGCAACACTCCAACTAGTCTTGCAGTCGCTTCCTGTCCTTGCAGTGAGTAATCATTCAAAAGGCGTCTCTGGAATGCAGCGGCAGATTTGAACACCACCCTCAACTTGCCAGACATTTTACGGTTTGTTACTGCTTGGTGTGGTGAGTACCACTTTGGCTCGAAACCTATTTTAACCATGTATCGGGCACTAGCTCAGCGTGGCCCTTGTGCACGTACCTCTCTATTGCTGTAGAGTATGTACCAAAGAATTCAGGGTCACTCGCAAATCTTTTCCTCAAGCCGTTCAATATCTCTTTGGCCACAGTAACATTATTTGGAAGTCTCACCGCGGGATTCCTCCATAGAAGTGCAACTTCATAGCTACCGTCCAACAAGGCCATGATATTGAAAGCCGTATCAACATCTTGTTTGTCTTCTAGTGAGAAAGAGATTTTTGAAGCACTCCCATCGCAGAAATCGGTGTTGTGTAGTCAATCGATCTGTTCTGCCAAGGGATCTACTCCCATCTAGATGTTGTTTGCTGTCCCCACAAATCTTGGTTCCTGGTTTACCGGACCAAGGACAATCCATCCTTAAATCGTCCTCACTGCGTAGAGTTGTCTTCTTTCGCCCTATCTTTGCACTAATGCACAATGTGCTTCTAGAACTTTGACGCTTATCAGGATTAACACTCTCGAACCTTTCACATTCTGCCTTTGGACACATTGTGGGTTAGGCCAGGATGAAACGTCCCCATATGTGCAGCTCTGGACTGCTCGGATTAATAGCCTATCGACACAGAAGGCTCGTTCTATGCTCACTAAGTCATTCTCTAACAATGAGGTCTGTTGCAGCTCTGTTATTCCCGGACTCAAAGTGGTGGTCTAATTTACGGTCGAAATCGGAAGTGAGGTAAGGGATGCCTTCAGGCCCATCAGCTCCGTAAGGTCTTTTTGTTTAAAAGTCACGTCGAACCCGCTGTCCAGCAAAGCGTTTGTCTCAATAGAGCCCTCCGGTTCGTCTGCTCTTACTGGTAGCACCCCCAAACTGACACGATATTCTGGCTTAAAAGTAGCCTCACAATTATTGGTCGGCTGCCCAGGCTTTTTAGCGTCGTCCGTACCCAGCTTATCTAGCTACAGCCCTTGTGTAATAACGTGCGGGACTCGAAAGGTTAATTGCTACTGTGCACCATGCAGTAGACGGCGGTGCCGTTTCTGACAACCTGATGCTGAACATGGTTTTGAAGCAGGACAGTTGCTGGACAGACGTCCACAATTGAGACACAAAAAACAAACCTTGATTTCTTTGACAAATGTCCTACGACTGGGTATATCACGAGACAGGGAGCGCTAAAATTTCTCAAGTGTGTGTATTTTGTTACATACTAGGCTTCTCTCAGCTGTGGCCAACGAGGTTCTACCCTGTTTCGGTGTAAACTATGTCGCTTCTGGGCGCTGTTTTATGCATAATTCCTCCAATTGGATGACCGCGAATATCCTTGGCCTTGCTATCTGCAGCCAGTTTGCCAAACCTATTTCGAGCAATCCTTGCCTCGAGGGACACTAAGTGCTGCAGACCTTAGAACCTGGGTTCATCTTCCCTCCTTATGATATCATCAACGGTCCCAGTCCAAAAGTCCGGGAGACGCGTTGGTAGCACTTAAGTAATCCGTTCCATGGCCTGCAGTGAGTTGAGGTCTGACGCGCAATTCGTCTGCGTGAGAGCAACTTCACGGTTGAGCATTTTCAACGGCAACTTGGTCAGGGCATCTGAATCTTTCACCAGAGGCTTCAGACCATGCTGTAAGCCGTCAGTCAATGAACGAGCCACTGCATAATCTTGTTCCCTAGCCCTACTGTGTGCCAGCCTTGGAGGCAACATACACATTCGACAATCGCATCATTTGCTTGTCCCTTGCAGTTGAGCAATAAACAAAGTAGGCTCCGGCCATCATCTCGAACTCTACCCTTAAAGTGATATTCAAACTGCTCCACAAACCTCAAATACGTTGAAGAGCAGCTCGCAAATTACTCCAGTTCCACCCTTGGCAAATCCAAAAGACAACCCACTGCAGGTTCCGCCACCGGAACGATGCTTGTTGTTCGTGGAGCACCTGTGTGTACGTTGCAATCAGCTAGGTAGCGAGACAGCTGTCCATTGGCCATTATTCCACGATTGACTTCATTTCCGCTGACTAGGTTTTCTTCTGCCTCAGTGAGTGCCGAAAGTAATTTCCCTATTTCCTCATTCCTCACCTCGAGAAGGTTACGTTGCTTACATAAATCTCATCATTGTACTATTACATTATTACGATGGCATATTTTTTGGCCATAGTCGAGGTGCACGCGCAAGCGCGTGAACTTGGTGTACAGCGTTACCCAATAAGATGAAATATTCACAAATTTTAGATTTAAGAGTTAAGAGTGTAAGCGATAGAGAAACAAAGCCGTAGATGGTCTACATGGATCATTTTGGTGACTTTTTGCGTGGCAAATTTGAAACAGTTTCGAGTTCGGGCTGCACGGTGGCGCACCTTGTGGATACCGAAAAAGATCGTTTATACATAATGTTAGAGATGCTCTTTAAACCAGAATGATGCAAGCCATGGAAAACGGAGTCTTACTGGGGTTTTGCGAACGGCGTAAGTTCAGAATAGGAAGAAAAAGAAATTGTACGGAAGTACGCCGGGGAAAGTCGACGTATGGGAAGAGAAAAGCAAACCATAAATATGATGCAAATTCTGAATGACGGATTCATCAGAGTTCAATGAACTGGATCAGTTTTGAAACAGGGAGACATGAGACCTATTCCGTGGGAGTGAACTTGAGAACACCGGTGGATGTGGGAGGATGAGCAGCCCATCAGAAGGTGAATTTAATTTCAGGATCAGCCACATGTACCATTCAGAAATGTGAAAGCACAAGTGGAGGGTCCTGGAAAAGTGGAAAATCAATTTTCATCCGACTACGGTTCGAAGGAAAAATGGACCGTTGCAACGGACACCAAGGTTAAAAATCTCTGCATAGACTTGAGCTTTAGTATGTTGTTTCATTGACATATATATATATATATATATATATATATATATATATATATATATATTGATGCACTGAGCCTCAGTGTTATTCAGAGTCTTTACTGGTTATGCACAACATTCTATGGACACGGTGCGTCTGGCGGGGTGAAGGATGTGCCCATCAATCAGCCGGGTTAAGCGAGATATGACGGATTAAAATGATGACTGGTATACTAACAGGTTGCGCGTGGACCGTTATTTGTGTCAATCGCAATGGCGATATCGGCAGGAGGGGCTTCGCGTAAGAAAACATTAACCGATCTGATGAGCAGTCGGGGGTACTTTCTGTCTTAAACTAGAAGAAACTATTATGGTGTCGATGGTGATGCACTAGAGGAAGGTGGTCTCGTGCTGAGAAACGTAGTAGTAAGTTCGTCTTTGCTCCTACTCGATGGTGCTGGCTTGCTGAGATTATATTCGGTCATGGGCAGGGATATTTGACGTAATGGTGGTTGCACGGTTACAATGATATCTTTGTCGTCGTTAGCATATTGGAAAGCAAGAAAACACCCAGAGGAGCACTCCTTCGGAAAAACGTGAGAAGTGGGAAAGAGACTGGACAAAGTTTTCGTCAAGAAAGCCAACTCTTACGGTCCGCATCCAGTGCCCATTGTAGGCGGCTCTGAGGCCTGCTTGAGGTAAGGAGTTATCACGAAACACATCCATCGGCTTCCGGCTCGTGCCGCTCCAAGAGTTATTCACCCAGTTTAGACGTTTCTATTATTTTTTATGGTTTTATCACAATCAGGTATCTGGATGTCAGAAAAGGCGGAACTGCTTTTGGTGGGTGTCCACGACTCACATGCCCCGGCCGAAACATGGACCGCATGTACCAAGTCGCGTGGGGAATAGGGCAACCACACCAGTCGACCCGCAGCAACGCTGCGACCTAGAGACGGGTCGCATATGACAAGGCTGGTATGCCTGGAAGACAAAACAGTGAGGTATTTTCTCCCTCTCTCTTTTGGGTCTACCTCTTACTTTATGATGTTCGTGTCGTCTCATGGGTGGTCAACTCCGTGCGGGGGACAATCACAGTCAGGAATGTT
Organism: Fasciola hepatica; assembly: GCA_948099385.1. Lineage (NCBI taxonomy): Eukaryota > Metazoa > Platyhelminthes > Trematoda > Plagiorchiida > Fasciolidae > Fasciola > Fasciola hepatica. The sequence continues at coordinate 569,893 of CANUEZ040000094.1, forward strand.
CACAGATTTGCAGCGGTAACACTCGCTATATCCGTGAGGTCAGAATCCGAGACGGTTTACGTGGGACAGAAAGTGCAGGGGGAGGTAGATCAAACCACAGCCTGCGATTAGTCGATGGGTCCCTTGTTCACCGAAACACCTTTTTGCCCACGGGTGGGGCACTACTTGCAGCACCGAAAAAGTGTAGCTCTTACATCTGATCATGCCATAGTCAGCTATTATGACTGGCCCCGAAAAAGATATTTCATGTTAAAAATTCAGATTGTTTTGCCGTCCCAAATCGTGGGAATGAACCTCCGAGCTCCTTAATTGCTGTCGGGATGAGGCCAACCCTACGCGGGTCGAATGGAGACTTGGGTGTCTAAATTGGTTATCCAATTTGTTAGTATCCTAGTCCTGTCTCATAGGCCTGAGCCCTTAAAATATAAAGATTGTACATCCTGGTCAGCATGTTTGCCATTAGGGCTATGCATATTTCCTGCTTGGAAGCTACCGATGTCGGCAATGATGCCTCAATTCATTGTAGTGGTTTCTTCGACATTGAAATGTACTTGGTGATGATGAAGTTTGACCCAAGGGCAAGCTTAGGCAAAGGGACAGAAACCAAGACTTCACTGTTGCGTAAGGAATAATTAGAAAAGATTCTCACCTGCGGTGCTGAACCACATGATCTATTCTTTAAGATATTGTGAAAGAATGGAAGGTTATTTCTTAGGCGGCGCATCCATAAGGGATCGATTTTCAGCAGATCACAGCGTTGCATGTAGTTTGAGGGCGAAGGAAGCCTAGGAGCTGCTCCGTGAATGCCCGTTGTGCGTTGTCAAACGCTCGTCGTCGACGTTCTACTACAGGTCGCACCTAACCTATTGGATACATAGCAGTGAGGCTAGTCTACATCTTCCACAAGACCAAATGACCGATGGCGGGCGTGAATGGTTACATAGACGTTGTTCTCGTAAGGGGTCGTCCGGTCCTGGATGTACGTGCTTGAGTGTGTGTGTGTGTGTGAGAGTATGTGTGTGTGCCAGAGTTACAATGAAATCACAGGTATGACTACACATCAAAGGAGGACTTTCTGCAATGTCAACAAAGGACCGCGTGGCAAGAAAACGAGTAAATGTAGCATGTGTGTGTGACCTGAGCTCCGCTACTTCCACATATGCAAGGGGCATTCGGTAGCGTCAACAAAAAGCAAACAAAGAACACTGTCACATGTATGATGGGTTTACGGGACGTAGAGTGCGTCGTGCATGCGTGTATGTATCGGGATGTATAATGGAATCGCACTCATCACCACATATCGGAAAGAACCTTCTGTAATGTCAACGAAGGGACCGCGAGCACCTTAACGTGTTTGACGGAGATTGTGTGGTATATATGGTGTTTCTTTATCCACCGCGATTACTGGTGTGAAAAGGTCTACTGGGCCTCGGGGTTATCAGCTCCTCCGTCTTCGCTCTCGAGTAGGTTAATACTGCGTATGTCACGAATGAGCACTCCGTTAGCTGTCTTCACCTTCACCGTTCTTATCATTCCGTCAGTGCCTTTAATGGTTTCCGTAACTACTCCCAAAGACCAAGCGCTGAAATGTGCGCGTTCGTCGGCGATCATAACCACGTCCCCAACTTTGAATGGTCTTTTTCTGGCCAGCCACTTCTGTCGAGTCTGCAAAGGCGGTAGGTACTCCCGTAGCCATCGCCTCCAGAAGACCTTGGTCAGATAGTTCGCTTGCTTCCACCCGTGGAGGTAGCTCCCACGAAGGTTTACCGGCCGTTGGAAACTCTCGTTCGACCTTAACGTCAATAAGTCGTTCGGGGTGAGCGCCAGGTGGATGGGGTCGCCGTTCATTACTGGAACCAGGGGGCGGTTGTTCAGGATTCAATCCACCTCAGTCATGACGGTGTTTAGCGTCTCGTCGTCGGGCGGCTGCTGCTCCATGATTGAGAGCAATATCCGTCTGGCGGACCGGATCATGCGTTCCCATATGCCGCCTCGGTGACTGGTCTGTGGGGGGTTGAAATGTCATCGTATGCCGTAGGCCACGGTTCGATTCTGCAGTTCGTCCCTGTTTATGTTCTTGTGCCAACGCTGCAATTCCCGTTGAGCGCCCACAAAGTTCGATCCATTATCTGAGTATATATCGGCCGGTACGCCTCATCGGTTGATAAATCTTTGCAAGGCCCGTAGAAACGAATCGGTCGTCATCGAATGTGCGACTTCTGGGTGTACCGCACGTGATTTCATGCACGTCATGATACATCCGTATCGCTTTTCTAATCTTTTCCCGCACTTGATCCACAAGGGCCCGAAATAGTCCAACCCGGTGTCACTGAACGGCCACCAGCCCGTAGTCACCCTGCATTCTGGTAGTGGGGCCATGAGTTGTTTGCCTGCTGTGGCATTGCGTCTCCTGCATTGCACACACCGTCGGATTACGCGTTTTACAGTCTCTCGTCCTCTCAACAACCAAAGACGCTTTCGGATGACGCTCGTCACGTGACTTTCCCCGGCATGTCCCTCCATGGCGTGGACGTGTTGAATCATTAACTCTACTACAGGTTGTCTCGCAGGCAGCAGTATAGGATACTTTGTGTCGAAGTTCAGGTGGGCGTTGGTCAGCCTACCATCCACCCGCAGCAGTCCGTTGATGAGTTTGGGGTTTAAACGCTTCAGCTCGCCTCTTGGAGATGGCATGTCTTTATTGGTCGGCCCCACTTCTTCCGCCCTCTTGAGTTCTCGGGCGAAAGCCTTTCGTTGAATCATTCTGAAAATTTCGTATTCTGCAGCTTGTAGCTCATCGGGACCTATCGGGCCGACCGGTATCCAACCTGAGGGCCGTAGCCCTTTCATGACTAGTAAATTTCTCTTGAACCCGGTTAACCAAACTAGCGAACGAAGCGTCTTCATCCAGGAAGAAAACCTGACCAGTCGCGATAGAAAGGACGACGCTTCGACGACGTTGGTTGCTATCACTACGCCTTTGATCTCCAGTTCCAATTCCGTAGGGGGTTTTAATTCGAACACGGGCCAGTCCTGTTTGGGCAATTGCAGGAAGTTTGGCCCTCTCGTCCACGTGTCCAGTTGCCTGAAGTTGTTCGCACCTCGGGAGCACAGGTCGGCCGGATTATCGCCAGACCTGACATGACTCCACTGGTGCGTGGCTGATTCATCGTGGATAATCGTGAGCCGGTTAGCAACGAAAGTACTAAACCGGCTCCGCACGTTGTTAATGTAGTAAAGTACTATCGTTGAATCCGTCCAGAAGCTCACCGACCAAATGTAGAGATCGAAACATCTCTTCACAGCTTGCACCACCCTGGCTGCCAACACGGCTGCGCTGAGTTCAAGGCGTGGGATTGAGACCGACTTCAGTGGGGCAACGCGGGCTTTGGCGAACAGGATCCTCGTGGTATATTGTCCATCTCCTGCGCACCATCGTCCGTACACCACAGCTCCATAACCGACTTCGGATGCATCGGAAAAAGCATGTAGTTCTCCAGTCCGTGTCGTATGGCCAGGAGTCAAACATCGTGGGATTCTTATGTCCCTAATTTCTTCAAGGTGTTCAGAATTTCTTCTCAGTCCGGCCGGTCCCCTCTGTCCAGTGACTGGTCCCAATCAACTTTCTTACGGCACAGCCGCTGCAGCAAGATCTTTCCGGGTAGCAGTCATGGTGAGACGAAACCGAGCGGGTCGAACAAACTTGAGACGGCAGATAGTATGCCACGACGGGTTATTGGCAGCTCGGGAACGTTCAGTTCGAAAACAAAATCGTCCGTTTCCGCGTCCCATTGTATCCCTAAAGTGCGCTCGATAGGAAGTGGAGAGCCGTCCAAATCTCTTACCCTTTCGGCCTTTTCGTGATACGGGATGACCTTCAGCATTTTTGAAGCGTACGACATCCATTTAGTTAGATGTAAGCCGCCCTCTTCCAGCAATCTCGTCAGACCTCTGAACTGCTCTAGAGCTGATTCCACATCATCGAATGACCCAAGGTAGTCGTCGACGTAGAAGTTCCTGCTGACGCTTTCTACCACCGTCCGATGTACTAGATCGTCATGTTTGTTCGCTGATTCTCGGAGGGCGTAGTTGGCACAAAATGGTGACGATATGGCTCCGAAGGGGTGGACGGTCATCCTATAAGTCACCACTGCGTTGTCCCGGTCGCTCCCTTCCCACCACAGGAAACGCAAAGCATCTCGTTCTCCTACCGGAATCTTCACCTGATGTAACATTTCCCTAATGTCAGCAGACAAAGCCACTTTACCCACTCTGAAACGGCACAAAACATCGATCAGTGGTGTGGTCCAGTCAGGCCCCTGTAGTAGGCGATCGTTTAACGACTTGCCCTGAAACTTGGCCGCACAGTCGAAAACCACTCGCAGTTTATTGGGTTTCTTGGGGTTGATAACCGGATGGTGAGGCAGATACCAGATACCCCTTTTGCTGTCGGTGTTGACAGGCACCTTTTCAACGTAACCGAGGGCCTCGTTTCGCTTCATCAAATCCGCGTATCGTTCCCACAGATTCTGGTCTCGAATGAAGCGTTCTTTTAGTCGTAGTAATCGTTGGAGAACATAATTTCTGTTGTCAGTCCACGGGTCGACCGGTGTGCGCCATGGGAGGGGAACCTCGAACTGTTTTTTGAGGCCTCTAGTGCCTTGCCGCACCGTTTGTAGGGCGAAGTGATCATCTTGAGACAACGTCGGTCTTTCGTCTCCAATGTCATGAAACTCCTCTTCATACAGCCGTTGCAGATGATACTCTATGCGGTCCGTTTCGGCGGATAAGTAATTCACGGAACCGCGTACCCCTACTGGACCGTATAACATCCATCCCGGAATTGTGCGTACGGCATAAGGTGCCTGGCGGTCGCCCACTCTCTGGTCAAGCACCCAATGCGCCTCTGGCACGTCGCAGCCGAAGAGGAGTTCCACTTCATCATCTTCCCAGTCTACAACGGTTACATCCTGCAGGTGGGGCCACCGAGTCAAGATTGCGTTCACCGACCTTGGTGCTCGCATGGGGAGATCCGCTAACGTGAATGCCTCCGTTGGTTCAATTTCCTCGTTAGTGTCTAGAGAGATGAGTTGCAGCCTTAATCTACCGGCAGTCATTGCCTGTGTTCCGCCCACCATGCTCACTGCCAACGACGTCGCACCTTTAGCCAGTTGGTGTTTGTCGGCAAACCGCTCTTTCACTAAAGTGGTGTCGGATCCACTATCAACGAAAGCCAACGCCTTGACTATCCCAGTCGGAGTCACTACTCCCACGGCCACTACGCCTAAACGTACCGGTTCACTGGCAGATTGTGAAGTTGAACAAATCACGCTGGGCTTGGCGATCGCCTCGGATATGGTTACTCTCGCCTGATGCAGCAGCCGATGGTGTCTGCCCGTGCAGCCCTCGTAACCACATCGATTCCTTGTTCTACAGGCTGCTGCCCGGTGCGTGGTGTTGAGACAGATGAAACATGCTCCTGTCATCCTCGCCATTCCCCATCGTTCGTCTATTGTGGCGTTGCCGATCTTGGGGCATTCTGGTAGTCCATGGCTAGTACCACAGGATCTGCAATTTGGTTTCGCCGTAGCATCTCGTGAAATGACGTGTGTGTTTGTCCAAGGCTGGTACTTTGGATGTTCCCGTACAGGGGTTTGGACTTGGCTGGTACCGGGCTTGTTTGCTCGGTTGCTGTCCCGGATGAGTCGGCCGAATCTGCTGTCAGCTATCTTCGTCTGCCTGTCTAAGTATTCAGTCAGGTCTTCGAAGTTGGCTTCTCTGTCGCTTCGGCTTATCCGTTCAGCTTCTTCCGCCCACCGACCCTGTAGTTCGGGAGAGAGGTGACGGACTATGTTCTCCAAAGTGTGCATGGCGTCTAGGTCAGCCCTGTAACCTAAATGGTCGAGGGCTATTGAGCAGTTCTGCATCTTGATCACCAGGTCGGCCATGGTGTAGACGTCGCCCTTGGTTCTCTTTGCCTCTGCCATCACGCCCTCTATTAGGTTACGGGCTACTTTGAAAGGTTGGCCAAACAAGTCCCTTAGAATCTTTCTTTCCCTTGTGTAGCCTTGTTCTGGGTCGAGCATGGTGCACCCGTCGATAGCTTCTCTTGCTCGGCCTCGGCAGTAGCGAGTAAGGTAGAGAAGCCTTTGCCCAGGGTCGGTTACCTTATTTTCAACGAAAGTCTCGAACTGCTTGACAAACGTGCACTATTGCTCAGCTCGCCCGTCGAAAACCGTTAACTCCACTCTAGGCAGATCGATCGACGGTGGTTTGTAGTCGGCGACCGGCGTGGGGTTCCCTACCTTATTGCACCCTAACCTATCGGAAGTGTCGAATTCACTGGTCTCATGCTCTCGCTGTTTCTGTGTACACTTCTCTGCTTCATGCGCCTGTAGTCTAGCTGAAAGTAACTGTTGCTCTAGTTCTAGTATTCTCAGCTTATATAAATCGACATCCTTACGATCAATATTGTTTTCAATAACACATGAACTAGCACTGACAGGACTAGGCGATCTAGCATTACCTAAAGAATCATATGTACCCAAAACCTCCCCAGAGACTTACCGTATTACTTCCTGTCCGGATTCGACTGCCTTTGATCCTTTTCTTGGCATTTTGCGTGATTTTTCGTCGTTCCAAAATTGATCTATTGAGTATTGTTACGAACGTTTGAGCAATGCGTAGCCAAATTCGCAACGGATCCCGAAATCAAAAGACGATTCTCAGTGATATTCTACGGTACTAGATTATTACAATAAACAATGACATAAACAATATACAAACCTCAATAATACGATCACAAGGACTCAACAACGAGAAACCGAATAGCAGCGTGTGAGCAGACAGCACGTGCGTCACGCAGGTCCTGAACGAGGATGTGCCAAAGTAGCGCTCTGGGCGCGAACAAACAACAATTGGTCCAGAAAAACAACCAGTTCGTAAAGACAAGTCAATAGTGTATGGAAATGAGTGATGTTGGGAAAAACACTGAATCGCGAGGGAATAAGGGGGATTTTCCACGATCGGCTGTTACACGGCGTGCTTTGGCTACCTGGATGGCTGTGCTTTCGGAAAAGTCAAACGTACATGAATGGTGTAGACCCAAGTCACGTACCTGAGAGTTATTGGGTATACGTTTTCCGTTTGTTCTAAGTGCTTCAGTAGGAGCATGATATTTATACCTAAGAACATTACTTTTTTCGGCGGAGAGCCTTATTTTGCAGTCATCGTTTCAAGAGCTGAGAGGGAGCACCTTCATTGTAATGCCTCCGTGGGGTCAAAAGTGTACACGATTTTGAGATCATCTGCGGACAGGAAGGGAACTTGCGGACGGAAAATGGTAAATTTATCGTTAACGTACATTGGGGACGGTGGTGGGTCGAGTACACTACCCTGTATCGCGTCACTAGTTACAGGGCGTGGTTTGGACGAAGTTTCACCTAAATTTACCATCCGGTTTCGGGCTGATGAATAAGGTGAAAACCAGGTGAGCTTCGGATTCACTATACCATATGTTTTGATCTTCGGTAGTAGCCGGACGTGGGAAACTGGGTCGAACGCTTTAGTCATGCCGAAAATCATCACGATCGCCGATTAAGCTCTATTGACAGACTCTGTGAACAGGTTGAAAAAGTCTCGCATGCTTGTAGCACATGATCTTTTGTTAGGAAAACCATGCTGACCAGCAGTGTCTACATTGTGGTTAAGAAGGTGCAGTGTCAGCTTTTCCTTTATCACTTTCTTCATTCTAGACACGACCGGGGAGTGGTCCACCAGCCGATAGCTAACTGGATCCAGGCGAGGTCGTTTTCTGTGCATTGGTATGATAGCGGAAGTTTTCCATCGGGAAGGGAAAACGCTGCACCTTAGTGACAAATTGAACATGTTCGTCAGCAACACTGGAACATCTTCGCCACCTCGACTGAAAATGGCAAGCGCTAAACCGTCCGGACCTGGTCGGTAGGACGGCTTTCTTTTTGCTCCCAGGGCTGAAACCTCATCGGAGTAGAACACTACCTTTGACAGAGTTACCGATTCCACTGGATTTAGAAAGGGGACGGAGGTGGCGTCATCTGTCGTTAGAGAGGAGGCGAAGTGGGTGCTGAAGGCCTCCGGAATCAGTAGTGGGTCATCCAAGTAAGCATTGTCATAGTTCAGATATGAGGTGGCTTGATTAGATTGCTTGTTTCTGGCCTCCATCAGTCTGGCCAGTGCTTCCATCTTGTTTGGATGGCTTAAGTTATCTAGTTCCTGTTTTTTCTTAGAAGAATCCAGACGCAATTTATTCGTACGGGGTATTCGACAAGAAGTCCCTTGTTGTAGTGAAACTTCCTTACAGTTTGGCTAGGCTATCGTTAAGGCGATCTAAAGAGTTCAGCTGGTTGCGCATGATGGGTACTGAGGCTGGAGTGATATTTTGGAGGCAGAAATGAATATTAGAATACATCTGACAACCGCTTCTTCTAGGTCATTAGGTAAAAAGAATTCTTCCCAGTCTTGGGAACGGATAAAAGGGGGTAGAATAATCCAGCAAGCTCTAATGTATTGCTTGTTGGTGATCTGAAGGTTTATTTCTGCTGACTTATTGGTGTGAGGCCAGGGTGCACTGAAAACGCAGGATACTGTCTTATGGTCACCACCGGTTGAGAGACTTAAGTTTCGGGTATCTAATCTCTTGATACCGATGGTGAAGATAGGGTCTAATGTGCTTCGCCCTCGAGTGGGGGATAAAACATGTTTTGCCCAGTTACCAAAGTGGATACACGAGGGGAAATCATGGAGTTTTGGGGGAGATGTCAAGGATTGCCAGCATATTTCAGGCACACCGAAGTCACCAGCTAAGATTTTGGCAATTACGCGGAGGTCAGATAAATAGTTGAATGCTTCTATTATTGCCATCAACTAGTGCATTTCGTGGTTCGAAAGACGGTAGAGAAATCCTGCAAGAAGCATTAACTGATCTTCCTCTAAAGTGAGCCTGACTGAGTCCCGAATGTTGCCAAGAATAGGATGATGGAACCTACTCACGGTGAATACATATCCGGTGTAATTATTGCAACAGCCTCGGCGTTGGTCGGATCTACTGTCGGCAGTGGCTTGGTAACCGGGCATAGATATGTGGCTTAATGGGGTGTGACCCGTCAGCCACGTCTCGGTAATAGGTAAGATATCAGCGAGCAGGTCTAGTGCCAGCCCTCTTAGTGCGGGCAATTTTGGAAGCAGAGAGCATACGGTAATTGGTAACAGCGACAAGGAACTTTTGGTTAGGTTCTCGGTAGTTAGAGACTTGGTTTCATTGTGATTAGGTGATGAAGGATCGTTGCATGGAGCGTGGCTTGCTGAGGGAAGTCGAAACTCGGTCCGCTTTACCGGCGCTTCTGATGAAGAATCTGTGCCCGTGATCAGAGTCGCTGCTGGGCCTTCAAGGGAGACGCAACCTGAGAAACAGTTAGGGGTTCTACTTGGAATTTCCGAAGCATGGGGCGGGGATAGGGGAGGCGCGGAAGGAGCTGGGGGGGGGTAGTGGCGGTAAAGACTTAAGGATATTCGGTGCATTCTCCAGGAGCTTGCTGCGATATTAGGATTGTGGGTGAGTGCGGGATAAGGACGAACAGCGGGAGCGGTCCGACGGAGGGGTGGAAGTCGAAGCTTGTGCCAAGGTTGAGGACTGCACAGAGGCAGTCCACGGAAGGAGGAAATGGGAGGCCAGGAATATTAGACGGGAAGGGTTCAACCTGGTGGTGATATGGGTGCCGGAGGACCACAGAAGAGGTGAAATCGAATACCCCGTTTGGAGAGGTGTAGGGCACGGAAGCGAAGGCATGTTGGGCCAGCAGAGGGAAGAATAGCCTGCTCGGCACCATATTTGGTATCGCGATGACATGTAATATTCGTGGAGGCATACAAGGTGGTGCTGAATACGAACTGAAAGCCGGCCAATGGTTATAATAATAATGGTATATTTCTTGATCGTGGTCAAGACACATGCTTAAGGCATGATCAGAGAACACAGCAATTCACAGTAATGTAGGGTAATCACAATTTTGAAGTTCATGGTTTGCACAATAGCAGTAATAGAATGATCAGCTTGGACCGTGTCTAAGTGAACTAAAGAAAGGAGGGTCGGCGCGGCCATTATGAATCGGTTTCGAATTCGGAACGGGGACGATGCGGTTGGCGGGATGGACATAGGATTGCAGATAAAGAGATACTGAAGAAGGGTAAAAGTGCATTGTTTGCAAGAACCCATAAACCAACTGGTGTCGGACATCACAACATGAACAGGGAGTTGAGGCAAGAATAATGCACAACTTGCCTTATGGATGCCGATAACTGTCTGCGACGGATCCGGTAGTCCAGAATGGATCACGGCGATCTACGGAATTTGGTGTGCAGTCGATGAAGATAGGGAGAGAGCGGTGTAGTGAAGGAGATTCACAGAAGATTCGGGAAGTGTAGAAGGAGTTGCGGTGTGGCATCAACTGGACATTTGAGGAATCGGTATTGAGAAACTGGTTGAGAGCGTTACCAAAATAAGATTAAAAATAGAGTTAACATGGTGTTATCAAAGTGCGGGCAAACATGCTTGCAGGATATAGAGAAGATTGACCCTCCATTGGATAATTCATTGTGGGGGGTGCCTGTGATACAAATGCAAGTGAGTCGAAAGGGATAATCAGATTGGCCTTTCTGTATAGGTAATTCCGATAGTATATAGAAAATCACATGGAGGCAGAAGCCCTCACCAGGAATGCAGTGTGCTTTCAAGGGGCGTGAATGGTGAATGGACACAAATGGGAATTTCAACAAGCCGTCGAGGAAACACTGTTGGAGACAAACGCTGCTGATGCAACCGAGCAAATATGCACAGGTTGCGAAGAGGAAGTTGAGAGTAAAAGTGGGATATTCTGCTTGCGGGATAAAAGAATGAATAACCAAGTGGTTGGTATTTTGTTTCGTAAAAACATTGGTAGCTGTTGATGGCAGGTAGTGCATGATGAAGGCGGCAGTCAAAAAGGACTAGGCTGACGAACTAGGGAGAGTAGGTACTGAACGCAACGGCGAGGGCCAGGCTGCGGTCCTGCACGCAGAATGAATTGAACTGTTCGTGTGGAGTACGGGAAATGGATACTGATGGGTGATGTCAGGAATCTGTCCGGCGGTTTGGTGAGACTATCATGAATGATTGTAATCCTGCTTGTGGGATTGTGATCACTGGTTAGCCGTGTAAGGTGCTCCATATAAAGCGTCGTCAGGTGTGAGTATAGGTTTACCCACGGTCAATCCGATTGATCAAATCGTTTAGTCCGTTAGGTAATCCAGGGATAACGTCGATTTGGTTGACCGGCTACCCGGGTAACCAGTGTGTTCTGGAATAGAGGAGGAATGCAGTAGTCTGGTGAGTGCTTCAGCTGGGGGTTATGGTTACCGGCTTAGCGAAAATTAGAGTGATAATGCAACTTGGTTTTATGGGGACCTGATACTGAGTGGGGTTGAGTGTCGGTAGGGCCCCATTGTGAGTTTGCTGACGATTTAAGAGCAGCTTGAGTAGGCTGGGTGCCCGTGTCGTCAAGCTAGTCCCTTCTGTAAGCCTAGGGTCTGCGCGGTTGGGTTCAGGTCTGTGGGTGGATCGTTGCGGTTTCCGCTGGGTGCCCACATGTGTTCAAATCTTGCTTTCCGGATTTACTCCGGATTGCATGGTAGGGAGCTCTGGCAATGAGGCCCCACCATATATATTTGTACTTGATGACGGACCGGAGTAGGTCTCGCGTTCGCACGTTTTGTTGGTTTGGTATTGTTCGTGGAAGAATTGGGAGATCTAGTAAAGTCGGAAGGGACAGGCTGATGGGCCCAACAGGATAAGGTAGCGGGAGTAGAGGTAGCCTGCATCCTACAAACCCGCTTACTTGGTGGAGGTATGGACGGTGATACGGAGGTCTTTGATGCCCGATCTACTGTGCGGTTGTTAGGAGCCAAAAGGATGGATACCCTGCAAGTAGTAGTCAAAGCTGCCCTTAGAGGCACCTGGCGCCCGCTGGATTTTGCCTGGTGTTCCGACAGGGGTGAGCTGCCGAGTACAACGAGCACATGAATTGGTGCGGAGCATGCCGGCTTGGGGGATGATGACTGCCTGGCTGAGGTTAGCCTCTGCTGAGTGCCGGTTTGCAAAAACAAGTAGCAGGTACTGTTTGGAATGTTGCCTATGGTACTTTCCTTAGGAAGGGAGCCTTGTCGGCCGTAATCGCGACCGACTTGTATGCTAAGTAAGGAGAAAGCGAAGATTCATTTTTGATAAGTCCCCTTGGCATTTGGTCGGAAGGGAATCGGAAAAGGATAGAACATATGTGGCTTGTTGAACGCTTGTGTAGCCTTGTGCATGTGCGTGAATGGTGCTCCATGACAGCTGCCTGAGTGAGGTGGATTTAAGCTGTGATAATGAGGCCTTGTCAAGAAGATTGAAGGCTATAGCATATTCGCCATTTGAGATGCTCTTGAAGGTCTCGGTAGAAACAGATTCAAGACATTCAGTAGCAGATTTAAGTTGCTGTTGCGTGAAGCTTGCCGCGGAGTCAATCAGGAACGGCAGCGGAGCAAGCGTGGCGGTGTTGACATCCAGGATCGTGAGCCGTGCTGAGATGCACTCAAAGCCTTGATGAACACAAGCATTGAGGATGGCATCCCTCGCGAGGTCCACCAACGGTATAGAGCATTGTTTCAGTTGTGCTAGCTGTATCTTAACTCCAGCCGTGTCTCAAATTTTTTGAGAAACAAGCCTGGTATAGTATTGAGAAAACATCTTTGGAATTTGCGTAATGTTTTGGATGATTTCCCACAGAATAGTTAGCTAAGTTCCTAGAATCCTACAGAAATAATCAGTGATAAAAAAGAACCCTCGGTGAAGGCGTAGTTCAACCTGCTGCAACATGCCTCTCCTTCAAAGCAGCTGAAAGCGGATCAGATTTAGCTCTATGGGAAAGCGGATTAACCACGGAACAACTTGATGTACTACAGCATGGGCAAGAAACATGACCAACGTGTACAGGCAAAAGAGTTTGGTCAATTTGCTGGGTATTTTCCCCTGATACGGAACGGTTTAACGAACTGCTGGGTAATTTCATATCCCTGCAAATGCCAGGGATATTGAGTACAGTAAAGTCTATCTGATCTTGCTTTGTGCATGTGTATTGACCACGGTCAAGAAATACAAAGCAAATAAATAAATAATTAAAAAAAGTCCGAGCGACGCTTAACAACCAGTTTCGATACGATTCAAAACAAAGTCGATTCCAAATAGCTACAGTACCATATAAAACAAATCAAGTAATTTTACAATTATCAAAACTAAATAGTGTTCCTTCTGGGCTCTTGCTCTCCAAATTGAACAACAAATCAACAACTGCGGCTGAATCACGGCAAAGGGATATACACAGAAGATGAGATTACCGAATAAAATCTCAAGGAAGGTCAAGCTGAGCGACCCACGCTGGAGGCAACGGTGGGAGTCAGGTTTGTGACAAAGATTTAGAGCAATAAAACAAACAATCGGAATTTCAGCGAAGATAGTTCATACAAATGAAGAAGGTCTTTTGTAAAGTGATTGTTAATGAATGTAACAGAATTTCCTGAACTCCTTTACACTAGGTTCCCTGCCGCCTTGGGTTACCGTATTCACGGTCTTAGCCCAGTCACACGGCAGCACATGCTGCAGAGACTCAACTATTTTTTCAAGTCTTGCTAAAGGATCCAGGTCTGTTATGTACTCCTTCTGCTCCAAAGATTTCCTGCGGCTCTCCATATGAAAACCAGGACCGAGAATGCATCAGCGTCTAATACACCGGTGCTTATTCCTCCTAGCATCCAATATACCAGAGCCCGTGTCACCTCGAGCAACTGCTTAAAGAATTCTTTGAGTGTTACACAATGTCTTATACGTCCTGCATCAGGTGGGGGCATGAAGTACTATTTCATGGCTTCCCTTGCCCTACCCTTGCAGTAATGCAGTGAATATAAGAAAAGATGCCCGTTGTCCTTGATATTTGAGTCCACATAACTATGCACCTGTTAGACAACTTTGCAATACTCTGTAGGCTGCCAATCAAAGATTTGAAGATCGACTCTAGGCAGGTCCGTACTACCGGGGAGTTTCTGAGCTGTGCGCGATGTCTCCGCCGTTTACTCTTTTCTCTCAGACAACTGAACTCTCTCAGCCAGGCTGTGATTTTCTGATGATCTTGCCCTCCAGTCTGCCAGGCTACCAGAGTACTGACAGACTCTTTCCTTCCTTTCCACCGGTTCTATCTTGCGCACAGATGAATTTTTCCTCAAGTCCGTTGCCAGTTTTGCTGCCTTTAACTCTTGCAGAATTGCTAAATCTGTCTCGCCTACTTTTCCTACAACCGTTTGATATCTTAACCTATTATCTAGCTTAAGTGGAGCTCTTTTAGCTGGGTCAATGAAATAGTAACCATCGATTTATTGTCAAGCCCACTAGGCCTGCTAGCCCCGAAGCCATTACCAATAGACCCAATCATAGCAACTTGCCACGCACCCCGAGTTCGCTGCTCTGATCTGTGTTAAGATCAAACTAAATCAAATCGAGTTTTCATAATTTTGGGATTCTCTTATTTAAGTCAGGACCTGGCCCCGTATAGAGTCTATAGCCCCTGATCCCCTGTTTGCCACATGATAACGTTCATACTCTGCAGTGCGCAAGGGAGCGAATCCCAAAACGCTGGAGTGGGATAACTTGTGTATTGGAGGAATGCAATGGCGTGCAGACGGTATACACAGGAGGAACAAGTGGCACCAGCAACTTCGGTAATTGTTCAGATAAACAAATTAGTTGATCTTTTTAAATGTGTGTCACGTCGGAAACACTACATGCTCATGGCGGTTGGCTTGTCAAAGTACTGTGTCGATCAAAATATACGAGTCCTGGTTAGGGTGAAGGCTGCCCAAGGATTCGCCGATCGATCTACCGAATAATTACCTCCACTCCTTCTGGATAGCACCTCGAAACTTCGAAGCAGTTCGTAGCCCAAGCCGATGCGGAACCTAAATCGAAACGAGAATGCACCGCAAACTCTACGTTACTATTTGTGGGGTGAGATGTGAGTACATAATACTGATACCTTCGGCAGTGAGCCTTAGCCGTTATTCGGCCAAAAAGTAGCCACAATCAGGGAAAGGATCTGTACGATCTATACAGTTAACCAAAAAGTACAGATATAAAGCTCTTATCCTGCAGTCCAAACAAACAGAATGGATTTTCCAAGCTTATTTAGGCCCAGCAAACAAGTTCTTGAGCCTGAAGTCGACAGGATAAACGTAGACGTGTTGAGCGTCGACTATCCGCCAACGTGAGCGAGATAGCTTAGCCGCGCCGCAATGAAATGCGACGCCACAAGTTATTACGGCTCATTACCATACCGAATGTCCTCAAAGTTGTCTTGTGAAGAACGCACGACCAACAACTAAAAAGTAAAAACCTCGGTCTTAGGGAGGACGACGACTACAAAGCCTCATCAGCAAGAGAAAGGCGGGAAAATTTAGTCGAAAACCCGCATAGAAAATATATAAAGGCAACAAATGAGTAGTTTTCGACCATTCAGGAAGGCAACACAATGGATATGGGCTATTCCTTTGGTACCTTACCTACCTCCAAGGTTGCTTTGACCAGAATCATCGACGGTTTGGTTGGTAGATCAGCTAAAGACCTTGGCATTGCCGGATGAATTGCATCGGACCCCGTCTCCTTACATTATGACAGGAGCTTTTGCTTCTCGCGGACTTTTCTCTCATAGACTACTGTGTCTACTCCCTCCAGGATGTGTTTTGTCCCATAGGTTGTCCAGGGGCTTGGTGATTCGGTCTTCATGCCCGTTGAATGGTTCGGAGCAGGTTGTAAACGTTGTTTTGCTCCATGATGGCCCTTGTGCCGTTTTCATCTTTAAAGCCTCTTAAGCTCTTCGGTACGTGGCTTTTGATTTCACGTATGTAAGCTTTTTGGGGATTCAAACTGATGTTTGCAGAAGTCCTGTTTTAGTAGCTCTGCTCGCATTCGTTTTGTATCCCTGAGGCCCCCCTTCTGGCCTTCCTGTATTACAGAGGACTCGGCGCTCCTTTGTGTGAGCATACCTTTGTCAGGCCACTCGCTTTAAGTTGACAGTCGCAGGACTGCTCCATAAGGTTGAGAAGCCCTTTTCTTTCTCTTCCTCCTGAAAAGCCACCCCTTGCTGACATTTCACAATTTTTTACTGACTTGCCTCCACTCCCTCTACACGTTCTCCGTTCCTTGGCACTAGCTCCCAACCTGGTGCACGAGACCCCGCAGAATGTTTTGTTTATTCCGGATAAAACTCTCGTATTTTACCGCTCTCCTACTCCTTGGATGTCAACCGTCATTTCCAAGATATGGTGGTCACACTTGCAAACCGAGTCCTTTACTTTAAGTTTCTCTGTATCTTTAGGGACCCTTATGATAGCCAAGAAAAGAAGTGCCAGTGTCTGACCAAACCTCTTCCAGTTACCTGCTCCACTTGTTGAATCACAATCTTCAGCTCAATGAAATCTCGCAGTCTGTCGCCGACAGTTTTCTATGGGGATGTTTCGGTCCCAAAGCGCAGCTCATGGGGGCTGAAGTCACCGGGTGCGAGCTTTTATAGCCTTGCATTTACCACTTTATTGGAATAAGACAATAGTTCTTCATCCCTTCTTTGTAAACGCTTGGGCTCTGATACATACGAACTCAAGGTTTCGGGTCCCTTTGACACGACAACCACCTCTGAGGCTTGCCCGTTTCACGGAGGCTAGCCTTCTACCTTCGTAGATGTTATGGGGCTTCTTCTGGAATACGAGAACTCCACCTTCCATGTGAACAACACCTGCATCGACGTGGCGAGCTGTATGTCGCCCCGCAGACAGTCCAGTAATGCATTCAGTCGGCTTTACTCATATTTCCCTGAGCGCCACAACATGCATGTACTTTGTTTCAGCCCTTAGAGCAGGCCGCTTTTTTCCTACGCTTTTTGCTTTCGTATAGGCAAAGAGTGGACTTGCTCTTCCATAGCTTGCTCCCGACCGGTCAAGGAGAGATTTTTGATGCTCTGACATCAAGCCCGACTGCACTGACCGTTTCCCTGAAAGACGGTCACTTGTCTCATTGCCTTTATACCGTTTGCCTTCACTTGCCAATCTAGTAGCCCGCTGCGAGCTTGCTTCCAGAGCAACGTGCCCCGCTGCCTGCGTCGTCATGGTCGTTGTGCGTATCGTATCAGCTTGGTCTGCGGTGGCCCCCTCTATAGCCTCAACTGCAGACACTGGCAAATGAGTCCTCCCTACTCTGGTCTGAGGCGACCTCATCAGCTCCGTGCTATATCTTGGCATTTTACTATTTCAGGCTCCATATGCTTCCGTGCAGATTTGTATCATCCGGTGCAACCCGGATGATTCCACTTGTGCTATGCCCTACTCTATCTGCCGTAATTAGAAACCTTACCGTACGTCGCCTATCGGCACATTCGATAACAGCGGGACGCGGTTCGCACTTGTCTTGACCCAGCCCCTTCCCCACACGCACTACTCCCTGGAGGGCGACAAATAAGGGGGATATCGGCCATCGGCAAAAGGTTCACTACGTAGTATCTGACAGCCTCCCTTATAGACTGTCTTCTTTCATGTAATTTCCCGGTAAGCCGCTCGTGGCCGCAGTTCTGTTTCGCTCAGGTGCTGTGTCACTTGAGCTCTGCTGCCGGCGAAAGTCCATTGCAGTTAACTATGGTAACCACGATAGTTTGTTTCGAAAATTCCCGAAGCACGCTGCAAAGCAAGATGGAAAGGTTCAACTGGAAGCGAAATCCCAGTTTCAAGAGGGTTATTCAAATGTGTGCATGAGAAGTATGGCAGGAGAAAGATTTATATGACTGCTTATGGTGGCGTCAGGCAAATTTGAACTAAGTTTTAGATGGTCAGGCTGACTGAATCCAGGTGGGGCTGGTCGGAAGTAGTAGGGTTGCACAATAGTCTTACTAAGTGGGGACGGCATGACTAGAGAATCAAACAGGATTAGCAGACATTGTGTTCACCTTGAAAATCTTTCTCGGGGACGCGTTAAGAAGCCATAGCCTCGTTCAATGTAAAAAAAGGGTCAGGATTGAGGGTCAGAAGATGAAAAGGAATGTAATCGCGGATACGGAACGGGAAAAACCAGCTCAGGATTATAGTTGTGAAGTTCATTGACCGTATATAGGCTGTCAAAACGATGTTGAAAGAGGCGGCCGGATGGAAAAATGTAGGCGTTGAGCAGACCGTTTACTTTCAGAAAAGTGGAGTATAAGGCTTCAAAATGAAGGTGGGAGGTTGGCGATAAAAAAAGTGTGCTGCATAGCTAGGATAGTAGCAGAGAATCGGCTTGCAAAATGTATGAAGAAGTGACAATTGAAGGATTATCTATCGATGTTATTGATAAGAGGCGGATCACATGATGGCAGAAGGGCTAAGCTTTGCGGTACGAGCCCCTCTTAGACGTGCATATATGCAGAGGGCGTGAGGCATTACAAGAAGAAGATACAGCAAAGCAACATCCCGAGGTAGGCAAACAGTAGAACTGATAGAGAGAGAACAAACAACCTAAAATTGTCGACCGTTGGGATGCTCCGAGAGCGGATATTTTGCAGTGAAATATACTGTATGGAGATTATGGTACGGAAGTAAGTGGCAATCATAAATGTGTCGGTTTTCGAATTTGTCAGCAAAAGCGATAAAACCGGGGCGGTTTTACCTATGGAAATGGTTGGGTTTACGAATGGGGGTGGAGAGTGGTTAGCATGAAAGCTCGGGAGAGTGGACCTTAGACGACGGGCCGAGAAGGGCAATAGGTTTTCAAATACGCAATAATTATGCCCTCGGTAAGGTAAATGTTTGCCGGACTTGAAGAGCAGCAAGCTATGATGGCGAGGTTTAAGGCGAGCACCATGGAAGTTTGATGATAAATCGAGGAGACAGCTGCATTTTTGCAGCACTTCGAGTGTATAAATGGTGTTTCTTAATCCACAACCAGAGCTAGTGAGTGGGGCTGGCCACGCACTAGAGGCCTAACCTGAAAAATACCTCTAGAGTCATGTGGTGAGATCCACCAACCTAGCTGAGACCGCACAACTTTGCAGACGTCAAGCACGCTCGATGTGCGCCGGCCAAAATGGTGAATCTGACTGCGCCCAGCACAGATGAGGCTTGTGAAGGTAATGTTGGCAAGATTACTTAGTCGTAGAGAAAGAACCGTCCAAGAGCATATAGCCAGGTTGCGAGGGATCCTGGAAGCGACGGAATGATGGGCGAGTATTGAAATTTTAGCCAAAGATGTCAGCTAGATAGTTTGCAGATGGTGTCTGCTTATATTTCCAGGACTTCAAATGGGAGGAACGCGACATCTTTTGTCTGGAAAATAAAAATAGTGAAAAGCAGTCTGGGGTGTAACAGACGGTCGTGGAAAATCCCCCTTTTTCCCTCGCGATTCAGTGTTTTTCCCAACATCACTCATTTCCATACACTATTGACTTGTCTTTACGAACTGGTTGTTTTTCTGGACCAATTGTTGTTTGTTCGCGCCCAGAGCGCTATTTTGGCACATCCTTGTTCAGGACCTGCGTGACGCACGTGCTGTTTGCTCACACGCTGCTATTCGGTTTCTCGTTGTTGAGACTTTGTGATCGTATTATTGAGGTTTGTATATTGTTTACGTCATTGTTTATTTTAATAATCTAGTATCGTAGAATTATCACGGATAATCGCCTTCTGATTTCGGGATCCGTTGCGAATTTGGCTACGCATTGCTCAAACGTTCGTAACATGGGGTGTCTCCAGCCGGGAGTCAATGTTCAATGGTAAAAAGAAACAGAATTTCAGACACTGGAGCTACTTGGGAAAGTATGAAGTTTACTGAATATTTAGAGTTGACAGGAATGCAAAAATAATGAAAAAGACTATAAATAAGAATAACGATGATTTGAAAATGAATGGTGGTTGCCGCAATGAGGTACTGAGTTGAAATGACCGGACAAAGTTAGAGAAGGAAAATGGTACCATTTTGGATCGAGTAAGTCGAATTCGGTATGATGTAGATAAGAGGCGTTGCAGCATGCGCATTGGGCGGAATCTGTCGCAAGCAGCTTCAGCGATGTAAACCTTTATGTGGGGTACTAATCTGCTGACCATGTGGGGACCTTTCGGGCGATGCTGAGAGAGCTGCTCTTTTTGTGTCTTCTTTACCTGTTCGGAAATCTAGGCCACCCTCAAAAGCTGGTTTCAACTAGTGCATATATGGGCTAGTTGTAGATTTTTGGAGACATCGAGAAATTCTGTGGGGACAATTTTGAATCGGTCTAGTGTTTGGCAGCCTCGAACGTCTTCCGGCAGTTTGTACCATAATCGGGAATAGACAGTGATGAAGAGCCTTGTTGTTGACTTTTTCCTGGAGTATGGAACTTGAGTAATTTGATTCCTGATACCCAGAGGGTAGGGTGAGCCCTGGGCGAAACAAAGATGAGCATCGGACATACGCGCTCCAGGTTGTAAGAGGTTAAATAGAAAATAAAGACTGAATTTCATGCCCCTTAGCCACGGGACTTTGAGTCTTAGCAGCTCACTTCTCTTCTTATTCGGGGAAGAGGATGGGCCGGGCAGTTGTTCAGTGAAGGATTGCTGAACTCTTCCGATCTCGAGTTTATGAGATGTGCTCGCATGGGTGCACACCAGAGGGCAGTACCTGAGCGCGGATTTGAACAGCAGAAGCCGGCTATCGCGCATTTTCAACGTTCTGATGATGAAGGCAATCGTTCTCTTGGACTTAGCATTTTGGTAGGCGGCTTATTCTTGACAGGTTAAGGTGCCGGAATACCGAGGCCCAGATATATTACCAGCTGGGTAATGGGAATGTGCTGTCCATTTAAGAGAAGGGATTCATGAAGAATATGGCTTTTATAAGTGAGAATGGCATTCTTAGCAGCGGGAAACTCGTTTTCCGCTTATTGCAACAAAAGTCAAGAGCCTTCAATTTATCAGCAATTTTGGCTAGAATATAGGTCAAGGTTTGGAGTTCAGCTCATAAACATTTTTGTATCATCGGCGAATAGAAACGTCTAAACGGAGCAATAAGTTACGTACATCTTGATGCGAAGAAGAGATGAAGTTAGCTCAACACTGCCTTGTATAACACCAATTGTGACTGGATGTGGTGATGAGAGGTAACTCTCAATGTTTGCCGCATGCAACGTCGCGCTAAGATGGGACGAGAACTAAGAAAATAGAAGGTCAATAATGCCGTAAAATTTGATCCCGGTCAGCAGCTGAGTGTGAAGCATGCGATCATATGCCTTCATCCTGTCTAGGAAGGTAGGGATGCACCACTTGCTGGAGTCAGCCGACGTGGTGGTACGACTAGGCAAATCAAGCTGGCAGGTCAGACGAACCCTAGGCCTTAAAGAGCCATGGTGGTTGTTATTTATTTCCCCTCCGGTGACTTCTCGGTTGATTATCTTGGATGTTATGGGGAGGCGGTGAGTGGGGCGGTAGTTTGCGGGGTCATTTAAGGCCTCCTTTTTATGGGGGGGGAATAACACCGGAGGTTTTTCCAACATTGATGGAAGCTTTTTGTCATTGAAGGGCTAAATAAGTTTGGCGAGAGTATCACAATGTCCGGGTCCCCAAGACGAAACAGAGCTGGAGGAATATCATTGGATCCAGGACGGGCCAGAGGCCGGGCGATGTTGGCCATCCTTCAGTGGCTGCAATCCATTCACGAAGCTCAACGACTACTTCTATTGCTCACCATATATTTCTTTGCTTCACGGCTTTGCAATTCAGAGGTCCCTTCCTGCTTCTGGGCTTCTTTTTTTGGGCACCCCGCACTCTCTTCTTCTTCAAGCAGCTTGGGATCCTCAGGCTGTAGCCCATATACTTGTGGTCTGAGGCTTGCCTCCATGCCCCATTCTGGAGGACAGTTGGGCCTCAGTATGTAAATCATCCAATTTTGGAGAACGTAGGGTGGTTTCCCCTGCCATCAGTCATGGACTGTCCCCGTCTATGCTCTGACGGCATTCTGATCCTGGCAAAGGCCTACCTTATTCTTGGGGACACTTCTTACACCCTCGATATATCCAAGTCAGGGTTTGGCATTTGCGGTGCTCTGAGTAATACAGCTTCGCAAGCCCTCCGCTTTCAGCACGGGACCGTACATAGCAAATGTCGCACGTGAGTCCGTCCTTTCTATGGAGCCCTTCGTGTATCTAGTGTATCCACACACAACTTCCCCGGCATAACCGTTTGGAGTATTCCAGCCAGGGAGACGGAGGTATCCTGTTCGCCCGTGACGAGGACTGAGAACTGAAGTGTACTAAAGTAAATGGAGATCAAAAGGGCGATACAGCAAGAGGGATTTGCCAGATTAAGTTGTTAGACTCAAAATGTAGTACAAAATTACACGTCACTTTATGAGAAAGTATGATCTGCGTGCAGCGGCCTGAAAATTAGCTCGTCAGTCGAATTCTCCGCCCAAAATAAAATCAATCGTTTACTCCTTCCTAGGGTGTTGAGGATAAATTTTGTTGTGCTTCCTTGCCATTTATTCTTTCCCAAATCTTATCATCCACGCAGTGTCAGCTCGTGGTGTAGCGCAGTCAGTCAAGTTTGCACGGGGGAGAAAACGACGGGAACCAGTCATGCGGCAAGATCCTTGCGTCGTCGGTGAGTTTAATTGGCTTCCAACATGGCCCGCTGAATGCCCAGTCAGAAAGGCAGAACGTGCGGGGTAGTGCCACCTCCGTGGACAAGTTTACTGATAGGAATGCCAAAGGCTCAGAGTAGATAAAATGAGGTCACAGGGCTGGCTTCCCTAACCGGTTGAAGTCCAGAATCTGGCTCTCAAGGGCCGCAATATTCACTTTGTGCTTTTAGTGCAGGTGGTCTAACAGTTTTAGTTGAGGAGTAGTGGACCACAGGGAAGAGAGCAAAAGCAGGTTCGCCGCCAAAGAGCCAACAGTCGGGTTGGATAGACAGGTTCACCATCTCAGCTAGTTGCCATGTTTGACTTCTAGAATTCCCAGTCCACACAACTGGGAAAACTAAAGTGGACTCCCTTTGTAATTTTTCCCTGCATGAGGAGGAAACTGATGTCTTGCGTCCTGAAAAAGAAGAAAGGAGTGGAAAGGAAGGGAGTGACTTCGGGAGATGCTCAGGTGGCCGGTCGTAGTCCAGGGAAACATCTTCCTAGCATTCAACCACCCGTCGTTTAAACATGATCGTGCAGCTCACAAGATTCCAGGTGGTGACGAACTTATATTTTGATAAGTGGCGGTGTTCGTTGTGCATCCTGAGTCCAAACATTCCGAGATAGTTGGAACTGGATCCTATGGCACTATGCTGCCACCATAGAGAGCTGTTGGGAGGGCTTGTAGGAACTGTGCTTTCGGAAGCTAAGATCTTTTATAAAGTCGGTGGCTTCGAATACTCAAAACGACCCTTCATCGTAGTGCTGTCTCCCCTGCGCTTCCATCCGGAAGCTACAGCCTGCATCTACCTTAAGGCACTTTTGAGCAGTGCACGGCCAATTCACACAAACCACGAAACAAAGCAAGATTCATTCGAAAATTATGAGATACCGGATTCGGAAGTGAACAAAATTGCACAGATATACAAACTTCCGGTATGCGATCACATGAACTCAAAACGACAGCCAGGCACATGGCGTGAGAATGACAAGCACGTGGTTCACCCATGTCTAAACAAGATACGAGAAAAATCGCACGTTAGGTGCGAATCAACAAAGACTAAAGCACAAAAATAGACGCGGTACGAAACATGCGAATGATACATATAATCCAGCATCCCTACGATTTTAGATCATCATGGCGTCCTCGGAGAAGTTTTTAAATCTGGTATCTATCTCACCCACCAAAATCTGCTTGAGCGTAGCAGTGTCAAAGAGATGGAATCCAGGTACTGATTCCTCCTACGTCTCTGCACCCTGTTGTCAGTGCATATACCCAAAGACGATAAAGGATGAACTCTGCGCAATTATGCGCAGGATACACCACAAGCAGTTCATCAGTGGCTCCGAAGCTTTGGAACCTTCGAAGCGATCTATAGTCCCCTTTCGTTGAGAGTTCACAAATATAACGAGCCAAGTAGAAGGCGTAGAAATGTAGATGTGACTAAAGAACCTGTTTTTATATTCCATACGCAATTGTATTGTTAAATAAACAAGCTTTCGGGTGCTTGCAGGCTCATGTGTGAGGTAATGGAGGTGACTGGGCGCGTGGAGGAGAGGATCCCGATGTGTGTTATCTGCTTCGTAAATTTCATGCCTCGCCTGAAACCTAAAGATTCGGGTGGTATGATGGAATTCATCTTACATGGGGAAAGCGTGTACAAGGATCATTCTTGGAGAGCCACGTGCTGGATGCCAGTAGTTGTGTATCGTGCTACCTCCCTACCTGAAGCTGGCCCTTGTGCCGCCTATCATGAGCACCAAATGTAGACCGTTAGAGTTTGCTTCCCTGACGAAAATACGGACCTACCTCTCACGGTTCCCCAAACCAGTCCTCACATCGGTGTAGTCCTGCTTTGCAGCACGATAACAGCGAAAAAGATACCACAGTAACCATGTAATCATATCCGCATCAGACTTCCTTGCTCACATTGGAGCTTAATCTCAGTACGATAGCACTATCGAGGAAGAGCATAGATGAACTCGCGTCAATGTTCCAAGACAAGTGACCAATTACCTCTAATGTATCACTACTGTCACCCCAATAGTTCTTTCTACTTTGACTCCTCAGTATAGAATAACCACTATACTGAAAGAGACAGTAACAGCATAGGGCCACGCAAACAGTACGTTAGTCCTACTCGCTCAGTCTGTCACTTCAAACCTATTTTGTCGCCTCGTTGCCTAACCACGTTCTGCGTAAGCAAACGGTCTCGAGGGTTATCATTACTAACCTATCATAACCGTGAAGCCCTAGGTCTTTTATTAGTATCCCAGCGATGCCATGCTCACGGGCAAATCACAAATCCTTTTAATCGCATACAGTTACCAAGCCGGTGTACGCAACTTCGTCGGCCTGCAGCAGTATAGCTCAAATCCACTGCGAGTCTATTTTACCCATGCCCTACTCACATAGACCTAACCAATCCATTGTTTATTGTCTTCATATATTATCATAACCCACAGCTGAAACCACGTCCAGACTGAAATCTTCCTTTATTTCAGGTTCGTTGTCTCTCACCATCTCAGCCGCCAAATTGGCTAACCAAGGATGCCGCTTTGACTCGCACGGATAGAGACTCAAGTGGAACCTACCATAGCAACTGAGACTGAAATCAAACCACACAACAGGAGATACCCCTAATTGCTTATCAGATCGTTCAGCGTTTTCTAACGCAACGAACACGAATTCCAGTTCACGCGCATGCCGATATTATACAGCCACACTCGGCTGATCGACCGACACATACTGTGCCCTGCCAGACGAAACTTACGCATTCAAAGCCGTACATTGCCAGAAATGACGCTCAATAACACTAAAGGCAAATGCATCAACACATACATATTTTTGTCAGTGAAACAGCATAATAACGCTGAAGTCCATGCGAAGATTTTCCCACTTTATTATCCGTTACCACAGGTTATCCTTCCTCCGAACCGTAGCCGGCTGGAAATTGACTCTCCACTTCTCGAGAACCTTCCAGTTGCGCCTTCTTATTTCTGAATAGTACATGTTATTGGCCATGAATCTAAACTTACCTTTTTATGGACTGCTGTTTCTCCCACATCCACCAGTTCACTTTCACGAAATTGGCCTCATGTCCCCTTGATTCAAAGCTCAATCCGTTTCTCAAACTCCGGTAAATCCGTCATTCAGGGTCTGCATTGTCTTCATGGATCGCTATCCTCTTCGCATGCGTCGATTTTCCCCCCTTTTCTTCTTGTTAAAAATTTACTCCATCTGCAGAACCTTAGTTGGCCTCCGGTTTCCTTGGCTTGCATCATTCTTGTTCATAATGCCTCCTTAGCACTGCGTTAACGATTTCTCCGACATCTCCACCGCGCACCACTGCCTAGCCTGGATGCGAAACTGGTTCAAAACTGCCGCACGAACCATTATCAGAATGATCCATTCAAACTGTTGCTGTCTATGTTTTTCCATTTCTGATACTCTCAAATTTCATACTTATAATTTTGTGAATATTTCACCATATTGAGTAACATGTTACACCATGATCATGCGTTAGCTTGTGCCTCTCGAGCATGGCCGAGAAATATACCAATATTATTATTTTTATTATGTGGATGCGTGTGCTTGTTTGTGTGTAAAACGTGTATGTTATCGTGCTCGAGAGTGTAAATGTTGCTCCATGTGGGGAGTCATAATATATGACAATTTGGAATTTCTAGTTTCATGTGGTCTATCATCACATTCGTGCAGGCGGATATTTCAGAGGTCCCGAAAATACTGTCCATTACCTCGTTCCACTAATACAGTAAGCACGAGTCCATCACAATCGGGGCTGCACACCCTGATAATTCCAAGTGGCCTTTTCTAACAGAGCAGTCTTTGTCCACTGCGAGTAACACGCGGCCCACTCTGAATTTTCTCTGCCTGGCGATCCAGTTCTATCTGGTCCGCAGGCTTGGTAGATATTCCCGTGTACGCCGTCTTCAAAACACTTACTTGAGATAACTGGCTCGTTTCCAACCTTGAAGGCATATTCACTTTGTGCCACTGGCAACTCGCCGACCTCGTTGTATCTTCTCAATTTTAGATCGTCTGGCTTCACTGCGATCTCATCCGCGTCGTTGGAAGCAACTGGTACTAACGGTTCATTACATAAAATTCTCTTTTACTGGACAAACGACGTACCCAAATTCTGTTGCTCTATAAGTGCCGCTGTTATCGTCTTCGCGGACCGTATTAGCATTTCCCCATTCTCCCCCCCCCCCAAGATAAAGGGTTAGGGCGCCAGAAGACTCGTTCACTGCTAGTCTTACTCTGAATCTGAAGCTTGTCCAGGAGTTAACACCAGTTCTCAAACTCCCTTGGTCCTCCCACTAAATCTGATCCATAGTCTGAATAAGCACTGTCTGATATAACCCCAATCTCAGGAAAGCTTCGAAAAGCCTCCAAAACGACTCCGTGTTCGCCGCGTGCACCACCTTTAGACGGGCTCCCTAGTCTGTAGGCAAGTCATTAGGTAGCCTTACCTCTCCTCATTCCTGTCAGCCCAGCTACTATAGGAGGGTCAAACTAATCGATACCCCTATCCGAGAAAGGCTACTAAACTTCTGCTACACTTTCCACCAGTAGGGTTGACATTGGGTGATTTGCCACCGCTGAGTTCTGCCATCGACGCTGGATGCCGTCATCGGAGACACTCCTTATCGCTGTTCTCCCGGCTTTCATCCAAAACAGTTGGCGGAGGCTGTTTAGCAAATGGGTTTCTAAAGCACATTCTTTACAGCCCAGAAAGCCGGACTAACAGGGCCTTTACACGGTGTCTATCAGGTAGTAGTTTAGCGACCTGGAGATGGCTGAGTTTGGAAGCGTAAATTGTTGACCAGAAATCACCTTATATAAATATAACCAGTTAGCAACCGGCTCTGAACAGTTCGTATGTAGTTTGACTTCACAGGGCTTTGCCGTGTTTGTCTGCTTGCTGAAAGGACAAGTGGCTTCCTCCATTTGGAAAACAAATTTCTGACTGCAGTTTTTACTTACGGTTAAACCCTGGCAGCATTAGCGGGTATCGTGTACGGTGTCTCTCCCAAATGTAAAAGTGAACGATATGGTTTCAATGAAACTCGGCCCTCACTTATTCCATCGACTTTGACCATCTTTTGGCACGAGTAGGAAAATTTGTCTTGTTGCCCCTTCCAGTGGACATCCTCAAGGCCTGGTTAGCACCTGGTATTCGGAGTATTAAGTATTCGCCCTTTGGAATTTAAACTTATCCAGTCTGCCAGGCGTTCTTATCAAGCCCTCTACAATAGTAGGATTGAGTCTCCCTAATGGGCTGTAAACACCTTCAGAGTTTATTTTCTCCGGAACTTGCTTGCTCAATTTTACATATTCCGATAAAAATGCATGCATTTTGTGTGACGTATTGCGGCCGTCTGCGCTGCTTGAGTATTGAAGATAGTACGGGGCCAATATTCGGGCTACTCCGCGGTCATATATTTGTCAGCACCGAAGTCGGCTGTTTGTATCCTGTCCATCATATTACGGCCCCAAGCACCTTGTTTTATGCGCGGAAAAAGCACAACTGTAGCATCAGATTTTCAACGTTGACGGCTCTGGTGGGGAGCGCCACTTTTTTGAAACAAAGTCCGCGTAATACGCTTGGGATAGAAAGGAAAAGACCGCCTTTTTCGGCAGGCTCGAGAAATCCGGTCTACACAAATAATAATGATAGTTATAATAAAAATAATATCGGTTAATTTCAGAGAATCCCGAAACAATCCAGGTGCACGATCAAGTTTTGCAAGTGATGGAATGAACAGACAAAATTCGTGAGAACGTAGAAACTTGAATGACAAAAGTGGGATACAGTGGCTCAGAGGGAAGAATAAGGTGAAATGAATGCATGATGAGTGTACGCACACCGAAAAAAATGTAGGTAGTTTAAATGAACCCAAGGGCGGATTCAAGCCGATGCCAGGTGAGTATGAAAGTCAAGGTCAAACGGGGAGTATGACGGGTCCAGATAAGGATATCTGGAGGCCGACTGATATAATTGAGATGGGATAGGTATGGGTGTAAGAAGCTGCAGTAGTGGGAGACGATGGAGAAAAGTGAGCTGCGCTGCAATGGATTAGATATCAATAAAGCATCGGTATTCTGCTGTAGTGGTCGGCGGACAGGGTACAAAACACATTGTAAAACAAGGAGCAAGCAATGGAAGACGAATAGCGTGGAGCCGATGAAAAAATGATTCATGAAGACTGGATGCTGTAGATTTGAGGCACAGGTATAGAAGGAATGGAGGCTTATGGCGATCGTCAGTCGGGATGATAGCAAAAGAAATGGCCTGTGAGGAACCGCAGGATGCAGGGCGAATGCACATATATATATATGTTCATGCATATATAAATACATATATATATGCACAAGATGAGCAAGGGAAATAACAGTGGCGTACTACAAAGGGATTATCAGCCACTGGGAGGGGCAGGTAGGATTAGATCAAATGTTTGTGGAATTACTTTGAAGTATCGTGGTGAATTATCTCCACGAGAGGTGAACACGCCGGCTCAAAAGAGAGAGAGAAAAAAAGGAATGCCGAAGCGAAGAAGTGATGACCAATGTGAAAAGCAGATCATAAATGAGGGAAGATGAAGGATAGGATGAAAGAGAACAGGTAAGAATGGGTCTGATTATTTGATCAATGAGGGTGCGACATGTGGTGACGGACCAATGGAATCGGGTAGTGGCAAGTCAAACGACTTGCAACTGAAGGTTAAAATCATGACGTGTGGCTCTCTTTACAGTCGATGAAACATGGAAAAGCAGACCAAACTGGAAGACGCACACAAAATGCCCGTGGCGAGCAATATACGGGACAGGAGATGAGAGCAATGACCGGAGAGACCCAGGTAAGCATAACCAGCCAGATCATTTTACCGCTGATGAAACACGAAGGGAGCAGAGAAGAAGGAAGCGGGAAGCCCCAGGATAGTTAAACCAGTAATAGAACAAAAGGCCTAAGAAATGAATGCGCAACGGAGTTAGGGCGATGAAACTGGAGAGCTGAATGCCAGCCGCCAGTTGGGTAGGTGGACTGAGCAGGAGGATGTTGATCGGGACACTGCCTAATGGAAAGAACCACAGAGAAGCTGTGGACCCAAGGAAGGAATGTGTGGTGGTGGTAATTAGATAATAAATGTGGTTGTTAAAGATGCCAGGATTGGAGCGGTGAGTTCTAATATGAAGATTGTTCATGGGTGCGGGTGTGACTGGTGCGTAATGGCATTGGGCATGAGGGGGCAGAACAAAGAGAGGTTTAACAAAACGACAGACAGAGAGGTATAAGAATGCTGTCAATGGGCACTATGAGCATGGGACGATACTAAGTGAATAAAGAATAAAAGCCGGCAATGACGGCGGGTGGAAAAAAGAAATATTGGCAAGCGTTAGCACAGAAGAGTGGGTAGGACGATAGTGACGTCATGCAATAAGAGATGACATGGTGAGAGGAGACAGGAGCAAGGACAGAATGAGTAGGTGTGCACACCGTGGTAGGGCGAAAAAAGTGGAAAGTGGTAACAGATGATAAGATTTGTAGGTGAGCATACCGTAGCGAAACAAGGACGGGGAGCCTGCAATTTCAACCGACAGTACTGGATGCGGCAGTCTGAGGAAATTCAGAGTGTGCGATCCGAAACCGGTGCTAGTGGGTGGGACTGGCTGTGAGCTGGGCACCCAACTTGAACACAGGAGATGTGATTCATTGGCCTAGTTGTGCTGGCACGTCGTTGCCGACGGCCTGCACGCCCGATGCGCGTTGGCCGTAGCGGTGGATCTGACCGCGCCCCGCACCGTTTGGAGTGACACCAGTGGTCTTGATAATTGTATGAAGGCAAAGCGGCCGTGATAGGGTTGTGTGATCCGGGATCAGTTGGCCAGGATTTGAGACCGTGGACAGCAGGGCTAACGGCAACAGCGTGTGGTTCAGAGCCGCTTCGCAACATTATCCAGGTGCTCCTGCCAGTAGTGTCAGTAGCGCCCGAAGTGGTTTACCGTTATGGAGGATCACTAAAAACGGAAAAAAGACAGAGAAGAGCAGTTTAGGTGAGTCTAAGCTGAAAAGCAACGGATACTGAGGAGAGAAGGAAAAATGTAAATGATGGGTAACAGACGAACGTGGGCGAGAAACAGGGTTATATTTTGAAAGCAGGAGATAGGTTCGCTGTGGATCAGGGATGGCAGTAGCCATAGTTCGCGGCACTGGAGTTAGGAGTATTGTCGAACACGGAGTATACCTACTGGCTTGTGGCGCAGAGGTAATAGGGTTATACTGTGAGGCCTCTTTCAAAGGCCAGGTCGATCGAGGCGAGCTCATTTGTGAGCAATATAGCATTGGGAACTGTTAAGTATAATACAAGTGCGCTCCTAAAAGCGAACAGTGAGGAGGCACTGCGTAAGCCAAGCGGGAGCCTACTCCGGATTTTGGAACGAACATACAGAAGGAACCTGGACTTCAGAATGAGATTGGATTGAGCTACAGGGAGAGAGAAGGCGCAATGTCGGACGGGGTAGGAACAGGGGCGGCTAGTTAGACATGATAGGAGGTGTAGGCCTGGTTGCGGATAAGCTCAAATGGGAAAACCAGGTTGGCCCCATGCTATGAATCCACAGAGGCTCAGTTTGTGGGAGCTCACAGCTCTGGCTCTATGTCAGAGCTATGGACACACCCAACAGCGTTTTGGTGAAGGTACGCTGAACATTCTCAAGAGATACAGTGAAGGAACTTGGTCAGAGGCTGGAGGTAATGGGACAATATTCTAGGAGCGGTCTCACATGAGAGAGATACTTGAAGAAGCTACTGAACGGTGGTAAGAAGCAGCGACGAATCAGGCCTAGGATTGGGTTAGCCTTGGCGAGTTGGAACGAGGCCTGTTCTGAGAAGTCAAAGAAACAAGAGTGGGGTACGCCGATTCCAATAACCATGGGGCACGTGGGGGTGGGTTGGCCATCCAGACAAATTTGGCCGGGAGGTACAGTGCACTTGTAAGGTAGGAGGAAGCTTTTCTCTGCAGAGAATTTCATGATCCACGAGACGCACTGATCTTGGAGAGAAAGTAAGTCACGCGATATAATGCACAGGGCCACGGATGGGTCATTACGTGGGAAGGAGTACACTATTTCTAAATAGTCGGCAAAGAGGGAAGGGGTATCGTGGAGAACAGAAGAGAAAGTCGTTGATATGTTTAAGGAATACTGTTGGGCCCAAAACACTGCCTTGGATGACTTTGCTAGTGATAGGTTTGGCAGAAGATAAGTAACCATCGGCATGCACAGCTTGTGATCTGTGAGAGAGATACGAGGATAGCCAAGAGAGGAGAGGGTCAGTAATACCAAGAGACCGGAGTTTAGCCAACGGGTGCACGTGGGGATCACGGTTAAAAGCCTTAGATATGTCGAGGTACAGGACGACTACAGAGTTGCCTGCATCTGCAGCAGATGGAAGGATACTGAGAAAGTCCAGCTGGCAGGAAGAGCAGGAGTGGGAGTTGAAAAAGCCATGCTGACCAGGGTTCAGCAGGTTGTTGGATAAAAGGTGCTGAACAACGCGTTTTTATAGTTCTGTCCATGTTTTTTCAGAGTACTGGGATATGGTTAGTGGGCCGATAGTTATCTGGGTCGCGTAGTGCACCCTTTTATAAGCTCGAAGTTATAACAGAAGTTTTCAATTGGGGGACGAAACTGCGAAGTATGTAGGTGGTGTACGCAGTCACTAACAATTAAGGGAGGTAAGGACCCCCGAAACGGAGGGAGCCGGTAAGAGATCATCTGGTCCCGGTTTCGGGGACGGTTTAATAGAAGAAACTGGTTTTTCAATTACTAGATGGGTGAAGGGAGTCGACAAAAGAGAGGCAGAGTTGCAAGGATGGATTGTAGGGGGGGATACCAGGACATTTTGCAAGGGAAGAGGAGAAATGCTCACTGAAGACCTCAGGAATAGATGCTGGGTTATAAGCGGTAGGTGAGCCACAGATGTGGAATTTGGGCGAGGAAAGATGGAGTGATTGGACCTTTTACTAAGCAGTTTTGACAGGTAGCCAGTCTTGTTTAAGTGTGCTAGGGCGATGGCCCCTCGCCTTCTCGAATGCGAATCGGCCATGCGACTCAGCTTCAGTTGCAGCTGGTTTATGCGCAGAATAATTGTAAAGTCGCGTGAACTAGCGAAGGTAAGTTGCAGCCTAGTCAGCTTACGCTCTAAAAGTAACATACGTGAGCTGTTGGACTTGGAGTGTGGATCCACACATGGGTTAGCGGTACTCAAGCAGTGTAGGGGGTTGGAGTAGAGTTCACAACAGTGAGGAGGTCAGAGGAGAGAAAAAAGGTGTCCCAGTTAAGGGAACGGATTATAGTTG
The DNA here is from genome assembly GCA_948099385.1 of Fasciola hepatica. Classification (NCBI taxonomy): domain Eukaryota; kingdom Metazoa; phylum Platyhelminthes; class Trematoda; order Plagiorchiida; family Fasciolidae; genus Fasciola; species Fasciola hepatica. Next base: position 603,041 of record CANUEZ040000094.1, read on the forward strand.
GCACTGGAGACCAGTTACCTGAACGGTTGGATATCGGAACAGAGGGAGGGAATTGCGTCGGGTGGGAACAGCTGAAGCAGCTGACTGTGAACCTGACAGTACGATGGTCACCACCGGGGAAGTGATTAGTAATCTGGGTGACCACATCAGGAACATCAATGGAGAATACGGGGTCTAAGATGTTGTTCCTACTTGCAGGGCGGGAGACATTTTGGGTCCATCCATCAAAATGGAAACACGAAAAAGGTGGAGATGGTGGGAGGTCTAGTGTCAGATTCGCAGTCAGCAAGGATCAAGGTTTAAGCCACTTCATCTGGGGTTGACCCTCCCCCAGCGAATACGGCAAGGCGTACCAGCCTATGGGCAGACCGTGAAGTTGGGAAATCACGCTTGGATTCGTGCTTTTGTTTGGCGCTTTCTTCTTCATCTGGCGTAGTAATCCGTGATGTTTGTTTGGAGAACTTCTTGATCTCACCTGGAAATCCGCTGCTGGGCTTGCGCTGCTAAGGAATGTGAAACATGCTTCCACGGTCTTCGCCATTTCCCAATGCTTATTAAATGTTAGTCTGAGGAACTTCCGACGGCTTGTCAATCCATGGTTGGCTCTGAAACCTTGCAGTTTGGAAAAACCGTAACCTCACCCGAAAAGGCATGCAAGCTTATCCAGGGCTGGTGTTTCCGGGATAGTTGTGCAGTAATTTTAGCTTGGTCGGCACTTGGTCCGTTCGGATTGTTGCCACCGAATCTGTTATCGGTTATTCTCGCGTGTCCGTCTCGGTGAATGATCAGGTCCTACAATTTGGCCTCACCGTCACCCCGGCTTATGTGTTCTGTTTCATCGGCCTAGCGGCCCTGTAGTTCGGAAGAAGGACGACGATCTGTCCCCTCTAAGGTGTGCTTAGCGTCGAGGTCAGCCCTGTAGACCAAGTAATCAAGAACTCTCGAAAAAGTTGGCATCTTAATGGCAAGATCAGACAGCGTATAAGTCACCCCTTGTTGGCTTGGATTCTGTAATCAGGCCATCAATCAGACTGCGGGCACCTTTAAACCGCTGGTTTGAGGGTTCCTTTAAAATCCCCTTGGCTCTTAAGTAGCTTTGATCTGGGTGGGGCATGACGCAGCCACAAATGGCTTCCCCATCTCGCCCTCGGCAATAGTGCTCTAGGCAGAGCAGCCCCTCCTGGGCCAGTCATCTCAGCTCCAGTAAAATTTTCAAGTCGTTCACCAAACTTACATTTTTGCTCCAGTCCTCCATCAAACATTGCAAGCTCCGCTGCGGTAAGGTCTATTTTTGATTTCACTGGCACAAACGGCCTGACTACCGGCTTGGTGTTTCTACCTTCCAGGCGACTTGACCTATTTTGGGGGTAGTTTTCAATAGCTGGGTACGCTAGCTTGTTCTGTCTGAGTTTGCCTTGTGCTCTCTGAGCCTCCCGTCTAGCGGATACCAACTGTTGTTCTAGCTCTTGTGCCCTTAGCTAGAACAAACAGATATTTCATGGTCGCAGTATTTACCCACCCCATTTTTGCCCGGAAAAATACATCATTTAGTTATTGCTCATCCTAATTCTCATAGCTCTGGCTTCCTTTTACTTATTCCGTGATGGATGCTATTCTTATTTCTAAATGGCCTTTGCTTCCGTTCCTCTGAACTACCGCTTTATAGTGCTCTCCAAAGCTTCTAAGCCTTATTATTCTCCATTCCCTCCAGGATGCATTTCCGTTTCTGTTCCCCAAAACAGACCTCGGAGCTACCTTTGTCACGGATTTCATCATCACTTCTACAGTTTTAATGAGCTGTCGCACAAAAACCCCCGGGTGACCTAACCATTTGTAAAACCTCTTCGTATATTTCCAGCTGCAGCATATATGACCTCATGGAGATCTTCACTGCATCTCACATTTCTGTAAGGCATCTGGTCCGTTCCATTTTCGTTCACCATAATTCAGCTTGTTCAGTTATTTGTATTTTCTGCTGGCATCCCTTGACTCACCTAGGAATCCAAAAGTACGGGAAATCTTATCTTACCGTTGTCTGTGGACATCCCTTCTATCCCTTTTGGTCAATACTTACAGCTGCAATGGTCAGATGATTCATCTGTTCCCGCCATATGCATTTCCACCTCCAAAAATATAACTCCTTACTACCTCCTTGCAGTATTCATTACCATTTCTACGGTCGCATTGATTTTCTGAAATACAAACCCCAGTTGAAGTCGCAGCCTGTAAAACATTTCCGTGTATTTTCGGCTGTGGTCTATCTAGCAGGTGAATATTTGCCTCATTCGTCGGTTCAACCGACCGTCCGTGTTGAGATAATTCATCGCTTTATGTTGATTCCATGAGGCACAACAACCCCTGAATTCCTGCTCGCCATAACTTAGCCCGTTCGGCGACATCAGTTATCTGCAGATACCATAAGCTACCTGTGAAGAAAAAAATAATCAGTCCACTTTTAACTCGTTCTGATAAGCTACTCTTCTTCCATCCTTTTTGAGATTATCGGTGGATTCAATGCATCTGCTCACCCATCAACTAGTTTGACCAACCAAATCTCGCTATCCGTCGTCATCTCAAAAAAGTCCCTAGCCACAAGTTTACTACCCTTACCGGACCGTGTATTATGCAGCCTTTCTGCCAACATGTAGCCATTTTTGAACAGTGCGTGTATTTTAGCTGCCGTCTTCCAATCACTATTCATCACCCTCTTGATCTATCCACTTTGTTACACTGCTGATTCGTTGTCCTTCTCCCTCGACCAACCACTAGCTACGCCAGTTCCGTCCACCGTGGCGTCTTATTGTTCTTCGGCACAATACGTGAATAAAGCTGTCTCTTCAAACATATCCATTGATCCTACGTGACTCTACACGGGTCCTCTCTTGGTTTGTCTGTTTCATTTTTCGTATTCCGATCAAGCCGTGTAGCTTGCGGTTATCGATATAGTTGCTACTCAGCTACCTTAGACACTAATAATAATTACGACTTTTAAAAACTTTCAAAGAACCCAGCTAAATTCGGGGAATTTTTCTCAGCTGTAAGTTCTAACCTAACTCTTTTTTACATTTTCCTTTATGCCTAACTCACAGCGTCCTTTAAATAATTCAAAATGCCACTTGTAGTAAAGAAGTCCTCTAATAATGCTCCATTCTTCATACTTCGGTTACTGGAAAAAGTGAGCTCATTCTAACTCACACGGTATTAAAACAACGCTCGGTTGAACTATGTGACTATGTAGGTTTGATGACGAAAATAAACCGCTGTTTTAGAACAAAGCATTTTAAGCACAAATTCCCAGCTTCTAAAGTTGGTAGATACTGTATCAAAACTTGTCCCCCTGCAGTGCGTCCTTGAACGCGTCGAACACTCTGCCGTACAAAAACTGACAGTGGCCAGCCGCTTTGTAGACACGGCTGCGTCCAAAGTTCTCAAGGAAGCGAGGAACTCTCGTAAAGCAGTCGCGTTGAATGTTGCAGAGAGAATAAACCCTGAGCATGCCAGGCGTACGTTGTCGAAAGCTTGTGGTATGGCCTGCCTTCCTGGTCAAACATCGAGGCTGCCTAAGTGCTTTCAGCGATTTAACTATCCGGTCCTTATGCAATTTGTAAACGATCTCTCCAACAAAGGCTTCAATAAAATGAGTAACACTGTAGCCTCTGATTCCCTTTATAGAAAAGTAAAAATAGCCGAAGGTAAAAGCTCTCTTCAAAGGAAAATTACTAGATCTTTCTCGACTTTCCCCACGAGAGTGAAGCCCGATAATTCTGAGCCTTCGACAAAGACAGCTGATCACTCCACCTCTTGTCACCTCTCCACGGCTTTATTTTCAAACAAACCATGCGCTTCTTTGCAACCTTCCGTTGCACTCTTCCATCTGCTCCTGCCCTAGACTCTTTGGAATCTGATCTTATTACTGATGATCTAGACATGTCCGTTTCTCGCTTCTTACTACCACCCAGTAAACGACGGCAACTGTTCCCTCGCCCTCCCACTTCATCGCCTGTTATGCATACCCCCAACTTTAACTCGCTCTCTCTGTCCCTCTGATGCTTAGCTACTGGCCGTCCCGAGGAATAGGTCTACCGGTCTTCCTGCCCTTCTCATAAACCCTTCTTTCATCCACCTGTCTCCGCTTATATCAACTAGACTTGACTGACTTATCCGGTTTTGGCCTTGGAAAGTATCCGTCGTTCCTGTGCATAGCCGATCTCTAGAAATTTACCGCATAATAATAATAATAATATTGGTATATTTCTCGGCCATGCTCGAGAGGCACAAGCTAACGCATGATCATCGTGTAACACGTTACTCAATAAGATGAAATATTCACAAAATTCTAAGTATGAAAGTCGAGAGTATCAGAGGTGGAAAGACATAGACAGCAACGGTTTGAATGGATCATTCTGATAATGGTTCGTGCGGCAGTTTTGAACCAGTTTCGCATCCAGGCTAGGCAGTGGTGCGCGGTGGAGATGTCGGAGAAATCGTTAACGCAGTGCTAAGGAGGCATTATGAACAAGAATGATGCAAGCCAAGGAAACCGGAGGCCAACTAAGGTTCTGCAGATGGAGTAAATTTTTAACAAGAAGAAAAGGGGGAAAATCGACGCATGCGAAGAGGATAGCGATCCATGAAGACAATGCAGACCCTGAATGACGGATTTACCGGAGTTTGAGAAACGGATTGAGCTTTGAATCAAGGGGACATGAGGCCAATTTTGTGAAAGTGAACTGGTGGATGTGGGAGAAACAGCAGTCCATAAAAAGGTAAGTTTAGATTCATGGCCAATAACATGTACTATTCAGAAATAAGAAGGCGCAACTGGAAGGTTCTCGAGAAGTGGAGAGTCAATTTCCAGCCGGCTACGGTTCGGAGGAAGGATAACCTGTGGTAACGGATAATAAAGTGGGAAAATCTTCGCATGGACTTCAGCGTTATTATGCTGTTTCACTGACAAAAATATGTATGTGTTGATGCATTTGCCTTTAGTGTTATTGAGCGTCATTTCTGGCAATGTACGGCTTTGAATGCGTAAGTTTCGTCTGGCAGGGCACAGTATGTGTCGGTCGATCAGCCGAGTGTGGCTGTATAATATCGGCATGCGCGTGAACTGGAATTCGTGTTCGTTGCGTTAGAAAACGCTGAACGATCTGATAAGCAATTAGGGGTATCTCCTGTTGTGTGGTTTGATTTCAGTCTCAGTTGCTATGGTAGGTTCCACTTGAGTCTCTATCCGTGCGAGTCAAAGCGGCATCCTTGGTTAGCCAATTTGGCGGCTGAGATGGTGAGAGACAACGAACCTGAAATAAAGGGAGATTTCAGTCTGGACGTGGTTCCAGCTGTGGGTTATGATAATATATGAAGACAATAAACAATGGATTGGTTAGGTCTATGTGAGTAGGGCATGGGTAAAATAGACTCGCAGTGGATTTGAGCTATACTGCTGCAGGCCGACGAAGTTGCCTACACTGGCTTGGTAACTGTGTTTGCATTTCAAAGGGCTTGTGATTTGCCCGTGAGTATGGCATCGCTGGGATACTAATAAAAGACCTAGGGCTTCACGGTTAAGAGTGGTTAGTGATGATAACCCTCGACACCGTTTGGTTACGCAGAACGTAGTTTGGCAACGAGGTGATAGGATAGGTTTGAAGTGACAGACTGAGCGAGTAGGACTAACATACTGTTTGCGTGGCGCTACGCTGTTACTGTCTCTTTCGGTATAGTGGTTATTCTATACTGAGTAGTTTCTGAGTAGTCAAAGTAGAAAGAACTATTGGGGTGGCAGTAGTGATACATTAGAGGTAATTGGTCACTTGTCTTGGAACATTGACGCGAGTTCATCTATGCTCTTCCTCGATAGTGCTATCGTACTGAGATTAAGCTCCAATGTGAGCAAGGAAATCTTATGCGGATATGATTGCATGGTTACCGTGGTATCTTTTTTGCTGTTATCGTACTGCAAAGCAGGACTACACCGATGTGAGGACTGGTTTGGGGAACCGTAAGAGGTAGGTCCGAATTCTCGTCAGGGAAGCAAACTCTAACGGTCTACATTTGGTGCTCATGGTAGGCGGCACAAGGGTCAGCTTCAGGTAGGGAGGTAGCACGATACACAACTACTGGCATCCAGCACGTGGCACTCCAAGAATGATCCACACTTTTTAGACGTTCTTAATATTCTTTTTAATGGTTTTATCACAGTCAGGCATTAGTTGACTGCCAATGCCGAAATAAAACCTCCACACGCCGTCCACTCTGCCCCACGTCGTACGTCCCACCTGATAACTACCTCTGCTGCTCCCGATAACAAATGCTCTATATTTGGTGTTCCACCTAACTTGTCCAACCCCTCCCATAACGTGCACTTTAATCTACAAAACTACACCCCTATTCCCCAAACATTTTCAACCCTGCCCTCCGCACCTCTCCCAGTCAATATTCAATCCTTACCGACCGGTATTTCTCAACTGCCCCTAATCACCCTGTCTGCTACCGACCCGCTCCGACTGTAAGACACGTTTGAGCAATGCGTAGCCAAATTTGCAACGGATCCCGAATTCAGAAACCAATCATTCGGGAAGTTCTATGATACTAGACTATCAAATGAACAATGACACGAAAAAGATACAAACCTCAATTGTGCAATCACAGGACTCTAAATCGGGAACCGAATCACAACGTGCCAGAAAGGAGCACGTGCCTCACGCAGGTCCAAAATAGAATATGAATATGGTATGGGCGCGAACAAACAAACTTTGGTCCGTAAGAACAAGCAATGCATGAAACAAGTCAATAGTGTAAATACGTGAGCGCTGTTAAGGGAACATGGAACTACAGTGCTTTTGGGGGGATTTTTCAAGGCCCCTCGGTACACCACCCACCAAAATCCTCCCGAATCTTAGCAGAATCAAAGGTTTGGAATAAGGATACTGATTCGTCCTACCTAACCGGACCCCGCTGTCAGAGCGTGTAACTTATGCCTTGTAAACATCGTTTTAATCACGATCGCTCTTGATCCGGTGGCCGCGCCGGCTCGAGGTTACTGTGCGTCGTCCATGAAAACGGCTGATCAGTGGCGGGCATGATGGCGAAACATAGGTGCTGTCCTCAAGTGAGCCGTAATCCCTCGGCTGTGTGTCTTTGTGTGAGTGGGTGGGTGTGGATATCATGGGTGATGCTGCCTTCTGGTGTGTGGACAAATAGTAGCGACCATCACTTACGGGAGATATCATCCGTAATGTCAGTGATAAAAGGGGAAAAATCAGCCCTGCTGCGTGTTTTTATGGAGGTAATGAAGTATAAACGTGTATTACGTAGGTGTGTATGCGTCGCGGTTTATGATGGAATCACAACCACTACCATATATGGGAAAGGCCTTCTGTAACGTCAACGAAAATCGATGAGCTCTGCAACTTGTTTGACGGAGGTGGTGAAATATAAACGTGTACCATGTAAGTGCGTATGTGTCAGGGTGTACGATAGATCAACTCGTCAGTATGTCGTAAATGTCCCCACACATGGGGGTTCTTTTACCCACCGCGAAGACGAGTGAGGGGTAGTCTGCTTGGTTTCCGTGATATCGGCTTCTCGTCTTTACTCTCGAGGAGGCTGATACTGTGTACGTCGCGGACTGGCGTTCCGTGGGATGTCTTCAGCTTCACAGTTCTTATCATTTCGTCAGTGCTTTCGACGGTTTCCATAACCTTGCCCAGAGCCCAGGTGCTGAAGTGTGCGCGCTCGTCTGCGATCATCACCACATCCCCGACCTTGAATGGCCATATTTTGACCAGCCAATTCTCACGAGTCTGCAGAGCCGGTAGATACCCCCGCAGCCAGCGCCTCCAGAAAACCTTGGCAAGATACTTCGCCTGCTTCTATCCGTGAAGGTAGCTCTCACGAAGGTTTACCGGCCCTTGGAAACCCTCGTTCGACCTTGAAGTCAATAAGTCGTTCGGGGTGAGCGCCAGGTGGGTGGGTTCGCCGTTCATTACTGGAATCAGGGGGCGGTTGTTCAGAACTCTTTCTACCTCAGTCATGACGGTGTTCAGCGTCTCGTCGTCGGGCGGCCGTTGCTCCATGATCGACAGCAATATCCACCTGATCGACCGGATCGTGCATTCCCATGCGCCGCCGCGGTGACTGGCCTGCGGAGGGTTGGAATGCCATCGTATGTAGTAAACCAAGGTTCGATTCTGCAGTTCGTCCCTGTTTACGTTTTTGTGCTATCGCCGCAGTTCCCGTTGAACGCCCACAAAGTTGGACCCGTTATCTGAGTATATATCGGCCGGTACGCCTCTTCGGTTGATGAATCTCTGCGAGGCCCGTAAGAAGGAGTCGGTTGTCTTCGAAAGTGCAACTTCTAGGAGTACTGCATGAGACTTCATGCATGTCATGTTACACCTATATAGTTTTTCCAGCCTATTCCCACATTTGATCCACAAGGGGCCGAAATAGTCCAACCCGGTGTCACCCGACGGCCACTGCCTGGAGTCACTCTGCATTCTGGTAGTGGGGCCATGTGTTGTTTGCCCGCCACGGCCTCGCGTCTCCCACAATGTACACAAAGTTGGATCACGCGTTTTGCGGTCGCTCTTCCTCTCAGCAACTAAAGACGCTTTCGGAAGACGCCCGTAACGTGAATTTCCCCGGCATGTCCCTCCACGGTGTGGAGTTGTTGGATAATTAGCTCTTCACGGCTACACCACGGAGAGGTTTTTGTAAATTTCGCTAATTTTTCATATTAGTTATTCTAGGAATATTTTGCCAGCCACCTATATAAAGGTTTCACCATTGCCATAGTTAAGAAACTCACCCCTTATCCAAACTACTAGTCCCTCATAACTCGTGTGAGCGACGCAGAGTTAGTCATAAAAACAGAAGTAGCTATACTTACCCGTCCTTGGGTTGTCTATCCGTTAGTCATCATCATAGATCATGTCGCCTACCACAATATTCTGTAAAATGAAATGGCCAGGTCAACGAGCAAGCGGTCTCAACTAATGGCTTCTCGCTCTACAACAAACCAGAAAGCCAAACGACCTGAACACAAAGACGTCCCCAATATGACAGAAGTATTTGGAGAAGCCAGTAGAAGGGCCAGTGCCATTGAAAGAAACTTGGCAAGTATGTCTGCCCAGATAGCGTCGGTTGATAATATATTATCAAGACTAACACCACTAACCTACCATCTTGAGCACTCGGCTTTCCCTTGTCCCCAAAACCTAATAGCAGCCAGTCAGTTTCTTGACTCAGTGGCGTCGGAAATCCTGCAACGGCCGCAGAATGCAAAAACTGCAGTTGTATTTAGCATCCCTAATCGGCTAGACATCACAGTGGTTAAATCTACTATCCCTCAAGCCGCGGGCATGGCCCGCTTCCCATGTTACTGCAGAAGACTAAGAAGAAGGTAACAAAAGCAATCTTGTCCCTTTCTATTCCAATTTCCTGATGAAAAAATTGCCAAAGAATTCATCACTAAACAGAGTATAATAATAATAATAATAATAATAATAATAATGGTATATTTCTGGACCGTGGTCAAGAAGCACGCATGTAAGCATGATCAGAGTTTACAATATCACTGAATGAAATGGAAAATTTCACAAAATTGAAGGAGAGATTAGCAAATCACGGTAACAATGGAATAAGGCTGCCGAGAGTTTTAATGAATCAAAACGAGCAAAGAACACACGGCGAACACTAATTGATTTCAAGTCAACGGCGGCAATAGTAGTGAATCAGCCGGATATAGGAAGGTTCAGACGGACATTGGCTTAGGACGCAGGAAATACGATATTTACAAGAATAATGCGAGGAAAAGGTCGGCACTGCATATTCATGTTCACTTAAAAAGGTAATTGACGTTGAGACAAAGGAGGCAGGGAAGAATTTCACGAAGGTTCGCAGAGGAATACTAATTTTCATAGACTTGCGGATGTGAAAAGGAATAGTACCCCTTGAAAAGGTGAGACAGTTTTCGTGAGAGGTGATGTGTGTCATCTGGTGTCAGCAGTTCGCCGCTGGTGGAGGATGGATGGAGTTCCAGGAAGGAATAAGCAACCATCGGAATGTCGTGTCCATGCGGAACAAAATAAGGCAAGACAAGAGTAAAGACCTTTGCAATAGGCAGGTTATGCTGGTAAATTGGCAAATACATCATTTTGTTGAGTTTCTTGTGGGTTTTCTGTGTCCATGTTGGGCTTTTTGGGCAAGGGTTGACTGCGGTTTTGTTCGCTTTCTCATGGAAAAGAGGCGGGCATCGCCGAATCTGGACCGATCACAGTATAATTAGAAGTCCTCGCACGGCAGCTTCGACATCGGGAGGGCCTTGTAGTGAGAATTCTTCAGTAAGCCTCAGAGTAACGTATGCAGTGATACCAGGACTTGTTTTGGGTGAACCCCGTTGCTAGATCGTATTCGCGGTAGCCAGCCTTTGGTGTGGTTGTAGACGGGCAGAGAAAAAGACAAACTGTCTTCACGATATATTACAGCCAGGCAACGTGATGGCCGGGTGGTTCTGAAATTGAAAAGGGAGGATCGCAGTCTGCTTCGCAACTGCTTCACAGTTCAAGTCAGTCAAGATACAAGCTGACAAAAGCCACGGCAAAAAAAAAGTGATAAGATGTGCCGCCTCAAATTCCAATCACGTTGGCATTAAGATCCGGAAGTCACCCCCAGAAGATCCACGGGGTTAGTTGACCTAGACGAATTTTTCCCTACCTCCCCATAGCTACCCCAGCCAAAACGACAACATATATCGACATCATCTACGGGCTCATCTCAGGAGGGTCCTCACATTACGCCTCCAGCCCCGGACGGCCGTTCCACGGGACTTCAAGTTCTCAATGAAATAAAATCTGCAGCACTAATGTCTGTCCCCACAGGCCCCCTTTTAAAAACTAATGAATAGCCCATGCATGCCACCAGTATACCACGTATGCCACTGACAATAAATAACCGTCTAGAAGAGAGGGTCAGCTAGAAGTTAGCTGCCAAGGCTAAGTCTCCTTACGGGCAAAAGATACGGAGATGCATGAGCAATGACAATGATAGTTCCTTCTCCGGACCAAATTCGACACCAACTGACTTCCCTCATTTGGGATGCCCTAGCATCTCTCAGCATATGAAGCAAAATAGCACTTCGAAGATGATGATACAAAAATAATGGAACCAAACCCGTAATAAAAATAGATGGTATGGTAAGCGAACTGCTTTCATACCTAACTCCGGACTGATGGAACCTTCCTATCAGCCTAATCTCCCATTATTTCCACCTTCCCTGCCTCTCCCTCCGTTAAACTATCCGAGCGCATTGCATATCCTCCCATCTACCAGTGGGTACCCCATGTCCGGCCAAAGTGCCTATTTTTTCCATACATACAGTGTGCACAACATGGCCCCATAACCTAGGTATGCCTCATATGAACCGCTCTAATCAGCCGTTTAGTAGTGTAATACCTAAAACCCTGTTATTTAATATTCCACATGCAGACCCAAGTCCCCCCTTTGCGAATGACAACTTAAGCGGGCCTGCATCCTGTGCTGATGATTCTTTTTAGGTTAAATGCAACAGTTAACGAAAGGTAAGTACTAATAACAGTGATGATGTCAGAAGCACTGGAATTTTCATATCGTTATTGGACAGTGCACGCTCTGTTAGGAACAAAATCTAATACATGCGATCAGCTGCACCGGCAAATGACTATAAATTTACTTCAGTGACGGAATCTAGGTTATCGGACTCCTATCTAGTAGAGGACATTGAGGTACTCGGCTACAAATCCTCCAGCAAAGGCGGAACACATCAACATGGTGCAGGCCGTCTAGTGTATATAAAGGAAACTCTCAGGGCTCCAAACTTTCAACATCCTACCCTAGACGGCATCGTTGAGTCTATATGGCTGAACGTTGAAGTCGAACGTCAAAAACTGATACTAGGTTGCGTATACCGTCCGCCTGGATCTAGTTCTGAAGGCTTCCTACAAATTATCGAGGCACTCAACTTAATTAATGATCTTAGAGTAGTCCCAAAAATGATAGCTGGTGACTTTAATGCACCAGAAATTTGCTGGACATCACTCATAGCACCATGCCATTTACTACAGTTTTTGAATGCAGTTCACCTAAGAGGATCGGAGCAGCTCCTCACGTCCCAAACCAGACGCGACCGCACTCTTGACTTAATCTTTTCACTAGGATTAACCCAGGTTATAACAAAAGTTCGGAATAACCTACCCGGGATTGATCACCCAACTGTCCACTGCTGCTTCACAGTGCCCATAAAGGAGAAACAGCCAACACCCCGCATAAACCAAATCATAAGGCTAACTGGAACATACGGCCTTCTCTGATTCGCAGCAAAAATTGGGACACTTTCTTTTTAGGTGCCGATCCGCAGCTGGTGGAAGATCAGCTTTACTCTATCTCTGAATGATGCCTCAACCGAATAACTCCGTCACAAGGAACGTCGATACGCCCTAAAGACAATAAATTGTCTCGTCTCAACTTGAAGTTAAATAGACTCCAACGCGTTTATTTTAAGACAAGGGACTTTCCACTGTTTATACAGTTAAATCCTTTCGCTGAAAAGACGAAACTGTACTCGGAGAATGAAATAATACAACAGGAACACAGGGTCTTGATTCCAAGAAAGTCGAGATTCATGCAAGACTGATGAAGTCGAGGAACCCCAAGACAACTTCATCTATCTGTTCTATCTCTTTCGATAACACGTGCCTCAACAAACGGCTGGACATAGCAGAAGCGCTTGACACGTTTTTTGCTTCTTCCTCAACGAGTGCCACATCACCGTTTTTCTACAATCCAAAAGTAACATCATATGAGCCACTTTTATCTGTTACATTCCTGCCCTCCGAAATCGGGCCTTTTATTTCAAATATCAAAATCTTTACAACCCGGATCGGACTTGTTACCATCGGCCATCTTTAAATTGGGCGGCCCAGATATCCCAATTATTTCATCGAATTTATCCAATTTGTCTATGCATTTTAGTCGGCATCCTACACAGTGGAAAACTTCGGTTATTATTCCAATTCATAGGAAGGGAACACGGGAGAACCCGGCCACCTACAGGCTTGTGAATCATACCCCAGTATTATCGAGGATTACGGAAATATTATTAAAAGGTAAACTAACAGATCATCTTAAAAACCAACTTATAAGTATAGGTCAGCACGGTTTCCTAAAACATCGATCATGCGCAACTTGTATGGCTGACTTTCTGAACCTTATTACGATAGCTGCCAATGATGGTAAGTCAGTTATTTCGATCTTTTTATACATGTCTAAACCATTCGACCGGGTGTTTCACATTCGTTTGTTGTGAAAGGCTAAGACATACGGCATTGTTGACCCATTGAATGCCTGGCTAGAATCAAACTTGTCCTCGCGCAGTCAAGCGGTAAACGTTGATGGCACAACTTCCACACCCAGCCCTGTAACCAGCGGCGTGATCCAAGATAGCGTACTGGGCCCGTTGTTGTTTCTCATGTGCATAAATGATTTATTAACCGCGGTTTTTATTTGCTGAAGATATAAAGTTGTTGTACACCTTCGACCACAATTCACTGGGTAATAATATAGCAAAAATACCGGAGGACTTACGGATGCTCAATTCGTGGTGTACCGATTGGATAGTGAAGTTCTCGGCGGACAGAAGCTGTATTCTTACATACAAGTGTCATGTCCCCCCCCCCCCGAAGCGTTTAGTATAGGTGGTCATCTGATTTCCAACAAATCATCAGTAAGTGACCTAGGCATATACTGACCCTTTTCATTCAACTTCTCGGAGCAAACAGACACTCAAAATGCTGGGTCCCGCAGGTTAATGGGACTTGTCCACAAAACATTCCGTTTGCGTGAAAGTAAACTCAGAGTCTATACAACACACGTTAGACCATTGCTAGAGTATAGTTCAGTAGCTGGCTCCAATATGAGCCAGAGTGATAGGATGGCCATCGAAAATGTTCGGCGCACCTTTACTAAGCAAATAGTTGGATATTCGTATAGTCTCAACTACAAACAGCGCTGTGATCTGCTACGCCTCGAACCTCATTGGCTCCGACGGATAAAGAACAACTTATCCTTTTTCCACTCACTATTAGAATACAGATCCTGCAAAGCCTGCCCTGTAATACGAGACCCATTAAGCTTAGGGTATTTGCTACGACACAGCGGTCATTCGGTCAATGTGCCGTCCTCGAGAACCAGCCTACGGTCCAATTTCTTTATTGTTAAATATTCAGTAGTGTGGAATAAACTTCCACCAAATGACCAGGCAATAGGCCACTTGCCGAGATTTAAAGATGAATTAAACAAACGGCTTGGTGTGCTGACACTCGTACCAAACAACAATCCATACACTTCGGAGGAGCGAGCATGCGAAGTTTGTTTGGGTTACTGACACGCGGGTCTGAGCCAGGGGGCCACGAGACCTACGTGGCACACAAATTTCCGTATGTATCACTCAAGCCTTGTTAATCTTTCGTGTACAACCTTGTGTTTTGCAAAGTAGAACCATCCACCAAGTGGTTCCAATTTCTGGACACTCGAGGTTTTTCTTTACCACTGACCGTCGATTCCCATCTAGGAGCATCCCAGATTGCGTTTCTTCTATTTTTATCCTCCCAGACAACCACTGATGTGTATCTTCCCTTCGATAACTCGGCAAAATACCTGGCTCACATTTCCCGCTGAAAATTCGATACCTGCACGTCATTTCGTCACTAACACATTGGTCCTGCTCTCCAAAACCCACCGCAACCCGGTTGCAAGCTCCTGGACTATTCGATCTCTATGTGACAACGCCAATATCACTCAAGCGAAACCCGCCGGTGCTGGGCGCGGTCAGATCCACCGCTTTGGCCGGCGCACATCGGGCGTGCAGGGGGTCTGCAACGATGTGCGGGCGCAGCTAGGATGGTGAATCGCACCTCCTGTCAGCAAAAATGGTTTGCGTATTGGGTGTCCAGCGCACGGTCAGCCCCACTCACCAGCACCAGTTGCGGTAAAAAAAAACATTTATACACCCGAAATGCAGCAAATATGGAACTATCTTCCTCAGTTATCGCCTATTTTTCATCATACTCTTCTCCATCTTCGCCATCTTAACTTACCTCTTCTTACGCCCGGCAAAATCTACTTTCCCTAACACATAATTATCGCGGGGTTAAAAGATCGTTTCCGTACTCGGCTTGCCGTTCTTGATCCTTTTTCCCGAGGATTCGTGCCAAACCACCAGCCTGTCCCATTTGCAAACTTAACCAGTCCCCGAGATAAATCTCGCTCTTATTTTATCACTGTTATCGATATATATGTGAAACGTCGCATTCAATGTTGCGATACCTTTCCGCCCCACAAAGTCCAAACAGTATGTTTCACGAGGGAATATTAGTCTCCAGAGCATCCCAACAGTCGGCGATATTTTGATAGTTCGCTGTCTGTATCAGTCTTTCTGTTCGCCCGCCCGGCTGTAGCATTGCATTATCCTCACTCTGCGAAGATTCAAGCCTTCCCCATATATTCACATCCGAGAGACATCTGTACCGCAGTGTTTTGATCTTTCACCATCACATGATCCACCTTTTACAAAGAATACAAACAGATAGTATTTAACCTGTCAAACACTTCACTGCCTAACTTTGCAAACGTATTTGTCGGTTGTTTTGGTGCTTTTTCATATCCGGTATATTATCTTGGTAAATCCTGTCAGACATTTTTGATTCTTGCATCTTTCTGGCCAACAAGTTCAGCCCTTAGATAACGATTATCAAAAGTAAATATTTACCTGTCATTTAAATACTCATCTTTGCAAACCGTGTATCTGCGACTATCATGGCTACGCATCACAAATTGATTTGTCGCCCAGTTCCCATTTCTATTTTGGTGCATCACATTCCACCTTTCTGAAAGTGAACAATGTGCACAACGATTATATGATTACGTACGGCCACTTCTTTCACCATCACCTAGGCAATCTCTCTCTACAAATGAGTCCTTCACTGCGTGTTTAACTGACTCAGCCGATATTTGGTCACTAAACGTTACAAGGGTAATCTTCAAAAGATTTTTCTTGTTCTTTGTGTGCAAATTCATTCCTTTTATCGTCTGATTCCCAATCCAAAGCCGTGCCATACTCCGAGGAGAGCTATAACTGGTTCATGTCTCCCTTGGAAATTTGAGCTCGACCCTGACTTGGCCGGGTTGGCCGCCCGACCTTGAGTTCAGATTTGCTGGGGGCCGCCTTAAGGAGTAACTTGAATATTTTTCCTGCACAATATCGAGTGCAAATACCTGAATCATCCTCTTGGAATTCGGACTCTACTTCTGTTGTACCGTTTGATCTTGCTTTACAGCATGCCTCGGGGTTGTCCGAAATAAACCACTATCCTTATCATTATCATCATTATCACGGGTTGTCGAGCCAACAGCGGTATAGGGTACTTTGTGTCAAAGCTCAGGTAGGCGTTGGTCAGCCTATCACCCACTCGCAGCAGTCCATCAAAGAGTTTGGGGTTTAAGTGCTTTAATTCGCCTCTTGGAGACTATATTTCTTTGTTGATTGGTCCCACTTTATCCGCCCTCTCGAGTTCTCGGGCGAAAGCTTCTCGTTGTATCATTCTGAAGTAATTGCATTCTGCAGCTTGTAGCTCAGCGGGACTTATCGGTCCGACTCACATCCGGCCTGAGAGGCGTTGCCATTTTATGACTAATAAATTTCTCTTGAGCCTGGCTAACCAAACTAACGCACGAAGTGTCTTCATCCAGGAAGAAAACCTGACCAATCGCGATAGAATGGATGTAGCTTCGACGACGTTGGCCGCTACCACTACGCCTTTGATTTCCAACTCTACTCAATTAGGGGTTTTAAATTCGTACACGGGCCAGTCCTGTTTAGGCATTTGTAGAACGTTTGGCCCTTTCATCCTTGTGTCTAGTAGCCTGAAGTTGTTCGCACCTCGGAAGCACATATCGGCTGGAATATTGCCAGACTTGACATGCTTCCACTGGTTCATGGCCGATTCGCCGTGGATGATCCTGAGTCGGTTAGCAACGAAAGTACTAAATCGGCTCCGGACGTTATCATAGTAGTAGTGGAGAGCCGTTCAAATATCTAACCCTTTTGGCCCTCTAGTTGTACGGAATGACCCTGAGCACTTCTGAAGCTTCCGACATCCATTTTGTTGGATGGGAGCAGCCCTCTTCTAGCAATCTTGTTACGCCTCTGAACTGCTCTTGGGCTGATTCTACATCGTCGAATGACCCAAGAAAGTTCTCCACGTAGACGACTCTGCTACGCTATCTATCACTGGCTGACGGATCAAATCTCCGTGTTTGCTCGCAGACTCCCGAAGGGCGTGGTTCGCACAGAACGGGGATGATATGGCTCCGAAGGGATGAACGGTCATCCTTTAATTTACCACTGCGTTGTCCAGGACGTTCGCATCCCACCAAAGTAAACGCAACGCATCTCGTTCTCCTGCCGGTACTTTTGTCTAAAGAAACTTTTCCCTTATGCCGGCGGACAATGCCACTCTACCTACTCTGAAACGGCACAAAGCTTCGATCAGTGGTGTGGTCAATTCAGGCCCTTGTAATAGGCAATCGTTTACCGACTTGCCCTGGAACTTGGCTGCACAGTCGAGCGCCACCCGCAGATTTTGGGGTTTCTCGGGGTTGACAACCGGGTAGTGAGGTAGATACCAGATACCCTTTCGGCCGTCGCTGTTCGCATGCACCTTTTCAACGTAGCCGAGAGCTTCATTTCGCTTCATTAATTCTGCATATCGTTCCCACAGAACCTGGTCTCGAACGAAGCGTTCTTTCTGTCGTGGTAATCTTCGAAGAGCCTAGTTTCTGTTATCAGTCCACCGGTCAGCAGATGTGCGCCATGGGTTAGGAAACCTCGAACTGTTATTCTGGGACTCTAGCACCTTGCCTCACTGTTTGTAAAGTGAAATGATCCTCTTGAGACAACGATGGTCCTTCGTCTCCAATGTCATGAAACTCCTTTTGATACAGCCGCTGCAGGTGATACTCTATGAAATCCGTTTCGGCGGATAAATAATTCGCGGGACCATGTCCCCTTACTGAACTGTATTACATCCATCCCAGAGCCGTGCGTACTGCATAAGGTGCATGGCGGTTGCCCACTCTCTGGTCAAGTGCCCAATGCGCCTCTGGCACGTTGCAGCCGATAAAGAAATCCAATTAATCGTCTTCCCAGTCTACAACGGTTACATCCTGCAGGTGAGGCCACCTAGTCAAGATTGCCTTGACCAACCTTGGTGCTCGCATGGGGAGATCAGCCAATGTAAGTGCCTCCGTTGATTAGCTTTGCTCGTTAGTGTCTAAGGAGATGAGTTGCAACCTCAACCTGCCGGCAGTCATTACTTGTGTTCCACCCACCGTGCTCACTGCTAACGACTTCGCACCGCTCTTTCACTAGGGTAGCGTCCGATCCCCTGTAGACGGAAGCCAACGCTTTGACCACCCCAATTGGTGTCATCACTCCCACGGCAACTACTCCCAAAAACACTAGTTTACTGGCAGACCGCGAAGCTGAACAAATCACACTGGGCTTTGTGCTCGCCTCGGGCATAGCTCCTCTCGCCTGGTGTAACAGTCGATGGTGTCTGCCCGTGCAGCACACGTGACCACATCTGTTCCTAGTTCTACAAGCTGCCGCCCGGTGCGTGTTGTTGAGACGAATAATACACGCTCCTGTCATCCTCGCCGGTCCCCACCGTTGGCCTGTTGTGGCATTGACGAACTTGCGGCAATCTAGTAGCTCATGGCCAGCATCGCAGGACCCATAACTTGGATGCGCTATGGCATCGCGTGGAATGGCGCTTGCATTGGTCCACGGCTGGTATTTCTGCTGTTCCCGAGCAGTGGTATGAACCTGGCTAGTACTAGACTCATTTTCTCGGTGGCTGTCACGGATAAGCGGCCAAATCTGCTGTCGGCTATTTTGGTTTGCCTGTCCAGGTATTCCGCCAATCCCTAGAAGTTAGCCCCACGGTCTCCCCGACTTATCCGTTCCGCTCCTTCCGCCCACCTACCCTGTAGTTCGGGAGAGAGGCTGCGGACTATGCCACCCAAAGTATACATATCATCCCAGTCAGCCTTGTAACCTAAATGTTCGAGGGCTATTGAGCAGTTCTGCATTTTGATCACTAGGTCTGCCATTGTGTAGAAATCGCCCTTGGTTTTTTGGCCTCTAACATCTAGCCCTCTATTAAGTTACGGGCTACCTTGAACGGCTGGCCGAACAGGTTCCTCAAACTCTTCCTGGTTGGTGCATAGCCTTGTTTTGGGTCGAGCGTGGTACACTCATCGATGACCTCCCTTGCTCGGCCTCGACAGTACTGAGTCAGGTGAAGGAGCCTCTGCCCGGTGTCGGTTATCTTTTTTCGACAAAACTTTCGAACTGCCTGAAGAACTCACAGTGGTGTTCAGGTCGTCCGTCGAAAACTGTCAGCTGTACTCTTAACAGGTCGACCGCTGGTTGCATCGATGCTTCATATTCGGCGGCCGGCGCAAAGTTTCCTAGTTTAGTGTGTCCCGATCTGTCAGATAGGTCGTAGTCATTAGCCTTCTGCTCAAGCTCGTTCTGTATGCCCTTCCCTTTTTTCTTCCTGGGTCTGTTACCTAGCCGATAACAGCTGCTGTTCTGGGTCTGATGTCCTCAATTTAAATGGATCAACATTCTTGCAAGCCATATTACCCTTCGTATTACATAAGCTAGCACTGACGGGACTGTGCTATCCGGCAGTAACCGAAGAATCAAAAATGCCCAAAACCTCCCCAGTGACTTGCCGTATTACTTCCTGTCCAGATTCCAATTGCTTCGATCTTTTTCTTCGCGTGTTGCATATTTTATCGTTCCAAGCTGATCAACTGAGTATTGTAATGCGCCTCTGGGCAACGCGTAGCCAAATTTGCAACGGATCCCGAATTCAGAAACCAATCATTCGGGAAGTTCTACGATACTAGACTATCAAATGAACAATGACACGAAAAAGATACAAACCTCAATTATGCAATCACAGGACTCTAAATCGGGAACCGAATCACAACGTGCCAGAAAGGAGCACGTGCCTCACGCAGGTCCAAAATAGAATATGAATATGGTATGGGCGCGAACAAACAAACTTTGGTCCGTAAGAACAAGCAATGCATGAAACAAGTCAATAGTGTAAATACGTGAGCGCTGTTAAGGGAACATGGAACTACAGTGCTTTTTGTGGGATTTTCCGCGACCGGTCGTTACACCGACATTTCCCTCTTCTTTATTTTCCACTCGTTCTACCGCTCAGCGGTCCCTCTCACAGCGCCATTTACTCCAGTTTGACTGGAAGCCACTCATTCCAGTCCTCTACTACCTCCACATCCATATACTCCCCTTTGACTCCGAACTCCACTCATAAGAATCGCGATGGCTCATTTATTTCCAACTTACACCGCCCCTTGATGTGCCCGTTGTATCGCAAGTTTGAGCTATGCGTAGCCAAATTCAAAACGGATCCCGAAATCTAAAGGCGATTATCCGTGATATTCTACGATATTAGAATACTGCATGAACAATGACACCGAATAGATACAAACCTCAATAATGAGATCATAAGGACTCAACAACGAGAAACCGAATTGCAGCGTGTGAGCAGACAGCACGTGCGTCACGCAGGTCCAGAACAAGGATATGACAAAGTAGCGCTCTGGGCGCGAACAAACAAGAATCGGTTCATAAAAACAAACAGTTCGTAAAGACACGTCAATAGTGTAAGCAAGAAGGTGATGTTAGGAAAACCATGGAACTGTAGAGGCTTATGGGGGATTTTCCGCGACCGGTCGTTCACCAATACTACCTCCCACAGAAGTCATACCTTTACAGCCACTCAACTCTCGTTCTATTCTCGGTAAACGCATGCTCCTGAAAGGCTCTCTCTCACATATAACTACAACATTATCTTGATAGTAGAATCCTAGCTGTCTGAGAGCACTCCCGTTTATCGAATATCCCTGATGGGGTACATTTTTCTGAGGGCCAACAGGCTGCAGAGATGTTGTGGTGGGTGCCTAGCCCATGTCAAGGAAATCTACACCACAACCCCTATTTTACATGCGGCGCTTGATTCAGATCCCGATTCTCTCTGGTTCACTATCAGCCGCCAAAGCACTGTTCTTTGCCTTGGCTGCATGTATCGCTTTCCGAAGTCTCCTAGCTCATTAGTTCCTCTTCTAACTGAATCCTCCGATTTACTCTCCTTCCTCCCGAGACCAAGCCCACAGCGAGTGACCTAAAACTCCCTCAAATTTTGTTGGCTCACCTTCTCGGCTCCTTTCAAACTTATGGACCCGAGTACTAGTGTTCATCTTGGTGACTGGACGCAACATGTTTCTTAACCCACGCGGAACGGGAAAGTACCAGATCTGGTGTTTAATCACAACACGCTTCTCATCGATAAGTCAGTAACGCAAAATCTCCACAGCAGAGACCATAAAATGGCTATCTGCCATCTGCCTCTAAGCGGCCCTCCTAATCCGGCAAGCCCTCTCAACAATAAATTCCTGTGCAAAAACTGGACATTACCGGCCACTCCTATTCGCCAAAAAGACTGGGGTGATTATTTTCTCATCAATGACCCTCAGACTTCTGCGGATATTTTCTACTCCTTCCTTCCCGACTGTCTAAACATTTTCCTACACTTCTCAAGCTGTGCTTAAAAAAGGTCCCCTGTCTTGACACTCTACAAGAAATATCATAAACTTCTCAGGGAACTAAGTATTTCGACAACCTTTCAATTTGTGTTTGTTTAAACCACCTCTCCGCGCTTAGTCAACGGCAAGAGAGTACGCGACTTTGTGACCAAGAAGCTAAGGCAAAGAGCCATCTAAGCAAGTCGAAATGTTTTCAGTGTGACATAAATCTAGGAACGCTGGTATCAAGGCTGACTTCCAACCTCTGATCCCGGACAATAGCTCGCATATCACCAACCCTTCTTGCGCAGCCGAAGCCTTCAATACCTTCATTGCTCCAGCCACATCTCCAGCTACTGCACTGCCCCTCCCCCATCTCTACCCACTATTGGCTTTGTCATTTCTACGATACTCTTCGATGCCGGGAGTACTTTAAAGCTAGGATTAAGTAGAAAACCCTCCCCCGGGATTTGGCCCAGACGGTCTACCACCAGTTGCCCTTGTCCGCGGCGGACCGGATCTCCCGCAACTGCTGCTAAACCCATTCAGTCCTTCAATTAACGGTAGCACTTTACCTGCTAAAAGGAAGCGCTCGGTTGGGGGGCCAGCGCACAGCCAGTCCCACCCACTAGCACCGGTTTCGGATCGCACACTCTGAATTTCCTCAGACTGCCGCATCCAGTACTGTCGGTTGAAAATTGCAGGCTCCCCGTCCTTGTTTCGCTACGGTATGCTCACCTACAAATCTTATCATCTGTTACCACTTTCCACTTTTTTCGCCCTACCACGGTGTGCACACCTACCCATTCTGTCCTTGCTCCTGTCTCCTCTCACCATGTCATCTCTTATTGCATGACGTCACTATCGTCCTACCCACTCTTCTGTGCCAACGCTTGCCAATATTTCTTTTTTCCACCCGCCGTCATTGCTGGCTTTTATTCTTTATTCACTTAGTATCGTCCCATGCTCATAGTGCCCATTGATAGCATTCTTATACCTCTCTGTCTGTCGTTTTGTTAAACCTCTCTTTGTTCTGCCCCCTCATGCCCAATGCCATTACGCACCAGTCACACCCGCACCCATGAACAATCTTCATATTAGAACTCACCGCTCCAATCCTGGCATCTTTAACAACCACATTTATTATCTAATTACCACCACCACACTTTCCTTCCTTGGGTCCAGAGCTTCTCTGTGGTTCTTTCCATTAGGCAGTGTCCCGATCAACATCCTCCTGCTCAATCCACCTGCTCGTCTAGATGCAGTTAACTTTCGGCCTGTGAACCACACCCAGGTCGTGTCCAGAATTATGGAGGGAGTAATCAAGGAAATTCGGACAAGCCACTCTCTTAACCATAATCTGATCAACGCTGGTCAGCGTGGTTTTCCGAAAAGCAGATCATGTGCGACATGCATGACAGGTTTCCTCAACATGGTCATAGATGCTGTCAAAATTGGTAAATCGGCAATCATGATCTTTTTGGACATGGCTAAAGCGTTCGACCGAGTATCTCACATCCGGTTGCTATAGAAGATCAAAACCAATCGTGGACCCGATGCTCGATTGGTTCATATCCCATTTATCGGCCCGAGGCCGAGTTGTAAGTAAAGGCGGAAATTTGTCCGAACCCCGTCCCAATATTAGTGGTGTGATACAAGGTAGTTTACTTGGCCCACTACTGTTCCTAAGTACGTTGACGATATATTTACCATTTTCCAACAGAGAGTTCCTCTCCTCTTCGCAAATGATATCAAAATCGTGTACACTTTTGAGCTGGCGGTGTTAGCCTCTACCGTAGATGACATTACAGGGAACTGCTCGCTCTCTGCTCCAGGATTGATGATTGGAAAATGAGTTTCTGCGCCAGAAAAAGCATTATTATTACGTCTAAATATCACGTCCCCACTGGAAGATTTAGTATAAGCGGCAAATTCATACCCACTAACTCTCAGGTAAGTGACTTGGTTCTACACCATCCATGTACCTTTGACTTTTCCGAACACACAGCCATCCAGGTAGCCAAAGCACGCCGTGCGATCGGCTCATACGTCAAACATTCTTTTTGCCAGAAAGTAAACTAAACATATTTAAGTACCATGTCAGGCCTCTGCTGGAATACGGCTCATTCATTTGTTCCAACATGCGACAGAGAGACCGAATGGCGTTTGAGAACGCACAACGGGCATTCACGAAACAGCTCCCAGGCTTTCCTCCGCCCTCAAACTGCATGTAACGCTGTGATCTGCTGAAAATCGATCCCTTATGGCTGCGACGCCTAAGAAATAACCTTCCATTCTTTCACACTATCTTAAAGAATAGATCATGTGGTTCAGCACCGCAGGTGAGAACCTTTTCTAATTATTCCTTACGCAACAGTGAAGTCTTGGTTTCTGTCCCTTTGCCTAAGCTTGCACTTGGGTCAAACCTCTTCATCAACAAGTACGCTTCATTGTGGAACAAGCTACTACAAAGAATTCGGGCATTATCACCGACATCGGTGGCTTTCAAACAGGAACTATGCGTAGGCCCCATGGTGAACACGCTGGCCAGGATGTACAAACCCTATATTTCAAGGGCTCAAGCCTACGAGGCAGGAATTGGGTACCAATAAATAGAATAACTGCTTTAAACAGCGTAGCCTCAATTCGACCCGCGTAGGGTTGGCCTCCTCGCGGCAGCAATTAGGGAACTCAGCGGTTCATTCGCACGATCTAGGACGGCAAAACAGTCTCCATTTTTTACCATCAAATACCTTTTTGCGGCCATCCAACATAGCGGCCTATGACATACTCAGGTATAAAAGCTTCACGTTGTTAGGGCTGCAAGCAGTGCCTCGCCCCTCTGTATACTGGGGCTTCAGTGAACATGAACTCCGGCAAATAGTTGCAGGCTGTGGCCAAGTCTACATTCCCCTGCATTTTCTGTCCCATGTAAACCGTCTCGGATTCTGGCTTCACGGATATGACGAGTGTTACCGCGGCACATCTTTGAGCATTCCTGGCTGTGATTGTCTCCCTGCACAGAGCTGACCACCGATGAGACGACAGAAACCTCGACGGGTAATAGATTGTCACAAAAAAGAGAGAGAAGAAAATACCCCACTGTTTTGTCTTCCAGGCATACCAGCCTTGTCACATGTGAGCCAAGTCTCCAGGCTGCCTGTTGCGAAAGACTGACTGGTGTGGTTGGCCTATTCCCAACACGGCTTGTCACATGCAGTCTGTGTTTCGGCTGGGGCACGTGAGCAGTGGTCACCCACCAAAAGCAGCTCCGCCTTCGCTGACAGCCAGATATCTCACTGTGATAAAACTAGAAAATAATAAAAAAGAGTCTAAAATGTGTGGATCACTCTTGGACCGGCACGAGCTGGATGACAATGGATGTGTATCGTGATACCTCCCTAACTGAAGCAGGCGCTAGTGCCGCCTACCGTAAGCACTGAAGGTAGACCGCTAAAGTTCGCTTCTCTGACAAAAATTTGGCCCCATCCTGTTTCTACCTCCCCGGCTCTCCAAACCAGTCCTCACATGGGTGCTTTCCTGCTTTGCAATATGTCAACGACGAGAAAGATATCACGGTAACCATGCAAACGGCACTATATCGGATATCCTTGCTCCTAATCAAGTACAATCTCAGCACACTAGCACCATCGAGTATGTGTATAGACGAACTTACGGCAATGTTTCTCGGCACGAGACCAAGTTTCCTTAGTGCGTCATCACCGACACCATCATAGTTTCCTCCACTTTAGGGCCCCTTAGGAACCATTCAACATAGAGTAACCACTATACCGGCAAAGGCCGCAACAAATATAGTGCTATGCTAGCAGAGTATCAGCCCCACTGACTCATATTCTGTTCCTTCAAGCCCAACTTACCGCCTCGGTGCTGAACTGCAGACCGCGTAAGCAAACTAGATCGAGGGTTACCATTTCTAGATCCTCTTAACCGTAAAGCTCTAGGTTTTTCTTAGTATCCCAGCACTGCCACACCAACTCGCGAACCAGTAATCCTTTAGAAGGCGTAGAAAATGGCCCAACCGGTGGACACAACTCTGCTAGCCTGCAGCATTAGAGTTCAGTCCCCGGCGAGCCTACTCCACCCGGAAGGTGGAGCGGGTGACACCGACCGCCTAAATGAACTTTTATTTGCCCCATTCACATAAACCCAACAAGTTCACTACTGTTGTTGTCATATATTACCCTAACCCACAGTTGGAACCACGTCCAGACCGCAATCCTCATTAATCTCAGGTCCGTCGCCTCCTACTATCTCAGTCGCCAAACTGGATAACCAAAGATGCCATTCTGACTCGTACCGACAGGAACCCAAGTGGAACCTTTCATAGCATCTGGGACTGCAATCAAGCCACGCGGCAGAAAATACCCCCAACTGCCTATCATATTAATTAGGGTTTTCTAAAGCAAAACCTCTCCTGCGGACATCAACACTACAGCCAACACAAGTACCAGTTCACGCGCAACCTGCTAATATATCAGTCGTCGCTTAAATCCGTCATATTTCGCCACACTTGGCTGATTGACCGACACATATCCTTCACCCCGCCAGACAAACCATACCCATGGAATACCCTACGTTACCAGTAATGACGCTGAATAACTTTGAGGCTCAGTGCGTCAACGTATATATATATATATATATATATATATATATATATATATATATATATATATATATATATATATATATATATATATATCTGTCAGTAAAACAGCATAATAATGCTCAATTCAATGCGGAGATTTTCCACCTTAGTATCTGTCGCAACAGTCCACTTTTTCCCTATCCGTGTCCGGCTGGAAGTTGGTCCTGCACTTTTCCAGGACCCTCTACTTGTACTTTCGCATTTTTGAATGGTACAAATTACTGATCCTGAAATTAAACTCACCTTCACATGGACTACTGTTCCTTCCACACTTACCAAAGTTCCCAAATGTACATTCATAAAATTAGTTTCATGTATCCTTGTTTCATAACTCATTCCTTTTATTGGACCCCAGTAGAACCGACCTTCAGGATTTGCATCAGTTTCATGGTTTGCTATTCGCTTGGCGTGCATCGATTTCCCCGAGTGTACATCCATACAATCTCTTTTTCTTCCTGTTTAAAACTCCGCTGTTCGCAGATCCCCGGTAAACCGCCGTTTTTCATGGCTTGCATCATTCTCGTTGATAACGCACCTCTGACATTATGAATGAACGGCCTACTCGGTATCCCCGCGGTGCGCCACAACTCAGTGCGAAATCAAAACCTGTTCAAAGTTGGCGCGCAAAGCATTATTAGAGTGATCCATATAAACTATCGCCGGCTGTTTTTCTACATCTGGCACTTTTGAGTTTTATACCTGAAGTTTGTGAATGTTTCATCTTACTGAGTAACGCGGTGCACCATGATTAAGCGCCCGCGCGTGCTTCTCGATCACAGCCGAGAAGTATGCCGTTTTAATTATTATTAATTGACAGCTGGCGTTCAGCTCTCCAGTTTCATCGCCCCAACTCCGTTGCGCATTCATTTCTTAGGCCTTTTGTTCTATTACTGGTTTAACTATCCTGGGGCTTCCCGCTTCCTTCTTCTCTGCTCCCTTCGTGTTTCATCAGCGGTAAAATGATCTGGCTGGTTATGCTTACCTGGGTCTCTCCGGTCATTGCTCTCATCTCCTGTCCCGTAAATTGCTCGCCACGGGCATTTTGTGTGCGTCTTCCAGTTTGGTCTGCTTTTCCATGTTCCATCGACTGTAAAGAGAGCCACACGTCATGATTTTAACCTTCAGTTGCAAGTCGTTTGACTTGCCACTACCCGATTCCCCTGGTCCGTCACCACATGTCGCACCCTCATTGATCAAATAATCAGACCGATTCTTACCTGTTCTCTTTCATCCTATCCTTCATCTTCCCTCGTTTATGATCTGCTCTTCTTAGCCGGCGCCCCCGTCGTGCTTCTCAGTGTTCTGTCTCCGTTGATCTACCATGTTATCCAGTCATGAAAAAAATCGTCTGGATTTTCCCAAGTCAATCCTACACATTTCGATCTGACCCTAGCCACCTCTTCCAGTCACCGGTGATTTTTCTGTCCTAGCGCTCCACTGCTCTGAGCTCCCGCTCCTCGCATGTCTATTTATATACATATATATACATCTGTATACATACATTCGCCCTGCATCCTACCTTATTTCTTCGGCCATTTGTCATGCTATCACCCCGCTGACCCTCATGGTATGCGTCCATTCTTTTCATATCTGTGTATCACATTTACCATATCTAATCCCTTCAAATCATTTTGCCATCTGTACCACCCTTTACTTCTTCTAATGCTCGCAGCCCGTTCTACGATGAGTTTTTGTGCCCTGTCCACTGGCCATCTGCTGTAGTGTAGCAAGGCTTCATTACTGTCTAACCCCTAGCAACGGATCCCTCTTTTCTTCTCCATTGTATCACGCTGCCACAGTTCCTCTTATCAATTTCTAGCCCCTTTCATATATGTCTGTCAGCTTTCGGATATCCCCACTTGGACCAGTCAAACTCTCCACCCGATCTTGAACTTCAAATCCTCCGGACATCCATTTGAATAAACCCCTGGGTTCTTTTAAACTCCCCCATTTTTGGTGTGCATATATTCATCATATGTTTATCTCCTTCCTGAGCCTACCCATCTCACTTTTGTCATGCTTATTTCTACTTTTTCACGACTTTCGTCCGTCTATTTCAAGGCTTGTAAAGACTTGATCATGCCTCCAGCTTGCCTCAGGGGTCTTCGAAATAAACCATTGTTATTGTTAGTATTAAAGTGGGTTCGTCAACCCCAAGGTGCCAGGAAAATACTGTTGCATTCGAGTCAAGGTGAAATACTGTGGCTCACGCAGGTAAGAATCTGGACTCGTTGGCCGAGCAACAAGTCTAGCGATCCGACTTGGCCTGACCTGATGTGAGACCTGGCAAAGATAGGTTACGAGAGCCTGCATTTAGCGAACGACAGATGGATACGCCCGCTGAGGCACTTGGTACCACTAGGAAACGGGTGGCAATCCCACAGGCGAGTAGCGTAAAAGAGCTAGGGGTGGTGATCACTGGTGGTTTCAAACCGGGTAACCAGTGTCGCTTTCCTGCCCAGAAAGATTCCAGAGCTCTCTGGAAGCTCAAAAGAGAGTGGCAACGAAAAAGCCAAAGCTTGCAGCGCCAGTATACAAAAGATTTGTTTGTACCCATCTGGGAAATTGTGTCCAGATATGGGGGCATACCTGGCAAACGACATTAGAATCATGCAGCAGGTGCAAAGACGTCCCACAATGTAGTTTCTCTGCCTGCGGGGGTGTTCAGTTATTAGTAGCACCTTGATAGACTGAACCGGCGCTCAGTGTAAAGTGGAAGAAATCGGGGTGGTCTGACAGAAGCCTTCAAAGTAATGAAAGGGACTGGTGGGTGCCGCGCGGTTTGAATTCATAGTGCTGTCGTCTTTAAATTGAGTTTTTGAATAGCTTTGTGAATTAACCTAGTTTAATTCACAATACTGAGCGTATCATAATTGCATTTAAGGTGCGATTTATCCGGAAAATGTTTTTATTCTCCTTGTGGTATTACCGAGTAGTGTTCGGTATTCTATGAAGAGATCTTTTCTCGCTAGTAGTCTTTCCGTTTGCTTTTTTGTGTTAGCGGGCTTTACCTGCTAGTGCCAGAGTGCGTATTTTGTGTTTAGGTAAAGAGCGCTTGAGTTGTTTCTGCTCTAGTTTTTGTGGCTTTCAGTATGACAGTCGTTTCTGACCCGTGTCTCCCACCCAAGTGCGGGAAACGTGTGGTAAATGGTATAAAGTGCGAGGTATGCAAAAGATGGGCTCACTCAAGGTGTTCAGGAATGGCAAAGGATATCTTTGTCCTTTATAAACAGAACCCACGGGCTGAATGGGCCTGCGCCCCTTGCAAGGAGACGGCCAGTCTGGCCTTTAAACTGCTGGCCCAAGAGCAGGACCAGAGCCCATCAAGTAGTACCTCAGTCATAAGCCCCAAACCACTGCAATTAGGTTGTAGTAAGTCGTTTGCGGGAGTACTATCCACACCCGAGAGGACGGTCATCAGGGCGAGTGGACCGGTTCCGAGAGCTTGCCAGGAGGTCGTTGCCTCAACTCCTTTGAAGCAGACCGACGAGGGCCAGTAGACTGAGCAAAAGCCTAGAAGGGAAAGGCAGGTCAAAAAGAAGAGTGATTGTAATATCGCGAGGGATGGGTTAGCTAGGGTGGATGACCCTGCTCTTCTGGTATTGGAAAACAAGGTGAAGGGTCTGCAGAGGCAGATCTTGTCGATGGGCAGGGCCTCAATCCACAGGCTCCTGATCCTAAACCAGGAATAACCCTTTATGAGGAAATCGAAAGCCAGGGGGGACATAGACAGGAGGAGGGTCTGCGACATACTGCAAATCGCAGGTGTTCCGTACCCCACTACTCTAAGAAGGGTGCGCAGAGTGGTGACATGGAAATCACCACTGGGGAACAAAGGCGAACTTCGTGCGAGACCAATCCCAGTAGAGTTCGCTGATGAGGCCACCCGGGATAAACTGCTGGTGAGGGCAGCAGTAGTGGCTCACATTACCAAAAGTAGATACTAAATTGTGCCAGACAAGCATAGAGTAAGGCCTGGTGGTCTAGCCCCGGGGGGTAATCTTGCTCGACCAGCCAGGGCGCTGGTAAGAAACCAAAAAGTTCAGCGGAATGCCGTACTCGGCTCTCAGGCCCCGACCCCGACAATAGTAAAGAAGCCGCGTGCGAGGTCGCAAATAGTTGTAATTGAAGATGCGCTGGAAGACGAGAAGTGGCAGTACTGTCCGAAGATAGATGACAGTGCAACCCCCGCCAGTCTGGATGTTGTGGCCACTCCTATAGAGATGGATTGGGAGTCGTCGGAAATTCTGGATCGTCAGCCGGCTTCATGCACACCAGTGGGGATATCCGAAGCAAAAACGTTTCATCATCTCAGGCGTTGCGCCTGGGACACTTGAGCGACGGAGCAAACGCGTTGGTGTTATATGCTAACGCGTGTAGTATTAGAAACGAAAAGATGGAACTCGCCAAAAACGTTGACGAGCAGAAAGCGTCAGTAGTGGCCGTCACGGAAACGTGGCTTTCTGAAGAAGATCATGTGCCAGGCTTAATAAGTAACGGTTTTGCGGTCTATAGGCAGGATCAAGAACAGGATCACCTTGGTGGTGGAGTAGCCATCCTCGTTAGGTCAGGTGCAAACCACCTTGAGTCTCAGACCCAGATGTGCACTCGCAATATCCAGTTATGCTCCGTTGCAACCATCCTTCCAGGCAGAAGTGTTAACGTTGTCTGCATCTACAGGGCACCAAACACTAACCACGAAGAGGACATTTGTTTACTGCGGACTTTGACTGAACTAGTTAGGGACGCACAAAAGACCCTCATAGTGGGTGACTTCAGTCTCCCGCACATCGACCGGGTGGCTGAGACCTGCGTGCCGGGATCGGAGGAGCAAACATACTTAGAATAGCTGCATGCCAATGCTTTGCACCAGCATATTAGGGATAATACCAGATATAGGACTGGATGCGTTCCATCCTTGCTGGATCTAGCAGTAACGAACTTCTCAAACGATGTGTCTGGACAGCATTATTGTGCACTACTGGGCAAGAGTGACCACCGGTGTGTCAAAAGTCTCGTGTAATGCTATCGATAAACCTCTGGAATGTCTGAGCAGCATTCCGCAAACCAAAAGGCATACGTAGGAACTCAAACAAACCAAGGTGTCGTGACAGCGGTTTTCTCGACATCTTCAGCGGCGACTGGGATCTGGTGATAGGCTCGCACCAAATCGATCTTGGAAAATACAGTCGTGCCGTGAAGTGATGCCGTGATGTCGTGTATGTGGGGTATCGGATAACCATCGTGACGGGTAACCGAATTTAGTGCGCGACAGTCGCCACATGGTCGCCAGCTAATGTCGTCCTTCTTAAGAACCATATGTATATGTGAGGCCCATGGACTGTGAGAAGGACGAACAATATGGTGTGCCACACGACCGGTGGCTGTCTCTATCTCTTCAAATGGTTCGGTCAATATGAGGAATTTAACAAATAAAGACTGAAAATCGTGAGGAATGTTAGAAAACAATCCTGTTATTCGGTGTGCATCTGTTCGAGCTGCAAGGTCCGTAAATTTAGTGTTCGACGAAGGATCGATAAGCTGCAGCCTACGTGAATCAACAAGTAATTCATGATGCTGCAGAAAATCGATTCCCAGTATGCCTATGGGAACATCCGCAAGATGAACTTCCACAGATACCGTCGTCGTGGTCCCAGGTTGACCTTAAGCTCTCTCGTGCCGTAGGTGGGAAAGAAAGAACAATTCGCCCCTGACAGCCGAAGCAAAGAAGTTCGTGGCTTGTCTTTACCGATCGGAAAGATGGAAACTTGGGCCCCAGTGTCGACTAGGAACCTAGCGTTGGTGCACGAATCATGCACACAAAATAAACGGCAACCTGAGGCTGGATGCCGGCGAGTACGGCCGATTCTACTCTCCGGCAGTGGCGTTTCCCGCCGCGTATGAACACGGCTGTCTGCACCTACGGGCGGCTGGTCCGAAAACGCGGTGGAACCAACAAAAGCGGCTGGTAGGATTATCTGGTTTGGACGAGGCAAGTGAGGCGGATTCACGGTGGACGTGGGCAGTGGAGGCGCCCGTCCGTGCCGTTGTTTGCGTGGGCTATTGCGAGGAGTCGGTATTTTAACTCTGTCCTTGAAGGACAGGCGGCGCTGGATGGATCGAGAGTGCCGAGGCCTCTCCGGCGGTTCATCCAGATCAACAGCCTTAGGATTGCGCGGTGTCGTGGTGGTGAGGGGATTGGTCCCACTGCCGACACGTGCGACAATCTTGTCAGCCATGGCGGCTGCTCGTTCCAAGGACGAGTTCTCGAGGAGAGCAGTTACGGTGGTCTGAACATGGAAGGGTAAAGAGTTTAACCAGAGTTCATTAACTATCTCCGAATCCTCATCGGCGGGCCTTGCCAAGGACCGGTGGTGAGCTAGGTGGCGGCTGGGTTTCGTATCTCCTATGGGGTGCCGTGCCAGTAGCTGACGTAACCGTTCCTCCCGAGAAGGAAGGAAGTGTTGCAGTATGGCCTCCTTAAGCCGATCGTACGGCTGCTCTTTAGGAGGATTTGATACCAAATCCCTCACTGAGGCGATAACATCGCCCGGGATTGCCTCTAAGGCATAGGAAAATCGTTGGCGTTGGCGGATAATCCTACGAGCCTCAAATTGCAGCCCTAAGGCTGCAAACCAAACCTCAGGATCATGTGGGATAAATGCCACGGGTTTAAAAGCAACCGCAGACAGAGTGAGATCTGTGTCGAGCTTCTTCTTATCATATGACATGGTTACGTTGTGTTATTATATCGTAACAAATATATATCGTGCCACAAGAAGAGGATGTGAAACAGCGAAAAATCACAGACTCACCGGGCGGGCGAATAATCCAGGAGGTTCTGGAGTTTTCGTGCTCACCAATATAGAAGACTTTCGAGAGCGGCTGGTGAACGTGTCTCCTATTGGCTCTAGCAGCGAATTAACAACAATATTCCCTCTATCGGACGAATAAAGACGCAAGTCGGTTTACAGATGCTAGGTGTATTCTATATATCGTGGCACCGAAACAGTACCGATACGAGAGATACACCGAACGGAAAACGGAACGAAACGCGACGGCTGTGCAGAAAGCGATCAGCGAGCGTGCACAATCGGCGAACGACCGAAAGTGAAAGTGATTTAAAACGAGGTCGACGGAAACCTCGGAAAAGTCAGTCCAGTAAAACGTACGCAACCGGAGAAAACAGTGAGGTAGATGTCAAACGTCAGAAAAGATCTTAGAGAAAATAAATCAAAAATGGTGTCCAGAAAATAGTCATTTTCCCAAAACGTTCGAGGTCACTACGTTCTTTTCCATTTTCCCCTACCACTAGATTGAAAACCTGGTCGCGAGACCTGGAGTTACAAGGAGCTCAGAATGCAAGGAACTGGACAGTTTTTGGCTCTCCGCCGTACATGTCTTGTAAGCTGAATTGAACTGAACTGGACTGAGTCCTGGTGAGTTGCCGCGTGGTTTAAATTTTCGAATTGCTCCCAGCGTTGAGCATTTTTGCATTGTTTGGTGGAATAACACACGTTATCTCGCCAAACTAACGTATCGTAATTAGTAATTCGGTACGCGTACTTTTTGAAGAGTTCACTCTCTTCAGAAGAGTTTATTCTCTTCAAAAACTGAGTATACCTTTTGGTGTCCTTTTTGGTGTTTTTTGTTGGTGTCAGTGCAACTGATGCCGGATAACATCTCTTTGTGGCGCTTTTTCTAGTGTACCGTTTTTGTGGAGTTTTTTAGTGTGCTAGTTTGCTGCACTTGCCTTAGTGTACCCTTTGTGTCTGTTCAAAAGGTGTGTTATTGTCCCACTGGTGTTCGAGACGAAATGAATAGGACAGAGGTTGATCCCATTGGTCAGGCAGTAAGCTGTGGGAACACGGAATTCACGGACCTGGTGCAAGATGAGGGAATTCAATGCGACCAGTGTTGCATTTGGTTTCATCAAAAGTGATCCAAGCTGGAAGAGAAAGACTTCGAGCCGCACATCAAGTACCCATCGCTCAAGTGGATATGCGCCCATTGGTTTGCGTTTGCAAGGGAGTGCTCGCGTAAAATTCGAGGCGAACTAGGGAAAGGGACACGAACGTGAAGCTGGAACCAAGACTAGAGAGAACCAGTTCGATCCATAGCCTAGAGGGAAAGGAAAACCGGGTGCCAGAGCACAAAAATAAAAAAGGCAACCCAAGCCAAAGGTCAAAGAAGGCAAAGAGGTAGCAGGATTCACCAATGTAGGGAAAAGCCTCCTGACGGATGTGGAATCCCTCAAGAAGCAGGTCAAACGCCTAGATGCTGAGGTGCAACGCATGAAGCGTGACACTGAGGTCATGGCAGACAGAAGCAGAAGACTGCTACTTCATAACCTTAGGGAGAACATCGTAAAAGACGGTAGAATCAGGAAGGAGGAAAACCGCCGGCATGTGACCGAGGTTCTTAGGACGGCTGGCCTACCTCCTACGACACCAATTGTCAAGTGCCATCAAATAGTACTATAGCGTGGAGCACAACCAGCGCCGCCACGAGTCCTGGTAGTTGTATTCCACAGTGTCTACTGGAGGGATATGCTGCTGTCCAAGGCGGGAGCTGCTGAGGGCAACACGCAGGGAATGGTTAGGGTTACACCTGACAGCCCAGCATTTGTCAAACCGGCTAATGCCATAGTCTCGCTGAGAACGGGCACACCTGATCTTAAGAGGCCGAAGCTACATATAGCAAAACTGGAGATGACTCCTCTTGGGAAGTCAACACCTAAGGCCCAAGGAGTAATCCAGGTACCGAAGGTGGCTTCAGGCTCCGGTATACAAAGAGACAAAGATCAAGAAGTTCGAAAGACCAGAAAGAAGGGGACTCACAGGGCATTCAGTCCGGTTGGTGTTGAGAACGTGCAGCCAGCCAGCCCGATTCTAAAGGAGACTCTCAAAAAGTCCTCTCTGGTGCAACCAGCGAAGTTGGAGGTATCAGAGGAAAAAGCCGAGGAAGCCAGTTGGGCTGAGGTGGTCGCAAGACCATCCCGGACCATCGGTACGGCGACTCAAAAGGGGGTAACGTCCTTTGTGCATGTCGAGCCTGACATCGGGTCGACGGGTGGAAAAGCAAAAGCCACGAAACTCAGAGTGTCACTCGATATGCAAGATGCTGCACCGCCTACATCTTTAGAGACAAAAAACGGGGCATCACCTCGGAGATTGCGCCCGAGGATACCCTAGCCCTAGAATTTGCAATGAAGTCAGTAACGAGGACCAGGGAACCGTCAATATGGTACACCAACACCTGCAGTCTCCCGGGAAAAACAGGGGAGTTGACGGCTAGGATCGCAGAGTCTGATGTCATTGTGTTGACTGAAACTTGGATAAAGCCATATACTGACATGCGCTTCCAGATATACGCTGCCTACAGACAGGATAGAACAGGTGGAAGGCAGGGGGCGGAGTGGCACTTCTAATACGGACCGACATAGTCCATCGGGAGGCTCCGTTCAACTTAGTCTCCGGTAATGTACAGGTCAGATCCTGCTTTATTAGGATCGAGGGGCGTACGGTATGCATTACCTGTATCTACAGGGCACCGCTAGCCACAGATGAGGAAGACGTTGAGCTCTTCCAAATGCTGGATGCGGTGCTGGCACAGACAAAGGAGTTCATCTTATTAGGGGATCTCAACCTTCCCGAAATTAACTGGGAAAGCGGGATCGCTCCAAGGGGATCAATGGGCGATAAGTCTCTGCAGTGGGTCCAGTTATATGCACTTACGCAGCATGTGACACAGGCCACTAGACACAGAGGTGGACAGCACCCGTCTCTCCTTGACTTAATCATAACGCGGCACCATCATGACAATAAAGAAACTAAGCGGTAAGAGCCACTTGAAAAAGGTGATCATGCAGTCCCAAGGGTCACACTAAGACTAAGCAAGGCGCCGAAGGAAATCGTGTTACGTCGGCGCTATGGGAGAATCAATATAGGTGGACTAAAGAGGGCGGGGGAGGAAGTTCAGTGGACATCGAGATACACAAACGACTCCGTAGAGGAAAGTTGGGAGACCATCAAGATGGGGCTACTCGAACTTGCAGATGGGTTCGTACCCCTGAGGGTGGCTAGCAGTAGAAACCTACCCCCATGGCGGAAGTCAAAAGTCCGCAAGACCATAGTTATTCGTAGGCAAAGTTGGGCGGCGTACAAGCTGTACAGAACTCAGGGGGCATGGAATAGCTATAAGATGGCTGGGAACAGGGCTCAAGAGATCCAAAGAGTGGAGAAATATGTCTTAGAGCGTAGGTTAGCTGCGTCGGTCCGCACAAACCCAAAGCGATTCTACGCCTACGTGCAATCTCACTAAGGTATGAGAGAGAGCGTAGCAACTTTGGAAGGAGCACAGGGACGACTAGCTTTAAACGACGAAGACAAGGCTGACATGCTCTTGGAATCCTTTAAGAGCACATATCGACCAGAAAATAGTTTGGAGGAAAAAATGGAGAGCCCACAGGCGCCTCCAATACCCGAACTTACTGTAGAAGAAGAAGGAGTGTACGCGGAGTTGCAAACGTTGAATAGAAATAAAGCCGCAGGACCAGTTGGGATTTATCCAGCAATCGTTCAGCCTCTGGCCGAGGTCCTGAATGCTCCGGTGACGAAGCTGTGTGAAACGTCACTTAGAGAGGGAATTGTGCCGGGAGACTGAAGGAGAGCAACAGTGGTAGGCATTTACAAGAGTGGACCCGATAAAAGGCGGGAAATTACCGGCCGGTTAGCTTGACTTCAGT
This sequence comes from Fasciola hepatica, assembly GCA_948099385.1. Lineage (NCBI taxonomy): Eukaryota > Metazoa > Platyhelminthes > Trematoda > Plagiorchiida > Fasciolidae > Fasciola > Fasciola hepatica. The sequence continues at coordinate 640,174 of CANUEZ040000094.1, forward strand.
ACTGTGTAAGTGCCTGCAGGGAATAGTCAGGAAACAGATCTCTAAGCATTTGGTTCAACACAACCTCATATCAAATGCTCAGCATGGGTTTGTGGCAGGACGATCCTGTATGACGAATCTCCTGCTGTTCCTCGATGAGGTAACCATGTAGCTAGACGAAGGACAGTCGATTTCCGTCTGTTAATTGGACTTCTCCGAGGCATTTGATTCCGTGAACCACAGATTTCTGGACGTCAAACTGCAGTCCATGGGAATTGTTGGAAAGGCAAGACAATGGATAAGTAGTTTCTTAGCAGGGCGAACCTTTACTGTTAGGGTGGGGAGTCATGTTTCCAAACCGGAAGGTGTAACAAGTGGGGTGCCACAGGGCTCGGTGCTCGGCCCTCTGCTCTTCCTCATCTTCATCAACGACCTAGCACGTGGGCTTACAAACCCCACCTTTATGTTTGCCGATGACGTCAAGATAGCTGGAGTAGATAACGAACTTGACGTGTTAGCAGTACAAAACTGGGCACGCAAATGGGACATTCCACTAAACCTCACCAAGTGTCAATGATTGACCACAAATACAGGGGCTAGTGAGAATGGTGTGGGTTCGTTGCAATTGGTCTCTCAGGTCAAAGACTTTGGCGTTATAATGGACAACAGCTTTAAGCCGTCGAAGCAGTGCACCTCAGCAGCCAATACGGCCAGGAGAGAACTCTTTCGAGTTAGATCCATTATGTCGTGTAGAGATCCGGAGATTTTCGTTCCGATATATCAGGCCATAGTTAGGCCGCATATGGAGTACTGCGTGCAGGCCTGGGCACCGTACCACGAGAAAGATACTGACTGTCTGGAGAAAGTGCTAGGGCTAGCCATTAGAATGGTGACTGAGCAAGGGGTTTAGCTACACAGAGCGTCTCCTTGCCCTAGGCCTGTTCTCGATGGAAAGACGGCGCGTTCGCTGGGATTTGATAGAAACCTTCAAGGTAATGAAAGGACTGTCAGGAATAAGACGAGAAGACCTTTTCTTTCTGATCCCGGAGAGAGGCACAAGGGGGCATAGCCTTAGATTACAAAGGAAACATTCGAGGCTCCAAATTAGGGCGAAGTACTTCTCAAATAGAGTGGTACCCTATTGGAATAAGCTCCCGGAAGAAGTCATAAATACCACATTCGTGAAGGATTTTAAGAAAGCAGTAGACCTTTGTTGGGTGGCAGTATACCCCGAGTTATGTTAAGCAGCTTTTAGGGTCAGATACAATTTACTTATGGTTTCCACTTTACTCTGCCAGGGCTGATACTGCACAAACTTTCTGCCTTTCAGAAAAAGAAAATCACGCAGTGTTGGGAGCTACGAAAACGCGCCGACAACTCAACTATCTGGACACACGATTGGCTCTAGCCACACCAAGTCCTGCGCAAACTGAACTGAACTGAACTGAACAACTGAAATGAACTGAACTGACCTTGGGGTGGTTTGCGCGGATTAGAATTCGCGTTTTTAGTGAGCAAACTGTCGTCAGCGCTATTAGTGTTCGGTAAATGTAAGTGCAAGATCTTTTTGATGCACTTACTGGATTTTTGTGCCCATGGAGTTTTCTGCGTTTTTGTCCTTTGCAGATCGAACACGAGCAAACCCCACGGAAATTTTGTGTATTCACCCAGTCAGCATCCCTATAGGGATGCGCATTTTAGTCCCATTCTCTATAGCCTTTTGGGTCACAAAGGCTTGCAGGCCATCACACCACGTCAAGGTGCAGTCTTGTCGTGATGGGTATTGGACAGGAGAGTACCTGGTACGCATATCTGGTGAGCGGCAACAACCGTGAAACCGGTTATGGGCTTCGGGGGATTTTGTCCTGTCTTCCAGATGTAATAGCGTTCTACTTACATCAGAATCTGATGCCTCACGTTGCGTTTGTGAATACTTGCGTTTAACAGCACAGAGTCGGCGAGAAATGCACAATATTGTGCATCCAGTATATACTGGAATACGCAATGACTGCAGTAATCACCGTGGGATTAGCTTAATCCCGATAGTCGCCAAAGTATTAGCTTCGATTTTGCTGCACCGTCTTACACCGGCTCGCGAGAGGAATGTCCGCGAACAGCAGGCAGGATTCCGCCCGGGTCGAGGATGCATCGACCAGATTTTTACTCTTCGCCGACTACTTGAAACGCGTCACACGCACCGCCGACCAACAATAATGCTTTTCTTAGACTTGAAAGGCGCCTTCGATTCAGTTGATCGAACATCGCTTTTCAGTACTCTTCATCGAAAAGGTATGCCCCAGAAGTTCGTGAACCTAATGAGATCATTGTATTCTCATACTTCTGGCCGCGTAAGGGTTTACGGTGAACTATCCGGTCGGTTCGAAACGACCAGTGGTGTTCGGCAGGGATGTCCTTTGTCTCCATTCCTTTTTAACGTCGTCATGGACGAAATAATGGAGAATGCTTTGCAAAATCTTCAGGATGTAGGCGTCGAACTAGGAGATAGTGACAAGCTATGTGACCTAGATTACGCAGACGACGTTGTCTGCTTGTTCGAATCCACGGAACATGCTCAGCGTGCACTAGATAATCTCGCAAGAGCTGTAGCTCCATTCGGCATGCGTTTTGCACCTTCAAAGTGCAAGGTGATGTTACAAGACTGGACGTCAACGATTCCGAGCTTGATGCTCGATGGGGAGGTGCTGTCAGTTGTCGATCACTTCACCTACCTCGGTAGCTGCGTGACGACGGATGGGAGCACAGTAGTAGAGGTGAGTACGCGGATATCCAAAGCTCGAGCGGCGTACGCTAGACTGAAGCACTTGTGGCGCCGATCCGATATTTCACTGAAGTTGAAAGGTCGTGTATACTGTGCCACTGTGCGTTCAGTTTTGTTGTATGGTTGCGAAACTTGGAGTCTGCGTGCTGAAGATATTCGTCGTCTTGAGTTTTTCGACCATCGATGTTTACGTAGTATCGCTAGGATTGGGTGGAATAGCCGAGTAAGCAACGATGAGGTAAGAAAGCGAGTATTGGGTACTAATTCAGAGAACGTTTTGTCACAGCGTATCCAACTTAGTAGACTTCGTTGGTTGGGACACGTGTTACGTATGGCAAACACACGTCTATCGTACCGTGTCCTATTCTCCACCCCTCCCAGGGAGTGGAAGAGACCACGTGGAGGTCAACAGATGACGTGGCAGCGAGGAATGAGAAAATGTACAGCAGACTTAGGAAAAGTAGGTGCTTCACGTCTTCGTGGTTGGGGTCCAAAAGATCCGTCAACCAGTTGGCTGGAGACACTGAAGGATATGGCAGTGAACCGCGAACAGTGGAGATCGTGTTGTCACTTTCTATCGAATCAGAATGTTTGATCGGTGTACGTTTGTACAGTTAGACTGTGTATTCCGTGTGTTGGCTACTAGGGCATTCTTTTCTTTTCCCACCCATATAGGTCCACTCCCTGTCCATCTTGTATATTCATACTTTTTAATTCAACGTGCAACATGGTGAGAAAGGCAGTGGTCAGTGGGGCTTGCCCTACTGTTTAACGCTGTACGATGATGATGATGATGATGACTGGATGACATTCGATCTAGCACGGCCTTGATACGGGTGGGACACGCGTCCGTAATAACAGTCGAAGGTACATTTGGGAGAAAGGTGCGTTATACAGCATTATTAGACGTAAATAAATCACAAGCATTGTTTATGCACCAAAGACCATTGAAGCATTTGTTTGGAGAAAAGATCAAATGAAGTTGCAGTTCTAGCGGCAAGATTAGGAATGAATCTAGAGTGATACTAAAGGGGATCCAGTAGGGAGTTTAGTTCAACAGGTAATTTGGAAGAGGGTGCGCTGGATAATGAAGCAAAATGGGTAGGGTCAGTACGGGGACCTTGAGCATCAACCAAACGAGAGAACTCAGAAGTAGAGGTAACACACTTATCAGGGTTGCTGACTTCATTATGTTCAGAAAGTTTATCAAACAACAAACCCAAACCTTTGGTGGTGGCATGGAAAATAGTGTTATTTTGGTAAGCACAAACATCTTTCAAGTCGGAAATAAGAGAATTATTTGTCTTTAAAAATAACAGGGAAAACGGTGAGACTGATATAAACCAAAGGGCGTATTGATGATGGTTAGTTCGCGGGACTGCTCACCAAGTTTTATCTGTAGAAATGCATTTTTTAGTTCAAGTTTCGAAAAATACTTTGAACCATGTAGTTGGTGGAGAACCTCTTCAGGTTCGAGAGTGGAACAACTCAACTGTTCTAGCAGTTTGTCCAACGTAATACGATAATCACCACATATTCTGGGATTTTCCCCATGGCGTTTTAGCGCAGTCACAATCGGCGTGATCCTGACTGAAGTGATCACCGGGGTCAGTGCTCCTCTACGGACCAAATCGTTTAACACCGTTTTCGTGGGCTCACTGAGTCTGAGAGGGTAGTGACCTCGATCGTTTTGAGAAAATGACTATTTTCTGGACACCATTTTGGATCCATTTTCTCCACGATCTTTTCTGACGTTTAACATTGACCTCAGTGTTCTCCGGTTGCGTACGTTTTACTGGACTGACTTTTCCGAGGTTTCCTTCGACCTCGTTTCAAATCACTTTGACTTTCGGTCGTTTCGCTCGCGGTTCGCTCTCAGCACAGCCGTCGCGTTTCGTTCCGTTTTCCGTTCGGTGTATTTCTCGTATCGGTACTGTTTCGGTGCCACGATATATAGAATACACCTAGCATCTGCAAACCGACTTGCGTCTTTATTCGTCCGATAGAGGGGATATCGTTGGTATTCGCTGCTAGACCCGATTGGAGACACGTTCGCCAGCCGCTCCCGAACGTCTTCTATAAGAGGAATAATGCAGCGTTTCGTAGAAGTTAGAGGCTCGGTCACCTTAAGATGCACAGGATCTATCTTGATACTACCAGAAACTTGAGGACAATCAAGAATTGGACGTCAAATACAGGATTGTTGAAAACCAGACAAAAAGTTCAATGAACCACACGATTTTTGCAGTTCAAACCGGTACTGATAACGTCCAAGTCATTTGCAAGAAAAGGACAAGTATTGGATTGTTCGTCGGTAAGAAGTTCACTTAAGCCAAGTACATGTAACTGGTGGTCAGTAATATCTTTAACTGAAATGGAAGTAGGTTGGAGCTGTACAAGAGGACTAAGTTTCTGAAAAACCTTTTTGAGTGGTGAGCCAATGCAGCCGGTGTCCATAATGAATGAATATAAAAAAGAATGGTCTTCAGTGAACGAACAGGTAATGTGAGGAGAGTGATCAGAACTGAGAATAGATAAAGCAAGAAACCAAAAATCTGAAGGCAAATTTTTGTTTATTTATTACATGCCCGTGCAGAAGTGCAATGGATGGGGTACACTCCATGGCCACTGCACGATTGGAGATGACCGACAACCTGACCCAGAGACTTGGAATGGAGAACCACATAAGGTCCCAACAGGTCAGGTGTGGTAACAAGCCGGATGACAGTGGGTTGCTGTCTACTACCGAAGTGATTTGTTTTGCCGAGGAATTGCAATCTTCAGACGGATGCTCGGTGACGCATATCGTTTTATTTCTACCTACGGACTGAATATGACCTACTTTACCACACGTGACATTTTGCATTGCGAAATCGGCAGGTCAGTGTAGAATGTTCCTGACCACAAGAACATTAATTCCATTGCTTGCTTAACTGGACTTACCGAGAGTAAGAATTATGGCCGAATCGATTGCCTGAAGGATGTACTTCACTGGCCTCGACCGTGGATCAGAGGAAGATGTCGGGTTTTTCGGGTTGAACAAAACTTAGGGCTCGTTGTTAACAGCCAAGCGCACATGTTGATACTGCTCACAAAGACTTTTTGCGGATTTTAAAGTGCATTCGTGGAACAGAAGGAGTCTCCGTTGCAAATGGGACAGTTGACTCTTGCAATTTATCTGTCTCGTAACTGCATATCAAGCTGATCACCAAAATTGCATTTCTCGGCCTGTGTCTACAGTTCGTCGGTTTAAATTGCTTCAGTAGTAACATTTTCAAGGATTCGTGCGCAAGGATACCAAAGAACTCGAAGAAGCCAGATTCTTCACTGGGGAACACGGATCATTTCCAAGTACTGTCAGTAAATGTGCAGTCTTCTCAGAATCCAGGGATTTACGAGTTAAACACCAAATTTTGAATTGCTCGATGTAGTCTTCAACCTCATGCATTACTGTGATCATTCACAATCTCGAAATTACAGATATTTAGGATGGAAGCTGACCGCAACGCCAGATGTAATAAACGGAAACTCATCGCAGAGTTGGTACTATCACAGAAAACGTAATAAACGCTCTTAGCCGGACTGAGTGTATTGAAGGAATGAAAACACCGACTGAATTGAAACGCAGTTCGAAATTGTGTTTTGCGCAGTTTTTATGCACAAGCATTGGAAGGTGTAATAAAACGACGAAGTAATGTTATCAACAAGCATCACGTCGATTCGCTTTAGAATAGCTACCAGCGGATAATTTTCCGCGGTATATTTATTTATTTTTCATTGAATCCAAAATCTAGCCTTTTTTATTACACACTTGCACATGGGTGCACTGGAAGAGCATTTACCCCATAGCTACGAAGGCCCGCTGCATCATTGGAGACAACCGGCGATCAGATCCTGAGACTTGAAATGGTTAACCATATAAGGCCCCAATGGGTCAGGCGTGGTAACGATCCGGACGACAGTGAAATGCTCTCTACCACCAGAGTAACCGGCGATGACGGGTATTCGAACCTCGGGCCGCCGAGGTGGTAATCAAACGCTCTAACCCACTCGACCACCACCGGTCGGATTGCTGTCTACCACCAAAGCCTAGTGTTGGGTTCTCCGATACTGGCTAAAATCCAACCACTGATTTGATGTTAACAATTCAGTGGTCATTTGGGTTGCGTATAATGTGAGTATGTGTCCTTATAGGGACGAAGTACTATTAATAGTTCAGAAAAAACCATTTTGTGTGACAGATTTCATTTACTCCAAACGTACATATAAGCAGAAAAATAAACCAAAGCGGTACTTAAAGCGTCCTCGTTCTACACAAAAGCCGACAAACAGTCTCTGAGTCTTTTCTTGAACGATGATGAACACTCGATGATCGTCGTCATACCCAGTTAGCACAAACTACCCGCTGACTAGCAAACACTTACCTCTAAATAATCGGAACGAAACAGCCGTGGATTGTTGCTACTTTCTACCAGCCTACCCAAACTTCGTGATAAAGAACAAACCAAGAAGCAGCCAATGGTCATTTAGCGTACTTTCAAAGCTTCGTGAATCGGCGCATCGCTACTTAAAACCGCTCCAATAACCAATGACTTCCAACAAACTATGCTTTTTCTCAACAGACAGCACTTGATCGCTTAAAGCGATGAACGCGTTCTCAAATAATACTTCAAAATGCACTGGGTACATCATCAACTAACGTTCGTGTATATTAAGATTAGCTGGAATAATTGTCTGTCTCAATCCATGAATAAGCATCAGCACAGGAGAGTGTGCATTATATATGCATGGACCTGGCACATCATCATAGTATGGCGGGGATGCTGGGGCAAGAGAACGACGTAAATATCAAATCAAACGGACCAACCAACCGAGGGCCACAGACGAAAAAACAGACGGCGAATATGTCGAAGGTTTCCCGAAGCAGACAAAATAAGGCATAAGGACTAGCAGAGGGGAAGCAGCGGGATCTCGGGAAACCGGCAAGATAGCCCAGGCAAGGGGCTGCTGTTCAAGCCGTCAACTAGGACAATCGGATCAGCCGAATAGAAACGATGCCCAAGAGAAGCGAACTATCGGACACGGGCAACTGGCCAGAACGCAGCCGCAGGAGCAATGTTGGTGCTGCGCAGTCTGGAAAAGGGACTATATAAGGGATTGTATGTGTTTCATAACTTGACTTGTTTGGCCGATGAAATGCAAGTGTCCTAGCCCGTCTTGTCGTCCTTGTTACAAAAGGAGGTGCAGACCATGAACATGAGATCTATAATGGACAGCCGAGAGATCCGGTGTGTAAATATATCGAGGGTTACAGACTGCTGTCTACCACCAAAGATAACCGTTGGCTATGAGGCTGAAACCTTGTACCCATAGTTGTTAAGTTAACTGCCACTAATACTACTCCATTGCTACCGCATAGAGTAATGCAAACCTAAAATTGAATCGGGCAAAATGAGTCTTTATTACTCCAAATTACAAGCTCGTACGAAGTTCAGTTATACAATGCCGTGACATTTTTTAATTTACCTGACTACTTGCATCAATCCAGATGCTGAAATTTTTTGACGCTTTGAGTAAACGGAGATTCCATTCTGTCGTACTTTATTTTGTGCTTATAAATCCTTTAACATGCGTGCGAATATTTTGCCTCGTTTATGGCGTTTTTTCAAAGTTGCTTTCTTTGAAAAATAAAAGATAGGCTGAAAATCTTGAAGTCAGACGTTTCACTTCCTGAGTCCCATTTCAATTTGCTAAAATGTTTTCTATCGTCTGTACTCTTTCAGTGAATAGCTTTCTTTCTTTGGTGTTGTAAACGTTTTAGCTGGCAAAGACTGTCGATCTCTACTGTGCGTTCCATCTACCAGGGAAATTTCAATTTGATTTTGAGCCTTTTCTAAATGTTCTTTTTCACATGTAGAATGCATCCCCAGGTCACGTATAGAGGAACAACTGCTTTTGGTAGTCAACTGTGAATCAGATGAACACCCACCAAATAAGCAGTCGTGGAGGACCAGCGGCAGTGCTCGAGGATGTAGCTAGCGTTTTCATACACAAAACACAAATCCGTAGGCGGCACTGGGACGTGGCGGATGTGGCTCACCACTCAATAAAGCCACTGCTCTTTTTCGTGGTCCATGTATCCGCCAATTTTTCCCAAAAGAGGCGCATAAGCCGCGCTACCCGCCGCCGATCTTTTTGGATTATGTGGGTGCTTTGGAGACCTCAGATCCAATCCAAATGGCGCATGAAACATCTCTTTGGTCATCGGCTTCCAGCGGATGTGATCTTTCGGTTTCGCCCCATGACCTTGCGGGAAAATTTCTGGCCACGGGCATTGATGATAGATCCTCTTAAGACAACTCACTGCTTCGGTTCAGGCAGGCTGGTATTACTCATCACACTTGCTCTCACTCTCTCTTGCTTACTCACTCTACGCAAGTTATAGCCAAGGTGCTGGCAGTCAGACCGACTTTTCCTACTCTCACTGTACCACTTCCTTCCACAAACCCCTTTTTTACACACGGACGTTAACAATACATTTTACATACTTCTCAGGCCACCGTTGACGGGAATAACTATGTTGAAAGCGGAGTACCTCCATCTAATATGTGTGGTCTAGTCAACCAAATACTAAGGCCGCCGTTATTAAAACTTTTAGCCTTCAGTGTACGTACCGTAAGACAAATAGACCGGTAATCAACACTGGCACGCACCCTTGAAACTCTGGCTATAGATGTGCGTTGCTTATCCAAAACTCGCATACAGGATCCGGTTCGCATATTTTGACTCAACTCGCCTTTGAGATGTGCATTCACTCCGTGATTATCCAGAGATATCGCGGCTTCTTCACCTGGTCATGTGGATGAGGAAATCGTTTTGAGTTTGGTTTGTGACTGGATTTTCATTAACACTAGACTGTGTGCGGTCCTCTTGAAAGATTCGTTCAAGAGGTATAAGGAGGGTTTGGAAGAAACCTGTGTACGTCCGTTATCGCGACATACGCTCCTACTGACCGCAGTTCAGATACTGTCAAAGATGTACTTTACCAACAACTAAACACCCTTCTACAAAAAGCTTCACAGAGATTTAATCGTTTTACCTGGGGACCTCAATGCTCAGGTTGGTCGCCTTGGTCCTGGCGAGCGGATGCTCTGAGGCCAAAGAGACGCTGTCTATCGACTTACGGATAACGGCAGTCATCTGCTACATCTTTGTGCAACTCACCGTCTATTTCTTTCAATAGCCTGGTTATCATCATGCCAATATATCCATTTTCTTAATTATACTTCTGCATGAAATGGCCCGCGATAGAAAAATGTTTATTCGGATAACCTGCTGCACGTTTATTTCTCCATTTATTCATTCGTGTACATGACCAACAAGCGAACAAGGAGTTTGCTAAACTCTTCGCTGCACTAATATATATATATATATATATATATATATATATATATATATATATATATATACCGACTGGTGTAGACGAAATAAATGACCTACGCGATAATATTTCTGTTATGTGCGGGGTTGTTTCTATGACATGTTTTATCTGCTTTATTTCAGACCTTTTGAGAGTACCAAGCGAGCACTTCTCCGTGCATAACCATGGCAGACACTAAACAGACGATCATACCAAATTATATGAAATTCATTCTGGGCGGTTGCGCCGGGTGAGTAAAATGGCAGCAACTTCATTAGTGAATCTGTCCCATTTCTGTAGTTTTTTTCCAACACGAACCCAGTGCCATGTGTCCGCCGGAACAGGTACTGAATTTAAATATGTTAAGGTGGCTGGGATATGCGTTACGTACGCCCATCGATAGACTTCCTCAGCGTACGTTGCTCTCCGAGGCAGGTAGTGGTCCGAAGGTAGGTTGAGGTGGTCGGTCTACAACATCGCAAAAGCGTAAAGTTAATCAAATAAGACTTTTCAGAATTCCGGGTAGAGGTCCACGTGATCCGCCTGCCAGATGGGTTGAACTATTAATATATCGCTACCAGTGGTATAGTTGCACTGGGGATTTTTCTTTTTGTTCGTGATTTCCGCAACAGTGTTTTGCTTTGGGTTCTTTTTTCTCTTTGTGCTTCTGTTCACGCTGCCCTCAACGATGGTGTGAGATGGCAACCGAAAACAGCACAAAAGCGCGAGGTTAGTGGTTGAATAAATTGTGCTGAACTCCACTCTCCGTTGACCTTGTTTCTTACTGAGTATTACGTATGTGTATTCATCGCAGTAAGTCACGGTCAGAATATAATTTTCCATTTGTTTTACAATCGCTCTTGTTCTCTACTTTACATTTGTTTGCTTGGGTATTCAACGCTTACGGCAAATTCATCAAAATTCGGTTAAACCCGAATATAACTGCGTACAACATTATTCGTCGAACAGTGCTATCTGACACCGTCGAGTCAGATCATGATGCTCTTTGATGAACTCGATTTGACCTGTTCCACAATCTGATTACGTAGCCCTCCTTTGGTTCAATCTTAATTGGGTCAAATAGAAAACATCGCAAATTGACTCAGTGATATCAGATAGCGGAGACTTTCTTTTGGTCTACTTTCGATGTCTATGAGGCGTTGCTCGTGTTTGTTGGTAACACCGTTTGACCAACCACGAAGTTTATCATCGATTGTTGCATGCGGAAAGTCGACGTTTTACAGAGATTATCGCTGCGTGGTGTATTCGGTGGTTGGAGCAGCTGTTGCACACACCTGCCCATTGTTTACCTCGCTATGTTTTGGTTGAACGTTCTGTGGTCAAACCATGAGTTGGTGTGGAAGCGTGAAAAGCCAACATTAGCAACGTCCTCAGTTGATACATCTTGGTTTCTTGGTTGAGACTCAAGAGAGGAGGCAGAAAGATACACTGAAAGATAAGATCCAGAATCCAGACTAGTAGCACGAATTCTGTGCAACGTGTTTAGAAATTACTTTAATCTTGTAATTATTTAACAGCTATTTATCAAATACGAAAATGCAAAAAATGCGACAGAATAAGCAAAAATACTTTTTTCACTGTCTTATTTTCTCTTTCTAATTCTCGATTTCATTCTCTGCTGTGTGTTGCTAACACATCGTCTGGTTCTAGTCCGTTGTGGTGATCAGATAATAACGATTGATGAACAAACAGAAATTCATTAGTATCGTTATCAATAACTTCTGGCACAATGGTGACGCAGCACTAGACTGAATAAGAGTGCGCTTCGTGTCGTGTAGGAAGCGGACAGTTTTAAGCTGTTTAGCCCAATCAAAGTCATGGTTAAGGGACTGTCGCTATGCAAAAACATAAGGTATTATATATAGTATGTTGTTTATGCTATTGAGCCACATATACTTGCAATTTCACTATCATTTTCTTAGTCGGGTATAAACTGTCTTTATCATGCACCATGTTGAAATGCAAACGGTAATGATTGTCACGAATCGATCTACAGTGGCCGAGTTGTAGAGTATGGGAAAGCTCATGTAACCATTTAAGCGTATATCCAGCCTTTGAGTATAAACAGATGATAACTGAACCTCGCGAATAACTGAAGCTGCCAGAATAACCGGACGTGGAAACCGTATACACAATGAAACTCTATACAATTTTTTTCAGTCCCAACTATGTTCCGAACCAGTACGGAATTGGCGCGACAGCTGTTAGCCAGATAGTTCAATTCAGTCAAGCTTATAATAGGAATTATTCGGATAAATTCAATGATCATGAACAAGTTTAACTCGAATAAGCCTCTCTCATTGTTGGAATGTCATGTTGAAGAAATCTAATTAGGTCAAACTCCATAAAAAGCTAGGTACAATGGCGGTCGACAAGTTATATTAGATGTACTATAATGAACAAATTATCTATCTATCTTCCTTTTGGAATCGTCTTTTTGACCACCGCATCCACTAGTGCTTCGATCATATCAGTGAAAACACCAACCGGCTGGGATGTTCATTGCTGGTCCACTAATCTTTCTGAGTATCTTCCCTTGAATTTGGAACGGGAGCAATAATAATTGATCGGACAGTCGCAGAATATTTTGAATTGGTTTGTGCTCAAACTCGACAATGACCAGATCGTAGTTTTCATGAAGAAGAAATAATACATCAACGAAATGATAGCCACACTGGACACTAAACGCAAGTTTAAACTAAACCCCATTCCGGAAAAAATACTGCTCATTGCGTAAAAAATGAAACGCGAATTGCGAATCCTTTTGTTACATAGATTTATCACTAAGATGCAAATGCTAAGTGTAGATGTCCGAGTACCACTATCATGCGGCTTATCTAGGACACAAACCAACTACTCCATAACGTCCCATATCATTGGTAAACGGATTGTCTCATTGACTGGTAGTAACTTTTTAAGTGGTACATAAATGTCTTCACATTCACAAATCATGCTTCTGCTCATTTTTGTAAACTTTTATTCGAAGTTAACCTATCCGACAAAACGTGCCCCTTGATATTACTTTACTATTCATAAATGTCCCCTTGCGCGGTATTGTGGATTTTATCTTAAATTTTACCACGGAAAAACCACCCAAAAATTCTAAAACTACTCACGCTAATGTGTACAGTCGTTTTCATACTCCAGTTTCGAGGAGAGGTTTTTGGGTAGATTGATGCAGTATGCCACCCAATTTCGTCCTAATTGGCTCATATATCCATGGACATGACCAAGTATGACTCGTTGCGGGGATCGACAAGATGGTTACGCACAGAAAATGATCGGACGAGCTGTTCATTATGGATAATGAGCTAGAATAAGTCTGGAAGTTACCAGATGAATTCCGTGAAGGACATCCGGACTTGAAGACCACTTGCAAACTGGAAGAGAAGGGCTTTCCAACCCCAGTGTTTCGATAGTTTACATATAGGACGGAAGTGGATGCTCCAAAAAGCCCAAGAAAATGACACTGAGTTGCGCAACTCACATTCCATATCCGATCATCCAGTGAGATGGCGCTTCCTGGATAGCTAAATTCACTGACTTCAGCTGTTGATTTAATTAATTAATTAATTATGAGTAGCCTACTGATAAGGTTATGTTTTTCATATCATAAGTGCAGAATAATGCCGAGAAATACAATAGTGCTGAATTACGCCGAGATCACATCCGTGTTTTCAGTGAACCCGCAATCATTCGATTATCGCGCCAATTCAGTTGTCTGCGCCAGGCGAGGCTGCGTCTCAGCATGGCATCTGTGTGGAATAAATTTAGAATTTAAAGAAATGCAAAGTCTCTCTTATTCTGTTTTATGAACGCGTATTTCGTTCAGTCGCGATGAATAGCCAAAGTAAAACATGTGCGTCTTTATCCTGTTGACGGCTGCAACAATTTCTGCCGAGTCCAGATAGCCGCCTGTAAATTACTTTTTTGTAATTTGTGTTCTGATAACATTCCCACCTCGCCTACTCATGAGTAGGGCGCACATGTACCATAGACCTCAAGCATTCATGACCTACCTTCTACGTTTGTATTCCCAACTGTTGTGTCTTGGAATTGTGCATGTCCACTGTAGGAAAAAGTTTCCTACCGTTTCACCCATGCATAAAAACTGCTCTTCAGAGGTTCTAACTCCCAACCCCAGCCACGCTACCAGTATACTACACCGCTAAGCCTCTGAACACATTTGCGGTGCAGACAGACCTATTGCCAGGTCTATTGGTTCACGTTGACGCGTCTGTTCTGTCGTTTTCTAGGTGGAAACTTCCTGTAGTTTCTCATTTATAGTTCTTTTACACAACCTAACGACAGATTATTTTCTTATTCGGTGACTGAAGCAATCATTTCATGTAAGCTAGAAAGCTGCCTGATTTACCGTTTATGACTCCACTGCTCCGATTTACCGGATGGCTTTCTGTACTGTTGCTCTTGGTTGGTCACCAGGCCGTAAATCATTGGCCTTTATATACGTACAAATTTTGTACTAAATAGAACCACGAAATTATCATAAACACGGTTATTCAATTGGATTTTTTCTGCTGAATGCAGCCATATGCTACCCATATCGTGCGTGTTAGATCGACAGGTAAAGAAATCGGGATAATTTCCACACTACTTCTGGTTGCCCATCATGATAGACCTCAAATAACTAAGGTTACAATTCACAGCGATTGTTTGAAAGAGGGATTTGCAGTCAACTGGTAACGATCTATGCAACAATATCACGATGGGAATGGTGATGGTCTGTTCTGGTAGCCCGAACCAACCGTGCGTCCTCATGAGCTCCTCCAAATTTTATCACCACCGTGAGTAATGTCATTATCAGTGCGTACTGGTGTGCTGTCTGATGAGGATCCCCACCTGAGTGAGCTATGTACACCCCACCATCATTATTCAAGGTCATTCAGTTTCTGCTTAAATACGGCTCATTCAGGGGATCCCAACTCTGGGCGTGACCAAGCCGGTGTTTTGGATAGGCCACCAGGAAGTAGCCCACGAAACAGTAGTTGTAAAATAACTGCAGTGGGAAGCCATTTCGGGTATAAACTTCCCAACTCGGTTTCGGTGTATCGTAAACCTGGAGACGGGAATGTTCGAAATCGGAGGGGAGTAATTTCAATGTCAACTGCGCCTGGAAATCCATGTCCCAGATCGATTGGTGGCCCATAATCGTGGTGGAACAATATTTCTTGTGGTCACTGACGACGTTTCTCCGACCAGCGCACTCAAGCCCAGTGTGAACCAGAATAGTACGCTGTACGCCATCTACGTACCCCTCGATAGTAGGTGTAGCGAAACCAAAAACAGTAGTTATAAACGGTGCAGGGTCGGAACAAGGTGACTTACTGACTGTGTTCTTGTGTCCACTGGCAGCTCAGCCTGACTCCTGTGGTTGGTTGTGGCGTGGCCGTTTTTCCATCTTCACTTGTCTCTATTCGCCTGTCTTGGTAGAACCTCATAGGCCGGCTACTGCGTCGCTAGTAGTCATGACACTTGTCGCGAGGTGGTTTAGGTTCTTAGGTTCCACCGGCTGTTTCTTTCTTCACCGCTGACTCAACAACTTCTACTAAGGTGACCGGTGGATCGTATGCAAACATCTCTTTCATCACTGCAGACCTGATGCAGTGTGTGAAGCAATGCACAGGAGCTTCATAGTCAACAAGCGCTCGACGAGCCAATTTCCTCAGTTCCATCGAGTATTGACGCACCGTTTCCCTTGGCTTTTGCAGACGGTAATCAAATTCGTCGCGTCGTTCTCCCGGTCTTTGGAGTGTTAAGATCGCTTGCAAAACTACGAAATTTTCCTCGTTGGCCTCACCTGGAATTTCCTGTTGGTGTAACTCTAAATCATTGTTGTCCAACAACGAGAGTAGAACATATCGACGGTGTGTGGGTTTACATAACTCCAGATGTGGGCGCGCTCTGGCTTCCCCTAGATCACCACGCCTATCAAATTTTTCCGGTGTTGGTATCGGAACTATTCACAGAATGTTTCAATTGTAACAAGGCATTGGTCAATATATTAGCTACGTCAGCCGTATCAACCACTTCCGAGTTCGTGGAGTCCTTGTGCTCGGACATTATCTACATCCCACCACCTTCAGAAATTTCGTAGTACACTGAGTTCTTCAGTGGGCCTGAAATAGGAAAGATAAGCAGTCAATCAACACAAGACAGTCTCAGTTATCTCGGAAGAGCACAGCTCGTGAGAACAGAAAGAGCAACAAGAAAAGTATGGGGCATAAATCGGAACCAGAAGTTAGCGGTCAGCGTTCATCAAGGGTTTACATGCAGCTCAGGGAGGGATCAAGGTCACAAGGGGGTGAACTTGGCTGGGGATAGTTTGAGCACGTTTCAGTCTTGTCCTTCTGTGTGAGGGCCATTGATATAGCATCTGTAAATTAGGCAGAGGGAAAGAGTACATTAGTGGGTGTCGACAGTTCATTATAAGACACAATAGACGCTTATCCAAGATCATTGTAGAAATAGGATAACTAGTTTGCTCTCGTTAAATGTCTCCGTAAGCTGATGAGTTCATTGCCAAGGTTAAGGAAAGAGTACTGTAGTGTGCTGAAAGCAGTGCTCTTCTGTGCATGTGTTCGATCTGTACAGGCGTTGGAGGAGGGAAAACTCGGTGAGCCGGAGCTTAGTGTATCAGCAGGTTCTAACACTTACACCAAAGAAGGCGCGTACGACAAACTATGTTCGAGCGTTACAGTACCTAAAAAATTCGCAAACTCTGACCAACAGATGCGCCCACTTCCACAGCGATGAGTTTGATCACCACAGTAGACTTTTATGCCTCAATGGAGAACGGGCGCTCCCAACCTTTCGCCCAGGGGATAAAGGATGAAATAAAACCACTTTCACGGGGCTTTTCAAGAGGCAAATCGTGGTCCGTTTGTCATCTATGGAACGGTCATGTTTTTTTCCAGCCTTACTTCGCAAGCACGTGATGCGTGGATACGGAGAAGAAAATAACCAATACATCTCATCTGTGGTTTCTTCAAAATTACCATTAAAATCAGAAATTCGAAGGCAAGTATGCAGTATATTTAGTGCTGTTTACATGGGTCAAACTGAAAGACAACCTTTTTTTGAATTCATACATGCAGTTCCATTTGGAAATTTCATGAGAGCAAGAACAAGCATCATCACAGGACAGACTGAATTCAATTGTTTTGCGTAATCTTTTCAGCTGTGTACATACGTGAAAGTTTGTTCAGAATGATGACAAATCTGTAGACACCAAAAAACACAACTGAAGAAAATCAGTGCGAAGGTCAAAGGTTATCAGTCACACGGATTGGATAAAACGAGGGATGGGGATCACACTCACTAGTCGGAATCCCATTAGCTGCCCGACCCATGGTAAGGCCAGACTGGCTACGAAAACTAGTTACACAAGTTAGGTTCATAACACCGAATAGCCACGGCTTCGCGAAACGTAATAGTCTTCCAGTCCTCTGGTGGCATATCACCCGGAACGCCTGTTTTATCTGTCGCAAACTCTACAGTCAAGTGAATGGCGGAAGTTTTTGGACCACTCAGCACTAGGTTCTTGGGGACGTGTTCTGAGGCCCTAGTGGACAATCGTCTCTCTCCCCTTATTCAATCCTAGTGTGACTGGTGACCTTTGACCTTCGCATTGATTTTCCTTAGCTGAGCGTTTTTCACTGTCTAGGTGATCTGTCATTATTCTGAACAAACTTTCACGTGATTGTATGTACACAGTTGAGACTACACAAGACAATTGAATTCGATCTGTCTTGTAATGATGCTTGCTCTCGATCTGATAAAATTTGTTTAATTTTTCCCTTATGCATGAGTGCGCCAGAAGGGTTACACTCCATAAACTCAAAGGTCCACTACACTATTATGGATAGCCAGCAACCAGAGTTGGAGTGACAGTGAACCGCATAAGGTCCCATTAAGTCAGATGTGGTAACGAGCCGGACGACAGTGAGGATTACTGTTTACTCCAAAGTGCCCGTTGTCAGTGACGGGACTGAAACCTCCGGGGCAGTAAAAAAATGCACAATTTAGGAACTTGATCCATATGTGGCAAAACCATGAGAACGGGTTAGATTTACTCTGCAGGATGCGATTTCATGTGCGAGAGATTCCATTCGTAAGTTGTGTCGATTTATTTAATCCGTAATTTAGTCAAATATCTCGTCAGTGTTTTCCGCCAAAGTAAGTCTTGCAAGTCTGGATTCACGATACGTATCTGTTGTGTTCTTTTGCACGTTAGGTCAGTTTGTCGTGCACCGAACAGTTAATGAATATTTTGCGGCAGCTCAGCTCTGCATCGAATCAGTGTTTTCGTTTTTTTTCTCACTCGAGGATTAGAAGGGTTATAAGCCAATACCTTAGTGTTCTGAAGATACAACAAAGGATTTGTCCAAACCATGATGGTAAAAACTGCACTTTCATTCCATTTCACAGCGAGTGTCACGGTTGACACGTTTTCTGTGACATTTGCTCGATCAATCGCCACGACGCCCTATTTTCGTACATGTATTTGTGTGTGTGCGTATGGGTGTGGTGTGTGTGTTGGTGCCGGTGCGACTGCGGGTCTGTGAGTGCACATTTTTCTCAAAAGCTACGTACAAGCACTGTTGCTCACTGGACTCATGGTTATGGATCAGTGTTCTCACTTCATCACTTCCATCGCAGACGACTAGTCTTTGCTGTCTATCCGTTCATTGCACTTCAAAAATCATTCACTGATAAAACCCACACGCACATACCCGTGAACACAATTAGCTCGTTTTTCTTTTACGTCACATCCGTTCGCTATGATGCAAGCAATGTCATTCGTGAAATAAGTTACCAAAATGTCATGAAGATCTAGGCTCAGACTTAAGGCATATCGTCCCCCAAGCACTAGTGAATGTGTCCTCTTAGGATTCAGTTCTACGCTGTTGTCAAGACTCTTGTACTGCGAATGACATTCGCGTTTCATCAAAAAAGACCGTTAAATTATACAACAATCTGATAAGCGGATCTACCCAACATACAACGGGACCAGGGGGTCTAAATTCGTTCCCGTCTCCTAAATAATAAGTACTCTGTTATAAAGTCATTTCAGCAGTTCAATGTTTAATCTTCCTGTAAGAAAGCAGAGGGAAACAGCCCTCTTCACATAGACTCTGTTCACGTTCAGGAAGCGTCTCTCTTTAGTGCCTCCAAATGTACGTCGGGATGTCGTTTGAACCGAGCATCGTCCTTCTCTTTCACCACTACCGCCAGTAAACCGTTCCAGAAATTAGTCGCCCTCCATGAAAGACGATAAACCAGTCGGCGGAAGTTTCCGCAGCGTAGGGGAATGGTCTCGCATCCGATTGCTCATCCGAAGAGGAAACCCCGCTTGCAATTCCGGACCCATATCACCACTAAGGATGCTCCTCAGACTTATTAGGTCACCACGAATTCAGCGATAGTACTCGGAGAAGAGCTCAAAAAAACACGATCTGCACAGCTTGTCCCACGTAAGCCACTGACGAGTCTCGTTGCGAAGCGTTGCATCTTCTCTAGTTTCACCATGTCGTCGGTAGTGTAGGGGCAGGTTGCAGCACATCCGTATTCAACTCTAGGACCAACATGGGAGGTCTATGCTAATTAGAAAGCCTCTGGGCTCAACCGACCAAACGAACGATGTATGGCACCGAAAATAGCTCTGGAAGGAGCATAGAACCTATCTGTGTGAGCTCGTGTTTCGAGGGATAACAAGAGCATAACCTCGAAATGTCGTCCGCATGACGGTCCCGGGATATGATCGACTAACCATCGTTCGATTTAATCCCATCAGTTCGACTATCCCCGGATGAATCGATTCGCGAACGTGATATTAATTCAGATGCGTAAAGATAATCAGCCTACGACCGGTGAGAAACATAAAACTTTAGTCAGTGAAATTGGCCACGCGGGGCGTGTTGGGATTTGCAGAACCCACCTACTCAGTGGTTATAAACGTTGAGATACATAGTGGTATTGTCGCGTGAATGCCAAATGGAGAAGATACAATTGTATCTACCGAGTCGGACTATTCACCTAGACGCTTTTCGCGCCTACACACCAGCAATATGATTAACGCTCCTGCTATCTGTGCATTTCGGCTCCCTTTTTGCTCATGCGCTCGGGGACATGCAGTTTTTTCTTTCGCGCATCATTCTTGCTGTGGTAGTCTGACTCTCCAGATTAATATCTTTGTCTGAAGGTCCTTTTCCGTATCACCTTTGTGCGTTCCCGAGGGTTCCTCTTGGTCATCGGTAGGATTCGTTATGCCTGTCACGGGCTGCTTTCGGACTGGTTACTTCTTTTTCTGTCAGTGGTTCTTGATTGATTAGCGCGATTGACCCCTCAGGCGACTGTTTCTGTCACAACAGCGTTCTCTGTTGCAATATATTGTGATCACACTTGTTTGTCTACTTGATGCTTTTGCGATTCATTCCCTGCCTTTTCATTGACCTTAACCATTTATTCTCTGATTTTGGCTTTCACTAAGAGATACCAATCTGAATGTATGAATAATGGCTGTTCAAGATGAAATTGAATGGAACTTCACTCTCCGTTTGTCCCACCCCCACTGTTTGCTCCGAAATAGGATGTCGGCCACAGTGTGCGTACAACCGTTGGATTTGGTAAAAAATCGTATGCAAATGAGTGGTAAGTTCATCCGGTTTTAATAATCTCTGGGGTATTGCCAATTGGGTGCACCTGGCACGAGGATCTGTTCATTGTTCATTTTGTTCAAGTTAACTTTGTGTCTCATCTTCGTTGACGCATACGTTGTGACATGTACTTCAGGTAGGCACCTCACAATATCATATTGTCATAAGTACTGTGTTGCACCATTCTTTTATTATTCGGCGGAGCGCTTTCATTGCAGACTTCTCAACCGTCAGACAGTGGAAGGTGCATCAAGTGTATATGAGTTATAGGAGATGAGATTTGCAAAATATGATTCATCATGTAGTATTAACGCTTAACTCAACATTAAAAATCATGGAAGCACTGTACGGCTGTTTCATCAGTGTTATGAATCATCAGCAGTGCAAATCCACCTAACCAAGTTCTGCAGGTTGTTTACCACTGAATGCCTTCGTTGTGCTGGGGCTCCTACAGAGAAGTCATCCATCACAGGAGTCGATCGCTGTGCGGGAAGCGGGTTGTTACCGCTCAAAGCCAGTGACGGAAGGATGCTATATCATGTAGTGTAGATTTTCAACAAACCGTTGAGAGCCAGTCCGGACAGTCGGGTGTTTAGGTGTTCGACTCACAATCGTTTAACGCGAGTTCGAGTCACAGTGGGGGCTCAGTGGACGTGCACTGCTGGTAATTCATAACGATGATGCAGCTATACAGTGCTTCTTTGGTTTTCAATGTTGAGTCGAGCGTTAATGCTGCATGATGGATCATATTCTGCAAATGCACTAAACGTCAATAGGTAGTTAAGTGTCCCGGTCTGACTACAATCCTGTTTACCCCATACTTGCGCATGGGTTGAGCAAAAGGAATATACCTCACGGGCCTGAGACTCCAAAGCTGAGTGTGAGGGTGTCGCGAACACCTACGCGAAGCCAAGAATTTTCGACGACAAATCATTTTTGTTCAGTATACGCTGTCAATGCCTGAAGATGGTGAAAAATCATTCACATTATTTTATCACCCTTGCCAGTAAAGTCAGTCGTGGATCCGAAAGTTTCAGGTTGAGCACCATGTCAGAGGACCGGTTCAGGTGCCTCATTTTTGTTTGTGCTCTTTAATCGCCTCACGATGCTGAACCTAGAACTCATCTCAACCGAGTTGAACAAGACCCAGATGCAACTCTACGGATATTGACCACCAGTTGTCAGCAACTAAAGAACCTGGAGCATGATTCAGCAGTTATGAAGCAACCTAAACAAACGTATGACTCTACCTATGTTCGCGCAATATCAAAGCCCGTTCAAGCAAACCAGCCCCACAAGTCAATCTCCAGAAAACCACTAACCGCATGTTGGAATTGCGATGGTTGGCACTTCGTGCGATTATGTCCGTTTAAGAAGTATTTCTGCCGAAAATACCAAAGACGCAAGGAAGATCAATACCGAACAAATCCAGCTTCTGGACGCAATTTTTGCCGAAGAAAGCCCAGACAATTTGAACATCTGAAAACAGCATCCAGTCCGAAATCTTACAGCGTCATTGCTACATTCAATACACTTTTCGAAACTCAGAGGAAGTCCATTACAACAGCTATCAACGGCACGGCCTTACGATTACAGATTGATACGGCTTCTGACATCACCGTCATATCCAAACATACTTGAAACACGATCGGAAGGCCAACGATAACCATACCAACACAAACGGCACAGAACATCTCTTGTGGACCACGTTTGCTCCTAGGCGAAATCTAGTGTGCTAATACCTCCTAACGTGCAGTTCGAAGGCACATGCTGTCTGACAGGTTTCATAAATCTCAACCTTCTGGGACTCGACTGGATCGAGAAACGGGTTTTTCGGTGTACCACTCAATCACGTATGTAACCACCTCGAGCTGACTCGGAGATTTTCAGTGACATATTAGCATGCCTCAGCCCTACCACTCAATTTGCAAAGTAATTTCTGCACATATTACCTAGGTGGTATCGGCGGTCGCACAGAAGTGGCATCTAGCCTCAATATTCATGTAGCTGTTAAGCCGGTCGTTCGACCAAAACGACCGGTACCATATATGGCGCTTCCTGTGGTTGATCAAAAGCGGCATTATTTTCAGAGCAATGGACTTGTGCGCCCGAAGAAAGCGAAGAAAAAATCTAGCCACCCAAAACAGATGAAGCAACAGTTCAATCCGCTCCATGGAGCTCGTCAACGTTTGTTCTTTCCAGGCCGAAAAGTGTTCGCAAAAGATTGCCCCAACAGTCGAGAACGGTGGACACTCGGCCACGTTTATCAAAAATGTGGAATGTTGTATGCAACATCTTCATAGAAGAGGACTTATGGGTACGGCACGCCAGTCAGCTCGGCACATGGACTGCGCCGAGGCACCGCATCCAAAGCTACAGATACCACTCGAATTGCTCCTCGGCCCGTTCAGCTTACCGGGACTGATCCATGATGCGAAGACAACAGCCGGCACCCGAAACTCACCTACCGTGCAGACGAAGCACCCGCGGGCGAAAACTGGCAATACCGATCCGAGCCATGCGAAGCCTACAATCATGCGACAGGTCGTCTTCTCAAAAGGGGAGGTGTCATGGTGTCGCGAACACACACGCGAAGTTAATATGTCAATCGAGCGAACGTGCCAAGCCATGTGAGTCATTCACCACGCCTCCACCCACGCATGTGGTTGAGCCAGCAGTGTGGACAACGAAGAAGTCGGTCCGATCCAACTAGAGATAAAAAGATCAGTTGGCCAGGCCACACGAGACGACAATCCTACTGGAGGGACACGTGCGAGATTGTTCTATTTTCGCTTTAGATAGTCTGTCTTTAACCAAAACCAGGGCACAGCCGTGCGACGTTAGTGATTGTATAAACTGACCTGAGCTGATCTGTCTATCTCGTACCAGGACGGTCATTAGACGTGCTGTGCATTTGTCTTCTGGTTGACGTTAGGGGGCTGGTGCAGTGGGAGTTGCAACGGTGATTGATTTCTCAGGATGTCCGCGGAATAAACGTAGATTAGAAGCGCCGAGGGACCAAAAGATGGAGAACCCCAACATTTTTTTGTTATTGCATGCGTGCGCATGAGCGCAATGGAAGGGGTGTACCCTACATCTTCAAAGGCCTACTGCACTGTTAGGTGTCAGGTGTGGTAACGAGCCAGATTAGATTACTATCTACCACCAAAGGGACTGGTGGTGGCGGCGTTCAAACGTTTGACCTCCGAGTTGGTAAGCAAACGCTCTAAACCGCTCGACTGCCGCTGGTCTCAATACGTTAGACGTGACCTGTTTAATAGTGGGTTACCGTTCAACACCAGTGTAATCGGGGGTGGCGGGGTTCGAACATTGTTCCTCGGAGGTGGTAGAGTCTCATACGACTCGACTACCACCCGCCTCGAGTTGATTAGATGTACTGAACCGTCAGTCACGTCTGAATTAAGCCCTCTCCGAAATGGGTCGAATATTTTCACATTTTGGCATCTTTTGCTAACTATTTCCAGATATTGATCACTTTATTTATTTTATTCGTTTATTTACTTTTGTTATATGATGGTGGTACAGTATTCCAAGAACGGGGTGGCGGCTGATTGAAGACCGACGAGGGGGAGGGATGTGACAGGCGTCAGGATTCGAACCCGCGACAGAAGACTGGAAATGTCTATCACCACCGCCGGTCAATTGGAAGCAATACCACGTATTCTACTTCTGCTTTCCAGTGTCACTTAAAGAGAGAAAAAAGATGGTGCCTCTGCGCGTATCGGCGTGTTTAACTTATTTAACAAAACGAATGAACCACAGGCAGGACAAGAAATAAGAGTTATGCAAAAGTTCACAGTTCCGTTCTGGTAGCCAGTCTGAGGCGTTCGCGAGAACATCCCTCAAATATGACTGGTTGCGTCTCACTCGCCGTGGTTACCACACCTCTTGTTAGAGCGAATATCCCATCAGAGAAACAGTTAATTTGGTGTGCATAGCTGACAACTGAAGTAAAAACTAACCAGCCACAAACATGACAAAACAAGATCACATTTCCATGTACTGCAGCATGGCAGAGGTTAATCATTTAGTCGAACTTTTCGACAATGAGGTCTCAGGGCGACAATGAAGCCCGCGGTCTGGGTCGAATCAACACAACGGAAATCAAGGTACTGAGATGAAAGGTTCCAAGGAATGATGGATACAGATCAATTATACCGGCCAGATGGAATTTCTCACTAGAGAACAACAAACACATTGACATCCTTAGAACATAACCATTCCAAAGGTGGAATTTGTTTTTTATTGTATGTTTGCGCGTGAATGCAAAAGTGCCACAAGGACCCACTGCACTTTTAGGGATAGCCGACAACCAGACGCTGAGACTTGGAGTGGTTAACCGCGTAAGGTCCCTGTAGGTCAGGCGTGGTAACGAGTCGGACGGTAGGGGATTACCGTCCACCACCAAAGTAACCAGTGATAGCGATGATTCGAACCTCTGACCTCCCAGATGGTGGGCAAACGCTCTAATTCATTCGACTTCCACCGGCTCATGGACTATCGTTTGGCGACAGAGCATAGCCTGCTATCAGTGAAAATACTAAGCACCACTAATCGCAGTTCGATTTAAGGTCATTAGTTGGCAACCTTGAGAGAAATTGGTTTGTTGTGTAAGCACTATCTATGTCCTGCTGGTAATCCATGTGTATTCGCATTCTTTGGTGTAGATGATTCTTTAATTGGTGGTGGTCGATCGAGATAATTGGCTGGCAATGGAGTCTAACGCACAGGGTTCGAACCCCGCTACCGTCTGGTCTGTTGGTAATCTATGTGGTTGCGCATTCCAGCATTGCGGTGGAAATTTATGGTTATTGGATATACGCTTCCTACTACACACGCACCTCCACAGAAAGACGTTTTCATTCTGTGCTTGGTGAACCTGTGCGTTGCCACAGAAGTAAAAGGAAGGAGAAATGAATATTGTTCATTGATGCATCAAATGACGAACTCAGTTTCTTTTTGCCAATGAGCGAGTGAATAAATGGGCTGTTTGCGCATGGAACCTGTTCACCAATGGACAATTTTCTGAATCGATCTGTTGTGATACCACACGTACGGCCATCACTAGCACTTTTCCACGAATCCATTTGACTTGTGGGACCTTCAGACTATTTTGGGTACATGTTGTTATTGTTGCCGTTGTGTGTGTGTGTGTGTGTATGTGTGGTCAAGCGCATTTGGTTCACGTCAAAACCAACTGATGTCTACGTAAATCGCCTCTATGACCCTCGATGTTAACTGACGTAAAATATCCCACTTCCTAGTCCCAGTTGACTGTCCAGCTTAAATAAAAATAGTAATAATAGTCTTTCACTTCCTTTATTTATTAAGGAACAAGTCGAGTTCTGAATTCCACGGTGATGACCGTTTGACCACCAACGGCTTGTTGGTTAACTTGAACTAGTGAGAAATTATATATATATATATATATATATATATATATATATATATATATATATATATATATATATATATATATATATATATATATATATATATATATATATATATATATATATATATATATATACGCGATTTCAAGTGCGGAGCAACTTACAAAGGAAAAACCGAGAGGGAGTTACATAATCGTGTGACTGGACGCATTCTGAGTTGGATGCAACGCGAGATCAATGGAAGGAGCTGTACGAACACGAAAACGTGCAAGTTACCTGCATCATAAATAGCAAGACACATATTAGCGATGAACTGCAAAGCGCATCAAGAGAGTGCATTCCGGATCCTCTATACCAACATAAGTTCCCGCTTGCTAAAGCACGCGGAAACAATGATGATCAATAGACGGCGTCCCGCCAACTTAAGTATCCCGAAGTCAGTCTGGCTCTCCAGTGGTGATTGATGCGGAACTGCCGGGACTGTATTCTTTGCACGAAATCGAATTTTGAATGCGTGGTTTTTTCTGCAGCAGGCACTAGTCAAAATGCCGCGAAGTCATTCCCGAAATAAATTGTGCCATCTCTCTACTTTGTTTTCATATATGATCAAGTAGTAAAACTTCACGTCAAAGTTTAAACGGAGTTGCAGGAAAATCCAAATCTTGTTCAGGCAACCGATAGCTAGTTGTACTGTTTCCGAGAGAAACACCTTCAGGACTAAAATGCTTGGCACTACCAGAATAGTATTGGTACGTTGCCATAGGCTAATTCAACAGCTTTTCACCCGGAGGTCGGATATCGGATGAGGTGTTTTTGCGTGTACAGGAGACTCGTTTGGCTTTTGCCGACCCGAGTCATCTGTGAGGTCGACATGACATCCGTTTATCGATCATGAGCCGAGTGTACGCTGCAGCAGTCAGGCCAATACTTCTGCATGGTCACTGTGGATGGAGGATGTACGAAGATTGTCGATATTTGTACAGTCTTCGAACACCGAATTCTTCGTAGTATTGCTCAAATCTAGTGAGAACACCGTATAAGCAATGCTGAGGTTCGTCGGAGAATCTAAGGTTCATGGACCAAATCATTAGATGAAGTACTCAAGCTTACCAGGATACGATAGTTAGGCCGTGTTGCGCATTTCCCCTGACAGGACTACTCGGTGCGCAATGTTTGTTGAGGCGTGTAACAGTTAGAAGATAAGTAAGGGTGGTCAGTCCATGATGAGGAAGAAAGGTGTGAAAACCTAACGAGTGGACTTAGCCATATAAGGTGTGTTAGGATTCCTGGATGGGGTCCAAGAGACTATCCTACTCTATGGGTAGATACAATGGAGAATATGGCTAGGTGTCGCTATCAGTAACATTCTTGTATCCACCAACTTTCTTTATCGACTTGACATTACCATTTGTATTTCTCTTATTGCTCTTTTCATATTCTAGTCCTTTTTCATTATTTTCTACTGAGGTTTACGCCAGGAGATAGCAACCAAAGCCGCCGCACATAGTGCGTGGTTGATGGTTGTCTGAACTGAACTGAATATAGTTCTTTCCGCTGTTACTCGGCTAGCCCGTCTGGTTTACTTTGGTTCCAAGTGACTTTGTGTCAAACGTTTCTGGTGAGAACAGCGCTAATCGATGCATCACGATAAACGTCACTTTGTCTCAGACCACCAGCTTCGGTATTGATTTCCGTAATTTCACTCTGAAAGATCGGATCAGATCAACCATGTGGTCTGATGTAATCAAATATTTTTTAATCGAGGAAACCGAAAATTCCGTGGTGTTTTGTGTGTGACTACAGTGTATTGCGCCATCGGGCTTTCCTCAGGTCGATTCCAGAAACATTTATCGAAAGAATAACCTCAACCTGTGTGGTTTGTCTGTTCGGTCGCTGCTTTACGATCCTTGGGATCTCCCCCTTCCGTTGGGTTGCTGCGAGGTGTCGATTGCTGTCTTGATGGGCCCCAAGCTGTGGACAACGGATACTCTTTGGCGTGGACTGTTGCACAATTCATCGCGACAGACGAACAGTCCTGAATAAACGATTGCAAACCTCGGGGTTCGGAGGGAGGGGGGGAGTGACAAGGGTCCAGACTAGCTATATGTTTTTCGGTAAATAATAAATGAGCCCGTTCATCTATATTACCGTTGTATGAGTACATTATCCACGGATAATGCGCTGCTACTCGATTGCATGTTACAAATGTTGTTCATCCTACGAAATTCGTTAGTTCACGTCTGTTATTCGTCCGTCATTAGTTTAATGCATCGAGAGCACGATTTGAATAGGTTACGGTGATTAGGACATGTGCCACGCATGCCTACAGCCATATTCTTTTGGTGTGCATTGAACTCTGAAGCACGTAGCAGTTGGAAGGTAAATTAGAGTGGAAAGATATGGAAAATATAACCAGAGTGGGACTCGTTTGACTTCCGGACTAAAATTCACGAGGTCGGCCTACCAGATGGCTGGAGGCACCACCGAACACCATCAGGTATCGCTCAGTTGCGAATTTGCATCCAAAATCTTTCTTTATCTGTGTAATAACTACATTGATCGTTACTAGCTCCTATTTATCCAACCACTCTTCATAAGCAGTAGATCTGCTCGGAAAATAACTAGATAAGACCACTGCTTGCGTTAACTATCACCTACCCGGTGCGCACCCAAACCATCCGTTCAGTTCTTTTAACCATCAACCTCGCACTTCTATGCTTTGCTTCCGGTCGCACCGTCGAGTTTATGGCAAAATGAATAGAAGCGTAAGGTGAAAAGAGGTAGAAAACAAAGTAATAAGCGGAAATCACGAAGACAAAGAAAGAGCCCGAATGCAACTATGCCACTGACGGTGGCGCCTAGCCATATCACTTAATGTCTCCAACCGTCTGGTAGACAGTTCTCGTGGACCTTAACCTGGACGCCCGTCCCCGTATTATCACGTGCTCTGCACGTGATATGGATTAAACAATGAATCAAACAGATTGAATTAATCCCAATGTCAGCAGTCATTGGTCCCGATGAGACTCAAACTCACCGAAGGACACCATTCACGCGTTTTCACCGCATATGCTCTGCCAACTGGGTTACAGGGCAACAACGGGAACTTTCGACATTTAACACACGAAGCACGCCGGTTACCCTCCAAAATTGTATTGGAATACAAGTAAAACATATAAGTATACAGTGCGTCAAAATACTCCATAGCGCAATTGTGTACTCTCTCAATCGACAGCGGATATCAAGCTGAGGGTTACTCACTCCAAATTATTCATAGACTGTCACTGAATGACGTCGGTTTGCATTCGTGATCAGACCGTTCAGTTGAATGTTCTATCCTCAGAATTGCTTTGTTCCGGCATTCCAGCTGACGTCACTCTATGTGTTGACCTTTGCCACTTCACCATCATGTGTACGTGAACAGTGGTGGAGTGAAAGACCAACTGTCCCGCCCCCTGGATGCTGTCTGCTGCCCTCCACCTGAATTCCATTGATTTATTCACACGGTTATTGAATGAGTAAAGAAAATTTGACGTTCGCTGTAATGTTTGCTCACTCACATAAAACGAATACCAGAAGATGAAGTTAGGGATAACATACATCATGGACTTTTGAAGATGCTGTAAGGTTTTCCCCTTGTGAATGGACAAATCCAACGCGTACCTCATTTTTAGCGAGTTGTTTAACTTGATTTTCGTGATTCATTAGGTAGGAAGGGAGTTTTCACTGATTATCAATTTCTGTGCGGTTCACAGAATTGATGTTTCTGTCTCATCCGAGGCTTCAGACACGTAGGTTTTGTATTCCAACGATTTTCGATGATCATTTCAAGCTGCTATCGAAGGAAACAACGATGTGTGCATTTGTTTTTGCAATTTCAGGAGTCGGTGTGTCCGCTTCAGTTTACCGGAACAGTTTTCACGCTCTCTCATCAATCGTAGCCAACGAAGGATTATTCGCCGTCTATTCGGGGTGAGTATAGCTTTTTCATTCGTATACTACAGTTTGACAGCCTTTGATTGGCAGCGGCTCTCTTCCTGAATTATTGTGCTTTGTTTTGTAATAAATAACAAAGAGGTAAAACGAGCTGTTTTTGATTTTTTTTAAATTGCTATTCCACTTCGTCATTATTTTAAGATGGTTCATCTGGCGGTATCAATGCTTAACTCATCACTGGTCAAACAATTGACCTCTATTTCCTAACGGCCCACGCCCGGCTCCACTGCTGAAACGGTGTTCTCACCGGATTTAAGCAGCACTGTGAAGACATCAGTGGTTTTGCGCCGATGGTATTCATGTAACGGCCACATTACTACACCGTATCTGCGTGCCGCATTGCACACTCAACCCATGGTAGGTGGATACTATGTGCAGTTGTCTTCATGATCTCAAACATGGTGATTGTAAATGTCAGCTTTTCATCTCCGTTCATTCTCGTAAACTATTAGTGATTTTAAGATGTCATCCAGATGGTTCACGTGAATATACGCGAAACCCAGTGTTGGTCAGGTTAAGCATGATTTTACCGCAGTACGAAGAGCAAGATCATGGATCATGAGAAGACCGCCAGAGATTGCTTGACTGGTTCAGTTTATA
Organism: Fasciola hepatica; assembly: GCA_948099385.1. Lineage (NCBI taxonomy): Eukaryota > Metazoa > Platyhelminthes > Trematoda > Plagiorchiida > Fasciolidae > Fasciola > Fasciola hepatica. Next base: position 671,059 of record CANUEZ040000094.1, read on the forward strand.
CGACTTTTTTGACTTTTTGAAAAGGCAAATTCGGCAGAGACTACTATTTAATTCCTTATCCCAAGACCTCACGAAGGTAAAGTAAACGAGTGCGGACACTGTCAGTAGGTTTGAATCACTTGACAGTGAGGTGGATGTCCGGGATACGGTGCGACCAGTTTTTTCGATGGCGTAAACGCATTTTCCCGTTGTCGAACACGTCGTTCATCCGATGCTCACTCGAAGTGTAATTCTGGTTCATAAATACCCAGAAAGCGTTCGTTAAGGTTCATTTGTAACTGTTCCGGTCGTTCGTGCTCTTCAGGTAGTCACGTCATACTATCCTAGCTAGGTGTAGTATACAAGGATCAATGATCTTCTGCCGGGGAGTTGGACGTGTCTGATCTTCAAAACACTGAACTACAGAAAACTCCATGAATCCAAAATTCAGTAGGTGTCTCATCGCGAATCCACACCGATATAGCTGTCGAGAGTCTGACCACTGCATAAAGCAATTTCAAATTGTGGAGAAAATGTTTCTGTTTGTATGTATTGGTCTGGTCACCGCCTCGGCTTCACACTTCCAGTTCATCTTATACATTGGTCGAAGTAGGCCAATGACCCTGAATGACATTTCAATATCTATTGAATGCTCCAGTATTACACACGCCAACTGATATGTTTTTCTCCCCTCGGGCGGCGTTCTTATAATCTCATCATGACAATTTTTTGCCCTGTCTGTCTTTTAAATAAATGAAGAATACTTTTCAGCATGCGCTGTCTTTAAAAAAATCAGTAAGATGTATTGAGTTCAAAGAATCTACCTAGTTTTACATCATATCCGAATAGGTGACAATGAAGTTTGTATTGTGCGAAGAATGTTTACTGTTTTTTACAAATTTACATACATTTTCTTCTCGTTCGGATGTCTTACATTTAATGCTATCCTCGCGCGGCGCCTAATTACGAACACAATATGCAGGAGTGTAAACAACGTTGACAACAAAATCAATAATATGTTGAAGGTTTATAGCCACAAAATTGCGAAAATTGTGATCTTACTGTCCACTATTCGGGCGACAACGTTAACCAAATAGATTAGTTACGGAGCTGACTAACTGACGGCACTACATACACCTGTTTCGTACCTCTTCACCAACCGCCCGTAGTTACTTACACGATTAGTAGGGATTGTACGTGGCCATCGTATGCTTACGATGATCGTATGAACTTCTGTCGTTCCGTCGTATTATCACGGTCTGCCTATCACCATTATTGTAGTCCATAAGATGTGCATGGTAGGTGGGTGGTTTATTGCGAAACACCCGTTCGAGGGTCACCAAAATTATTGAAATGGAACAACAATTCTCATATGCATACCAGCGGTGTAGTCCGCTTGAAGACAGTCATTATCTGGACGGAGGACGCAGTCGTGTGGTTCATATGTCTTCATTTACCTCACTGCGTTTGGTTCCTCTGATCTCATCGCGTTCGTTATCCATCGACAACTGTCCATGATTGCGTTCTGCGCAATCAACTACTCACTTATCAAGTAAGTACTATGTACACTCCGCCACACTATTTTTACTAGACCGGGCTGTCGTTCAGTGGTTGGGTGACTCGTACAAAACGAACCTTGAATTCACAACCAAGGAGCACGAAGTCGGTGATCTGCGTGAATAATATGTCGTGTAGATTACTTGGGACCATCTGTGAAAGGATAGTGATGAGTGACTCTGAGGACAACCTTTACGGAGTGACAGGTGTCCACGTAGTCAAAGAACTGTTATCTTTCATCTTCCGGTCGGTCTTTCATGATGGGGGCAGTTTCTTCATGGGTTGTCACGAGCATTCGCTTCCTACAAACTCCAAACTTTTAACCCTGTAGTTCTGCCTCCTCGGCTAACTAACTGTCTTCAATTAATATGAACCCTAACCAGCGATCAGTGCTAACAAAACCTAGCGCTAAACCGTGGACCAAGGCGCGAAACAGTATCCAGGTGAACTTGCTTGATATTTCCTTTGTTTTGGTCCTGCGATTTCATCTTACACCGGTTTATCGGTTTCCGTCTTTTACGGTCTCAAATTACAGAAAGCAGAAATGGCTCATAAGATTTTCGCTACTTAGACATTGATATTTTCGTAGCATTGCTCAAATCTGGTTGGAACATGGGATCGGAAATCCTGAGCTTTAAGGGCAATGTGTTTGGCTCACAAAATAACGGATTCGAGCAGACTGTAAAGCTTTTCAGGCTGTGAAGCTTGGGACCCGTGCAGAGAATATTTTTCTCTTATGAACTTCTCTGGCGTCGAGTGTTTGCTAATTCGGTTAGCACTTGGCCAATCCATAAAACAACACGGTTGGCAAAATGTGACTACCGAGCTTGGCCACCCAAGGCACGTTAGGCTTCTTAATAGGGATGTATGGAATCCACCTAATCAGTGCTTGAAGAAAATCCAGGTAAATGAGGCGGTATGTCACGACCGGTTCATCTACATCTTTTCTCATCAATCTTTAGCCAAAACCCGTAATTGTTTAGTCACAACCCACAATCCTTTAGCCACGACCCACCATTCTTTAGCCAAGATCCACTATTTTTGGCCACAGCCCACAGTCCTTTAGCTACGCGGCTGCAAGCCAGTCAGATCAAAAGTACCAGAATATTATGACACCAAGAAATATTCGAACAATTCATTTTTTTGCGAAAATCGGTGTCGTTGGACAAATGAGAAATTGTGATGACCGTATTCTGCGTAGTTTACCGTGGTAATATTATCAAAAACTGCACCGTAAGTTGATTGCAGAAGGTTTAAACAATGCGCCCGTATCGTCGAACCATGTGGCACAGCCCGTATGACTGTGCATTTTCAGTGATAGTGATGATGTCAAACATTGCAACATAAATAAACTGATGACAATGATGGGGATGTATATACGACAACTGTGTGTATTATCCTCGGACTGTCAATCTGCCCACTTATCTAAACGCAAAATAAACCAATCCTTTATTTTTTCATGAGTCGAGTCTTATTTTTCGCGTGCGACTTTGAGTGGATAACATAGTACCGTTTTTACCTGACGGATTTTTACTTACACGACTGCTCATTTGTGAAATCTTACCCCTTTCTCTGGCAGTCAGGCGATATAACCGCACCGCGACCGTTTGTGATAATATTTGCCGTACTTTACCTGGCACTGTACGCATCAACTGTTGAAAATATGGAGAACGTTAATATGGGTGCAAGTCATCCATTGGTCGGTTGCTGGATGGGCATCACAGATTAGCATGTTCATCTGTCGCCGGCATCTTGAAGTCTATTGCTACTGAGCGATCTGGTATTCCAGTAGTAGTTATCTTTGAAAATGAGCCTGTCCATCGAGGGGCTGTGCGAGCACAATTACATAACAATCATCAGATACCTTTTCTCTCACCGTATAGTGCACTTTTCAGCCCGTTATTAGAGGCATTCATTAAATCCAAACAGGTAAAAAAATTTTATCACTTTCATTTGTTCGAACTTTTCGATACAATAAAAACTTGTTCACTGAAAATCCAACAGTCATCTAGACCTAGCATCAGGTAATCAGTTACCAATAGCATCTGCGACCTCGCCGTGACTAGGTTCACTAGGTTACCTGATTTCAGAAGCGCCTTAGAATCAGGCGCAAATCATCAACCAGCACAACTAAGTCACAGGCAGTTTCTTCACGAAATACCGAACTCACTCGGATGACTGTCATTAGTCACGCTGTAACACACGTCACGGGTCAGTCAAGACTGATCGGTTATTCCACACACACTCACATTAATTACATTCACCCGAAGTAAGGGACTGACTGTTTTAGGGGCGTTTGTTTAATTGGACCTGAGGGTTTCCGGCTATGGCTCATAGCCAGATCTCGTTCCGGTCGCTCTGGAATCGTAGTGCATCACCGACTCATTGGTTCGACTCTATCTAGCTAGCCTCCCCAAATCTGTCAGTTTAATTGGACCGACAACACACCTCAAACTCTACCGGTCTTCTCTCTTGTCGACTGAACTACTGGAGTGGAGAACCACATAAGGTCCCAATAGTTCAGGTGTGGTAACGGTCCGGACGACAGTGGATTACTGTCTGTTAGCGCTGCACGTCTTCAGCACTTTGCACGAGTTGATCTCTACCATCCTCAGTGATTAGGAGAGCAGGGAACTTGAGGTCATCCAGACTATAATTGGAAGCATGTCTGGGCATTGTGTTTCAATCATTTGCAATAAAAATTACCTTGTTTCGTAACCAGCTGGTTGTTTTTGCCATTCGTCCAGCAGGACTTCGCGCCTCCCGCCCGACACATTTTCCAGGACAAATACATTCATCTGTTTCATACCTGAAATCCCTGTGCATATTGAGTATAGTAGAGTGGGTTGACACATTTGCCAAATTAGGTCGTTCTAGTGGTTTGGTTCAAAGGCGATCACAGAAGAACAGGATGGATCTGACAGCATTCACTTTCCCGGATGAATTACCAGTTGTTGAATGAACCTCGCGCAATGTGTACTAGACACTCACAAGAGCTGTAGCGCCATTCGTATGCGCTTTGCACATTCGAAGTGTGAAGTGATGGTACAAAACTGCACGTAATTAATAAGAATGTGTGTAGAATAACCGATCAGTCTTGACTGACCCGTGACGTGTGTTACAGCGTGACTAATGACAGTCATCCGAGTGAGTTCGGTATTTCGTGAAGAAACTGCCTGTGACTTAGTTGTGCTGGTTGATGATTTGCGCCTGATTCTAAGGCGCTTCTGAAATCAGGTAACCTAGTGAAACTAGTCATGGCGAGGTCGCAGATGCTATTGGTAACTGATTACCTGATGCTGGATCTAGATGAGCTCCAAGGAAGCATCTAAATTCCAAGTGCAATCAAGACTCACTGGCTCGAAGAAGTGATTTGGTAATTTTCATTTTTGTGTCTTCGAAGAACCGCTACAGGAGCACTGTAGCAGAGGTGAACACGCGGATATTCAAGGCTCGAGCGGCGTATGGTGGGCTGAAGCATTTGTGGCGCCGACCTGGTATTTCGCTGAAGTTGAAAGGTTGTGCGCACTGTGTCACGGTACATTGTATTGTTGCGAGACTTGGGGTCTGCGTGCGGAAGATATTCGTCTTCAGGTTTTTGACCACCGATGTTTGCGCAGTATCGCTAAGATTGAATGGAATGAGCGGATGAGCAATGCTGAGGTCAGTAATCGAATATTGAGTACCAGTTCAGAGAATGTTCTATCACAGCGTATCCAACCTAGTAGACTTGGTTGGTTGGGGCATGTGTTACGTATGGCAAACATACGTCCACCATACCGTGTCCTATTCTCCGTTCCTCCTAAGGAGTGGAAAAAACCACGTGGAGGTCAGCAGATGACGTGACAGCGGGAAGTGAGAAAATGTACAGCGAACTTAGGGAAAGTAGGTGCCTCACGTCTTCGTGGTTGGGGTCCAAAGATCCCTCAACCAGTTGGCTGGAGACACTGAAGGATATGGCAGCGAACAGTGAACTGTGGCAGTCGTGTTGTCATTTTCTGTCGAATCAGAATGATTGATCGATGTGTGTTTGTACAGTTAGACTGTGTATTGTGTATGTTGGCTACTAGGGCATTGTTTCTTTTCGCCACCCCTGTGGGTGCACTCCCTGTCCACATTGTATATTCGTTCTTTCTATTTCTGCGTACAACATGATGAGAAAGGCAGTGGTCCCGTTGTTTAACGCTGCAAAGTGATGATGATCAGTGTTGCATTTCATCTTCACATGGTGAGCCATTTGACATTGCTTCTTTCAAAATGGTCATCTGCAATCAAAATGCGTTTCGCATAAATAACCTTCACTCGTTCGTGAGGGGAAATCTGCTATTGTTCACTTCATTAATCGACAATACGTACGGGTGCACCGCATTTAGCGTATCGAAATTTTGATGGTAATTTGACTGTTCGTCAGTCGCTACTCATTGCGAACCCCGTCATCTCTCAGTATTCGTGCTTCTGTCTGTCTTTTTATCCGGTTTCTTACTGAGTTGAACATCGAGTGTTGCTGCAGTTTCTTTCACCAAGTACACGAAAGTCTTCATTTCTCCTCTCCCGGAGTGCCGTCTTGGCGTTTTCGTTACGTATGCCACTCTCGTGCTGTGAAGACAATGAACTCCGTCGGGCCGTTTCAACTGTGGTTCGTGGATTCACCATTGCTTTACAATTTTTAGTGGTATAGTTGTTGCGATCAGCCGATCTGCGGGCACTCAGAGTAACGCCACGGAAATCTGTTAATATGCAAACGTAATTAGAGCACAATATTAACCGAATGTGGTAGTAAATCGAGAAGACCTGAAGACTGCACTTCATCGTACCCAGATTTCATGTTGCCATCTCCGCAGGAATGAGAAGACCTTGATCACACTGTGAGTTTCTTGCGAAACAACAACTTGAATGAATCGTTCACATCAAAAATTATCCTATCATGGAACAAGTTCAGTGGTCGACAAATCATCACTCATAATGGCCCATTATCAAACGAAATGTGTCGCTTTGTGTACCAGAAGCGCGTTTATCGCTAACGGATCGAATATGTACAGTTCGATGGTACAACTTATGAACCCAGTCTTTATGAATGATGATCGAATGGCGTGAGTCTGAGGATATGAGTTGTTCGAACCCCGCAGCCGCCGTTGTCCTTTGGTTTTGAACTATATCGCGCTATTGTAACGAACGAAAAGCCCGAAATGGAATGGGAAGAGATTTTAACTGGGACTGAAGTGCATTGGTGTATTGGAATGCAAAATACGACATTTTATAGGCATGAAATACGTAACGGAATGCATACGCACGCAGGTATTGAGCAATATCATTGGTGGACACAAACATACCGAACGTTGTCACGTGATGTGGAAGCAGGTCATTCGAGCGAGACATGCATGCGTACTGGAGTAATCAATATCAAGAGTTGCACTAAGATGAATCATACGCACGCGATTTGTGTTTGTGTTCGGAAGTGCATGGATGCTGATCGGAGTATACACTGAACAAGTGAACACTGTTTGCTCTAAATGGGTTTTCACTTACTGCATATGAACGGGACAGAATCACTAAAGCTTTTTTCCATGTCTAGCCTGTTAAAACCCTATGTGATTTTCCGCTCCCAATCTCGGTAGCACTGAACAGTTGTGGCTCTGTGTCATACCTTTTACATCACACTTGTGTGAAACCATGAAATAAAAGGATATTGATGGCAAATAGTATGCAAATTGGTGGGAAAATATCCTCAGAAGCACACCCATTTACATATTACTTACTACCAATATGAACGGTTGCACGTGTTGCATCTTTGTTCGTTGGGTTAGCAGTGACCTAGACACAAATTGCTGGCAAACATCACAGTTATCATTCATTTGGGAACTCCTCAACGAAGAGTATCCATTCACCCTCTATAGATTTCACCCGTGAAATCTAGTGGAACCAATCGAATGACGCGTAAAATCCTAAAATCGTTAGCGACAGAGAACGGAATTGTCTGGTGATACGGTGCTATTCAATGAATCACGATAATATGCGAAATATGCTGACCTCGCGTTGTGAGGTGTCCGGGTGTAATTGTATACTCCGTCAAGGCACGGTCGATGTGATTGTGCGTCCTTCGGTGAATAATTAACAAGAAAATTATTACATACCAAAAAGGGGTGTTGGACAACGTTCGACTGTGTCTGAAGTGTACGAAATAGCTTCTGGCTGTGTCCAAAATGCCAATGCAGCCAAGACACGGAAGTATGCTTGAGGTCAGCACGTGATGCATGTGCAGAGGGCAGAGATAACAGTGACATGCCACTCGAGAAGCGAACCAATTAGCCGAAATAAGTCGGGGTACAAAACGAATGGGACCGAGAACAATGTTCTTGGCCCTTCAAGCAAGCTGTGTGTGTGCGTGGGTGCACGCGTTTGTAGCAAGTGACTCAAAAATGGAACCAAATGCAATGCAAAATTGATGAGCGATTTTTACCACATTGTTCTACCAAAAATAAGACAGCACAAGTCTAAAATTATGTCTTCTAAAGTGAAAAGCAGAAGCTGACAACGTAACGGTTTCACTTGTGAGGATACGTGGTTGTTACACATATTGACCATCAAGACGATTACTGTGTCTATCTATTAGTGTTGAGTCGTTGTGTGAGATTAGTAAAAGCATGAACTCAACATTGCGAATGCTGTTTAAAGTGCTCGGCAAACGTATAAATGTGACGCGATTTGAAACGCCTGTATCACGACAGAGTTGCAAACAGATAAACGTTTCTCCTCGGAACATCTCATGGGGATAGCACGGCGCGTTGGGCTTTTGTCAACCTCCGTAATCTGTGGCGTCGGCGTGAAATCCGACTGTCTTTTAAGGTACAGGTGTACAATGCGGTGGTTAGGTTCGTTCTTTTATACGATTCAGAAACATGGCCGTTGGGGGTAGAAGATAAGCGAAGACTGTCTGTGTTCGAGCACGGATGTCTCCGTAGCATTGCCCGAGTTTGGTGAGAACACCGTATCGGCAATGCTGAGGTTCGGCGTAAGGTGTTGGGGATCAGAGATCAGTCTCTGGATCAAGTGCTGAAACTAAACAGGTAAAAATAGTTGGGACATGTGTTACGCATGCTCACCGATAGACTTCCTCAGCGTTCGGTGTTCTCTGAGGCAGCTAATAGTTGGAAGGTAGGTCGAGGTGATCAGTCCATGACATGGCAAAAAAGTATGAAGACCTTGACTAGTGGACTTGGTCGAGTAGGACGTGTAAGACTTCCAGGTTGGGGTCCACGTGATCCGCCTACTAAATGGAGACATTAAGTGATATGGCTAGGTGTCGTGGCCAGTGGCGTAGTTACATTCGGACTCTTTCCTTGTCATCTTGATTTCCCCTTGGTACTTCGATTTTTTGGATCTTTATCATTATGCGTCTATTCTTTTTGCCGTTTACTGGAAGGTAGCAACCGAAACCAGCGCACAGAAGTGCGAGGTTAATGGTTGAACAAACTGAAATTGGATAGCACGGATGCGTACATGTTGGCACTACTGGAAATTAGACTCAAAATAATATCCACTTGAAAAAACTAATCAAAGGAAATTTCATTCCATGAAACCGGTAAAATTTGCGGTCTCTGTGTAAGAGGACTGTGGCTACTCAGAGGTCGCTAATGCACAAGTGATTGTTGACGACAAGGTCCAAAGCTCACCGCCGGCAAAAGAAGTTTCTGCATTTTGTCTGCCATCTCTGCGCAGTGACCGTGCCAGTCTTCTCTGTGTCCGTTCAGCTTTAGCCCATGTACCACGGAATCGAGTACAGGGAACCTGAGTCGTAACACGTCATCGCACGGTTCATCCACTTTATGCGCTAGAATTTATAAGCCATGGAAGAAAGGCCGCCACTCGTCTAATTTCTTGATCACTCACAGTCGTTCATTTTCCCTTGACCAACAAATTGACTGTGGTACAGCGAACAAATAGAGTCAAGGGTTACACGTCACTACGCGTGCCTTCGTTTCGATTAGTTGATCACCGTATAGGTAACGTATTGCGTTTGTGTAAAACCGATCACCGATCAGACCTATGCGGACCCGTTGGAGTACAGTACTGGTTGTTACATTGTGCTCACCACCCCCAACTTCGCCGAATATAAGCCTCATTTGCGACCTAGTGGATACGTCTTGTGGCTGAGTATTTCCAGCAGATTTTTATTGGTGACTGAAGTGTTTATACTGCGTGATCAGTCATCACTTCAGGATTAAAAATGTTTTATCTTTATACGTCCTCAGTTATTTGTTGTTTGTGTCTTTACGTACAAGTCGACCGATGTTTTCAGCGTTTGGTTGCAGAAAAACAGCTCGCCTCATTCGTATCGTGTGCGTACCAGATTTTGAACATACTAACCTGGGAACGCCAAGACGGCACTCCGGGAGAGGAGAAATGAAGACTTCCGTGTACTTGGTGAAAGAAGCTGCAGCAACACTCGATGTTCAACTCAGTAAGAAACCGGATAAAAAGACAGACAGAAGCACGAATACTGAGAGATGACGGGGTTCGCAATGAGTAGTGACTGACGAACAGTCAAATTACCATCAAAATTTCGATACGCTAAATGCGGTGCACCCGTACGTATTGTCGATTAATGAAGTGAACAATAGCAGATTTCCCCTCACGAACGAGTGAAGGTTATTTATGCGAAACGCATTTTGATTGCAGATGACCATTTTGAAAGAAGCAATGTCAAATGGCTCACCATGTGAAGATGAAATGCAACACTGATCATCATCACTTTGCAGCGTTAAACAACGGGACCACTGCCTTTCTCATCATGTTGTACGCAGAAATAGAAAGAACGAATATACAATGTGGACAGGGAGTGCACCCACAGGGGTGGCGAAAAGAAACAATGCCCTAGTAGCCAACATACACAATACACAGTCTAACTGTACAAACACACATCGATCAATCATTCTGATTCGACAGAAAATGACAACACGACTGCCACAGTTCACTGTTCGCTGCCATATCCTTCAGTGTCTCCAGCCAACTGGTTGAGGGATCTTTGGACCCCAACCACGAAGACGTGAGGCACCTACTTTCCCTAAGTTCGCTGTACATTTTCTCACTTCCCGCTGTCACGTCATCTGCTGACCTCCACGTGGTTTTTTCCACTCCTTAGGAGGAACGGAGAATAGGACACGGTATGGTGGACGTATGTTTGCCATACGTAACACATGCCCCAACCAACCAAGTCTACTAGGTTGGATACGCTGTGATAGAACATTCTCTGAACTGGTACTCAATATTCGATTACTGACCTCAGCATTGCTCATCCGCTCATTCCATTCAATCTTAGCGATACTGCGCAAACATCGGTGGTCAAAAACCTGAAGACGAATATCTTCCGCACGCAGACCCCAAGTCTCGCAACAATACAATGTACCGTGACACAGTGCGCACAACCTTTCAACTTCAGCGAAATACCAGGTCGGCGCCACAAATGCTTCAGCCCACCATACGCCGCTCGAGCCTTGAATATCCGCGTGCTCACCTCAACTACTGTGCTCCCGTCCGTCGTCACGCTGCTGCCGAGGGAAGTGAAGCGGTGGACAGTTGCCAGCGCCTCCCCGTCGAACATCAATCTCGGAATCGTTGACGTCCAGTCTTGTATCATCACTTCACTCTTCGAAGGTGCAAAACACATGCTAATGGAGGTGCAGCTCTTGCGAGTCTATCTGTTACACTTTGAGCATGTTCCGTGGATTCGAACAAGCAGATAACGTCGTTCGCCTAATCTAGGTCACATAGCTTTTTATTATTTCCTAATTCGACGCCTACATCCTGAAGATTTTGCAGTGCATTCTCCATTATTTCGTCCATGACGAAGTTGTACAGGAATGGAAACTTAGGACATGACATCCTTGTCGAACGCCACTGGTCATTTCGAACCGACCGGATAGTTCACCGTAAACTCTAACGCGGCCAGAAGTATGAGAATACAATGATCTCCGTAGGTTTACGAACTTCTGGGGCATAGCTTTTCGCTGAAGAGCATAGTCCCATGTTAACTAACCCGTCGACAAGTCCGCCTTTTCCACACGCAGTCACGGTTTTTATTCAAATCACGTGGATGTTTTGTACAATCCGAGAGATGGATGATCAAACGTCGTGCAGGAAACACTGCAGTTCGTACTTTTTAATGAAATGTTTTTTTAAAATTACATATAGTGATTTACAGTAAAAGAGGTAAACCCCATTGTCGAAAGATGTGCGTAGGGAACATTCACTTAAAATTCAGTTCCGGAACTCACTTTTGAAAACAGAAAGATTGTAAGTGGTTGAAAATACAGAAAGAGGGAGAGTGTTCCGAAGTTTTGCAGCGCGAGGAATAAAAGAAGTCTGCAAGAGCAAAGTACGACATCTACGGGCAGAAACCTGATACTCGTGACTTGTCGCCTGCATACGAGATGAACGAAAGAAAGTCAGGGAAAAGGGAATTGCCGAAGTGGGTTTTGATGAACAAGAACCAAAATAACGGTAGAAACAGGCTGATGAAACAACTTCCTGGCGATCGGCAAGTGGTTGCAGAGTGGAGATTAGGGAGGGATCATTGCTTAATCGGACAGCTTTTCTGTGAACACGACGAAGAAGAGAAAGAGTGGTAGACGAAGCCCCATTCCATACAGGATTGCATTATTCAAGAGTCGGACGGATTTGTGCTTTGTACAAAAGAAGGTGAGTGGGTGTAAAAAAAAGTGTCTGGCACGGAACACAAAGCCAATTTTTCGCGCAGCATAGGAGGCAAATGCAAACACAAGAGGAGTCCAGCAAAGAGATGAATTTATGGATAAGCCCAGTAAGGAAAGTGACCCTGTGGAGCGAAGGGGAGTCGAGAATAAGGGAAATGTTTAAGTGAAACAGAAAGGGAAGTTTTTTGAAGCTTTGAAACACATGGCTGGTGGAACCTCAAACAGAGGTTCGTTCTAGATCTGCACTAAGAACAGTACGATGGTGATCGATGTTGGTGGTGACCTGGCGAGTGGTAAGATAAGAAAGGAGAGTGGCATCATCGGAAAACAGTGAAGAGGATTGGAGATTGAAGATGGAACATTAAGAGACACACGAGGGTGAGGACGAGTATGAAACCTTGCGGAACACATTCTCGGTAAACGGCTGAGATAGAGTCCCGTCGACTCAGGAGAAGATGGTTCGCTTGCTGAAAGAACATAACATCCACAATAGGAGAACAGGACGGAACTCGACCGAAAAGAATTTCAGCAGCAGGCCTTCATGCCAAACTCGGTCAAAGACCTTTGGGGCGTACAAATTGCTCTTAAGTTCTCTGTATGCGGAACGAGCATTTATTCCCAGGTCGCACAAAACGGTGTTGAGATGTTTGGTTTGGCGAGCAGCGTTACGCCGGGTTTTTCAAACGAACAGCACGGTTCCAAGCGTGGGTAAACCACTTGGAGGACCGTGAGTTGTCGGGTTTAGAGAAGTGAGGAATGTAACGAATCCTCTTAGTGAAATTAGAAACAAACACGGAAACATCAAACACAAAACAACAGTCGTTCCACGAAAACCATCCCTGTCAGCAAAGTCGTAACGCCAAAAGGTAAGTTTGATGTTGAGACGAAATGAGAGAACTGAGTGGAAAATAAGATGAGACAATGGTCCGATGAGCCCAAGGGCGACAGGAATGAGGGAATGAATGTAAGTATGAAGTCAAGAGTGTACGGTCGGGAATGCATGTAGAGAGATCCACCAGTTGGCAAAAGTTGTTGACTACAGCAAAAAACTCGACTTTACGTCCCATAGTTGAAATGTCCGATGAGTGCAATGGCCAATTTTTTCTATGTGCGTTAAAATCACCAAGGATGATAATTTGGCAGCTTAGGTCTGTTGAGGTCAGTGTCTCAATGTTTGAAGATAATAACTCAAAAGGCAGGTGGTCATTGCCGTTGGGAGAGTAGTAAACAGTAGGAAAATAATGAGGTATGAAGGAAAGCGAATTTTCAATCACGAATTAAAATTCCCGTCTGGAGAAATCATTAAGCGGATGTTGGGAGGAGGTCGTCGATTGGTGTATATAGACGCCGATACCAACTTTGGGAGAAACAGGAATGAAGTAAGCAGCTGGGAAATCGAAGATAACTGGTGTCTGACGAGGGTGAATTTGGGTTTCAGTCAAAAATAAGGAAATGACAGAGGACGACTGAAGAAAGCGATGAACAGAGTCAGCATTTCGACTGAAACCACGAATGTTAGTGAGGTCAAGAAGAGCTCGATGTGGATTTTATGAGTGAGTGCGCGTAGTTGAACGGGAACGGCTATTTACGTGGTTTATGAAATTCATAATTAGTGAGGGAACCGGCAACCCAACCCTGAGACTTGCAGTGAAGAACCACATAAAGTCTCAATAGGTTGGGCTTGGTATTGAGCCGGGCGACAGTGGATCTGTCTACCACTCGAGCGAATCGGCTTCTACCTCTTCAGCATGCATCTGTCACTAGACGCGAGACCCATTTTCATGAGCTTGTATGGGCAGCGGCTCTGGTATCTGATTATAATTCGTTTCCTGGGCCGTGAGATTTTTCAAAACAGACTTTTGTTGAATGATGATGATCAGGTAGAATTTCGTGAACTATAGTTTTATCCTGAAACAATGACAAGAACAGCACGTTCAGCACCCTGCTACCACGAACGGTGTTACTGTCAGTATAGTGTCGTTTAGCCCTCTAAACGGACATCTTTTCGTATTACGTGTTCATTTTTGGTTAGCCCAAATACTTGGCTGTTCTATCTATCAGTGGTTGGTGCTTTTCAGTTGTTGACTGTCAAGTCGAGTCGCGTCATTTAGTCCTCACACACTTTCCGTTTTTGTACCCTTCTCCCATCTGTGATCTTTCTCATTTTAGATTGTCGGCTGGACTGCTTCGTCAAGCCACCTATTCCACATGCCGCCTCGGAATTTACACCAGTTTGTTCGAATACTTCTCCGGTCCGGGGGGTCAATCGCCAAATTTCTTGACGAAACTTGGTATTGCCATGGCCTCCGGAATCGTTGGTTCTTTTGTGGGCACTCCATCCGAGGTCTGTCTTATTCGCATGACATCTGACGGTCGGTGAGTTATCATAGTTTCGGGTCACAGTTTCACGTGAATACGTATTACGGCAGTTCTGTGAAGCTGTTTTATCGCAGCGCAGATAAAGCGGTTTCATTGTGGTCTTACGTTATTTTATTGTGGTTAAATTGTGGAAAATTGTTACTTTCCATACTTCTGAGCTATCTTCAGCTCAGTTCTTTCAATCATCAGCTAGTTGCTTTTGTCCTCTGGTTTTGGTTGTGACTTCGCAGCATCGTCCAGTCGATGGTGAAAAGGCTCACAGTATAGAGAGAAAACACGGAAAATCAGGCAGGCGAAGAAAGTCCTCGAATGCAACTACGTCACTGACCACGACACCCGGCCCTGCCACCTAGTGTTTACAACCGTCCGGTAGGCGGATCCTAGCCCGAGAGCCTAACACGTCCCACTTGACCAAGTCCACTGGCCACTGACCACCTCGACCCACCCTCCACCTGCAAACCATCTTTCAACGGTAGATTTGACTACAGTATCATAGTTTAGCGTTACCTATGTTGCTGTGCTCTATCACGAAAATTTTCGCCCCGCTTCTTCCTGATAATTAGATTTTTGATATTCTCGAGCTCAAAATTGCGGAGCCAGGATGCGCGGTTTCGTGGGCGACCTCTTGAGAGTAGCAGGGTACTGCGTCGTTTCCCTGGTAGAACCCTTCAACGAACGCCGCTTTCTTTCTCTCTTCTATGGCTAACGAAAGTTGAACCGCTTCCCTTTCACCACGAGCCTTCAGTGACTCAAGTTACATACGAATTTTCAATAATTTTGCATCAGCTTTTTAAGCAGAATTATCCGCCAAGTTATTGATGCAGTCAAATGCCCAGGATTCAGAAGAGCGATGGACGGAGATCAAGCAGGCTGATGCTGCCCAAGGTCCAAAAACCAGATACACACAGAAGCGATAGGTATCTGCATCCTCAGTTACGTTGTTATATGCTCGTAGATCGATTCTCCTGGATTCCAGATACGATGATGCACGGAGATGCCTTAAACACCAACTGATTTGGAGCCTGAGAAACAACCGTGGGTAGTGGTGGATTGCGAATTGTAGGAAGACGGAAAAAGCTGATAAGATTGGCAATAGCCGCAACTTTTTCCGTCTGATTAGACAAACCGGTCCACAAGAACCAGACGTTAGCGAATTGATCAAAGAGGCGAACAGCTCACTGATTGGAACTCAGGAGCGTCTTCCAATTCGTTTGGCGGAGAATTTTGAGGATCAGTTTAACTGACCTTTATCCACGACAGGTTTGCTTACTATCGTGGTGGCTACAGCTCTAGTAATAGATACTAGTCTTTAGTCAGAAGTGGACGTTCTACGTGAGATAAGTTATCTCAAACGATAAGGCTGATTGACCGGATGGGTTGCCTTCGTCTATTTTCCAAAACGGTGGCTCATCACTTTTACTGGAGTTGACAAACTCCTCGGTTTGATATGGGAGAAGGAATACGTCCCAAAGAGTTGGTGTGAATCGGTGATCGTGCCGATTTATAAGGAACGTGACAGGTCCTCCTGTGAAAACCACATGGGAATAAGTCTTGTTTGCATCGCATCGAAACTGCTGGCTGGTATTCAGCTCCACGGCTTATCTAACGCTCGCGAACAGTGCTGGCGTGAGAATCAAGCTGTCTTTAGACCTGGTCGAGGCTTTACTGGTCACGTGTTCACTCTTCAAAAATTTTTAAAACATAGACACATCTTCCGTAGGCCCATTAATCTCCGTTTTTCTTGATTCTAAAGTGGCGTTCGAGTCAGTTAACCGCACAGTTCTTCGGCGCTGCCTCTTGTTGAAAGGTGTGCTAGAGGTGAGGTGTCTTTGTTTTTACGGAAGGCTCTTTTGGTTTTTGCCAGCATGGGTCATCTATGGCATCAACATGACATCCGTTTATTTATCAAGAGTCGAGTGTACGCTTCAGCTCTCAGGTCTGTGCTTCTGCATGGTTTAGAAACATGGTCACTGTGGATGGGGGATATACGAAGATTGTCGGTATTTGAACATCGATTTTTTCGTAACATTGCTCGAATCTGGTGAGAACATCGTGTAAGCATACTGAGGTTTGTCGGAAAGTCTTAGGATCACGGATCAAGTCATTAGATGAAGTGCTCAAGCTCACCAGGCTAAGATGGTTGGAACATATATCGCACGTGTCCCTCGACAGGACTCGCGCAGTGTCCGCTGAGGTGGAGAACGATGGCAGTCTATGACATGGAAGAGAGATATGACCAGCCTAACTAGTAGACTTGGCCATAAAAGGTGCGTTAGACTTTTTGGATGGAGTCTAAGAGACCCTCCGAATCAGTGGGTAAATACGTTAGAAGAAATGGCTAGGTACCGCCGTCAGTGTCACTTTTGTGTCCACAAACTTTCTTTATGGACTTGATTCCAATATTTGTAGTTTTATTGCTCATTGAATACTGCTGTCCTTTCTCATTTTTTTCGATTGAAGCTGTCGTTAGGAGATGGCAACCAAAGCCGCCGCACATAATGCAGGTTAATGGCTGTCTGAACTGAACTGAACTGAGGTATAACCCCTGCAACTGCCGTTTCCTAATCTTTACTTTCAGCAACAATGAGCGAGCAACACCCGCACTAGACCTGTCACTATTCTGAGAACCATGGCGCAAACCAGCATCTAGAGCGACTTGCCTGACATTTCTTTAATGCACGTCTCTTCGCGCTGATTGAACTCTTGATAAGAACATCTTCCAAGTCTGTTGTGTGAGCACCCTCGACGATAGAGTAGCTCGCCAAGTTGTGGTTGACCGGAAATCTAAAGTCTAACGAGGGAGTGGTTGAATTACGTGTAACTGGAGAGGAATTAAACAAGTAATAAGCAGCATACCTCAAAGTTTGGGCGATCCCGTCATGGAATACACAAAGCAATATTCCTCAAACGCGAGCAAGAAACCGCCTTCAGGATGAAACAGGACTAAGTCCAGGGTTTACAATGGGAATCAAAGAAGCGTGGTGACACAGTCAAGAGAGAATGACGAGGGCTAGTGTGATGGGCCAAAATCAAAGGGCAGCGTTTAGACTGGCGAGGCATGTAGAGAACGAACGGTAAAGTAATGCAAACAGTTACGAAGGTATGTTGAGATAGGGCAATGTGGAAAGTCAGTGTCACATAGAACAAAGCGACCAGTGAGAAGGCGCAGACGAAATTGTCTAGATTGCGCGAACCATGTGCGCGGGCGGACACGAGGTGACGAAGACGAAGGTAGCTCACGGAATCAGAGGCGAATGTCATTAGAATATACGGATAACTGGTTTAATCACGATAGTGTGGTTAACGAAAACGTGCAAGAACAATGAGACCATAAATGGGCCGTAAAGCAGAGAAGCCGCATAGTACATGGATACCAGGTTCTCAGTGGGAATTTCAACAATCCCAAAGCAGAATTTTACACGGATAGTTCAGTGAACCTTTGGGGATTTGGGATGTACCCATTCTGCTGCACTCATATGCCATTGTGATAATGAATTGATCGACAGTACTGTTCAGTCATAGGACAGTTAAGTTTTGTCTACTGATATAGTTGACCAGTTGTGGTGGCTGTAAAGGTATTGGCTGACGCATAATAGACGGCCGTTTCTTTGGCAGGCAGCACGTCCTTGTCCGTCCGAAATCGTCGTAAAATCTCAAACCAGATGGCCTGATCAAATCGTGACGAAACTGAACGAAATCACCCAATCAGCCACAAACAATCGCCCTGACCGAACCGAGCGGAATCAATCAATCAGCGGTCAAGTGTCGTTTTAACTGAACGCAGCGAAAGAGCCAATCAGAAGACTCAGTTATGAGAAGAGTTCTGGGCCAGGGCACTTTGTGCCATGGCTTTGACTGCGGTCACCTACTGTCCTAAATCAGCTGCTTGTTTTTGCATGATAAACGAGATGATTCGAAGGCAGAAGAGCCTTCTTACTGGAGCTACCGAGACAGAACAGAACAGTAGTGCAGTTCAATTCTCTTGCCTCAGATACTGGGTCACTTAATCGACACGATTCAGAAGTGAGGAACAGTGGTCTTCTTATGGGCGTTGATGAAGCAGAAAGAGCTTTACTTTGAACTCTCTTTCAAAGGAGTTTTAAAGTGAACTGCAAATAAGACACCTATTTAAAACAATCGTTTGCGCTTTTCCCGCTGCCGCTCACTGTACCCGCTTCATCAGCTTATCACTGATAATAATGAACCTGTCCTTACCTACTCCATGGTAACCTAATCGTTTGTTTGGTCTTGTTCGCGAACCTGTTTGGATAAAACCACGCGGCAACTATCGTAATGGATCGAAGAGCACAAACCGGTCTGACTGTGAACGGGAAACAAAAAAGTCATTACCAGTGCAGTTGTGGCGCACCTTATGAGGATACCAGGCATCAGTTGAATGACGACGCGTTCAAAGTAGAGTCTATCAAGTCCCTACGAAAGCACTGATAGTTTGCTTGAAATCAACATTTATCAATAGCAGAGGCTGTAGCGGTCAGTCTATTGAATCCTTTCTTCGATCCCGAAAACGATTTTTAAGGTGCTTAATTTGCCTCGGTCACGATCCAGAACCGGTCTTCGAACTTTATGTGACCCAGACGTCGACTCTTTAGTGAAAATCAAAAGCGAATGATCCCCAAAACCGACGTCCATTGTTTCGCTAGTCTCTTACAAACTGCGAAACAGTAGCAATTACCGCCCCATCTTTTTATGACTACTTTTTTAATATTTTTCACACTCGCGTGATTTCAGACCGTGTACCAAACATAACATGACACAATGGTGGAAGAAGAGGTAGATAGAGTCCAATTCCATGATTTGTGTGACTACATAATGCCGAATTTCATGACTACCCAGTCATACATTGACACACAGATATTGTTCGTAAATTTTGCCCCATAAATGTAATCCTACTAGCGACGAGGATGATGATACCGAAAATGTGCCTTCCATCTCTATATGTTTTCTTATGCAACAAACCGAGGACTAAGCTGGTCTCCGAGAAACGTGTTGAACTGACTTACAATTTGAACTTGAGTTCATCGGACCTACTACGTCAGCAATGTTTGACATTCCTCGGTCATTGCCGAATTTAAAATATCCGCTACACCAAGACATTCGTTGACCACTTTTTACGGCTTCTGATTTGATGCGTGCTGTATTATCAATGCTCAACTCACCATTGAAAAACCATGGAAGCACTCACTTCAGAGCTCTGTTTCGTCTGCTGTTTTGGGAATGATCAACAGAGACTCGAACCCGAGGTGTATGGCTGGGAGTGACACGTTGCCCTAAGTTCTCCCAACACCCCAGAATACGTTTGCTGACCTGGTACTCAAACGACGGTCACGCAGCGCGCCAAATTGACCAATCACTAGTGGGATTCCGTTGGGTTTCATCGGTGTAGGACTGACGGGCGTACCAGGACGCTGTAACAGGAAACACGCACGGTACAAATTGTGTCCTTGTCGCACGGTTTCTCATCCATATATGATGATTCTCTGCGTTGGACATCGGTTTTTGTCGTAGTTTCATCTGCTTACCAAAGATAAATTGGACTTCAAGTCAAACTTACGTAACATGTTTTTAAACAATTGATTTATTCATTGTAATCTATCAAAGCCGGAGTCCATCACCAAGATGCTGATTTTCTCCTACATACAATCCCTTATCCAAATAAGACTAGCCTAACATGCTTTCAAGCGTACTCCTTCCCATCATGCACCAATAAGAATAAGTTAAACAGCAAGCAAGAATGAGTGTATATTTAGGATACAGTTGCATATTTTCGAGATTCAACACTATCTCGACGAACATGAATGAATGCTGGTTGTAGGAAGCGCAGTTCATGGGTGTAATCTCGTCGAAGGCCTGTTCACACAACGACAACAAAAGTTGCTGCCGATAACTTTTAACCATGAATCCATCAGAAATTTGTGCAACCAAAGCTGTGCTTTCAGCACACCAATTCGTTATGTGCTGAAACACGAGAAATAAATTTCGATTTCATTTGCCTGTTTGAATTTACTGAAGACTTCCTCAATTGGATTGAGAAATGAACTGTACGGCGGTAAATACTTGTCATATGGCAGTTAGACAGCTGAGCAGTAGGCGCTGCACTGTGTGCAGGGGCATTGTCAGAGATGAATACAGTATTCGTATTTGGCTGTCCTCCATTGAATGAAGATTGAGTTACGACGGGAAGACCTATAGTAAGAAGCGCCGAACGCCGCAGACTACAGCGAGAGGCCCCGCGCTGGGCTAGAGCGGATCGCACAAGGTGCTGGGTATAAGTGGCGGAGAGGATGGGGACTGCATCGGGTATTGGCGACGTCGGCAAATTAGTTCGACTCATTCGCAAAGCTCCCAATGAACGATGCAAGCTTGGGTCCGTCCTGTGTGATGTAACAGGTCAGCTTATTCCTGAACAGACAAGAAAAATAAAGGGTTAGGTGGACCATTTTGACTGACTTCTCAACCGATATTCTGATCACACCACGGACCTACCATCCTCCTTGAATTCAGAGATGTGCAGTGTCAACCACGAGCCACCAAGGATGACAGAAATCGCCAAGATCGTCAATTTGTTGAAGGATGTAGCATCCCATCAGAACTGTACAAGACCCGTTTGTCATCAGTGATCGACAGACTGCAGGGGCTGTTCTCCACTGCATGGAAAGATGAGACATTACTGGAGGATTAAGAGACAAAGTAGTGGACGAAAACTACCGGCGATGTCACTGTAGAGATTTTCCGCGCAATGGAACCCACTCGATTCTCAATTACTAGAGGCTGTCGCACTGAACCCATCCAAGGGGTTTCCACCGTTGTAGGGGCTGTGTGAACCGAATCTTCACAGTCTGCAGTACTGGGATACACTTTCAAGAAGCCAACAGTAGCCTGCTTTATTGGTTTCCGTGCTCCCTTTGTCTCGGTCAATCGTGAATGCCTATGGGGTATACTAGAATTCGACAGTATGCCTAAAAAACTCACAGGGATTCTGAGGGCTTACTATGTCATGAGACAGAGCTACCCTGCCATGATCTTCTGATCACTGAGCTTGGCGCTTGGATCGCAAACATTTCATCATCAGTGCATGTGTGTTGTTAGCAGTGTTTTGCATTTAAAACCATTGAGAGCTACTCTCCCTCACCAGTGTTGTTCAAGTATGCACTCGACGGACGATACCATCATGCTCGAAGATCCCCCCAGCACAATTCAGCCAGTGCTCGACCGACTCGATTGCTTCGCGGCGACTATTGGCCTCAAAGTGCACTCAGCGAAAATGAAGGTTTTTTCGATCTTCCTATGGCCGTTAGCCCAGAAGTTTTCCATCAACGGCCAGAAAATGGAGTATGCCCCATTCTTCAACTATCTGGAATCAACTCTGCTTCAAAATAGCCAAGTGAAGGATGATATACTGTCAAGAATTGACGGTGCATGAAGAACGCTTCTTCAGCTCCGACATGTGCTGTAGGCAAGCCACGAAATTGGCCTTCAAACCGAGATTCGTATCTTCTGTCCTGCTGTCCGTCCCGTGCTCACATACGAGTGTGAAACCTGACCATGCTGTAACCTTAGGATTCCGCTGAAAACGTGAATGAGCACGGTCGAGAAAGACTTGGATCGCTTAGAACTAAAGATGATCTACGGTTTTCGGTACTGGAAACGAAACTCGGTTGTAGTATGCATTGAGCTCACATACACCTGCCAATGATCCGCGATATCTTCTAGCAGGAGATAGTCGTGTTAAGATAAAAAAGTGAAGGTATTGTTCCAAATTCAGAATTTTAAACACTATGGCTTTAGATACAACAATACGGCGACTTCATTGTTATTGTTTGTCCAGTGACTCTGCGTTATTGCTATCGGTGTCTTGAATACTGATGCGTGAGTTGTGCAGGCAGCGCAGCCGAGTGCAGTTGCCAATGTTAGAGCAGTTTTAAGATTCAGCCCACCTTTATATGTAAATGCTTGAGGCAAGATCTCGAAAAATAATCGCATTGTTTGCTTACCTTTTCGAGCATTTGTGGAGATGGTCCCTAACAGTTGACCTGAGCTGTTGCGGCCTTATATGGTGTCCCACTCTAGTTCTTCAATAGTGCAGTGAGTCTTTGTGGTTATGTGGTGTGATTCTTTTACTCGACTCATTAAAAAAACTGACCACGAAGGGATCGACGACCATGTGTTTGCCCACCTTTAGCTTTTGGCTGTTCTTTTAAGCGGGGCGCTCTGGTTTTATCAGTTGAATCGAAACCCACGTCCTCGTAAGACCGGTATCCGTTTCCATGTGGTTGTTACTTTTCCGATTGTGTACTCTTTTTCTCATTATCAACCGAACTTTCCTTCGAGGAGGTTGTCTCCAGTGACTAGAAGGTCTACCCGCATCTGTCCATGGTATCATTACCGTAACACAGATGATCAACGTGTCTAAATCGGTGCTTGACCAATCTTGCAGTCGAACCTCTCACCATTCTCATCGAAATATTTGATTGATTGCTTCCATCTTTCCTACAGTCTACCGATCGGAGAAAGACGGAACTACACGAATGTGTTCAACGCCCTGACTCGTATTTTCCACGAGGAAGGTCTGACGGTATTGTGGCGTGTAAGTCCAGATAATCGTTTGATTTATATAGTTCCATACAGTATCTGGCTTTCTTAAGGGAAATAGTAGTTGTTGGATCACTTCAACCTTCATCCGTTTTCTTGAATTTGTGGAGCATGTGAGGCCAAATGCAGTGGTTGTTGTCGGGTCGTTTGTCAGTCTAGGTAATTAGACTGCAGACGTTTCGTTCCCACTTCAATACGTAGTCGGCGCGACGAATAATCACGCGTCCTCATCCATTCATAAAGTGGTCTCATTGGTTATCTGTCATGTGGATTGGGGTTGGCACACAACTGAAGGAGTGATTATTGGTTACTTTTGTTCTCCACCCTCTATTATTGTCCCGTCCCCTATGGAATCCCAGCTTGGTCGTGTGAAAAGATGCTTCTTAAACGATGTCGTGCGTTCTTTGAAACAGTTCCGGTAAAGCACGACATAGATCGCTACTATCGCAATCAGAAGACAAGACAACACAGACACCGTTGCATTGACCAATCCAGAAAATTCAAAATGACGAGAGGTTCACGGTCGTTAAATTAATCCATTTTCATGCCCGTACTCAATCAAGATTAATTCCTGTGTTACATGCGCTATTCATTTCCTTTTGACCATGTCCCTGCCGGCTTGGAGCTTGTTCTTCCGCGTGTGTTGATCCGATTATCCTGATTGACATGTTGATATTAAGCTCCTAATCTGTGTAATCGTTTGTGCCTACCTGGAGGTTCTACTGGGATTTACTCGCCCGTTTCTCGACAGGAAACGTTTTGTCTGTCGCGGAGCGCGCTGCGAATAGTCACGCGTTCTTTCTCTGTCTAAGCCTCTTGCTTGGTTGGCGCGATGGACTCCGTAACCGGCTATTTCTGTTGTCACAACGGTTTCAACAACAACGTGACGAGTGACCGGTGGTGATCGAGTGATTAAGAGCGTTTGCTTAACACCTCGGTGGTCAGCGGTTCGAACCCTGCTATCGACGCCGGTCACAACAGTGTTGCACTGTTAACCACCGGCTCGTTACCACACCTGACTTATTGGGACCTTACATGGCTCCGTGTCACTCCAAGTCTTCGTGTCTAGTTAACGGATATCTCTCATTGCAATGGGCCTTTGAGGTTATGGGGTATTCATACCCGTTGCACTGCACTAATGCGCAAGCATGTAATAAAAATCTGCATGCCAATTCCTTGTTGGAAATAAACTTACTTGAGGTTCAATTACCTCGGTATGTATCGACTGAGTTTTCCAGTCCCGGGGTTTACAAGAGCATAAACGGCGCCCAGACCGAGTGGTAAAAAATACTTCGATGTTCGATATATTAAGTGGTTTATTGATAACGTGGGGAGAAATTCTGCAGTTCAGTTCAGTCCTTCTAACCGCTAACCGTGCACTTTCGTCCTCTGGTATTGGTTACTACATCGTGGCAGCATCCACTGGGAAGTGAAATAAGTCAGAAGAAAGAGTCAGAAAACAAACAAACAGAAGAGGAGGTTTTAAGCTGGAACCACGTAGACGGAGAGAAAAGTCAAAAGCAACTACTGACCGTATAACCAGTAATGACCACGTTTTTCAGACGTTTGAGTAGCTAACCTAACTGCAACAAGAAGACCTATCATTTCCGCCCTTTAATCGTGATCGATGCGTCCAGGGAACGAAGAGGAAAGGCCTTTACTCGTACTTCACCGGATGTCACCCTATACGTAACATTTTCCAGACTTTTAAGGCTCTGTAACTCTAGAGCAGAAATGGACCATTACCTTATGACTTGACACAACTTGTAGTATTTTTAGGTCGTGAAAAAAGTTGAAGACTTATCCAAACCCATCTAAACTGTATTCTGCACCAGACTACTTCTGCGCTTGCCAGTAGGCAAATTACCGAAAAGTCTACTTCAGCTGTTGGTGCCTGACCTAACTGCCTAGACCGCATATTTGCATACTGACAATATTCTCGCCAGTAAGATCTTCCGTGAAACCAAAATTTTTGACGGGTAAATATCACCATATAGTCCATTCCTCGGAATTCTGCAGGGAGTTAACGTAGTTTAAAAGTTATGAAGCTAGTGGTCCAGATTACCTTCCGACAGTCGTATTGCGTGCGGTAACAAGTTAATGTTACAAATACCAATTACGTCTGAATATATCGGACAATTAAAAAGAAAGTTTTATCTGTCGCAATAGTGAAAGAATGAAAAGTATGATCCGTGTGGTACATATAAAACACCTTGGAGGTATGTAAAATCTTACTGCAAATGATCCCTGCTGTGAACCATTATGAGTATTACCACTGACGTAGCAAATCAGATACTGTAGCCTCCTAGTGTGTGAACTGGGTTAGTTCGATCGATGGATACTGCATCTAATGCGAAGATCAAATAAAGTGCAGTTAATTTGCGCTGCCCAGTGCACAACCTAAGCATCACTGTCAAAAACATGCACTTGGCATTGAACACTACTCAACGGGTTAGCATTCGTAGCGTCAGTCGACGCCATGTGTGCATTGTGTGGACGCACACACGTACACACACCGACTGACTGACTGTTGGGGTGTCTTTTACAGGAATCCAGCTCAACTACGCGTGCATACATACACATACGCACTCAATCGATCATCCAGTTTTCAACCGAGACCTGTCTATTATGCGGTCTTTGTGACCGTCGGACCTTTAGACCGCGGGTAAACTGAACTCCGATACCGATCGCGGCGGAACACGTAGCCCCATGCACTTTACCTGACTTGTTTACCGCCTGCGAGCAGTGACCTTTCGGGCGCCACATATGGGACACTACAGAAAAAGCCGTGGTTGATGCCAGTCAGTTTTCGTTCGTGTGCATTCTTCTTCACATGGTGTAGTCTGTCTCCGAGATGGTCGACAAGAAAATTACGACCTGAATGTGCGGTCGTCTGGGTCGCGCCTGTATCACGGCTGAGCTGAGTACGGCTGCTATGACGGATAGCTTAAACGGTTGTTCGTTTGCTTCTCAGAGGCACATGTGTACCGACTTGACTGTGTAACTGAGAGACAACAAACTACGGCCGGATCGAGACGATTATTAAAGTTAAAAGAGCACCTGGACGCATTACGATAACGACTGTTCGTTGTGACTGACACTCAATTAACTCCCTGACTGAAGGTTGAGAAAAATAAAAATAAGAGGTCCGTGAGAGAACGACATTTTCACCGTTCTGATGCTAATTAAGAGACAACACGACGTATGTCAAAAGTTGCACCATACGCGCAAGCGACCGTGCACACAACAACTGAAGTTTCAGTGCATTCCACCAGAACAAACTTTCGATTGTTTTCCAATGTGGTCACTCTCGGGCAGTTGGAAGAGAGAACCACCACGTGCGTAACGATTATCACCCATCCCTATTGGACAGTTTGATAGAGCCTTTTGAATTAAATTATTGCAACCAAACACAATATACACAATTAACCTGTAGTCAGATTGGTGGTGTTGATTTGGCTAACTAATAATAGACCGATCTGAGCAGAACACCTGTAATAACCAATGATTAGTAATAAAATGAACGTGTATTCCAGTAGGCCGTACGGTGGGTGGCAATCTGGGCTACAACGACGTGTTGTGAAGCAGTTGGTTGACTGATCTCTGGATGAGCACAGGATGCCACCTGTTGCTGGAGCATATAGCAAGTTTTCTTGCTAACACGACCAAATCCATCAGTTTATTATTTACCACATCATAACACATCAACGGGTACCGATGATTTAGAGGAAAAATGTATGGCATTAGGGAGGCTACAGTATCTGATTTGCTACGTCAGTGGTAATACTCATAATGGTTCACAGCAGGGATCATTTGCAGTAAGATTTTACATACCTCCAAGGTGTTTTATATGTACCACACGGATCATACTTTTCATTCTTTCACTATTGCGACAGATAAAACTTTCTTTTTAATTGTCCGATATATTCAGACGTAATTGGTATTTGTAACATTAACTTGTTACCGCACGCAATACGACTGTCGGAAGGTAATCTGGACCACTAGCTTCATAACTTTTAAACTACGTTAACTCCCTGCAGAATTCCGAGGAATGGACTATATGGTGATATTTACCCGTCAAAAATCTTGGTTTCACGGAAGATCTTACTGGCGAGAATATTGTCAGTATGCAAATATGCGGTCTAGGCAGTTAGGTCAGGCACCAACAGCTGAAGTAGACTTTTCGGTAATTTGCCTACTGGCAAGCACAGAAGTAGTCTGGTGCGGAATGCAGTTTAGATGAGTTCGGGCAAATCTGTTTTTTCTAGACTTAAAAGCACTATACTTACGCTCTCATAAGTCGAACAATATCGCGTGTAACAAGTAATAGATAGGCAATAAACGAACAGGAAGAAACATACGTGTGATCTAGTTAGGAAAAAGTACAACAGGATTCAAGAGCGAAGTCTTCTGAATCATGACATCAGATTAACTGAACCGCACTGAACTTTGTCCTGCTCTCTGTCCGCACGAAATCTCGTAGGGTACAACGTGAGCGGCCGAAACACTTAATACTAGAAATTCGCCTTAGTTTGTAGTGTCTTCTTGTTATCCATGTACCGCGATCAGAAATTCAGCCGTGGAATTCTGTGGGGACATGATGGTTTCCAAGTTCAGAGCATCTTCCCTCCCCCCACACACACCATGCTTTGGAGCTACTCAGTCTTCCCTTTCGAATCTGTATTCCAGTGAATTAATATTATTATCACTGGCATCATAAGTCCCACTGTTCTCCTTTTTTAACCCCTCCCATTCCCCCATAAATGCACAGGGTGCACTTCCTACCATGGGCCGGGCTGCCGTTGTCAACGGAGCTCAACTTGCTTCTTATTCACAAGCTAAACAGTTCATTATCGGATCCGGTAAGTTGATTGGCAGTCGGTTTTCAGATCTGTTTCTCCACACGTCTCTGTCTTTTCCGTGTTGTTTGAACTTCGTACTCTTCTGAATGCGAAAACGAATGTTTCCGATTCCCTATGCCGTTTGTTTATGAGTGAATCAACGTATTCATTGCACGAGTTAAAGTGATTTGACTCTTTGTATTCAAAAGAGTAGTCGTTCCATAACTTTTTCTGTTGGTTTGATAACTAATCGACTTTGGCTTTCGTGTTCATCATCTTCATTTCAATCTAGGTAGAGTCTTTCCTGGAGGGATGGTGGGGGGTGGGTGGATCTTATCTTGGGTGTTCCTGTATGAACAGAAAGGGTCATTCCTAAAACTTTTGGAAGCTGGTATTGGTTGTAGCTCAGGTTGGTGGTTTTCAATGACTTATGATTTCTGAGCGACATGACCGCCGAACTCAGCTATCGGAAGGCATTCAGAAAGGGCCATTTGTTTGCTCATTGTCTATACTGAGGGAGGTAGTCAAGTCATGCAGGTCTAATGCAAGTGGGGTTCGATCACGACGAGCGCCATTGATCACGTTTGGTGGTGGTAGATAGCAGTTCATCTCAGTTCAAACAACCGCTAACCATGTACTGTATGCGGTGGCTTTGGTTGTTCTCTCAGTAGTAATCTCAGTCAGAAATAATGTGAAATAATAAAAAGAGAACTACAACTAGCTCACTTCAATACATCCAACCAATAACCCCGCACTTCCATGCTGTGGTTTCGGTTGCTACCTTCCAATATCGTCGAGTCAAGAGCTAAAATAATAGAAGCATTAAATAGAAAACAGCTGCAAGTAAAGTGAAAAGCAGAAATCACGAAGCCAAAGAAAGAGCCTAAACGCAACTACTCCACTGGCTGCGACACCAAGCCATATCACTTAACGGCTTCAACCATTTAGTGGACGGGTCGCGTGAACCCCAACCCGGAGGTCTAACACGCCCTACCTGTCCAAGTCCACTGCTCAAGGTTTCTATTCCTGTCTGCTGTGTCATGGACTATCCGTCCTTCCAACCACTACCTGCCTCGGAGAACAGCATACACCGAAGAAATCTATCGGTGGGCATGCGTAACACGTCCAACCATCCTAATGTGTGCTTGTTCCAGTAAATGGCCACTGGTTCCATACGCCCTACATCTAACCTCAGCATTGCTGACACAGTGTTCCCACCATGTTCGGGCAATGCAAAGGAGACATCGGTGCTCAAACACCGCCAGTCCTCGTCTATCTTCTACCCTTAACGGCCATGTTTCTGAGTGCTATTAAAGAACGGACCCCTGATGATACAATCGGATGTCACACCGACACCACAGATGACTGAGATTATCAAAAGCCAAACGCGCCCTCTGTTTACGCGACGACGCTTCATCCGACACCTGTCCACCTGGTGGGATGTAACTGCCCAGGCAACAATCTATCCACTTCAACCAGAGTTTCCCCTGTCAACCCGGTTTGATGTTGAGCCAACCCAGTCATGCAACAGCATTTTACACTTTGAAGGTGCAAAAAGCATCCCAAACATCGCTACACTGTTGTTTAGGCTATCTAAGAAAGCTTGCGACTTACCTGGATCTTCACTCAGAAGAACAATATCGTCCTCGCATTTCAAGTCAGATAGTTTACGATCTGAACAAAGACCGACACCACTATTTTCACCCGAGGATAAGGCTATCTTGAGAATCAGTTCAACTACGAAATTGAAGAGGAGGTGTGAAAAAAGGTAACCCTGACGAACACCGCTTTCCATGGTGAACTCGGGTGAAAGATCGCCGTAAGCACGAACTCAGCTTCGGCTGGTGGCATACAAGTATTGGAAAAGTGAAATAAACTTCTCTGGCACACCCTTTAATGTGAGGCAGCGTCCAAGAACTGTGCGGTCGACTGAGTCGAATGCTGCTTTCAGATCAAGAAAGAGATTGTGGACCTACGAAAGGTATGTCTGTGCTCTAAGGTTCGTCGAACAGTAAAGATGTGGTCGATACAACCACTACCGGGTCTGAAACTGGTTTGATTCTCATACGTACACGTTTCGCGGACGCTGGGTAGTCGGTGGAGAATAAGCCCGGTGAGTGGTTTGGTCGCGATATTCACCAAGTTCATTCCTCTGTGGTTTTCACAAGAGGACTTGTCACTCTTCGATTCACGTCATTCCCTGGGAATCTGTTCACTATCCCAGATAACCCGGAGGAGTTCTGTTAACTCTGAAACCTGCATCGTTTCTCTTGCAGGCATATTCGGAAGGTCCACTGTGGATGTGGACTAACAGAACTGTTTTTTAAAGTGATCCACCCAACGGTTCAGACAAAATCACTGAGAGTGAATCAGTGAGTCTTCGGATTCTTTGATTAACCCACTTACACCGAGCTTCCGTGGACGGGTACATTTAATCAGACGGTGCAGGTTGCCAATAGGCAGAGCCTTCTCCATTTCCCTACATTTTGCAATCCATCACTGCTCACGGTCATTTCTTACGCTCCTAGTCAGTTGGCGTCTCGGGGATTTACGCACTTCATTAAATGTGGCGTCCTGCGAACATCTAACAGGGTAACTGATGTCGAAGATATCGATCTTTTTTAAGGCCTACTTGAATCAGAGTCTTGCATGACACTGGAAACGGCGTACCAGGCTACAAAAAGTAGTATCTAGTCGACAAAGAAAGTTTGTGAATACAGGAGCGTCGGTGATCGTGACACCGAGTCATATCCTCCAGTGCATTGAGTGGGATGCTCTCTTAAACCCGACCGAGGAAGCCAATCACACCTTTTAGGCCCAAATCCACTCGTTAGGCTTTTCATACCTTTCTTCTATGTCATGAACTGACCATACTCACTCATCTTCCAACCACTAACCACCTCAGCGAACACTGTGCGCTGAGGAATCCTATCTGGGGTCATGCGCAGTCAATCCGGTGTCGTCGGGGTTGTTAGCACACCTGACTTATTAGGCCATTGTGTGGGGTCTCCGCCACTGATCGTGAAGCATTACTCTCCAGCTCTACTCATAATCAGCTGGGGAAGAAAAGCCGCGACTACACGGTTTTGATTTTGGTCACCCGCACGTAGCTGCTACGCGTTAGGCAGCTGTATTTCACTCGAAGGATGGAGTGTTTTCGTGTCTACAAAAGCCTCGTTTGGCATTTTCCAACCTCACTCATCTGTGGCGTGGACGTGACATCCGTTTTCCCATCAAGGGTCGAGTGTACGCCTCAGCAGCTAGGCCAGTTCTCTGTTTTAGAAACATGGCTTCTGTGGTTTACTATCACACGCAGCCATTTACAGTAGAGAAGGGAACCCTGTAGGGAAATAGTGCTGTAAGAAGGGGGTTGGGAAAACATTCACGTTAGAACCAGTTTGTTGATGCTGGTTTTGAATAAAGAAAGATTTCATGTAGATGGGAAGATAGAATGAGGTGGAATGTTCCACATTTTGGCAGTTTGTGGAAAAAGGAAGATTGGTAGATAGGGGTACAGCATCTCGGAACGGAAACCTGAAAATCAGTAAGCAGAGCGAAACTACGTAAGCACGGCGGAACTTGTACTCAGGATCAACGTTCGACAAGTGCAAGCTTAAGCATGTTGTAAAGGTTTTATCCAGCCGCCTCCCTTAATAACTGTCCGGTTTCTCTCTTGTTCGTCTCGATATCCCTGGCCGCGTTAAAGCCTTTTTAGGATCCTTTCGTTTGGATCAGTTTACTTCGCGTCCGAACCGCCCAGAAGACGCACAGTCAATAGACGTTGATTGTAGAGAGACGGTTCTGTAGTTCATATGCATTAGGAAACAAAGGTAAATGGACACAACTGAACGTCCCCAAGCCTTCGTTGTACTTAGGCCCCTACAGAGAAGTCATCCATCATAGGAGTCGATCGCTGTGTGGGAAGCGGGTTGTTACCGTTCAAAAGCCAGTGACGGAAGGGTGCTATATCATGTAGTGTAGATGTTCAACAAACCGTTGAGAGCCAGCCCGGATAGCCTTGCGGTTAAGGTGTTCGATTCACAATCGTTCACCCCGGGTTTGAGTCCCCGTGGGGGCTCGGTGGATGTGCACTGCTGATGATTCCCAACAAGGATGAAACAGTTGTGCAGTGCTTCCATGGTTTTAAATGGTGAGTTGAGCGTTCAAGCTGCATGATGAATCATATTATTTACAAATCTAATCTCCTACTACTCATTTACAATGAAAACTGTCAGCGCGACTCGCGTTAAGCCGTGTGACGGAATGCCGGACGGTTCGGGTTGAGGGGATTGACCCGTAACGCATTGAAAGCTGATTGGATGTGTGTCAGGTGTGTGCGTGTTGTGGAATAGTCATAGGGCAGACAGCTCAGAAGTGTGTGTGTGTCTGTCTGTCTATTCCAGTGGTCTCGGGTGGACAGTGATCATTAGTGCGAGTTCAAGTGTGTGTGTGTTTCTCTGTGTGGTACTGTAGATCAACGTGGTATCTGGGACATCGTGATGAACGAACGAATGTGTGTGCATATGACTCCACAGTGAGAGAACAAACATGTGGGTACATGAGCGTGCTTGCGTCAACGATTGCAGACCAGAAGTCGATATCCGTGCGGAACACATGGTGGCGTGTGAGGACAACACATCATGGGAGCACTGCCATGTGTGAGTTTACGTGAGCGTGTGAACGGTTAAAAATGAGCCAGCGACGTTTGTGTGATGCGTTTCTGTCCGACACGAATTGTGGCTAAGCTGGGAGATGAAGCTGTTGTTCTGTCCGCATTGTTGATAGCACATAATTACGGAACATATGTCAATCGGACGAAAGCGGTTGGTCGGATCTGCCTGCGTGTAAATAGTAGAGTAGAACAATGCAGAGCGTGATATAGGAATGAATCCCGAGCGAAAGCACATAGCATGAAATGGCGTCACAACATCATTCCCTTTTTTAACTAAAACATTCACGGGATGTACCCAGTATATGAAGCAGGGAAAAGTGCAAGCATGGGCATAGGCAGGAATGGCAGAGATTTGCAGTTATGTTATGAATGGTTGTATGGTGAGAAAAAACGTCCCCCGTAAAATTAGTTAAACAAACGAAATTGATCGGCGGGTCATGCTACTCGGGTCAAATTCGTAATGTAAGGTTTGTCAGGATATGTAGTGTCAGGTGTACTTGGAGTAGTATGTGGGTAGTTTTCGGCCGGTGCTGTTCTGCGCCTGACGAAGAATCTGTACCTGAAGAAGGAGTGGTGTACAGTATTGGTCGGTGTGCAAAGTTGTTAGGAACCTAGGAACCCGATTATTTGGATCAGCGTTGAATCTGTTTCTGAATGTTCCTTTAATAAGCGCCTGGTTATTGCGCCATACTGGCGCCTTTTTGAACCAGAAATAATTTTGCTCTCCTCGATATCCTCACTTTCATCTGATTCCGTCACTGGAAGACATGAGAGTGCGTCAGCCACTTGATTTTGGGGCCCCGGAGTAAACTGTATTCCAAAGTCATAGTTGAGGAGGCGGCTGATTCGTAGTGGCCTGTGACCTTCGTTACCACGACTCAGGAAGCTAGTAAGCGCTGAATGGTCGGTTCGCAATGTGAATGAACCCCCAAACAGGTATGAATACCATTTCTTGACAGCCCACACGCAAGCGAGAGCTTCTTTCTCCTGTGGAATGCCTCCTTTTAGTGGGAGACAAGGATCGCGATGCAAACGCAACTATCCCCTCGTGAACATTATGAATCCGGGATAACACAGCCCCCAGGCTGACATCTGAAGCGTCGGTGGACATAATTTTATCGAAGTGCTTGTCGAAGATGTCTGTCGTCGGTGCAGTAGATACCGTGGAACGAGTGAAATCGAAAACCTCGTCGCGCTGAATCCCATGGAAACTCCTCATTTAACCTCGTGAGCCTCCTGAGGGGTTCTAAAACTGTTGAAAAATTCTTAAGATGACGAGGGTAATAGGAATATACACGCGGGAAATATTTTACTTGATCAGGGGTTTGTGCTGCTGGACAATTCAGTATCGCTTGGACGTTATCAGCTTTCTGGAGGACCCCATCGGTTGATAGGTTCATGTTCTATCGTAATTTCCATCGATCAGCCGGATGGTCTTACGTTGAACCGGATCGGAAAGAGAAACGGCAGAAGATATAGCCCCACCCTACACTGTTGCACTAGTCAAGTATGGGACGGATTTTAGCCTTATTCAGTAGGAGGTGAACTGGAGAAATAAAACGTCTGCGCGGAATAGAAAACTAACTTTGTGCGCGGCACAAGAAGCAAATTTAGATATGAAGGGGGATCAACACGTTGAATAAGTTATAGCTAAGCCAAGAAGAAAAATGGAGTCTGTAGAATGTAATCGCATTGAATCAAAATCTAATTGTGAAGAAAATGTATTATGCTTAGGGGAAATTGAAAGAAGGGAAGGTTTGTAAGCGTCAAAGTGGTCACTCAGCGGTCCTTCTCGTTTGAGGAACACGCTTAGTTGGTCGGCTATAATGGTTTCAAAAACTTTCCAAATGATAAGTGCGAAGGAGATTGGACGATAGTTGTTGGGATGAAAGAGGTCACCGCGTTCGGTAATAAGAAAAACCACTGCGTATTACCCAGGAGTTGGAAAAGTAGCAAGATGGAATAAGAGCAGCAAATGTGGCCTAAAAGAGGAGCCAACTCCAGAGCACATATTTTGAGAACGATGGGTGTAATACCGTCCGAGTCGGGTGATTTGTCTATGTTCAGAGAACGCAGTATTTGCCGGATCTTTCTGGTGGTAATATAGGGTAGAAAAGGATAGCTAAACGAAGAGGAAAAGGACGGTGGCGTGGGGAAATCGGATGAAGTGGAATTAACGGTGAATCTGGAAGTAAGAACACCAGCAAGATCACCAGAAGAATTACAAATGGGAGGAAAATTGTAAGGACAAAAATTCCGGAAAACTGCTTTGGCAGTGGGTCCAGAATGTACTGCTTCTGGTGGCGGATGAAACCAAGCGTCCGACTTTGTAGCGGATGATGCGTTCTTTGACTTTGTGCATGGTAAGCGAGCACTTGTTCCTTGTTTGCACGAATCGGTGGTGAGAAGTGGGAATGGGCGAGCGGCGCCAACGGCGGAGCGCTGAAAGCGAATGACACGATCGCATGCGTGGTAAAACTATTCGAGAGATTTGGGTTTGCCGAGTGTTGAAAAGTGTGGAATAAAATGGTGCATACCTTGAAGAACAACATCGGGGAAGTTGAAAATGAAAGGGGATACATTAGAAGTGAAACAACAGTCGTCTCAAGGATAAGAAGCCAGAAGGTCACGAAATCCATCTCATTTGGCTGAATCGTAAGACCCAAAGACGCGTCTGGATTCGCAAGATGGAATTAGGCGAGAAAAGGTGGTGAAAAAGAAAATAAGACAATGCTCTGATGAGCCAAGTGGGAGAAGGGGGTAATACAAAATAGCAAAGAAGGAAAGAAAGAGAGAAGATCGGTGTTATAAGCACGATCTCCAGCCCGATCGAAAATTTGTGTAGAGAAGCCGAAGAGATGACCAATATTGTTGACCAAAGTGAAAGCTTCGGCTTTGCGCCCTACAGCCGTAATGCCAGAAGAGTACAAAAATCAGTTCTTACTGTGAACATAAAAGTCACGAAAAATGCCATCTCGTTGGTTAGGGTCTGATGTGAACAAGTTCTCAATGCCAGAAGACAATAAATCAAATTGAGTGGTTTCTACTGTTGATAGTGATGAACTGTACGGAAATAATGGTTAAAAGAAGAGAATTGGAGCTCGGAACTCACAGTTTGAGACGTTTAAGTGTGGGATATGGGAGGTAGCAACTAACTGACGGATATGGGCGTAGACGCGATCTTTAGGTGAGAAAGTAGTTGGGAAGCTGAAGATGGATAGTGTCTGACGAGAGAAAGGTTTGCATCTCTGTCAAAATTTGGCAAGGGGAGAAGATGGGAGGAAATGGTGTACATAATCTATATTGTGGTGCAAAACGCGAATGTTAGTGAGGACGTTTTACTCTGGTAGTGCGTGCTGAATAAACATGAACGATGATTTTTTTGTGAGTTGTGAATTTCAGGAGTTTTTGGTGAAACCGGCCTAGAGTGATGAAAAACATAAGGCTCCAAAAGGAAAGGCAGTCGTACCATCCTGGGCGACACCGGGATTGACTATCATCGGGTGGAGGATATACGAAAATTGTCGATTCGAACACCGATGTCTTCATAACACTCCTCAAATCTGCTGTTAACATTGTATCAGTAAAGCTGAGGTTAGTTAGTCTCAGACGCACGAAGTAA
Source organism: Fasciola hepatica (assembly GCA_948099385.1). Taxonomy (NCBI): domain Eukaryota; kingdom Metazoa; phylum Platyhelminthes; class Trematoda; order Plagiorchiida; family Fasciolidae; genus Fasciola; species Fasciola hepatica. The sequence goes on from CANUEZ040000094.1 coordinate 707,428, forward strand.
AGCATTAGATGAAACTCTAAAGGCCACTAGACTAAGGTGGTTAGGATGTGTCTTGCGTGTATCCCGGGATAGGATTCCTTGGTGCACAGTGTTCGCTGAGGTGGTTAGTGGTTGGAAGATGAGTAAGAGTGGTCAGTTCATAATATGGAAAAAGGTATGAAGAGCCTGACGAGTGGATTTGACAATAGAAGGCGTGCTGGGCTTCCTGGATGGGGTTTGTGAGACCATCTCCGCAAGTAGTTAGATAATTGGGAGTATTTATGGCTCGGTGTCACGATCACCGACGCTCCTGTATTCACAAACTTTCTTTGTCGACTAGATACTGCTATTCGTAGTTCTCTTTCCATACTCATTTTTTCATTGTTTCCGATTGAGGTTACTTCTAAGAGATTATAACTAAAGCTACCTTACGCAGTGCGCGGTTAATGTTTGCCTGAACTGAACTGAATGTTGCTGCTGGTGAACCACGGATACTATGTATGCCCTGCCCTGTTCACCAGTTTGAAGATGCATCCGGATCGTGCTGTATATAAATCACTCAAAATCCAGTTATGGGTTTTTCCCCATGTCATCTACTTCGTGTTTGGGCTTCAGGGCAGAGAAGAGGATGTGCGCGAGGTATGGCTCCATGGGTCACGGGATCGCGACAGAGAGATTGAGATCACAAGGACTAGGGAAACACATAGGATCCCCATGAGGATGGTTGTCATATCGAACCGGACAGCAGTAGATTGCTATGTATCACCGCTGATAGGCGACAACCCATTGTTGCGCGGCTCGTTACTACACAGGTCCTATTGAGACCATTCCATGTCAGGTGCGTGATTACTGCTTATCCTTATTAGCGCCGTGGACCTTCGGGGTTAAGAGGTATGGTCCCTCTGCTAGCTTCGTATTCCGCTGGATTTCTGGTGAATCTCTGCCCCTTCTCGACATACGCCAGTCGATCCCAGCTGAAAGCGGTTACACCGAAGCACGACCCCTAGTGAGGCATGCACTTAACCGGAGTCTTCGTAGGGACCGCAAAATCTGGTGATCGCAACGTGCATCAGAAATGGAACTTACTGTAGCCGTGGGAAACTCCCACAAACTGTTCCATCTCATTTGAGTCACCGGTAGGAGGCCACTAGGTGTGAGTAAGACAGTCGATCAAGCTGACTGTTCGCCACTTCACAATCAACAGCGGCGTCTTGAACGCTGGGCGGAGCATTTGCAGACACAATCTAGCTGGGTCTCAGTGTCAGCCTTTACTATAGCTCTTCCGGTACACGTCCAGTGTTGCGTTTCGACGGAACCACCTTCCGAGGCGGAGATCCGAGGAGAAATCCAGGCCTTAGGACGTCACGAAGCACCGGTCTCCGATGACCTGCCCCAGCTCTTTTCAAATATGGTAGAATGCAGTTGGTTAGAGAGCTAATTCTTTGTTCTGAGACGCCTGGGCTTCCGAGCAGGTTCCCTCTTTTTGGAAGGAATCGACGGTTGTCCGCATCTTCGAGAAGGGCTCGTGCAGTGATTGCGCTAACCATGATAGTGTAAGCCTTATGCCAATATAATCGAAGTTACTGGCGTCTGCCATACTTCGCAGGTTGTACCAAACGCGGAGGTGCAGACAGGCCTTGGATGAAAACTGGGTGACTCATTGAGCGTATCTGTGTTCGTGCACACTTGTGCACAATCTGAGATCAGCAGCGAAATTGTTTGCATGATTTTCATAGACTGAAGCCCTCTACCCTGAACGTAGCGCAAGTATTTCGTGTCTGGACGTGCGTGGCGTGCATGTGATTTCGCAATGGTGCGTTCATCGACCTGGACACAGCTCAATTTGGGTATACACATCGTGCAGTTGACGCGTACGTCAGTTACTGTCCCTAATCGGTCCCACTGTTCCTAGCCTGTGCCCACATGCTCACGCAGAAAGGTGCGCTTACTCAGTCACCCAGCTTTCACTCAAGGCGTGTCTGTTCTATGGACTTTTTGACCGCCAGACATTGACAACAGGTGTTTCGATCACTCCCACTAACAGACCACTCCACACGTCTTCTTATGACACTCGCGCTGTGGTCACATGTAAGCCGGGTTTAGCCGGCTATCCCTAGAATCTCACCAGTCTGTGTATTGTAGTCAGCGTATACGCGCCTACGTACACTCTCACACACGCTACAACGGCAGTGATACCGTATGCATGCATTCCACTGCATCGCTTAGGCGAGAAGGATTGTCGGGTAAACGGAGCACCGTGAAGAAGGGACCGGTGCGAAAAGTGGGGTATGACTAATATTGAAGGCGTCTTGGGTTATCTACCATTGGGGTTGATGGTTTGAGAACCGCCTTCTGTCCGTCTTAGGGTAGATGAATGGAAACGGCATCATGCCAAGATTAACGTTACTATATCCATTCGACCTGAGGTCAAGTCGTCGGTAACTCAAGTGAATCATTTGTAACTCCACGTGAAGCCACCAAGTTTTTCACAGATATTAACGTGCAAAGCACATCTTGCTCAGTGAAAAAAATACGGTTCGGAAGATGTCCTACTGACTACATAAATACCTCGAGTCCTGCCCTCATAACATGCAACGTTTTGCGAGGAAGGAATTGAGTAAATTTTGGAACGTTCGTTGAGAAACAAAGGAAAAAGTGAATGTCAATTTAACGCAGAATCAATTGAAAATACCCGGTTGGGGCATCAGAACACTCGGTAGAGAAGGATATTGTTTTCGGTGCTTCCAAACTGGCTAAATATAGCACATTTTATAGGCATTTAAATTAAGGTAATGGAAGAAAGAACAAGAAAATTGGCAATCACTGTGACAAAAAGTAACAATTTCGTGTCCACATAGTTACAGTACTATCGGTGTCACGGGAGATTGTATGTGTTGATAATTGTGATGCAGAATTGTTTGAACTATCGAGTTTGAAATATAAGTCAGCGCAGTTTGCGCACACGATTGTAAACATGAGAATATCAGTGTTTAACGTCACTCCAAGGTACTTAGGAGATTGAACTCTGTGTAACTGAATGGTTCATGGGGTATACTCATCATTCGGGAAGGCCGAATGAGACCGGTTAAATAGACATTCAGAACAATTGTAAATGTTGAGCGGAAGATCACTCCGTTCAAAATAGCTCACACTGTTTTGAAGATTATCAGATATGTCTGAAAAATACCCATTGCATCATATAGAAGTCCAAATCGGCGAAACAATTGTTTTTCAGTAATTCATTCTCAAGCCATTTACAGATTACATAGTAGACATTAGACAAAAGATCATGAACATAGACATGGAATAAACACCAATCAAGGGCAGGGATTTATCAGTCAAGTTATCCTTATCATGTGATTGGTTTATCTAGCTGACGCCTTCTAGGTAACCGGACGGTAGATTCATGCGGCCTTGGTCAATCTTGGGCCAGGGGAGTTGGAGTGCCCGGACCAAACGCTTTTGGGCGCACAGGTCAGGGGTCAACTTCCTTATTCCGATTATCAGATAGGTCAATTATTCCTTTTTGGTTGATACAGCATTGCAAATGCTTGCAACGTTAGCATACTACGTTTCAGTCCCTGCGAAGCTATACGAGAGCTTGATTACGTAAGTGTGGGGAAAAGGGCGAAAGCACAGCAGCTTGAACAGTGCGGTAGTTGTTACTCAGGGATCTGGATGACTTACCGGCACATCTAGTATTTGGGATACGACGCGAAAACCAATTTGCATATCACACGGATAAACTAGGTGAGCAGCCGAAGGAATGAGGCCTGTGTAGTACTTGTGGTCTTGGAATGAAGCTGAAGATTGAAGACTAATTATTAAGTGTGTACCTAACGGATTTAGCAATTTATGGTTACAATAAGCTGGGTAGGATGTATTACATCATTCTATTCGTGTGATGTTTATGTGATGTGCTTGTTTTTTTATTCAAGGAGAAACATCGATGCTCGGACACTTCCATGCTAAAATACATGCGCCAGCTGTTTTGAAGGGTACCCGCGGAGAACTGGTTTAACGTCAAAAACAACGGAAATAATCATTGGATCAGTTGGAAAAAGGGTTCATTTAGAACGGGAAAATAATTTTTCCTTTAAAATGCTTCAAGCCTGGCTTACGTTTTTGGCGCAGTAAAAACCGAAATGATGTATTTTATAGCTCTCATTCTACATCGTTAATCCACGCAGACCTATCCGAATGGTTTGAATCCATACATCTCGTAGAGTAGAATCATGGAATGAAGTTAGAGCTTGGAAAACGAGGCCGATAACAGCAGTGCCTGGTTTAGAAATCGGCGAAAGTGCAATTCATTTGTGAATGAGGTATTAATTTTTGTTTGATGCGTCAGTTCTCTCTCATGTTCTGTGCAGTGATTTAATGTAGCCAACTAATTCAAAAAAGCGTGGGTCTCGGCAAATTTACTCATCCGCCTGTCCCACGGCGGTTACATAACGTTTGGCTACTGTCAATTGTGTCAGTAGTAAAAACTGAAATGCGACTGATATGAACTGTTACCAGAAATAGTTCACAGACTGTACATGAGAGGTATGTATCAGTCCTCAAAGAATTGTGCCGTCGCACTTCGGGTTAGGTTAGGACCTACAGCCAGCTTTCGCCCCCTTTTGTCGTCCCCAGTAGAGTATGAAAAGTTTGCCCTATGTCCCCACTTTTCTTCAACTTTGTCATCGAGGATGTTCTACGGAGTGCTTTGTCTGGTCTTCCAAACGGTGGAGTTGATCGCCTTCCAGGGAGCAAAGTTTTCGACTGGAACATGCCGGCGATGTCGCTTCAATGAGCGATAATACACAGGCAATACAACACGCTTTGGACCGCTTGGCGGTTGAGATTTCCAGATATGGTATGCACTGTGTGCCTTCCAAGGGCATAGTACTCTCGCAAGATTGGAAGGAGCCTGTGACTGCACTCACTCTTTGTAGTGATCAGCTTGAGTGAGTCGATAACTTTAAGTATCTTGGGATCTTGTTTACAACTGGGGGTAGTGTTGGGGAGGAGATCGGTTCACGAACAGTGAGATATAGTGTAGCTTTCGCAAACCTACGACACCTGTGGCGTCGTCGTGACATCCGAATCTCTCTTGAGGGACGTGTGCGTCGCCGCAGTTCTCGGTGTCTTACTCTACGGTTGGGAGATCTGGCCACTTCGCGGTAAAGATGCTCTGCATCTTTCTGTGGTCGAAAACCAATGTCTTCGAAGCATTGTTTGTGTCTGATGGGGAGATCGAGTGAGTAATGATGAGGTGGGCCATCGTGTTAGGCACGGATAACCGCACTTTTACTGAAATGATCGCTTTACACCGCCTCCAATTGCTCGGATATGTTCTGTGAATGTTTGCCTATCGTCTATTCCTACTTTCTGGGCAAGGCTGGAAGAAGCGACGCGGCCGTCAGGCCGTGACCTGGCATAGAGGTATGAAGAAGCTAGCATCAGCATTGGCTTCGGTTGGAGCTTCCCGCCTTCCTGGGTTGGGCCCAAGGGACGAGGACTGTTGCGGGTCACAGACGTTGTGGGACATGGTTCAGAATAGAATTCAGTGGCGTGAATGTTGTGCGGTCTGTCTGTCGAACTCTGGCCCCTCCTAATCACAAAAAATGTCATTCAGACGAACAAAATGACAAAAAAACATCAAAAGGCGTACGGTGCAAAAGGAAAAAAACCACAACATTTTATTTTTTTGCTAACTATCTCTTTTACTGTGTTTTGCACCCCCTCCTTTCTCTGTTCTTGTTGTTGCCTCTCCGTATTCACCGGAAATGGAAAAAGGTTAAGATAACCTGAAACGGATCAGGAAGCTTGAGGATAGCGCTTTAGTCTGCCTCCACGCACTGCCAAGAAGTTGAGTGTTGAGACTCTTAAGACAACCTTCGGATGGTGGCCTGACCGCTCTGTCCCCGTTATGGATTGTGAAACGGTGACCTTTAGTCAAGCTTGTTGATCGTATGCGGACCCATTTTCCACCTACATACACCCATTGAATGAAACTTTCCTAAACTCACGTTGGTCTTCAAGAATAAATCTGAGGTGTGGTAAACATTGGGGCCAATTTGTTATTCATGTAGTGGCGGGGACCAATCAGGTTTATCATATCAACGACAATACCTCCAACCTTTAGCGAATGTGTTACGTTTCCGATTTCAACACAACATCCACACTGGTAAGTGTGCGCATTTTGTCTGTTTGATATAATATGAAACAACGCGCTTTGTCATCTGGACGAGTAAGTGTCGGTTCTCAAATCATTATCATCGTCGTTTTCTCTCTCTGTTCAACTCCAGTTTGTATCACATCAGTGGATTGTATTATGAACTGAATATGTCATACAATGGTTTCACTGTAAGCAAATGTTCCGCATTTAAATGCCTTGCTTTTCTTGTTCAGTTTGTTCCGTTTGCATGTGACTTTTTCACTTCATGATTGTTTTTCACTCGTTTTCTTGTTTTATTCGGTATATGCTGCCGTGGCTTGGGTCTCCATTGTTTTTTTCGTCTGTCGACCCCTTTTTACGGTTGGTTAGGTTGTGTTCCCATGTAGTCCCTGGCTTGTTTTCGCTCACCATACACACCATTGTTTTGCTCATGTTTACCGTAGTCATATAAATCTACTACAAGTTATGACTACAGACTATTTCTCAGAGTACTGAACGCATCCATATTTCAAAACCAGACACGTGAATAGTGGGAAAACATGCGTTTTTGATCATTCTTTGTCGTATTGTTCCAATCTGGCAAACCAGGCCGCACATTCAGCTGGCGGCCATCGGTTGCCACATGGGGAGGGGATTCTGTTCTCAGACTAAAAGTCCATTTTAGCGGATTCCTTGTGATTTGGGCTGGACGGTTGGGAGAGGAGGTAGACAGTATGATCCATTAGTATAATGGTAGAAGCTCATCCGGCACAAAGAAGTGGGCTGCGATCTCGTCGAGTCTAACGATGTTTGGCGTTCGGATTAGCTTAAAATGCATATTTGTTCACTGCGAGATTAAAGAGACTTCAGAAAGTAAGTCAGTCAGCCGGTGGAGTAGCCCATCTAATAATGAAATTGAAAAAACGGCAAGGAAATGTGATGATCTGGAAACAATTTGCGCTGGACAGCATGCACCACTTGAACTGGTCTCTGTTGAGCTGGGTCATTGTTGAATCATGTTTCAGATTTTTGATACGTTTACATTTGTCCATCATTTGTTGAGGCTTCATTTGAGGCTCCTGGTCTACTGTGACTAATAGACGAGTTCTCACATCTTATCGAGAAGCACTGAAACTGCAGATAAATCCGAGACAACGGAATTGGTTTTCTGTGAGAAATAGCCAGACAAAGGCGCTCACATTCTCTGTTGACTGGATCGCCACGGGTGACGAAGTTGCCGGTATTCTTTTTGTCCAGTTGGAAGCGGTTGAAGCGAACATTCAAAAGTGACGAAAGCTGACCAAAGATTTTTACAACGTTTGCACCGTGTCACTGAAAGTCAGGCTTCTCGTTTGAACTCGCAAGATGAAGTTGGAATATTGGACATGCCCAGCAGGTCCCAACTTCTGCAGCAATAATCGAACCTTGGTTTCATCTTTGTGAGATGAAAACTCCACTGTGAATACGTCTCCTCATCGTTTGTACCATTCCTCGAATGACACCCCTGCTTCGGGATCGTGATGAAAATCTGGAATGCTGCGCGTGACGTGGTCGACAGTGATGGAATCGCCCGTGAGTGTGAGTCCTGTGTTCAGGAGTCTTTTGGATAGACGCTACTCAGGGTGTAACTGCGCCTGTATCATTATTTTCAGGTCACTGTCGGGGGTTTCCTGTCTCGCAATGGTTCACAAGTTTCATCGCTAAATATGTTGTCTCCCGATGGATCACAGTTTTCCGAGAGCACAATCACAAGACGTCAAAAAACAAGCCGGACACGCGATCGTAGATCTTTGGTCCGGAGTCGAACAACGTTTGGGCAGCAAACCAGTACACTGTATGGGCGCACGAGAATCAAAGCTAGACCTTTCACTACCTTGAGAGGAAATCAACTCAGCACACGATGAGCGTACGTTGGCGGCTCAATCGGACACGAGCATAAACGCGTCTGTAAGCAAGGAGCTCCACATGATATGTAGTGTTACTCGGATCAAGGACAACTGACCTTGTAAATTGGTGCGAAAGTAAGGGAATCAACTGATCAGGAGAGCAGTGGTGTCAACGAGAGAATTTCAAACTTCTCAAAAAGTAAACATTTTTAAGGGAAATGATGATTTAAAAGAATTCAGCATCTTGATTTTGGGGGGACTCAGTCGTCTTCTCAATAGACCTACTATTCGATAGTGCCACCTAATTGACTATTTGAGATGGGATAGTTACTGTGACCCTTAACTCATTTCACAGCAAGGTTTGGTCCACATGCGTCATTGTGACCGCAGCTGCGACACGGAGACGACGCGCGCTTGGTACGGCCACCAACGCGAAAGGGATGAAGGTGCTGACGCTCAGGACAACAGACCAACTAGAACGACATCTCAGATTGTCAGTCGAGTGGCATTTCGGAATACTTTTGACATAATTCCGAAATAATGTGGGGAATTATGTGGATCAACAAAGCGCTCATGGGTGGTGTCAACAGCCTTTAGCTGGGCAAGTTCAAGGCGTGCAGTTGCTTTCCTTATTAAGACAACGCGGACTTGAGGACCCGTGTAGTCAGTTCGGTCGCCGATGTGACCGCTTTCGATTCATCACGTGGTATTCTGCTCACCATATAAACTGCTCTCTCCATCCAATTGGAAAAAATGGTCACTGTTCATGTTCTTCATGTTATAGTGAGTAAAAAAAACTGCATGAACTCGGAAAGTAACCATCGTTGCTTAGTCTGTGTATTTGATAATGAAGTATATAGATGCATATGTATTCTGTGTGAATGTGCGCCAGCTATCATTATACCTCCAGCACTACTATAGCGAAGAGAATATCTAGGCAGAACTGGGTCACATGAATTGGCGAAAGTGACAACGCAATATGACTTACGAAGCTGTTTTACGGTCAGTCTTCCCGTGCACATCATAGTAGTATCTCACGTGATAAAGTTAGTTGTTGCTCGTCTGTGCTTCTTGGCCTCGAAATGTTGGTCTAATTGCCTAACTGCTGCCGATCTGAATCAGCAGAATGAGTACTATTTGTTTGGATCGTTTTTGTTTTTTCGAGAACTTTCGTACGACTGAGTTTCTATACGTCGATTTTCACATTGACCGTTTCAAGTTGTACTGGACAAATTGTCGTTTCTCCGTTGACAATTAAACTGCTCTGTGACATGCCATCTCTCTGCCGCGCCTGTACGTATCGATTACTAGTTACGTCAACTACACCGATTTTCCAGGCTTGTTCAACAACTTATGTCACTGCTGTTGTTCTCGCAATAGTTCTTTTGTTTTTTATGATTTCAGCTTGAATATTCCTAACTGTATTCGACCGGCGGTGGTCAAACGGTTATCATCGTGTACTTTGGATAATATCGATCCAGGTTCGATTCCCGCCACCGCCGGTCACTTCCCCTTTTGGCAGCCTTTCGTTGGTAGCCGCCCCCTTCCTAAATTGTTTAATAAATAAAAAAAGAAGTAAGAAAAATGTTACTTATTTCTCACGCGGTTGCATGACTTTTCTGCTGGTTTCAGTGGAGATACTAATGCGGGTTGGGATTGCACTGGTCTCGAGCAGAACTGCATGCTGCCGGGCGCATCTCCAGGCCGTGGGTTGGGGCACGGCTACCAAACTGGTGGTTAGTCGGGAATAAAGCGGTCTTAGGTTCACTGAATAAGCGGCCGCGGACGAGCAGCGGCATTGCCTGAGGACGTGGTGGATTTTCGCTTGGCTAGCGTTTTCCTTTCCTAAATACCACATGGGTCTGTTGACTGCACTATGACGTGGCGCATGCGACGCACCATCAAATAAGGCCGTTGCCCCCGTTGTCTTGCAGGTTACACTTGGATGTGCGAAGGCTATTAGTGCGCCCTGAAACAAAAAGGACAAACTGGGCCACCGAATATCACAAAAGTCCCGAACGATGCTGGGTACACTGCTTCTCTATGGATTGTTGTGAATTTAC